>JAJHSJ010000019.1:22470227-22856257 GCA_021015155.1 Magnolia officinalis
TCTCTTTCTCTCTCTTTTCTTTCTTCTCTTTCTTAGGGTTTAGAAAATTTGTGTGAAGTGAGAGGGAGAGGGTTTTAAGGTCCTTATGTAGGCCACAACTGATGGGAATGACCCCCAGGGCCAAGGTATACTTAGGTTATGTCCAAAGAGCGTCTATTTTAGCTCAACGGAGCGCTTCCGGAGCCCCCTTTTCTGCGTGCGGTCGGACTTAAGCTCACTGACCTTGGATCTAGGTCGAGTTAAGTTTTCGTTCCAATCAGGTTTTCAGATCGCATGTGGCAGGCCAATTTTAGTTCAACGATCACCGAAACTAGATCAGGGTTACAAGTACACTACCATGTAAAGGAAATTTCTCCTGATCCGAGCGTGTATTTGGGTCAGATTCTGATGGTCTGAATCCTTATATTTGGCCCGCAAGCGAGAAGTCTCAGATTACTTTTATTTCTAAAGATACCCACATTTTCCACACACTTCACTCCGGGCTCAAGCGAATAGCTTCGGAATACTATCTGGACTTGATTTCTGAGGTGGTTGTCAAGCCCAGTAAGGCGGTCATAATCGTATGGTTTCGTAGTAATCGGACTTTCGACGTGCAGTCCAAATCCGATACGGAGTTTCAATGTGCTCCCAAGAGCAACTGGGTAATGAGATTGATCCTAGATTTTAGGGTAACCTAGCGTCAATGATTCTACAAGTTTTAGGTCTTACAGATCGTATTTAAAGTGATTAGTGTTGATTTCGCATGTAATCTAGTTTAACACTAGTTAATCCTCGTCTAATTCCTAAAGGATTTGATCCTGAGTGATTTCTGCTTGAGGTGGTACTCGGTCTTTGTACGGATTTTTCCGAGACGTTAACAGCCAAGTGTTTCGTATAATATGTAGAAGTTAACAATGTGTGAGTTCATCTTAATTTTTGAGCTTATTTCCTAATACGTGCTGTTCAAACTGATGGACAGATAGGATATAACAAAGACATTACCGCGGTGGGCCCCACTCACCTAATGTTACACTGATCAGGTGATCTGAACCATCCAATTAGTGGCCATAAAATGTAACATTAGAAAGTTATTTGTTAGTGATAAAATTCAAGGGCCAAATCATATTGGAGTACAGAGGATATCGCAACTGGTACGATTGTCGTTATGCTCCGTACAGTGGGTCACGTTTTGGATGGTCTAGATCAGTTAACTTGCATGCCACATGTGGGTCAGACGAGTTGCCACCGTTAAGGTGGTCTCCCACCTGCCATCTCGTTTTTGAGAGTGGATTAGGTACTTACCCTGCCTGTCCCGAGCTCAGGACAGGCTGGGGCTCTAGTAGGCCACGTGATGTATGGGTTTTATCCACACCGTTCATCCATTTTTTCATATAATTTTAAGCTACCATCCCAAAAATGATGTAGATCCTAGGCACAAGTGGACCATAAAATGGCGATTAAACTCCCACCGTTGCAAAATTCTAAGGGCCACGAATGTTTTGTATCAATCTGGTATTTATTTTTTCCCTTCATCAGGTATGTATGACCTTATGAACAGTTTGGGTGGTAAATAAACATCACGGTGGGACCTAGGAAGGTTTCAACGGTGGGAACCATTAGCAATGATGATTCACATGGTGTGGCCCACTCGAAACTTAGATCTTCCTAATTTTTTGACTTATAACATAAATTACATGGAAAAATGGATGGATGGCGTGGATCCTAATTATCACGTGGCCCATTAGAGCCCCAGCCTGTCCCAAACTCGGGACGGTAGGGGAAGTAGCCAATCCACGGCCGTCTCTGGTTGGTTCTTGGTGGGGCAGTACCTAATCTGGGCCCTCATTTTGGTATCATTTGTCATCCTCACGTCAGCCAAGAAACACTGACTTTACCCATGGTATCCACTCATTTTGCTTGTCATGCTCGGCGCTTTTCTATCTCACCAACCCTACAATAACCACAGGTGGGCCCCCACTCACAACAACGATCGGATCATTTTGACTCTCTCCCCCACCACCATCCTATAGACACTGGAAATCGGCACCCCACGTTGATTGTATGTTATGTATCAGTGGTGGATGATTAGGCTAAGTTGGATGTTTGGAGTCGCCACTAGCTGAAAAATCTTAGAATTTCAGCGGTCGGCTAGAACCATGGAACACGTTAAGGTTAGAGAAATCCGAAGACTTTCCTTCCTTAAATTGACTCCTGGTCTGTGATAAAAGATTCCAGGTAAGGGACCTCGGTTACAAAGAGGGAAGGTGTTAGACACCCTCTCTGCCTATACAAATGTACGGTCTCTACTTAGTGTGGTAAAATGATCTCAAGGGATGATGATGATGTTGTGGTCATGATGAGACTAGTCACACATGGATTTCTGATGTAACAAGATCCGAGATTTCGGCAGGCCATAGAGCATACATCCGACAATGTGTCTAGAGGGCGATTGTGATGATGCTTTGTGAAAAGGCTAAGAAAAAGTGGACTAGATCATTAAGAATTTTTGACGTGACAAGATCCGATGTACGACAAGTCACAGAGCATACGTTCACTAGAGATCTAGAGAAGCAGGGGGGTTGAGAAGGGAGTAGATGTCATGATGAATGCTTGTAGGATGATGAATCTTTGACTTGATTTTTGAATAGGTTAAGACATAGACTAAACCATGACCAATTTAGGTTAGCCTTATGGGTTGGAAGGGTTGAGTTGAGGGCTAGGGGTGGCTGAAAAAATCTGTATTTTGACGGGCTTGGGAGCTCCTTCCCTTTCCCTCACTCTCTTCCTCACTTACTTTCTTTCTCTCTCACTCTCTCTCTCTCTCCTCCCCCTCTTGGTTGTTGTGTGTGAAAATGAGAAGAGGAGAGGGCTATTTATAGCCTTCTCCAAGGGCATTGCTGTAGTTTTTGGCTTTGGGAGGGGTAAATGCTGAGGTGGTGTAACACCCCGTTCATTCCATACCATTTTCGATGCACACATACACAATGATTAACGCCCTTAGTTAGACCTGGATTGACTGTTCATAGTACACACCCGACTAACAGGAACCCCAAGACCTCGAAACCTATCTCATATCGACCGCCTCGTCGTTACGATTGCGTAGGCATCACCCGTGCGTCTATACGATACTTTGTTAGTGAGATATACCGTGAAGAATCATTAGTGTATCATGTGTGCAAGGCGCCATGTACTCCACTCCACACATGTGCACAACACACATTCATACACACATGCACATGCCATACACATGGGTGAGAGAATCTCTACCCATGTGTGTGATGTCACACACCCATACCTCTCATCTCTCATGTGCATGAAAAGTCAACTCTCTTTCATGCGACACCTCATGCATGACATCATCACACCATGCCATCCCATACTCCTTTAATCCAACATTAATTACAAAGCATGAATTAATTACCATAATCCTAGCATAAGCTAAGATTAATCACATTAGCCTAACTTAACCATATTTTATCCATTTCTCTACATAAACCCTCCACCTCTTAGCTTAGCCTTTCACCATTTTTCTACAACTAGAGAGAGGAGTGATCTTGGTGGGCCATCAACTCCATCAATTACATCTCTTCTATCCATCTCAACCATCCATCCAATTCATCAAGGTGAGTACACCCACTCCACTCTTGGTTTGTTTTCTTTTTGATTATTTGTATGATTATTAGTAGAATGATTTGATGATAATGATGTGATTAATGGTGTAGATGATGAAGATAGTATGATTGATGGTGAATATAATTGCAATAATGATGATGATGCTATTAATGGTGTGGATGGAAAGGAGAAAACATATAAAATCTATTTATTATAGAGTTCATATGGGACCCATTGATAGTGGGCCCCACCAACATGTTTATATGACATCCAAATCATCCAACCATTGGCCCATTGGGCTGGCCAAACTCACACATCATGCACATACGTGCACGTATAAAAATAAAAAAATAATTAAAAATAATAAAAAAAGGGGAAGAAAAAGGTAGAGACGCTGCTTGGCAGCAACGTCCCAGGCGTTTTACACAAAGGGCCAGGGGATGTGGGCCCACAACTGGCCCCACCCATGGTGAATAAATGTAATCCACACCGACCATACGATTCCCAAGCTCATTTTAGGCATTAGGCTGAAAAATGATGCTAGTCCAGTTCTCTGGTAGGCTACACCATTAAAAATCATGTGACGACATGCTAAAACATATAAAAGTACTTGCTGGGGCCCACCTGAAATTTTGATGCACCTGAAACTTAGACCGACCCCTCCACCAGTTGGGACACACACACTAGACGGACTGGATCAGCTTTATGTTGGTCCCACCTACAAAAATAAAAAATAAAAAATAATAATAATAATAATGGCAAACAGCATTGACGCTGCAGCAAGCAGTGTCCTGCTGCTGACGCTGAAAGGAAGTGGGCCCCACCACAGGTTCCATCTTGATGCATGTTAAGCATCTACATCGTGCATTCGATGCGTCCACTTTAAAAAGTGGGAAACCCCAAAATTCAGCCACATCTGCTACTCATGTGGCCCACATCACGGGAAATAGCGGTGATTGAACGTCTGCCATTCAAACTCCTTTGGGTGGTCACAGAAGTTGTGGATCATCATGAAATTTGTTTTCCATTCTTCATGGGTCTGCCTAACCTTATCAACGGATTGGATGGAAATTAATCATTATGGTGGGCCCCCACGTGGGACCCACTGATGTATGCATTGTATTCACTCCGTCCTACGCCCCTGGACGGAAAGGCCAGGGACCCACGGTCCTTGCCACACGTATGCATTGTATCTATGCCGTCCAGCCATGCTGGGTTGCTGGACGGCTAGTGGGGCCCACCATGATGCATGTGGTGCATCCAAACCGTTCACCCATTTTGAGAGCTCATTTTATGGCATGAGCAGAAGAATGAGTCAGATCCATATATTTGGTGGGATCCACTCCATGATGCATGTGTTGCATCCAAGCCGTCCAAACATTTGAAAGATCATTTATGGCTTGAGACTAAACATGAGTAAGATCTAAGGCTCAAGTGAACCTCACCATTGAAAATAGTGTGGACAATGATGTCCACCGTTCAACATCTCTAAGGAGCCATACTAGTGTCCTATTAAGCTAATATTTGTTCCACTTCATCTATCCCTATGTCAACTTAGGAATAGGTTGGATGGAAAATATACGTTATGGTAGTCCATCTTGATTTATTTGTGGTCATCCATTGAGGCCCACCTTGGTACATGTATGAGGCCCACCTTTGATATGTTTATGGCCCATTTGTGAGGCCCACCTATGATATGTTTATGACCCATCTATGAGGCACACCTTTGATATGTTTATGGCCCATCTGTGTAGCCCACCTTTGATATGTTTATGTCCCATCTGTGAGGCCCACCTTTGATATGTTTATGGCACATCTATGAGGCCTACCTTTGATATGTTTATGGCCCATCTTTGAGGCCCACCTTTAATATGTTTATGGCCCATTGACATGTTTATGGCCCATCTGTGAGGCCCACCTTTGACATGTTTATGGCCCATTTGTGAGGCCCACCTTGATATACATGAGGCCTATGTTGTGAGGCCCATGGGTCGAGGCCCAATAGGGTATACATAAGGCCCATTGAATGTGACTCTGCCGCGTTTTATGTGTTGACCTTTATGGCGGGCTATGCCTGGGATCAATGATGGTTTGACGTCCACATTGTAACTACAATGTTGGTTAAATGTCCGCATTGTGAATCTCCCTAGGGTCCAATGATAGGTTCATACTTGTAGTGTGTAAACCGCCTAGGCCCATCTTCGTTATGAACAGAGCCCATCACCACAACACATGTTTAGTATAGATCCATAAATTCATGATCGTACGCATCATATGTATGCCTGATGTGAGAAGTGACTGATCATAGCATACGCCATTGGGCGGACTATTCCTGGGACCCACCTTGAATGATGTGTTGTATATCCACTCCGTCCATGGCAGGTGAGACCCACCTCGACGTACATGCTCTATATTCGATGTCCATCTGGACGAGTGGCGTAAGGCCCCCATGATGTAGTGTTATATCCAACTGTCCTTCTGTTTGAGGACATGGACCCCACTTGATTGTATGTGGTTCTCCAGCCGTCCATCTGTCCAGGGTAGTGTGGGAACCCACCATGATGTATGTATTCACCACGCCACCAGTCGGCATGGGGGGCACACCATGATGAATATGTTTCAACCACGCAGTCCATTTGTTTTGCTAAACCATGGACTGCCCCATTTGGCCCACTTAATATATATGGGGCCCACCTGTTTGATATTTGAGGCCCATGATGTAACGCCCTGAAAATCGGGGGTCGAGCATAAACTCAAATCCCGAGTTCCCGAACATCACTTATGCAACAAAATGAATGATGATTGAATGTTGACTGTATTCGTGCATTGAACATGAGTGAGATTAAGCCAAAACAGCATATATCATACTCAGAGACAGTTAAATTTGCAAGCGGAAGACTGTGATAGATAGATAAAATATATAAACTATGATGAGTCTCCAGAGTGTGATAACATTACCAGGTTAAATAATTACAAGTACAGTTCTAAAATATACCAAATGTGAGGAAGTGTAATGTCTCTTATCCCACGTACCATAGCCCCGTCAATACACTATCAGGTCATCATTGACCTGCCAGAGAGATACAAATAGGAGAAATCCTCCTATCATCATAGAAGTAGTCCGGCTCTGCTTCACAAGCATCGCCATCACCTGAAACTCAACAAATCTGGTTGGTGTGTACAACACCGTCCCGTAACGTGGGAGTGAGTGATCAACTCAGTGGAGCAATAAAGCATAGGTTAACATGTTATCAATTCAGTCAAGCAGTAATGATAAAGCAGTACAAATCAAACAAGTTTAACTACTCTTATTAAATGCGAGAATGAAATGACATGATGCTGTATGCCCTTGCCAAACCACCCTCATGCGACATCATCTTACGTTCGCGAATGCTTAACTCCCTCAGTGCACCACATCTACTAAGCACATGCGGTGCGATGATGATCATGATTACCGAGTTATTATTAGTCCATTTCAAACAGCAGTATTGGGAAACTAAGGTACCTCCCTTGTATCATTCCCAAACATGATCCATTCTAGGGTCGTCAATCCTAGTTAATCTCATACGATATTATGGTTTGAGAGGCTTAGCGAAGGCATCACAAAGGGCTCGTCACCCGTCAGCACGGATACAGATCTCACCGTATGCGGCTCAATTGCTGACCGTCAGCTCGAGTACAGGTCTCACCGTACTCGGCTCAATCACTAGCCGTCAGCTCGAGTACAGGTCTCACCGTACTCGGCTCCACTCATACTCTAGTCGCTGTGAAAGACTCGTCGCCAATCACAACCCTTGGAGTATACTCGAAGATACTACAGAGGACTCGTCGCCCGTCAGCACGAGTACAGGTCTCACCGTACTCGGCTCTCGCCGTAGGTATCGACAGCTCGAATACAGTGTCCCATACCACCATATTCGGCTCACGAGTCTGGTTGCGCAATGGTCACTATGGGGAGGCACATGGCCCCAACGTAGGCCGACAGCTTGACCACGGTGTCCCATACCACCAAGCCCGACTCATGCGTCTTAGCGGATCGAGGTACCATGGTCAAAAGGGGGTTTCACTGGTAAGTTTGGTACCCTAGGTTCAAGCAGTAGCGTCCAAACAGGGTGAACATGCATAAGGCAGATCGGGTTACTTGACGAGCTCGACTAGCACGATCGCCCGTTGAGCTGCACGACATGAAGTGCATAAACAACTTCTTGTGGCCTAGCCACTGCCGACAGGCAACGCACGACTCGAGTTCGTCGAACACATCCCACGTGGCAAATGAATCTCAGCCACGAGTTCAATCCCGTTACCGATTGCCTGGGCCATAATCATAGCCCCAAACACAATCAATTGCAGATAGAGAAAGCAGTAATGGATCAGGATTCAAATCATACAATCAAAGTCTGGTATTATCCAGTTTAGGGCTGCCAGGGCTGTTGCACGCACTCGTTGCTCGCTCCCGCTCCCCCATCACCCATGACGGATCATACAACGTAAATATAATTTAAACATATGCATTACATAGTTAAAATCATAAAGCAGTTGAGCATGTTATGAATCACAACACAAGCATGAGTTTGTACATGTTCAATTCCTAATCACACAACTATCAAAGGAGATCATACACATAGTTAAAAGAGGTTGAGAATCATATCTCAACACCCTTATACATTACAATTTGCTAACTACTACACATTCAGACATTTCAAGAAACACTTAAACAACATACACCAACATACGTGACATATGTCGATCACATAGGCATTAGGCCAAATCCTTTCACTAGGGAGTTGCCCCAATCATAACACGCGTACACCCACGACGGATAGTCATGGTAAGCAGGAACCCAAGTCCCATATTCATTCAGCTATTTCCACAAACACTTGGGCCACACATTTTAGCATATATAGTGTATATTGGTCGTGGCGTGACTTAGGGCAAATCCTTTCGTCAAAGGGGCATCGCCAATACATAAATCATGAATCCATGACAATTAGTCATGGCGAGCACGAATTAGGATTCCATACTCATTCAGTCATTTTCACAAACACTTAGAATACACTATTACAACATACATGGTGCATGTTAGCAAGACGTGTATTAGGGCTATCCCTTAGCCAAGCGAGTATTTTATCCATGTATAATATATTATTACAGCAAATAATCATGATAAATACATCTCCAAGATTTATACGTATACAGTATTTTCTAGAATACGCAATTTCAACAAACATAGTGTATATAAGTAAAACATGTATTTAGGCGAATCCTTTCGCCAAATAAGTATTTTATCCATATATCGTATATCCATACAACAAATAAACATGTCAAACATATTTCCAAAAAATATACGTATACCGTACTTTATAAAAATACCTGGAGTATGTAGAATTCCATATTTTTCATCTTTAATCGAAACGGAAAACAGACAGCACTTTGTACATGTGCAATTGCATGCAGATCATGAATCTATCATTATCTGACATTGAAAGCGTTGAAAACCATAACCTATACACCTAAAGTCCGCACCTTTTGTCGTAGAATCGCAACGGAATCGATAGGTTTGCTAAGCTTCCGTATTCGGCAGTTTGGCAACCTATAGAACGAAATAGGTTAGCTATTTCACGACCTACAACAGTCTAAACCCCAAAACAGATTAGGGTTAGGGTTTCTTACCTAGAAACGACGCCGGAAACCCGGGAAAAGCGTCAAGGAAGGGATGGTGCAGCCCGTGTGGTGGCAGGGAACTATAGTAGGGAGATCATCCCACTTCTCCCTCACTTTCTCTCTCTTTTCCCTCTCTCAAATCCCAAATTCGTATGGCTGCCATGAGAGAGGGTTAAGGTCCTTATATAGTCTCAAAACTCACCGAAATAGACTCCTGTTCAAAGGTTACTGCTAATATAGGTATTTCGTCACTTTTCCAGCTCAAAAGAGAGGTTCTGGTGGCCCTCCTTGAGTCAAACGTCAGACTTAAGCTCACCACACATGGATCTATGTGGGATTACGTTTTCGACTCAATCGGATTCCCAGATCGCACGTGGTGGACCACTTTCAGCTCAACGGTCAGTGGGCCACGATCCAAAATTTCAAGTACATGTAAATGTTCCTGAAATTTTTCCTGATCCGAGGGTGTAATTTGGTCTGATTCTGACGGTCTGGTTGCTTAATACTGATGCGCAAGCGAATGGTGCCAGATCACTATTCCAATATTTATTTTGTAAAGGGAATAGTGTTTTTCACACTTCCTCCCGGATCCAAACGAATGGCCGTGGGACATCGGCTGGACCTGATTTTTGAGATGGTTGTCAAGCCCAGCGAGGCGGTCCTAGTTCCTTAACTTCGTGTTAATCGGACTTCCGACGTGCGGTCCAGATCCGATACGGAGTTTCGAGATGCTCCCGAGGGCAGCTGGGTAATGAGATTGATCCTAGATTATAGGTACTATAGCATCGATGATTTACAAGTTTTGGGTCTTGCAGATCATATTTAAAGCGATTGGTGCTAATTTCACAGGTACTCTAGTTTAGCACTAGCTAATTCTTGCCTAATTTCTAAAGGATTTAGTACTGTAAGATTTCTGTCTGAGATGGTACTTAGGGCTTTGTAGTTTGTATATAAAGTGATCCAAGTTTTACTACTTAGCTAGTTTAAGTTAGTGTCTAGGGCGAAAGTGCTTTGAAAAATTGAAAGCACAAGGTAGTGAAGGGTGGGATTTGTGAAGAAAATGGTTTAAAAAGGATTTGAGGCTTTAATTGAGCGTTTGAGAAGTTAAACCTGTGTTAGGATTGACCCATCGCCTAAGGACGTCTAATCCCAGGTTGGCAAAAATCCGGGATGTTACACATGAGTTGTGGCCTATTGTGACGTATTGAGGCCCATGGATTATGGCCCATTGTGACACATTCGAGGCCCAGGTGGTGTGGCCCATTATAATGTATTCGAGGCCCATGGGACATGGCACATTGTGATATAATTAAGGTCCATAGGATGTGGCCCCTCGGATGTATATTAGACTCGTGTCAGAGGCCCATTGTGATGTATTCGTGGCCTAAGGCAAGGCCCATTGTGATATGTATTAGGCCCATGATGTGTGGCCCACTTGATGTATTTCGAGGCCTAGGTACGTGGCCCATTTGATGTATATGAGACCCATTAATGCGATCCACTTGATGTATATTGGGGCCCACGGGTCATAGCCCATTATAATGTATTTGAGGACCATGGGCCGTGGCCCATGGTGATGTATATTAAGCCTATATATTCAACCCACTATGATGTATATTAGACCGTATGATGAGGCCCATTATGATATATTTGAGGTCCATGGGATACAACCGACCATTTAATGCGACCCATTGGATTTATATGAGGCCCATTGCTGCGGCCCAGTTAATGTGACCCACTTGATGTATACGAGGCCCATTGAGATGTATTTCTGGCCCATGTGATGCGGCCCACTTAATGTATGTGGCCCTTGTGTGAGGCCATGGGCCCACGATATGTTTGGCTCTATGTGGTCCATTCCTTGGGGGCTATGTTGGTTAAATGTCCACATTGTCGAGGTCAATTGTCGATGTCGGTTATTTATACCGATTATGAGTAGGTGACAGCATAGTATCATGATACATGCCCATACGCATCATCTGCATGTTTGTTATGAGATGTGGTTGATCATTGCATATGTGATTGAGCATGTTATTATGAGACTCCATGATAGGCGGAGGTTATCTCACATGAGCGCACGACATGAGCAGGATTGATGCATGACTGGATTGTATGACTCATGCATCTTGCATTGTGTTGTGATTACTATACGCCCTAGCGACCTCAGGGCCATAGCCTCCACGGGCATGTCGTGAATGCTCAAACGAGACATCGGAAATGTCTAGTTCTAGCATACGAGCGCCATAGATGTCCCTGGGTGAAAATCCCTAAACCTCCGGGCCAGGAGACGCCCCAACATCGAGACCGAGTGGATTCATAAGCACCCGAGTGCCGAATATCAGGAGGCCGCGTCTCCCACTGTGTCGTGGTCGGTTGGGAGGGGGTGTGGCCTTACCCGCCCGAGGGTAGGGGGTAATACTAGGCTGAGTTTGACCAGCTCGTGAATGGGTCCGCTATCGACGTGCCGGATAGGTATTGGCAGACTATTGGTCAGGCGGATAGTGAGGTTTCTTACGCTCACTTGGACTGTGCTGTTGGGAGAGGGGAGTGCCATTTGGAGTGTATTAAACCCCGGTGATGATCCCAGAGAGGAACTGTACTTATATGTGGACTTATTGAGCAGGAGTTGCATACTTATTCATTCATTCATTCACTATCCACTCGGGCTGGTGGTGTGCAACTATTTGTACGTGTACCTTCGCAATGGCCAGGATTTCGGTTGGGGCGCGCGACTAACCTGAGATCAGGATTTTACCACATTGAGTCTGACTATCCAAATTTAGGTATGGGACTGGTTTGGATAGAAGTCCCTTGTGTTAGACCCCATAACCTGCGATACTATGTACTATCATCCTGACTTCACACTCCAGCATGGTCATTCCATTCGCACCGCGTATTGCATTACATCCGCGGCATATGACATTTTGGGTTACCTGTGTTTCTGCATTTATATGGTTTAGATACGACATCTGATATTTGACTCTTTATGACTCCTCATTTGTATAGTTGATCTCATGTATTACGTATTCTGATATTGTTTGACTCATGGACTTGTCAGTATTTCTGATATTGTACAATTATGGCATGACAATATGATGATGATGATGTGATTACGGATGCGTGCAATACGGTTATGGTGGTGGTATAGGAGAAATGAAAATATAACTTGGTGATGCTGGTAGCATTGACTTGGAGTATTACTATGATACATATGCATTGCATTGGCATTGACATCATACTTGACGTGCTACATGCCTTTCACATATATGATTTCCTTGTAACATATTTATCCTGCTTGCATGTAGGACACACTGCACACACGTGTGTACTCACTAGGCTTTTTGACTAAGCCACCTATTTCTCATTTTTTTCAGGACTGGAGTAGCTAGGAAGACTTTGCTTTCTCGATGCATTGCATCTATTTTTCGATTTGGCAATATTGACATTGTGTGCCTTTTGGAAAGCAATGTACTTGTAACCATCAGGATTTCTATTGGAGAGTGTTGCTTGGTAATTTGATCATGGATCTTCATGCTCAGGTATTATTATATATAGATATATATACATAAAAAAAAATCAGTCAAAAATCTTCCTTGTCGTGCGCCGAACTCGGGACTTGGTGTATGGAAGTCGAGTGCCGGATTCGGGGTATCACGAAAGCTGTCCGTTCCCGGGTTTAGGGCATGACAGGAGATGGTATCAGAGCATAAGATTTGGGATCAATTAGAAGCAAAGTCCACAAGTGGAAAACATAGAAGAACTTAAACTAGGTCTCCCACCGTCGTTGATCGAGAACCTAGATACTATTAGTACCTCTGATTTCTACGAATCTAGAGACATAAATCTAGGATTCCCAATTTGAGAACCTAGTCAAAACAGGATTCCCTAGTTGAGAACGTAGACATTATACTTAGCACCCAGGCACGAGGGAGATAGCCACGAGTAATACCCTCATTTGTGGGATGGATGATTGTACTATATATGTATGATGATACGTATGTTGGCTTTCCATGTTATGAGTTTGATAATGCATTTGAAATTTCGAGGACGAAATTTTTTGTTAGGAGGGTAGATTGTAACACCCCGTTCATTCCATACCATTTTCGATGCACACATACACAATGATTAACGCCCTTAGTTAGACCTGGATTGACCGTTCATAGTACACAACCGACTGAGAGGAATACCAAGACCTTGAAACCTATCTCATATCGACCGCCTCGTCGCTACGATTGCGTAGGCACTACCCGTGCGTCTATACGATACTTTGTTAGTGAGATATACCGTGAAGAATCATTAGTGTATCATGTGTGCAAGGCGCCATGTACTCCACTCCACACATGTGCACAACACATGTCATACACACATGCACATGCCACACATGGGTGAGAGAATCTCTACCCATGTGTGTGATGTCACACACCCATACCTCTCATCTCTCATGTGCATGAAAAGTCAACTCTCTTCTATGCCACACCTCATGCATGACATCATCACACCATGTCATCCCATACTCCTTTAATCCAACATTAATTACAAAGCATGAATTAATTACCATAATCCTAGCATAAGCTAAGATTAATCACATTAGCCTAACTTAACCATATTTTATCCATTTCTCTACATAAACCCATCCACCTCTTAGCCTTTCACCATTTTTCTACAACTAGAGAGAGGGATGATCTTGGTGGGCCATCAACTCCATCAATTCCATCTCTTCTATCCATCTCAACCATCCATCCAATTCATCAAGGTGAGTACACCCACTCCACTCTTGGTTTGTTTTCTTTTTTATTATTTGTATGATTATTAGTAGTAATAATTTGATGATAATGATGTGATTAATGGTGTGGATGATGAAGATAGTATGTTGATGGTGAATATAATTGCAATAATGATGATGATGCTATTAATGGTGTGGATGGAAAGGAGAAAACATATAAAATCTATTTATTATAGAGTTCATATGGGACCCATTGATAGTGGGCCCCACCAACATGTTTGTATGACATCCAAATCATCCAACCATTGGCCCATTGGGCTGGCCAAACTCACACATCATGCACATACGTGCACGTATAAAAATAAAAAAATAATTTTAAAAAAAGGGAAGAAGAAGGGAGAGACGCTGCTTGGCAGCAATGTCCCAGGCATTTTACACAAAGGGCCAGGGGATTTGGGCCCACAACTGGCCCCACCCATGATGAATATATGTAATCCACACCGACCATACGATTCCCAAGCTCATTTTAGGCATTAGGCCGAAAAATGATGCTAGCCCAGTTCTCTGGTAGGCCACACCATCAAAAATCATGTGACGACATGCTAAAACATATAAAAGTACTTGCTGGGGCCCACCTGAAATTTTGATGCACCTGAAACTTAGACCGACCTCCACCAGTTGGGACACACACAATAGACGGACTGGATCAGCTTTATGTTGGTCCCACCTACAAAAAAAAAATAACAAAAAAAAATGGCAAACAGCATTGACGCTGCAGCTGCCAACGTCTGACGCTGCAGCAAGCAGCGTCCTACGCTGACACTGAAAGGAAGTGGGCCCCACCACAGGTTCCATCTTAATGCATGTTAAGCATCTACACCGTGCATTCGATGGGTCCACTTTAAAAAGTGGGATACCCTAAAATTCAGCCACATCTGCAACTCATGTGGCCCACATCACAGGAAATAGCGGTGATTGAACGTCTGCCATTGAAACCCCTTTGGGTGGTCACAGAAGTTGTGGATCATCATGCAATTTGTTTTCCATCTTCATCTGGGTCTGCCTAACCTTATCAACGGATTGGATGGAAATTAATCATTATGGTGGGCCCCCACGTGGGACCCACTGATGTATGCATTGTATTAACTCCGTCCTACGCCCCTGGACGAAAAGGCCAGGGACCCACAGTCCCTGCCACGACGTATGCATTGTATCTATGCTGTCCAGCCATGCTGGGTTGCTGGACAGCTAGTGGGACCCACCATGATGCATGTGGTGCATCCAAACTGTTCACCCATTTTGAGAGCTCATTTTATGGCATGAGCAGAAGAATGAGTCAGATCCATCTATTTGGTGGGATCCACTCCATGATGCATGTGTTGTATCCAAGCCGTCCAAACATTTGAAAGATCATTTATGGCTTGAGACTAAAAATGAGTAGGATCTAAGGCTCAAGTGAACCCCACCATTGAAAATAGTGTGGACAATGACGTCCACCATTCAACATCTCTAAGGAGCCATAGTAGTGTCCTATTAAGCTGATATTTGTTCCACTTCATCTATCCCTATGTCAACTTAGGAACAGGTTGGATGGAAAATATACGTTATGGTAGGCCAACTTGATTTATTTGTGGCCATCCATTGAGGCCCACCTGGTACATGTATGAGGTCCACCTTTGATATGTTTATGGCCCATTTGTGAGGCCCACCTTTGATATGTTTATGGCCCATCTGTGAGGCCCACCTTTGATATGTTTATGGCCCATCTGTGAGGCCCACCTTTGATATGTTTATGGCCCATCTGTGAGGCCCACCTTTGATATGTTTATGGCCCATCTGTGAGGCCCACCTTTGATATGTTTATGGCCCATCTGTGAGGCCCACCTTTGACATGTTTATGGCCCATCTGTGAGGCCCACCTTTGACATGTTTATGGCCCATCTGTGAGTCCCACCTTTGACATGTTTATGGCCCATCTGTGAGGCCCACCTTTGACATGTTTATGGCCCATCTGTGAGGCCCACCTTTGACATGTTTATGGCCCATTTGTGAGGCCCACCTTGATATACATGAGGCCTATGTTGTGAGGCCCATCGGTCGAGGCCCAATAGGGTATACATAAGGCCCAATGAATGTGATTCTGCCGCGTTTAATGTGTTGACCTTTATGGCGGACTATGCCTTGGGAGCAATGATGGTTTGACGTCTACATTGTAAGTACAATGTTGGTTAAATGTCTGCATTGTGACTCTCCCTAGGGTCCAATGATAGGTTCATACTTGTAGTGTGTAAACCTCCTAGGCCCATCTTCGTTATGAACAGATCCCATCACCACAACACATGTTTAGTATAGATCCATAAATTCATGATCGTACGCATCATATGTATGCCTGATGTGAGAAGTGACTGATCATAGCATACGCCATTGGGCGGACTATTCCTGGGACCCACCTTGATGATGTGTTGTATATCCACTCCGTCCATGGCAGGTGAGACCCACCTTGACGTACATGCTCTATATTCGACTGTCCATCTGGACGAGTGGCGTAAGGCCACCATGATGTATTGTTATATCCAACTGTCCTTCTATTTGAGGACATGGACCCCACTTGATTGTATGTGGTTCTCCAGCCGTCCATCTATCCAGGGTAGTGTGGGAACCCGCCATGATGTATGTATTCACCACGCCACCCATCGGCATGGGGGGCACACCATGATGAATATGTTTCAACCACGCAGTCCATTTGTTTTGCTAAACCATGGACTGCCCCATTTGGCCCACTTAATATATATGGGGCCCACCTGTTTGGTATTTGAGGCCCATGAGTTGTGGCCTATTGTGACGTATTGAGGCCCATGGATTATGGCCCATTGTGACATATTCGAGGCCCAGGTGGTGCGGCCCATTATAATGTATTCAAGGCCCATGGGACATGGCACATTGTGATATAATTAAGGTCCATAGGATGTGGCCCCTCGGGATGTATATTAGACCCGTGTCAGAGGCCCATTGTGATGTATTCATGGCCTAAGGGCAAGGCCCATTGTGATATGTATTAGGCCCATGATGTGTGGCCCACTTGATGTATTTCAAGGCCCAGGTACGTGGCCCATTTGATGTATATGAGACCCATTAATGCGATCCACTTGGTGTATATTGGGGCCCACGGGTCGTAGCCCATTATAATGTATTTGAGGACCATGGGTCGTGGCCCATGGTGATGTATATTAAGCCTGTGTATTCGACCCACTATGATGTATATTAAACCGTATGATGAGGCCCATTATGATATATTTAAGGTCCATGGGATACGGCCGACCATTTAATGCGACCCATTGGATTTATATGAGGCCTATTGCTGCGGCCCAGTTAATGTGACCCACTTAATGTATACGAGGCCCATTGAGATGTATTTCTGGCCCATGTGATGCAGCCCACTTGATGTATGTAGCCCTTGTGTGAGGCCATGGGCCCACGATATGTTTGGCTTTATGTGGGCCGTTCCTTGGGGGCAATGTTGGTTAAATGTCCACATTGTCGAGGTCGATTGTCGATGCCGGTTATTGATACTGATTATGAGTAGGTGACAGCATAACATCATGATACATGCCCATACGCATCATCTGCATGTTTGTTATGTGATGTGGTTGGTCATTGCATATGTTATTGAGCATGTTATTATGAGACTCCATGATAGGTGGAGGTTATCTCACATTAGCGCACGACATGCGCAGGATTGATGCATGACTGGATTGTATGATTCATGCTCTTGCATTGTGTTGTGATTGCTATAAGCCCTAGCGACATCAGGGCTATAGCCTCCACGGGCATGTCGTGGATGGTCAGACGAGACACCGAAAATGTTTGGTTCTAGCATACGGGCGCCATAGATGTCCCTGGGTGAAAATCCCTAAACCTATGGGCCAGGAGATGCCTCAACGTCGAGACCGAGTGGATACTTGAGCGTCCAAGTCCCGAATACCAGGAGGCCGCGTCTCCCACTGTGTCGTGGTCGGTTGGGAGGGGGTGTGGCCTTACCCGCCCGAGGGTAGGGGGTAATACTAGGCTGAGTTTGACCAGCTCGTGAATGGGTCCGTTATCGACGTGCCGTATAGGTATTGGCAGACTATTGGTCAGGCGGATAGTGAGGTTTCTTACCCTCACTTGGACTGTGCTGCTGGGAGAGGGGCAGTGCCATTTGGAGTGTACTAAACCCCGGTGATGATCCCAGAGAGGAACTGTACTGATATGTGGACTTATTGAGCAGGAGTTGCATACTCATTCATTCATTCATTCATTCACTATCCACTCGGGCTGGTGGTGCGCAACTATTTGTACGTGTACCTTCGCAATGGTCAGGATTTCGGTTGGGGCGTGCGACTAACGTGAGATCAAGAGTTTACCACATTGAGTCTGACTATCCAAATTTAGGTATGGGACTGGTTTGGATAGAAGTCCCTTGTGTTAGACCCCATAGCCTGCGATACTACATATATCATCCTGACTTCACACTCCAGCATGGTCATTCCATTCGCACCGCATATTGCATTACATCCACGACATATGACATTTTGGGTTACCTGTGTTTCTGCATTTATATGGTTTAGATATGACATCTGATATTTGACTCTTTATGACTCCTCATTTGTATAGTTGATCTCATGTATTGCGTATTCTGATATTGTTTGACTCATGGACTTGTCAGTATTTCTGATATTGTACAATTATAGCATGACAATATGATGATGATGATGTGATTACGGATGCGTGCAATACGGTTATGGTTTTAGTATAGGAGAAATGAAAATATAACTTGGTGATGCTGGTAGCATTGACTTGGAGTATTACTATGATGCATATGCATTGCATTGGCATTGACATCATACTTTACGTGCTACATGCCTTTCACATATATGATTTCCTTGTAACATATTTATCATGCTTGCATGTAGGACACACTGCACACACGTGTGTACTCACTAGGCTTTTTGCCTAAGCCACCTATTTTCCATTTTTTTTCAGGGATGGAGTAGCTTGGAAGACTTTGCTTTCTCGATGCATTGCATCTATTTTTCGATTTGGCAATATTGACATTGTGTACCTTTTGGAAAGCATTATACTTGTAACCATTAGGATTTCTATTGGAGAGTGTTGCTTGGTAATTTGATCATGGATCTTCATGCTCAGGTATTATTATATATAGATATATATACATCAAAAAAATTCAGTCAAAAATATTCTTTGTGGTGCGCCGAACTCGGGACTTGGTGTATGGAAGTTGAGTGCCGGATTCGGGGTATCACGAAAGCTGTCCATTCCCAGGTTTGGGGTGTGATAGGTGGCAAGTGGTGATTGGTGGAGTGGAGAGAGATGTCACATGACATTCTCTCATTGGCTTATGAGGCTGGTAAATTAGTAAATAGTGAAGATATGGGGGTTAATTTTGAAGAAAAGTTGACTTTTGGACGCTGGGACAACTGTCCACATGCGGGCCTCGAGCGGCGGCAATCGAAGTACCACAGGCGGCGGTCAGACTATCGCCTGCGGCAGTAGGACTACCGCCCGGGCCTGGTTCGGGCCGGATTCGCACGTGTGTGCTTCATGTAGTGCTCTGGTTCATCCAGTGGTCTTCGTTTTGGATTTCTGGGACTCAAAGTGATAGATTTGGTTATGGATAGAGGGTTCTGGCCAAGTTATAGGGTATAGGCAAGGCTGTATGCATGCTAAACGGTTTGGATTGCGGTTTCAGGTTATGGATTGGGAGTTTTAGGGACTTTTGGGTCATGATTTGGTTTAGGCTGGGATTAGGGTTTGGTCCAAGGTATGACCATGGTTCCTAGATAGTCTTAGCCTTCTCATGACGGTAGCCTGGGTGGGGTGTCTGCAGATGCCTCTCTTTGGCCGAGGTTGTAAGCAACCGAAGGCCTAAGCAAGTGGACACCCCACCCTTCTGGTCAGAAAGGATAGTGATTCGAATCTGTTGCTTACCATTGTATCATTATTAGTTGACTATTTGGAAAAAGATGACTTGCATACATCACGAGGGTTGAGGAAAACGTTGTGCACTACCAAAAAAATTGAGCAAAGGCCACGGACTTTGAAAGTTTTTGGCTACGGATTAAATCCATAGCATTATTGCTACGGATTTAATCCGTAGCTAAAACTTGATGGGTCTGTGGCTAAAACGTACCTCCTCACCATAGCCGTTTTAGATGTTGATGGTGTTTAAGCGGCTCCATAAGGCCCATTGAAATATATATGTTTGATTTAAGCCATCCATAAATTCTGATATATAATGTCAGTGGATTGGGCCAAAAGTCATGTTGATTGTAGGTCTAAGTGGACCACACAATAAGAAATCATTAAAATTAAATATCTGTTGTTAATATGTTGTGTGGTCTTCTTACTGCTTCAATCTGACTCAGTTTTTGAATCAACGCTTAAAATAATATTTTAAATTTAATGGACGGAGTGGATAAATAACATATATCATGGTGGGCCCACGGTCCTAAAACCCCCAAATTCCTAATGAGCCGTCCGTCACGCGCTCCACCCCCAAATTGCATTCCACCATTTTCTCCCGCCCGCGTGCCTCCCAAAACAAAATGAGGGTTTTTGCGTCCGCCATTTTCTCCCTCTCTCCATCTCCCAGCTCCCTCACCCTCTCTGTCTCTCTCACACTCAGCCTCTCCCTCGCCATCTCTCGATCTCCCACTCTCCCTCACCCTCTCCCCCTCTCTTTCCTCTCTTCCCCACCCGTTAGGGCTTTTTTTCTTCTTCTCTTTCTAGAGTTTGTTGGGATGATTGCTGCGATTGGAATCCTGTAATGCATTCAAAGGCTTTTGGACGTTTGCATCTTGTCTTTCTGCTTGTTTTTGCGCTCTGCGGAGGGTTTCTCGGTTTGAAATGGGTCGGATTTCAATTTCTGGAGTTTTCGAGACTATTTCCATGCCTGCTGTCGTTAACTACGGAGGTAAGCTTCAGATCTTTGCTTTTGTGTTTGAATTTTGAGTTTTAGGTTTTTTTTTTCTGGTAGATTGGATTTTGGATGGTGAATGTTCGTGTTTTTTGTTAGGGCAGTTGGACCCACTGCAACGCTTTGTAGGCTGAAACGGAGATGTGTGGGGTCCAACATGATGTGTGCAAGACATCAAATCCGTCCATCATGTGTGCCCGCTCAGGTTCTCCTTGGTGTCCGAAAACCAGGCGGATCCAAAAATCAAGTGGGCCAGGTGATGGGTAACGGTTGGGATGGGGTTGCCCAACATTGAAACCTTACAGATCATGTGTGTGGCCCACAATGTTTTTCGTATGCCATCCGCTCAGATGAATGGAGACCCCAAAAATCAGGCCATTCCAATACACAGGTGGGTCACACCATGCGATTTTAGAGGTTTTACGCATGATTTTACATGATGTGGCCCACATGAATCTTGGATTGGCCCATTTTCGGGTGCTAGAGAGAACATCAAGCCATGTGCCATCCATAGCGGCCATTGATTTAGAGGTTTATATAGATGTATGCCAGGTTTATTGCGACCATGTGATTTTGAGGAGTTTGTCATACTGCAAGAAAGGAAAATTTATCAATGTTGATGAACTCTGGAAAAGAAAGATGATTCTCATAAACGGCTGCATCTTATGCCTAAACATATCATTATCTTTCTCCACTGTGAATTTTCATCCATCATATGGAGGAATCTTGGGACCTTTGGGATGCATTGGGTTATGCAGAAATTGGTTTTGTATCTATTCCAGGTATGGAAGGTATCACATTCGATAAAGGGAAAGCTATCCAGTGGTGTTGGTGATCCTAGCCACACTTAGGTAGGTATGAAAGGAGAAAATTAATAGAACTTGTAGCAACAAAGTGTAATCCGGTGTCATGGCATTTAAGAGGGCAAAACTCTTGGTTTCCATTGTTATAAGGGTTGTAAACTGCAAGACAGAGTCAATCCTTAGCGATAGTGTGACTTGGGGTGGATAGGAATGACTTCTCGTCTTCCCATCATAGGATTGCTGTAATGTTTTTTCAATATTATGAATTAAACAATTTGGCGAAGTTTTGTTGTCCCTGCATTTGCCACATCAACTGATGGACAACTTAATAAATGGACTGGCCTTATTTTGGGGAGGACATTATCTAGTGGGAAACACCTGATGGACAGCTTAAATCTCACACCAATTTGCCATGTCGGCACATGTAGAGCCATCTAGATGGGCTGCCCGTACACGTGCATGGGCTTAGCGAAGCTCTTGATGTAATGTATCCAGTGTCGGACACATGCCACACGGTCAATCTGGAAAACCCGATATCTTTTCATTCGATTCAGGTATTCTTTTATGTAATAAAAATGATTTTGCATATCCACACGGTTCTCCAAGATTTTCATGTCCATCACATGCTCTGTCAGACACCTGTTTGAGCTTCTGTCTTAAGCTCCAAATTGTATAGTAGATGGATCATTTTGCATAGTAGATGGATCATTTCCGTGGATGTTGATTTTTTGTGTTATTATTTATTTATTTATTTTTGGGAGCAAGGTGCTTTCATATTGGAAACTTTGGGTCGGCCCTCCGCGTACACACTATCGAAATTGAAACGTTTGAGCCTTTGCTTAAGGTCTAGAGCTCGATGTCATTGTCTGAATGTTCACCCACCATCCATGTGGATGAGTCAGCCTATCACCATAACTGTAGCCATGTGTGTGTGTGTGTGTACACATGCATTGACATGAAAATTCCTAGATTTGATAGAGGCATCATTATCAGGTGCAACAATATCCATTTTAGCAGCACTTGCAATGATGTTTCTTAACTTTTCTCATCATTTTCTTCTTTATTCAACTTTGTTTATTACTCTCTTATTTGAATTTGATGTGGATATTTTTTTATTAACTTTTGCTATTCTTTATTGCTGTTTGATTAGAGTAGTTTGTAATTGTACTTATTAGATCTTGGGACCGCCAAAGTTTTGGATCAAGCTGATATTTGTGTTTTCCCTTCATCCTGGTTTGTGTGACCTTATGAACAGATTGGATGGCTAAAAAAACATCATGGTGGTAGTCAGAAGTTAATTTCCGAAGCAACTGAAGTTTGGAGCTCATCTCTTTGTACCAATGATAGGGAAGTTAAGTTCAGTTTCCATTATTTCCACTCTATTGAACTTTAGTTGTTAAAATTTCAAAAATTGTGGTTTTGAATTTAATTAGGGTGTCGGAAGGAAAGGACAATCAGCAATAAAACTGCATCTAAAGAAGTCTACCTCCCATGAAGAAAGAGAACAACATGGTTCATTTCTTGTTCTTTAGACCATGATTAATTTTTGCATCATTTTGCAAATGCTACGATTTCAAATCCCATTTTTTCATCAAAAATCAGGAAAAAAGTCTTCATAATTAGTTGAAAATTTGTCCATGTATGGAATCATTCACAGTTAGATAGTAATTCCTTAAAGTGCATAGAGTAGACCTTTCATTGTTTCAAGTTGACTGGAAAAACACTGCTTTATTGATGGTGAGCCTGTTGATGCTTATGTTATCTTTGCAGGACCCAACCAAGCAAAATGGCATTGATAACTTCATGGTACAACAACTTGATGGAACAGTTAATGAGTGGGGCTGGTGCAAGCAGAAGGTATCATGGTTGTTCCTCAATTATTGATGTTTGTTGTATTAGTTTTGTGTTAATTTTGCATGTGATGCTGCAAAAATGTATCTGATACGATCTTGTTGTTGTGTTAATATGGTCAGCTTGGTGCTAATGCTATATTGGCAGTATTACTTGCTGTCTGTAAAGTAGGTGCTAGCGTGAAAAAGATCCTTCTTTACCAGGTATAGGAACTGATTATCTTCTCTCCAATTGGTAGGTGCTTACTGACAACACTATGTGGTAGCTTGTTTTATGCATCAGGATTCATCATTTCTATCTCTGTGGCAGATAGATGTGGAGAGTACAGTGGGGGGAGAAGCTTTTTCTCGGATAGCACCAACAATTCCTACTGTTGCTGATGTACTTACCAGTACTCATCTGTTTGATGTACTTACAAATTCAACTGGAGGTCGGCTTTCTTTCTCTGTATGTGAGAAGTACCTTGTTGGATTAGAAAGGTTAGCATTCTTCAGTTGATAAGTTGTACTTGCTCATATCCTGGTAGTAAAAAAGGGTACATAGTAGCTGTAATGGTTGTTATGTAATGGTAATGGTGAGATACCTTATGCGATATGGGTTTGTAATGTCCATTCTTAAAAAATGGCCCATAATAGGCCTGTAAGTTGTAACAGCCGTAACAATTGTATGGGCCCATTACAGGCCAATATGAGCCTATAATGGTCCCATATTAGGCTGATACATTTTCTTTGAAAATTTTATTTTTTTTTTACTGTAACAGGGCTGTAATGGCTGTTTCAGGGGTTGATAAGGAGGTTTCTGTCCATATTTCTCACCTTCATAGGTATTCTAAATGGCTCAATTGTCCCCTGATTTAAATGGGTTGTTGCATGGCCTATGCATCTTAATGTATCTGTCTTGTATATGTTTAGTAAGCACCATGTAGTGGGCTGTTCTGCAAACTACCTCTATTCTAACCTTTTTCTTTTTTTTTTTTGAAAGATACCAGGTTGACTAGTTTTTTCGAGCCTAGAGGATCGAATGGGTGTTCGTAGATAAGGGCAAACATGATGTATTTGCATGTGTTGACTCAAAGTTAGCTATACCACTAATCAAGTTGGGTTGTCAATGATATCGATCAAATGGGACTCCTTAATTCAAACAGATGGTTAAGAGAAGAAGAAAAATGAAAAAGATAAGAAAACCTGTCCTACATTTTGTTTTTCAAAACACCCTGGACAGGGAAGGAACATTTGGCACATCTGGCGCATGTGTGCATTGGCACGTTGACACAAGAAAGATGAAGATAAGCCACCAAGCGAGGTCGAAAAGTGATGGTGCTCTGTAAGCTGTCCATGCCTCCACATGCTCTCCAAAGGTCAGGTTTGTGATATACATACAGAAGGCTCCTAGGAAAGTTTGTGAGAAGTAGACGTCTCTTTTCAACCATGAATGAATTTGATTTAAACAGTTTCAATGTTTCCAAATTATGATGACTTGAAGTGAGGCTCTTGTGGTGCAAGCTGTTCTTGTTTGGGACTTTGATGGTGGCAGCAGCAGCAGTAGAGAGGGAGGTTATTTGTGCATTCAATTAGAGGCCTTGGTAAATTCCTCCTAGTTTGAATTAATCAAACAACCACCTATTGTAAGTTATTTATTTCCAAAGCACTGGTTTAAAATGGATGCATGCCTGTCATCGAATTCTTTGACACGGACCATGCAAACACGCCATCAAATTCTGAGGTTTTGCACAGTGAATTTGAACATTAATCTAGTTTGAACAGTGATTGGCATTGGTATCATCATATCATGATCCTAGTATGAGCACTGCATGAATAATGTTGTGTTCAGTTCATTACTATCTGAATCTGGGTTCCGTTTTTCATGAAACCAAAAATGGCAAAAAACAAAAAAGAAAAGAAAAGAAAAAGACATGGCACCAATCTCTGCATCAGTGTTTGTAAACGAATCTGTCATATCCTATAAACTTGAAATTCTATGGAATGTGTAGCTACCTGATTGAGAACTTGTCACTAATGATGGCTTATATATATTTGCAGCAAAACTAAGGACGTTTGTTGGATCGGTTTTCAGCCAAATGCTTTCAGGTTAGACAGAAGTGTCTATGGCCCTCAGACCTGAGAATATGTTTTTATACGTGTGGCAGACCCGTGGTGTAGTGATCTAGACTGTTGATCTGATGGCCCATTTTGGAATTGGGAATTTCCAAAAAATCTCACTGATATGACAATCCTAACTGATTGGGAAGAAGAAACAACAACGGCTTCAAGGTGAGTTTTATCATTTTATTTTTTTTTCCATTTTTTAAAGCTGTTATAATTTTTCTGCTAGAACTAGCATGTGTGGATTGGCAAAAGTGCGAATGCACTTGGCGTTTCAAATGCCACCCACTGTTTTGATAGAAAGATATTATGTTTTAAATAATATATTTAATTTCAGCAATTATTATGTTTGATAGTATCAATTGTTTCAAATGCCACCCACTGTTTTGATAGAAAGATATTAAGATTTTCAGACCTCACCTCTTCTCTAACCTTAGCATGCATTTTATACCAGATGTGCCGAGATCTCCAAGCCCGACTGGCTGCTGCAGAGACAGAAAGGGCAACAGCTGAACAGGAGAAGCATGAAAAGGAGGAATCTTTTTCTTTTTTCTTTTGCTGAACAAGAACTCATCATGGAAAGGGTGGTCTAAGAGTCAAAGAAACTTTAGCAGGAGGGAGAGGAGAATGCGAAGGTAATGATAAAGGTGACAGCAACGAGCAACAAAGACTAATATAATTCATAGCAACATCTGGTCGTCTTGATGCTCTGTTGCAGCTACGGGAGTTCTTAATGGACTGTGGTCATGTTGTCGATGTATTGTAGTAAGTTCCATTCTCTCGTTTCTTGAATTATAGAGCTAGAGGTTTCAGCTACTTTTGGACTGAAATCCCCAAGAAAAAAAATTCATGTGGGACAGTCCAATCCAGTCCAATGTTGCCAATATTGTAAAGAGTGGGTGGCATTTGAAACAACAAACGCTTTTCTTATGTGGTATATCATGGGATTAGCTATCTGTTGATAAATTTTCTTGGGTATTTTAGTCCAAATGCAACATAATCTAACTTTGATTTATTTGAAAACTTGGCTGGTCATTCATTCATTTCCTAACAATGAAATTCTGTCATGACAGCTTGGAAGATACATGTCAACACCTGGACACTGATCTTGTGGACCCTACATTTGTGGGCATGTGACACATGACAGCTTAGGATGGGACTAGAAATTTTCCTCATCCCTTTAGAAATTCTCTTATGTTGAACTTGTTAGCGTGATAATTAAATCTTATTTTTTTATCCATCAATGTCTTTCAGTGTCATATTATCTATGCATCTAGAGATTTTTCACCCATGCTTATGGGAGATCTTTGGAAACCTTTTCTTCCCTTCTGTTGTGAACATTGTCGATTTGGGGATTTTAGGATTTTTCTTTTCCCCTTGTGCACCATTCTCCAATGGCCCATAGCCCCCGAATATTGCTGCCTTGCCTGCTGGTCTAGTTGCTGAAGTTGTTGCTGTCTTTGTAGCTCCTGTAGTTGCTTGTGCATGACTTGCGGTTGCCACAATTGCATATCATTTAAACCCATCTGGTGGGTCATTAAAAGCAGCCAACAAATGTTTTATTTTCTCCTCTTTCATTCAATTTTATTTGCTGACCAATTGAAAAGGAGTTTTGAGTCTCAGGGTTCAAGATTGAAGAAGTCCAATTGTCCGTATCACTTTTGTCGACGATCGAGCCTTTTCATATCCATTTTTTGCAGTAGGCTAAAGTAGGTCGTTCTTCCCAAAATCATATATTTTACGTCAGATAACTCATTTCGAATTGCGAGATACGCCTGATTTCAGGTCCCATCGTCTGGATCACTTCTGTCGTCGACCTGGCCTTTTCAAATCGATCTTTGGCGGTATGCTAAAGTAGCTCGTTTTACCCCAAAATCATATATTTTACATCAGATAACTCATTCCGGAATACGAAAAACGACCGATTTAAGGTCCGATGGTCTGGATCACTTCTCTCGTCGACTGAGCCTATTCAAATCCGTCTTTGGCGGTTGGCTAAAGTGCCTCGTTCTAACCCAAAATGAAATATTTTACATTAGTTAACTCATTCAAGATTGCGAGATACGCCCAGTTTAAGGTCCGATGGTCTGGATAAATTCTGTCATCGACCGAGCCTTTTCAGATTGTGAGAAACGCACGATTTAAGGTCCAATGGTCTCGATCACTTCTATTGTCTACAGGGCCTTTTCAGATCCGTCTTTGGCAGTAGGCTAAAGTAGCTTATTCTACCCCAAAATCAAAAATTTTACGTGAGTTAACTCATTCCGGATTGTGAGAAACGCACGATTTAAGGTCCGATGGTCTCGATCACTTCTATTGTCTACAGGGCCTTTTCAGATCCGTCTTTGGCAGTAGCCTAAAGTAGCTTATTCTACCCCAAAATCATATATTTTACTTCAGATAACTCATTCTGGATTGCGAGATACGCCCGATTTAAGGTCTGATGGTCTGGATCACTACTGTCGTCGACCCGAACTTTTCAGATCCGTCTTTGGCGGTATGCTAAAGTAGCTCGTTCTACCCCAAAATCATATATTTTACGTCAGATAACTAATTCCGGATTGCGAGATACGACCGATTAAAGGTCCGATAGTCTGGATCACTTCTATCTTCGACCGGGCCTTTTCAGATCCATCTTTGGCGGTAGGATAAAGTAGCTCGTTCTACCCCAAAATTAAATATTTTACGTCAGATAACTCATTCCGGATTGCGAGATACAAGCAATTTAAGGTCTGATGGTATGGATCACTTCTGTCGTCGACAGGGCTATTTTAGATCCATCTTTGGCGGTAGGCTAAAGTATTATGTTCTACCACAAAATCAAATATTTTACGTCACTTCTGTCGTCAACCAAGCCTTTTTAGATCCATCTTTGCTGGTAGGAAAAAGTACCTTGTTCTACCGCAAAATCATATATTTTACGTCAAATAACTCATTCCAGATTGCGAGATACGCCTAGTTTAAGGTCCGATGGTCTGGATCACTAATGTCGTTTACCAAGCCTTTTCAGATCCATCTTTGGCGGTAGGCTAAAATAGCTCATTCTACCCCAAAATCATATATTTTTTGTCAGATAACTCACTCCAGATTGCGAGATACAAGCGATTTAAGGTGTGATGGTTTGGATCACTTCTATCGTCGACTAGGACATTTCAGATCCGTCTTTGCGGTAGGATAAAGTAGATCGTTCTACCCCAAAATCATATATTTTACGTCGAATAACACATTCTGAATTGAGAGATTAGCCTAATTTAAGGTTCGATGGTCTGTATCACTTATATTGTAAACCGGGCCTTTTCAGATACATCTTTAGCGATCGGTTAAAGTTGCTCGTTCTACCCCAAAGTCATATATTTTACGTCAGATAACTCATTCCTGATTGCGAGATACGTCCGATTTAAGGTCCGATGGTCTAGATAACTTCGGTCTTCAGCTGGGCCTTTTCTGAACCATCTTTGGCGGATGGCTAAAGTAGCTCCTTCTACCCCAAAATCATATATTTTACGTCAGATAGCTCATTCTGGATTGTGAGATACGCCCGATTTAAGGTCCGATGGGCTGGATCACTTCTGTCGTGGACCGGACCTTTTCAGATCCATCTTTGGCGGTAGGCTAAAGTAGCTAGTTCTACCGTAAAATCATATATTTTACGCCAGATATCTCATTCCAGATTGCGAGATACGCCAGATTTAAGGTCTGATGGTCTAGATCACTTCTGTTGTCTACCGTGCTGTTTAAGATCCATCTTTTTCGGGAGGTGAAAGTAGCTCGTTATACCCCCAAATCATAAATTTTACGTTAGATAACTTATTCGAGATTGCGAGATACGCCCAGTTTAATGTCCGATGGTCAGGATCACTTCAATCGTCGACTGAGCCTTTTCAGATCCATCTTTGGTGGCAGGCTAAAGTAGCTCGTTCTACCCCAAAATAATATATTTTATGTCATATAACTCACTCTGGATTGCGAGATACGCCTGATTTAAGGTCTGATGGTCTGGATCACTTCTGTCTTCGACCGGGCCTTTTCTGATCCATCTTTGGTGGATGGCTAAAGTAGCTCCTTCTACCCCAAAATCATATATTTTACATCAGATAGCTCATTCCGAATTGCAAGATACGTCCGATTTAAGGTCCGATGGTCTGGATCACTTCTGTCGTTGACCAGGACTTTTGAGATCCATCTTAGGCGGTAGAATAAATTAGCTCGTTCTACCCCCAAAATCATATATTTTATGTCAGATAACTCATTTTGGATCGCGAGATACGCCCGATTTAAGGTCCGATGGTCTGGATCACTTCCGTCGTCGATCGGGCCTTTTCAAATCCATCTTTAGCGGAAGGCTAAAGTAGCTCCTTCTACCCCAAAATCATATACTTTACGTCATATAACTCATTCCGGATTGCGAGATACGCCTAATTTAAGGTGCGATGGTCTGGATCACTTTTGTCGTCGACCGGGCCTTTTCAGATCCATCTTTGGCAGTAGGCTAAAGTCACTCGTTCTACCCCAAATTAATATATTTTACATTAAATAACTCATTCTGGATTTTTAGATACCCCCGATTTAATGTCCGATGGTCTGGATCACTTCTGTCGTCTACCGAGCCTTTTTAGATCCATCTTTGGCGTTACATTAAAGTAGCTCGTTCTACCCCTAAATCATATATTTTACGAGAGTTAAGTCATTGCGGACTAGGATATATGCATGATTTAAGGTCCGATGGTCTCGATCACTTCTGTTGTCGACAGGCCTTCTTTGATCCGTCTTTGGCGTTAGGCTAAAGTAGCTCATTCTACCCCAAAATCATATATTTTACTTCAGGTAATTCATTATGGATTGCGAGATACGCCCGATTTAAGGTCTGATGGTCTGGATCACTACTGTCGTCGACTGGAACTTGTTAGATCCGTTTATGGCGGTAGGCTAAAGTAGCTCATTCTACCTCATAATCATTTACTTTACATCAGATATCTCATTTCGGATTGTAAGATATGCCCGATTTAAGGTCCGATGGTCTGGATCACTTCTGTCATCAACCGTGCCTTTTAGGATCCATCTTTGTCAGTAGGCTAAAGTAGCTCATTTTACCCCCAAAATCATATTTTTATGTTAGAAAACTCATTCCGGATTGCGAGAGATGCCTGATTTAAGATCCGATGGTCTGAATCACTTCTGTCGTCGACCGAGCCTTTTCAGATCCATCTTTGGTGGTAGGCTAAAGTAGCTAGTTCTACCGTAAAACCATATATTTTACGTTAGATATCTCATTCTGGATTGCGAGATGCGCCTGATTTAAGGTCTGATCTTCTAGATCACTTCTGTTGTCGATCGGGCCTTTTTAGATCTGTCGTTGTCGGTAGGCTAAAGTTGCTCGTTCTACCTCAAAATCATTTATTTTACGTCAGATAACTCATTCCGGATTGCGAGATACACCCAATTTAAGGTCCGATGGTCCGGATCACTTCTGTCGTTGACCGGGCCTTTTCAGATCTGTCTTTGTCGGTAGGCTTAAGTAGCTCGTTCTACCCCAAAATAATATATTTTACGTCATATAACTCATAGCTCGTTCTACCCCAAAATAATATATTTTACGTCATATAACTCATAGCTCGTTCTACCCCAAAATAATATATTTTACGTCATATAACTCATAGCTCGTTCTACCCCAAAATAATATATTTTACGTCATATAACTCATTCAAAATTGCAAGAGACCGGGCCTTTTTAGATCCATCTTTGGCGGTAGGCTAAAGTAGTTAGTTCTACCGCAAAATCATATAATTTACGTCAGATATCTCATTTCGAAATACGAGATACGCCCGATTTAAGGTCTGATGGTCTGGATCACTTCTCTCGTTGACCTGGCCTTTTTAGATCCGTCTGTGGCAGTAGGCTAAAGTAGATCGTTCTACCCTAAAATCAAATTTTCCTGATTGTGAGAGATGCCCAATTTATGGTCTGATGGTCTAGATCACTTCTGTCATCGACCGGGCCTTTTCGGATCCGTCTTTGTCGGTAGGCTAAAGTAGCTCGTTCTACCCCAAAATCATATATTTTATGTCAGATAACTCATTCCAGAATGTAAGATACTCCCGATTTAAGGTCCGAAGGTCTGGATCACATCTATCGTCGATCTGGCCTTTTCAGATCCATCGTTAGCGGTTGGTTAACGAAACTCGTTCTACCCCAAAATCATATATTTTACGTAAGATAACTCATTCCGTATTGCGAAAAATGCCCGATTTAAGGTTCGATGCATTAGATCACTTCTGTCTTCGACCGGGCCTTTTCTGATCCATCTTTCGTGGAAGGGTAAAGTAGTTCCTTCTACCCTAAAATCATATATTTTACGTCAGATAACTCATCCGGATTGCGAGATACACCCGATTTAAGATCCGATGGTCTGGATCACTCCTGTCGTCGACCGGGCCTTTTGAGATCCATCTTTGGGGGGAGGCTAAAGTAGCTCATTCTACCACAAAATCATACCTTTACATCAGATAACTAATTCCAGATTGCGAGATTCGCCCAATTTAAGGTTCGATGGTATCGATCACTTCTGTCGTCGACCGAGCATTTTCAGATCCATCTTTAGCGGCCGGTTAAAGTAGCTCGTTATACCCCAAAATCATATATTTTACGTGAGATAACTCATTCTGGATTGTGAGATACGCTCGATTTAAGGTCCGATGGTCTAGATCACTTTTGTCTTCGACCGATCCTTTTCTAATCACTATTTGGTGAAGGTTAAAGTAGCTCCTTCAAACCCCAAAATCATAAATTTTACATCAGATAACTCATTCCAGATTGCGAGAAACTCCCGATATAAGGTCCAATGGCCTGGATCACTTCAGACGTCGACCGGGCCTTTTCAGATCCATCTTTGGCGGTAGGCTAAAGTAGCTCGTTCTACCACAAAATCATATATTTTACGTGAGATAACTCATTCTGGATTGCGAGATACACCCGATTTAAGGTTCGATGGTCTGGATCACTTCTGTCTTCGACCGGGCCTTTTTTTATCACTATTTGGTGGAAGGCTAAAGTTTCTCCTTCTACCCCAAAATCATATATTTTACGTCAGATAACTTATTTTGGATTGCGAGATACACTCGATATAAAGTCCGATGGTCTAGATCACTTCTGTCGTCGATCGGGCCTTTTTAGATCCATCTTTGGCAATAGGCTAAAGTAGCTCATTCTACCCCAAAATCATATAGTTTACGTCAGATAATTCATTCCGGATTGCGAGAAACGCCTAATTTAAGGTCTGATGGTCCGGATCACTTCTGTTGTCGACCGGGCCTTTAAAGATCCATCTTTGTCGGTAGGTTAAAGTAGGTCATTCTACCACAAAATCATATATTTTACATAAGAAAACTCATTTCGAATTGCGAGAGACGCCCGATTTAAGGTCCGATGTCTGGATCACTTCTGTCGTCGACCGGGCCTTTTCAAATCCATCTTTGGCGGTAGGCTAAAGTAGCTCCTACTACCCCAAAATCATATATTTTACGTCAGATAGCTCATTCCGGATTGCAAGATACGCCCGATTTAAGGTCCGATCGTCTGGATCACTTTTGTCGTCGACCGAGCCTTTTAAGATTCATCATTTGTGTTAGGCTAAAGTACCTCATTCTACCCCAAAACCAATATACTTTATGTCAGATAACTCATTTTGGATTTCGAGGTACGCCCGATTTAAGGTCTGATGGTCTGGATCACTTCTGTCGTCTACCGGGCCATTTTAGATCCATCTTTGGGGGTAGGCTATAGTAGATAGTTCGATCGCAAAATCATGCATTTTACGTCAGATATGTCATTCCGGATTGCGAAATACGCCTAATTTAAGGTTCGATGGTCTGGATCACTTATGTCGTCAACCTTTCCTTTTAAGATCCATCTTTTTTGGTAGGCGAAAGTAGCTTATTCTACCCCAAAATCATATATTTTCCGTTAGATAGCTCATTTGATTTTGCGAGATACGCCCAGTTTAAGGTTCGATGGTTTGGATCACTTCTGTCGTCGACCGGGCCTTTTCAGATTCATATTGGTGTTAGGCTAAAGTACCTCATTCTACCCCAAAATCATATATTTTATGTTAGATAACTGATTCTGAATTGCGAGATACTCTCGATTTATGGTCCGATGGTCTGGATCACTTCTGTTGTCGACCGGGCCTCTTCAGATCCATCTTTGGCAGTAGGCAAAAGTAGCTAGTTCTACCGCAAAACCATATATTTTACTTTAGATATCTCATTCTGGATTTAGAGATACGCCTGGTTTAAGGTCCGATGGTCTAAATCACTTTTGTTGTCGACCGGGCCTTTTTAGATCCATCTTTGTCGGTAGGCTAAAGTAGCTCGTTTTACCCCAAAATCATATATTTTACGTCAGATAACTTACTCCGGATTGTGAGATACAACCGATTTAAGGTGCGATTGTTTGGACCACTTCAGTCGTCGACTGGGACTTTTCAGATCCATTTTTACGGTAGGCTAAAGTAGCTCGTTCTACCCCAAAATCTTATATTTTATGTCAGATGACTCAGTCCGAATTGAGAGATACTCCCAATTCAAGGTCCGATGATCTGCATCACTTCTGTCATCAACCAAGCCTTTTCAGATCCATCTTTGGCGGTAGGCTAAAGTATCTTGTTCTACCCCCAATATAATATATTTTACGTCAGATAACTCATTCCGGATTGCGAGATTTGCCCGATTTAAGGTCCAATGGTCTGGATCACTTCTGTTGTCGACCAGGCCCTTTTCAGATCCATCTTTGGCAGAAGGCTAAAGTAGCTCCTTCTACCCCAAAATCATATATTTTACGTTAGATAACTCATTTCGGATTGCGAGATACGCCTGATTTAAGGTCCGATGGTCTGGATCAATTTTGTCGTCAACCGGGCCTTTTCAGATCCATCTTTGGTGCTAGGCTAAAGTCGCTCATTCTACACCAAAATCATAAATTTTACGTCAGATATCTTATTCTGGATTGCGAGATATGCCCGATTTAAGGTCCGGTGCTCTGGATCACTTCTGTCGTCGACCAGGCCTTTTCAGATTCATCATTGGTGTTAGGCTAAAGTGCCTCGTTCTACCCCAAAATCATATAATTTACGTCAGATAACTGATTCTGAATTGCGAGATAGTCCCGATTTATGGTCCGATGGTTTGAATCACCTCTATCATCGACCAGGCCTTTTCAGATCCATTTTTGGCAGTAGGCTAAAGTAGCTAGTTCTACCGCAAAACCATATATTTTACGTTAGATATGTCAATTTGGATTGAGAGATATGCCTTATTTAAGGTCCGATGGTCTAGAACAATTTTGTTGTCGACCGGGCCTTTTTAGATCCGTCTTTGTCAGTAGGCTAAAGAAGCTTGTTCCACCCCAAAATCATATATTTTACGTCAGATAACTCACTCCGGATTGCGAGATACGACCAATTTAAGGTGTGATTATTTGGATCACTTCAGTCGTGGACTGGGAGCTTTCAGATCCGTTTTTGCGGTAGGCTAAAGTAGATCGTTCTACCCCAAAATCATATATTTCATGTCAGAAGACTCGGTCCAAATTGAGAGATACACCCAATTTAAGGTCCGATGGTCTGGATCACTTCTGTCGTCGACCAGGCCTTTTCAGATCCATATTTGGCGGTAGGCTAAAGTAGCTCGTTCTACCCCCAAAATAATATAATTTACGTCAGATAACTCATTCCGGATTGCGAGATTCGCCCGATTTAAGGTCCGATGGTCTGGATCACTTCTGTCGTCGACGAGGCCTTTTCAGATCCATCTTTGGCAAAAGGCTAAAGTAGCTCCTTCTACCCCAAAATCATATATTTTACGTTAGATAACTCATTCCGGATTGCGAGATACGCCTGATTTAAGGTCCGATGGTCTGGATCAATTTTGTCTTCGACCGGGCCTTTTTAGATTCATTTTTGGCTGTATGCTAAAGTCGTTCGTTCTACACCAAAATCTTACATTTTCTGTCAGATAACTCATTCCGGATTTCAAGATACCCCCGATTTAATGTCCGATGGTCTGGATCACTTCTGTCGTCTACCGGGCCTTTTCAGATCCATCTTTTGCGGTACACTAAAGTAGCTCGTTCTACCCCTAAATCATATATTTTATGTGAGTTAACTCATTGCGGACTGGGATATATGCATGATTTAAGGTCCAATGGTCTCAATCACTTTTTTTGTCGCCAGGCCTTTTCAGATCCGTCTTTGGCGTTAGGCTTAAGTAGCTCGTTCTACACCAAAATCATATATTTTACTTCAGATAACTCATTCAGGATTGCAAGATACTCCCGATTAAAGGTCCGATGGTCTGGATCAATACAGTCGTCGACCTGAACTTTTCAGATCCATTTTTGGTGGTAGGCTAAAGTAGCTTGTTCTACCTCAAAATCATAAATTTTACGCCAGATATCTTATTCTGGATTACGAGATACGCCCGATTTAAGGTCCGATGCTCTGGATCACTTCTGCCGTCTACCGTGCCTTTTAAGATCCATCTTTGTCGGTAAGCTAAAGTAGCTCGTTCTACCCCAAAATCATATATTTAACATTAGAAAACTCATTCTGGATTGCGAGAGACGCCCGATTTAAGGTCCGATGGTCAGAATCACTTCTGTCGTCGACCGGGCCTTTTCAGATTTGTCTTTGACTGTAGGCCAACGTAGCTCGTTCTACCCCAACATCATATATTTTACGTCAGATAACTCATTCCGGATTGCGAGATACGCCCGATTTAAGGTCCGATGGTCTGGATCACTTGTGTCGTCGACCGGGCCTTTTCAGATCCATCTTTAGATGTAGGCTAAAGTAGCTCATTCTACCACAAAATCATATACTTTATGTCAAATAACTAATTCTGAATTGCGAGATACACCCAATTTAAGGTCTGATGGTCTCGATCACTTCTATCATCGACCGTGTCTTTTCAGATCCATCTTTAGCGGTCGGTTAAAGTAGCTCGTTCTACCCCAAAATCTTGTATTTTACATAAGATACGCCTGATTTAAGGACCGATGGTCTGCATCACTTCTATCTTCCACCGGGCCTTTTCAGATCCATCTTTGGCAGTATGATAAAGTAGCTAGTTCTACTGCAAAATCATATATTTTATGTCCGATATCTCATTCTGGATTGCGAGATACGCCCGATTTAAGGTTCGATGGTCTAGAATACTTCTGTTGTCGACCGGGCCTTTTCAGATCCGTTTTTTTTCAGTAGGCTAAAGTAGCTCGTTCTACCCTAAAATCATTTATTTTATGTCAGATAACTCATTCCGGATTCCGAGATACACCCGATTTAAGGTCCGATGGTCCGGATCACTTCTCTCGTTGACCGGGCCTTTTCAGTTCCGTCTTTGTCAGTAGGCTAAAGTAGCTCGTTCTACCCCAAAATCATATATTTTATGTCAGATAATTCATTCCAAATTGCAAGAGACTCCCAATTTTAGGTCCGATGGTCTGAATCACTTCTGTCGTCGACCGGGCCTTTTTAGATCCATCTTCGGCGGTAGGCTAAAGTAGTTAGTTCAACTGGAAAATCATATATTTTACGTGAGATATCTCATTCCAGATTACGAGATACGCTCGATTTAAGGTCTAATGGTCTGGATCACTTCTCTCGTCGACTGGGCCTTTTTAGATCCGTCTTTGGCAGTAGGCCAAAGAAGATCGTTCTACCCCAAAATCATATTGTTTACGTAAGAAAACTAATACCTGATTATGATAGACGCTCGATTTATGGTCTGATGGTCTGGATCACTTTGGTCATCAATCGGGCCTTTTCATATCTGTCTTTGTCGATAGGCTAAAGTAGTTCGTTCTACCCTAAAAGCATATATTTTACGTCTGATAACTCATTCCGGAATGTGAGATACGCCCGATTTAAGGTCCAAAGGTTCGGATCACTTCTGTCATCGACCGGGCCTTTTCAGATCCATCTTTAGCGGTCGGTTAAAGTAGCTCGTTCTACCCCAAAATCATATATTTTACGTAAGATAACTCATTCCAAATTGCGAGAGATGCCCGATTTAAGCTCCGATGGTCTGGATCACTTCTGTCTTCGACGGGCCTTTTCTGATCCATCTGTGGAGGAAGGCTAAAGTAGCTCCTTCTACCCCAAAATCATATATTTTACTTCAGATAACTCATTTCAGATTGCGAGATACGCCCGATTCAAGGTCCGATGGTCTGGATCACTTCTGTCGTCGACCAGGCCTTTTCAGATCCATCTTTGGTGGTAGGCTAAAGTAGCTCGTTCTACCCCAAAATCATACACTATACGTCAGATAACCCATTCCTGGTCTGGATCACTTCTATCGTCGATCGGGCCATTTCAGATCCGTCTTTGGCGGTAGGCCAACGTTGCTTGTTCTACCTAAAAATCATATATTTTACATTAGATAACTCATTTCGAATTGCGAGATACTTCCGATTTAAGGTCCGATGGTCTGGATCACTTCTGTCGTCGACCGGGCCTTTCCAGATCCATCTTTGTTGGTTGGCTAAAGTAGCTCGTTCTACCCCAAAATCATATAGTTTACGTTAGATAATTTATTCTGGATTGCGAGAAACACCTGATTTAAGGTCCGATTGTGTGGATCACTTCTACCATCGACCGGGACTTTAAAGATCTATCTTTTACGATATGTTAAAGTAGCTCGTTCTACCCCAAAATCAAATATTTTACGTAAGAAAACTCATTTCGGATTGCAAGAGACGCTTGATTTTCGGTCTAATGGTCAGGATCACTTCTCTCTTCGACCGGGCCTTTTTAGATCCATCTTTGACGATAGGCTAAAGTAGCTCGTTCTACCCCAAAATAAAATATTTTATGTCAGATAACTCATTCCGAATTGCGAGATACGCCCGATTTGAGGTCTGATAGTCCGGATCACTTTTGTCGTCGACCAGGCCTTTTCATATCCATCTTTGGCGGTATGCTAAAGTAGCTCGTTCTACCCCAAAATAATATATTTTACGTCGGATAACTCATTCCGAAATACGAGATACGCTCGATTTAAGGTCCGAGGATCTGGATCATTTTTGTCTTCGACCAGCCCTTTTCTGATCCATCTTTGGCAAAAGGTTAAAGTAGCTCTTTTTAACCCAAAATCAAATATTTTACATCAGATAACTCATTCCGGATTGCGAGATACACCCGATTTAAGGTCCAATGGTCTGGATCATTTCTATCGTCTACTGGGCCTTTTCATATCCATCTTTGGCGATAGGCTAAAGTAGCTCGTTCTACCCCAAAATACTATACTTTACGTCTGATAATTCATTCTGGATTGTGAGATAGGCCTGAATTATGGTCCGTTGGTCTGGATCAATTCTGTCGACCACCGGGCCTTTTCAGATCCATCTTTGGCGGTAGGCTAAAGTAGCTAGTTCTGCCGCAAAATCATATATTTTACGTCAGATATCTCATTCCGGATTGCGCGACACACTCGATTTAAGGTCCGATGGTTTAGATCACTTTTGTCATCGACTGGGCCTTTTATGATCCATCTTTGTCGGTGGGCTAAAGTAGCTCGTTCTACCCCAAAACTTTATATTTTACGTTAGAAAATTCATTCCGAATTGCGAGAGACGCCCGATTTAAGGTCCGATGGTCTGGATCTCTTCTGTCATCGACCGGGCCTTTTCAAATCCGTCTTTGTTGGTAGGCTAAAGTAGCTCATTCCACCCTAAAATCACATATTTTACGTCAGATAACTCATTACGGATTACGAGATAAACTCGATTTAAGGTCCGATGGTCCGGATCACTTCTGTCGTCGATCGGGCCTTTTCAGATACGTCTTTGGCAGTCGGCTAAAGGACCACGTTCTATCACAAAACCATATATTTTACGTTAGAAAACTCATTCCTAATTGCGAGAGACGCTTGATTTAAGGTCCGATGGTTTGGATCAATTCTGTCGTCGACCGGGCCTTTTCAGATCCCTCTTTCTCGGTAGGCTAAAGTAGCTCGTTCTACCCCAAAATCATATATTTTGCGTCAAATAACTCATCTTGGATTGCAAGATACGCCCGATTTATGGTCCAATTGTCCGGATTACCTTTATCGTCGACCGGGCCTTTTCAGATCCATCTTTGGCGGTAGGCTAAAGTAGCTCGTTCTACCCCAAAATTGTATATTTTACGTCAGATAACTCATTTTGGATTGCGAGATACTCCCGATTTTTGGTCTGATGATCTGGATCACTTCTCTCTACCACGGGGCATTTTTAGATCCTTCTTTGGCGGTAGGCTAAAGTAGCTAGTTCTACCGCAAAATCATATATTTTACGTAAGATATCTCATTCCGGATAGCGAGATACGATCGATTTAAGGTCCGATGGTCTGGATCACTTCTGTCGTCGACCGGGCCTTTTCAAATCCATCTTTGACGGGAGTGAAAAGTTGCTCGTTCTACCTCAAAATCATATATTTTACGTCTGATAACTCATTCCGGATAGCGAGATATGCCCGATTTAAGGTCCGATGGTCTGGATCACTTCTGTCGTCGACTGGGCCTCTTCAAATCCATCTTTGGAGGTAGGCTAAATTTGCTCGTTCTACCCCAAAATCAAATACTTTACGTCAGTTAACTCATTCCAATTTGCGAGATCGGCCCGATTTATGGTCCGATGGTCTGGATCACTTCTGTCGTCGACCAGGCCTTTTTAGATCCCTCTTTACTGGTAGGCTAAAGTAGCTCATTCTACCCCAAAATCATATATTTTACGTCAGGTAACTCATTCCTGATTGCAAGATATGCTCGATTTATGGTCTGAGGGTCTGGATCACTTTTGTCGTCGACCGGGCCATTTCAGATCTGTCTTTGGTGATAGGCCAACGTAACTCGTTCTACCCCCAAAATCATATATTTTACGTCAGATAACTCATTCTGAATTGCGAGATACTCCTGATTTTTGGTCTGATGGCATGGATCACTTCTGTCGACCACCGGGCCTTTTCTGATCCATCTTTGGCGGCAGGCTAAAGTAGCTAGTTCAACTGCAAAATCATATATTTTACGTCAGATATCTCATTCCGGATTGCGAGACACGCACGATTTAAGGTCCGATGGTCTAGATCACTTCTGTCATCGACCGGGCCTTTTACAATCCATCTTTGTCGGTAGGCTAAAATAGCTCGTTCTACCCCAAAATTTTATATTTTAAGTTAGAAAACTCATTCAAGATTTCGAGCGACGCCCGATTTAGGGTCCGATGGTCTGGATCACTTCTGTTGACGACCGGGCCTTTACAGATCCATCTTTGTCGGTAGGCTAAAGTAGCTCGTTCTACCCAAAAATCATATATTTTACGTCAGATAACTCATTTCGGAATGCGAGATACGCCCGATTTAAGGTCCGATGGTCCGAATCACTTCTGTCGCCGACCGGGCCTTTTCAGATCCGTCTTTGGCAGTAGTCTAAAGTACCTCATTCTACAACAAAATCATATATTTTACGTTAGAAAACTCATTTCGGATTGCGAGAGATGCTCGATTTAAGGTCCGACGGTCTGGATCACTTTTGTCGACGATGGGCCTTTACAGATCCGTCTTTGTCAGTAGGCTAAAGTACCTCGTTCTACCGCAAAATAATATATTTTACGTCAGATAACTCAGTTCGGATTGCGAGATACGCCCGATTTAAGGTCCGATGGTCCGGATCACTTCTGTCCCTGACCGGGCCTTTTTAGATCCGTCTTTGGCATTAGGCTAAAGTACGTCGTTCTACCACAAAATCATATATTTTACGTTTGATAACTCATTCCTGATTGCAAGAGATGCCCGATTTAAGGTCGGATGGTCTGGATTAATTTTGTTGTCGACTCGGCCTTTACAGATCCCTCTTTGTCGGTAGGCTAAAGTAGCTCGTTCTACCCCAAAATCATATATTTTGCGTCAGATAACGCATTCCAGATTGCGAGATACGCTTGATTTAAGGTCCAATTGTTCGGATCACTTTTATCGTCGATCGGGCCTTTTCAGATCCATCTTTGGCGGTAGGATAAAGTAGCTCGTTCTACCACAAAATCATATATTTTGTGTCAGATAACTAATTTTGGATTGCGTGATACTCCCGATTTAAGGTTTGATAGCCTAGATCACTTCTGTCGTGGACGGGACCTTTTTAGATCCATCTTTGGCGGTAACCTAAGTAGCACGTTCTACCCCAAAATCCTATATTTTACGTCAGATAACTAATTCCGGATTGCTAGATTCACCCAATTTTGAGGTCCGATGGTCTAGATCACTTCCATCACCAACCGGGCCTTTTCAGATCCATCTTTGGCGGTAGGCTAAAGCAGCTCGTTCTACCCCAAAATCATATACTTTACATAAGATAACTCATTTCGGATAACGAGATATGCCCGATTTAAGGTCTGATGGTTTGGATCACATCTGTCGTCGACTGGGCCTTTTTAGATCCATCTTTGGCGGTAGGCTAAAGTAGCTCGTTCTACTCCAAAATCATATACTTTACGTCAGATAACTCATCCAAATTGCGAGATCGGCCCGATTTACGGTCCGATGGTCTGGATCACTTCTGTTGTCGACTGGGCCTTTTCAGATCCATCTTTGGCGGTAGGCTAAAGTAGCTCCTTCTACCCCAAAATGATATATTTTACGTCAAATAACACTTTCCGAATTGTGAGATACGCGCGATTTAATGTCCGATGGTCTGTGTCACTTCTGTCGTCGACCAGGCCTCTTCAGATCCATCTTTGGTGGTAGGCTAAAGTAGAACGTTCTACACCAAAATTATATATTTTACGTCAAATAACTCATTCTGGATTGCGAGTTACACACTATTTATGGTCCGATGGTCTGGATCACTTCTTTTGTTGACCGGGCCATTTCAAATCCCTCTTTGGCGATAGGCCAACGTAGCTCAATCTATCCCAAAATCATATATTTTACGTTAAATAACTAATTCCGGATTGCGAGATACTCTGGATTTAAGGTACGATGGTCTAGATCACTTCTGTCGTCGACCGGGCCTTTTCAGATCCATCTTTGGTGGCAGGCTAAAGTAGCCCGTTCTACCCCAAAATCATATACTTTACGTCAGATAACTCATTCCGGATAGGGAGATACGCCCGATTTTTGGTCTGATGGTCTGGATCACTTCTGTCGTCGACTGGGCCTTTTCAAATACATCTTTGGCGGTAGGCTAAAGTATCTCATTTTACCTCAAAATCATATACTTTACGTCAGATAACTCATTCCTGATTGCGAGATCGCCTGATTTACGGTCCGATGGTCTGGATTACTTCTGTCGTCGGCCGTGCCTTTTAAGATCCATCTTTGGAGAGATATGCCCGATTTAAGGTCTGAGGGTTTGGATCACTTCTGTCGTTGATCGGGCCATTTCACATCCGTCTTTGGCGATAGGCTACGTAGCTCGTTCTACCCCAAAATCATATATTTTATGACAGATAACTCGTTCCGAATTGTGAGATAATCCTGATTTTTGGTCTGATGGCCTGGATCACTTCTGTCAACCACCAGGCCTTTTCAGATCCATCTTTGGAGTTAGGCTAAAGTAGCTAGTTCTACCCCAAAATCATATATTTTACGTGAGATATCTCATTCCAGATTTCGAGTTATACCCGATTTAAGGTTCGATGGTCTGGATCACTTCTGTCATCGACCAGGCCTTTTCGTATCCATCTTTGGTGGTAGGCTAAAGTAGCTCGTTCTACCGTAAAATCATATACTTTATGTCGGATAACTCATTCCGGATTGCGAGATAGGCCCGATTTATGGTCCGATGATCTGGATCACTTTTGTCGTCGGATCGGGCCTTTTCAGATCCATTTTTGGCGGTATGCTAAAGTACCTCATTCTACACTAAAATCATATATTTTACATCAGATAACTCATTCCAGATTGCGAGATACGCCTGATATGCTAAAGTACCTCATTCCAGATTGCGAGGTCTGAGGGTCTGGATACTTCTGTCGTCGACCGGGCCATTTCAGATCTGTCTTTGGCGATAGGCCAACGTAGCTCGTTCTACCCCAAAATCATATATTTTCATCAGATACTCATTCTGAATTGCGTGATACTCCCGATTTTTGTTTTGTTGGTCTGGATCACTTCTGTCGACCACGGGGTATTTTCAGATCCGTCTTTGGCGGTAGGCTAAAGTAGCTAGTTCTACCGCAAAATCATATAATTTACGTCAGATATCTCATTCTGGATTGCGAGATACGCCCGATTTAAGGTTTGATGGTCTGGATCACTTCTGTCGACGACCGGTCTACTTTAGATCCGTCTTTGGCGATAGGCCAACGTAGCTCGTTCTACCCCAAAATCATATATTTTACGTCAGATAACTCACTCCGAATTGCAAGATACTCCCGATTTTTGGTCTGATGGCCTCGATCACTTCTGTCGACCACCGAGCCTTTTTAGATCCATCTTTGGCGGTAGGCTAAAGTAGCTAGTTCTACCGCAAAATCATATATTTTATGTCAGATATCTCATTTTGGATTGCGAGTTACACCCAATTTAAGGACCGATGGTCTGGATAACTTCTGTCGTCTACCGGGCCTTTTCGAATCCATCTTAGGCGGTAGGCTAAAGTAGCTTGTTCTACCCCAAAATCATATACTTTATGTCAGATAACTCATTCCGGATTGCAAGATAGGGCCGATGGTCTGGATCACTTCTGTCGTCGGCTGGGCCTTTTTAGATCCATCTTTGGTGGTAGGCAAAAGTAGCTCGTTTTACCCCAAAATTATATATTTTACGTCAGATAACTCATTCCGGATTGCGAGATATGCGCCATTAAAGGTCTGAGGGTCTAGATCACTTCTGTTGTCGACTAGGCCTTTTAAGATCACCTTTGTCGGTAGGGTAAAGTAGCTTGTTCTACCCCAAAATCTTATATTTTACGTTAAAAAACTCATTTCGGATTGCGAGAGACGCTCCATTTAAGGTCCGATGGTCTGGATCACTTTTGTCGACAACCGGGCCTTTACAGATCCGTCTTTATCGGCAGGCTAAAGTAGCTTGTTCTACCCCAAAATAATATATTTTATATTAGATAACTCATTCCGGATTGCGAGATATGCCCAATTTAAGGTCCGATGGTCCGGATCACTTCTGTCGCCGACCGGTCCTCTTCAGATCCATCTTTGGCAGTATGCTAAAGTACCTCGTTCTTCCACAAAATCACATATTTTACATTAGAGAACTCATTCCTGATTGCGAGAGATGCCCGATTTAAGGTCCAATGGTCTGCATCAATTCTGTCGTTGACCGGACCTTTTCAAATTCGTCTTTGTCGGTAGCCTAAAGTTGCATGTTCTACCCCAAAATCATATATTTTACGTCAGATAACTAATTCCGGATTGGGAGATACGCCCGATTTAAGGTCCAATTGTCTAGATCACTTTTATCAGCGACCGGGCCTTTTTAGATTGATCTTTAACGATAGGGTAAAGTAGCTCGTTCTACCCCAAAATCATATGTTTCACGTTAGATAACTAATTTCAAATTATGGGATACTCCCGATTTAAGGTCTGATGGTCTGGATCACGTCTGTCGTCGACCGGGCCTTTTCAGATCCATCTTTGGCTGCAGGCTAAAGTAATACGTTCTACACAAAAATCCTATACTTTACGTCAGAAATCATTCCGGATAGCAAGATACGTTCGGTTTAAGGTCTGATGGTCTGGATCACTTCTGTCGTCGACCGGGCCTTTTAGATTGATCTTTGGCGGTAGGGTAATGTACCTCGTTCTACCCAAAATTATATACTTTATGTCTGATAACTCATTTCGCATTGCGAGATCAGCCCGCTTTATGGGTCCGATGGTCTAGATCGCTTCTGACGTTGACCGGGCCTTTTCAGATCCATCGTTGGCAGTAGGCTAAAGTAGCTCATTCTACCCCAAAATCATATATTTTACATTATATAACTCATTCAGGATTGCGAGATACGCCATATTTAAGGTCTGATGGCCTCTATCACTTCTGTCGTCGACTGTGCATTTTCAGATCCATATTTGGCGGTAGGCTAAAGTAGCTCGTTCTACCCCAAAATCATATACTTTAAGTCAGATAACTAATTCCGGATTGGGAGATACACCCGATTTATGGTCCGATGGTCCGACTCACTTCTATTGTCATTTGGGCCTTTTCAGATCCATCTTTGGCGGTAGGCTAAAGTAGCTTGTTCAACCCCAAAATAATATATTTTGCGTCAGATAAGTAATTCCAAATTGCGAGATGCGCCCGATTTAAGGTCCGATGGTCTGGATCACTTCTGTCTTCGATCAGGCCTTCTTAGATCCATCTTTGGCGGTAGGCTAAAGTAGCTCGTTCGACCCCAAAATCATATATTTTACGTCAGATAACTCATTCCGGATTGCGAGATACGCCCAATTTAAGGTACGATGGTCTGGATTACTTCAGTCGTCGACCGGGCCTTTTCAGATCCATCTTTGGCGGTAGGCTAAAGTAGATCGTTCAACCCCAAAATAATATATTTTGCGTCAGATAAGTAATTTCGGATTGCGAGATGCGCTCGATTTAAGTTCAGTTGGTTCTGATTACCTCTGTCGTCGATCGGGCCTTTTCAGATCCATCTTTGGCGGTAGGCTAAAGTAGCTCGTTCTACCCCAAAATTGTATATTTCACGTCAGATAACTCATTCCGGATTGTAAGATACATCAGAATTAAGGTCCGATGGTCTGGATCACTTCTGTCGTCGACCAGGCCTTTTCAGATCCATCTTTGGCAGTTGGTTAAAGTAGCTCATTCTACCCCAAAATCATATATTTTACGTCTGATAACTCATTCTGGATTGCGAGCTACGCTTGATTTAAGGTTCGATGGTCTCGATCACTTCTGTCGTCAACCGGGCCTTTTCCTATCCATATTTGGCGGTAGGAAAAAGTAGCACATTCTACCCCATAATCATATATTTTACGTCACATAACTCATTCCGGATTGTGAGATACGCTCGATTTAAGTTCCGACGGTCAGGATCACTACTGCCGTCGACCGACCCTTTTCAGATCCATCTTTGGCGGTAGGATAAAGTAGCTCATTCTTCCCCAAAATAATATATTTTACGTCAGATAAGTAATTCCGAATTACGAGATACACCCATTTAAGGTCCATTGGTCTTGATCACTTCTGTCGTCGATCGGGCCTTTTCAGATCCATATTTGGCGGTAGGCTAAAGTAGCTCGTTCTACCCCAAAATCATATATTTTACGTCAGATAACTCATTCTGGATTGCGAGATACGCACGATTTAAGGTCTGATGGTCTGGATCACTTCTGTCGTTGACTGGGGCTTTTCAGATCCATCTTTGGCGGTAGGCTAAAGTACCTCGTTCTACCCCAAAATCATAAATTTTACATCAGATAAATCATTCCAGATTACGAGATACGCCCAGTTTAAGGTCCGATGGCTGGATTACTTCTGTCGTCGACCAGGCCTTTTCAGATCCATCTTTGGCGGTAAGCTAAAGTAGCTCGTTCAACCCTAAAATAATATATTATGCATCAGATAGGTAATTCCGGATTGCGAGATGCACCCGATTTAAGGTCTGATGGTTTGGATCACCTCTGTCATCGATCGGCCCTTTTCTGATCCATCTTTGGTGATAGCTTAACGTAACTCGTTCTACCCCAGAATCGTATATTTAACGTCAGATAACTCATTCTGAATTGCGAGATACCCCCAATTTAAGGTCCGGTGGTCTGGATTACTTCTGTTGTCGACCGGGCCTTTTCAGATCCTTATTTGGTGGTAGGGTAAGGTAGCTCGTTCTACCCCAAAATCTTATATTTTACGTCCAATAACTAACTCCGGATTGCGATATACGACCGATTTAAGGTGCGATGGTTTGGATCACTTTTGTCGTCGACTGGGACTTTTCAGATCCATCTTTTGCGGTGGACTAAAGTAGCTCGTTCTACCAAAAATCATATATTTTACGTCAAATAAATAATTCCAGAATGCGACGTACGCTTGATTTAAGGTCCGATGGTCTGGTTCACTTCTGTCGTCGATCGGGCCTTAAATCGAGCGTACGTCAGATAACTCATTTTGGATTGCAAGATACACCAGAATTAAGGTCTGATGGTCTGGATCACTTCTGTCATCGACCAAGCCTTTCCAGATCCATCTTTGACAGTAGGATAAATTAGCTCATTCTACCTCGAAATCATATAATTTACGTCAGATAACTCATTTCAGATTGCGAGATCTGCTAGATTTAAGGTCTGATGGTCTCAATCACTTCTCTCGTTGACCGGGCCTTTTCAAATCCATATTTGGCGGTAGGCTAAAGTTGCTCATTCTATTCCAAAATCATATATTTTATTTTAGATAACTCATTCCGGATTGTGAGATACGACCGATTTAAGGTCCGATGGTCTGGATCACTTCTCTCGTCGACCGGGCCTTTTCAGATCCATCTTTGGCGGTAGGCTAAAGTAGCTCGTTCTACCCTTAAATAATATATTTTGTGTCAGATAAGTAATTCCGGATTGCGAGATACGACCGATTTAAGGTCCGTTGGTCTTGATCACTTCTGTCATCGATCGGGCCTTTTCAGATCCATCTTTGGTGGTATGGTAAAGTAGCTCATTCTACCCGAAAATCATATATTTTACCTTAGATAACTCTTTCCGAGTTGCGAGATACGCACGATTTAAGGTCCGATGGTCTGGATCACTTCTGTCGTTGACCGGGCCTTTTCAGATCCATCTTTGGCACTAGGCTAAAGTACCTCGTTCTACCCCAAAATCATATATTTTACATTAGATAACTCATTCCAGATTGCGAGATACGCCTAGTTTAAGGTCCGATGGTGTGGACCACTTATGTCGTCGACCAGGCCTTTTCAGATCCATCTTTGGCGTTAGGTTAAAGTACCTTGTTTTACCCCAAAATCATATATTTTACATCAGATAACTCATTCTAGATTGCGTGATACACCCAGTTTAAGGTCTGATGGTTTGGATCATTTCTGTCGTCGACCGGGCCTTTTAAGATTTATCTTTGACAGTAGGCTAAAGTAGCTCGTTCAACCCCTAAATCATATATTTTACGTCACATAACTCACTCTGGATTGCGAGATACGAACGATTTAAGGTGAGATGGTTTGGATCACTTCTGTCGTTGATTGGGACTTTTCAGATCCGTCTTTGCGGTAGGCTAAAGTAGCTCGTTCTACTCTAAAATCATATATTTTATGTCAGATAACTCATCCCGAATTGAGGGATACGCCCGATTTAAGGTCCGATGGTCTGGATCAGTTCTGTCATCGACTGGGCCTTTTCATATCCATCTTTGGCGGTATGTTAAAGTACCTCGTTATACCCCAAAAACATGTCTTACGTTAGATAACTCATTCCGGATTGCGAGATACACCCCATTTAAGGTCTGATGGTCTGCATAACAACTATCTTCGACCAGGCCTTTTCTGATCCATCTTTCTCGGGTGGTTAAAGTAGCTCCTTCTACCCTAAAATCATATAGTTTACGTCAGATAAGTCATTCCGGATTGCGAGATACGCCCAATTTAACGTCCGATGGTCTGGATCATTTCTTTCGTCGACCAGGCCTTTTTCAGATTCATTCCTGGCTATAGGCTAAAGTAGCTTATTCTAGCCCAAAATAATATATTTTACGTCAGATAACTCATTACGGATTGCAAGATACACTAGATTTAAGGTCCGATGGTCTCAATCACTTCTATCGTCGACCGGGCCTTTCCAGATCCATATTTGGCGGTAAGCTAAAGTAGCTCGTTCTACCCCAAAATCATATATTTTACGTAATATAACTCAATTCGGATTGCGAGATACACCCGATTTAAGGTCCGATGGTCTGGATAAATTCTGTCGTCGACTGGGCCTTTTCAGATCCATCTTAGGCAGTAGGCTAAAGTAGCTTGTTCTACCCCTAAATAATATATTTTGTGTCAGATAAGTAATTCTGGATTGCTAGATTTGTCCAATTTATGGTCCGATAGTCTGGAACACTTCTATTGTCGAACGGCCCTTTGTAGATCCATCTTTGGCAGTAGGCTAAAGTAGCTCGTTCTACCCCAAAATCATATATTTTACGTAAGATAACTCAATTCGGATTGCGAGATACACCGGATTTAAGGTCTGATGGTCTAGATCACTGTTGTCGGCGACAGGGCCTTTCCAGATCCATGTTTGGCGGTAGGGTAAAGTATCTCGTTCTATCCCAAAATCATATAGTTTACGTCCGATTATCCTTTCTAGATTGCGAGATACACACGATTTAAGGTCCAATGGTCTGGATCACTTCTGTCTTCGACCAGGCCTTTTTTAATCCATCTTTGGTGGTAGACTAAAGTATCTCGTTCTACCCAAAAATAATATATTTTGTGTCAGATAATTAATCTTGAATGCGAGATACACCTGATTTAAGGTCTAATGTTCTGGATCACTTCTGTCGTCGATTGGGCCTTTGCAGACCCATCTTTGGCGGTAGGCTAAAGTAGCTCGCTCTACCCCAAAATCATATATTTTACGTCAGATAACTCATTTCGGATTGTGAGATAAGCATGAATTAAAGTCCGATGGTCTGGATCACTTCTGTCATTGACCTGGCCTTTTCGGATCCATATTTGGCGGTAGGCTAAAGTACCTCGTTCTACCCCAAAATCATATATTTTACATCAAATAACTCATTCCAAATTGTGAGATATGCCCAGTTTAAGGTCCGATGGTCTGGATCACTTCTGTCGTCGACCAGGCCTTTTCAGATCCATCTTTGGCGGTAGGCTAAAGTAGCTCGTTCTACCCCAAAATAATATATTATGCATCAGATATGTAATTCCGGATTGCGTGATACGACCAATTTAAGGTGCGATTGTTTGGTTTACTTCTATAGTCGACTGAGACTTTTTTGATCCGTCTTTGCGGTAGGCTAAAGTAGGTCTTTCTACCCTAAAATCATATATTTTAGTCAGATAACACATCCCGAATTGAGAGATACGCCCAGGCCTACCGCCAAAGATGGATCTGCAAAGGTCTGATGGTTTGGATCAGTTCTGTCGTCGACCGGGCCTTTTCGTATCGATCTTGGGCGGTAGGTTAAAGTAGCTCGTTCTACCCCAAAATCATATATTTTACTTCAGATAACTCATTCTGGATTGCGAGATACGCCCCACTTAAGGTCCGATGGTCTGGATCACTTTTGTCTTCGATCGGGCCTTTTCTGATCCATCTTTGGAGGTGGCTAAAGTTGCTCCTTCTACCCTAAAAGCATATAGTTGACGTTAGATAACTCATTACGGATTGCGAGATACAACCTATTTAAGGTCCGATGGTCTGGATCACTTCTGTCGTCGGCCAAGCCTTTTAAGATTCATCTTTTGTGGTAGGCTAAAGTAGCTCATTCTACCCCAAAATCATATATTTTACGTCAGATAACTCATTCCGGATTTAAGGTCCAATGGTCTGGACCACTTCTGTCGTCAATCGGGCCTTTTTAGATCCATCTTTGGCGGTAGGCTAAATAGTTCATTCTATCCCAAAATCATATATTTTATGTCAGATAACTCATTCCGGATTGCGAGATACGCACAATTTAAGGTCTGATGGTCTGGATCACTTCTGTCATCGACCGGGCCTTTTCAGATCCATCTTTGGTGGTAGGCTAAAGTAGCTCGTTCTACCCTAAAATCATATATTTTATGTCAGATAACTCATTCCAGATTGCGAGATACGCATGATTTAAGGTCTGATGGTCTTGATCACTTCAGTCGTCGCTCGGGCCTTTTTTATCCATCTTTGGCGGTAGGCTAAAGTAGCTCGTTCTACCCCAAAATCATATATTTTACGTCAGTAACTCATTCCGGATTGTGAGATACGCCCGATTTAAGGTTCAATGTTCTGCATCACTTCTGTCGTCGACTAGGCCTTTTCAAATCCATCTTTGGCGGTACGCTAAAGTTGCTCGTTCTACCCCAAAATCATATAGTTTACATCAGATAAGTCATTCTTGATTGCGGGATACGCCCGATTTAAGGTCCGATGGTCTGGATCACTTCTGTCTTCGACCGGGCCCTTTCTAATCCATCTTTGGTGGAAGGCTAAAGTACCTCCTTCTACCCCAAAATCATATAGTTTACGTCAGATAACTCATTTTGGATTGTGAGACACGCGCGATTTAAGGTATGATTGTCTTGATCACTTCTGTCGTTGACCGGGCCTTTTCTAATCCATCTTTGGCAGTAGGCTAAAGTATCTCGTTCTACCCTAAAATCATATATTTTTCGTCAAATAACTCATTCCAGTTTGCGAGATACGCACGATTTAAAGTATGATGGTCTGTATCACTTCAGTCGTCGCTCGGGCCTTTTTTTATCCATCTTTGGCGGTAGGCTAAAGTAGCATGTTCTACCCCAAAATCATATATTTTACGTCAGTAACTCATTCCGGATTGCGAGATACGCCCGATTTAAGGTTCTATGTTCTGCATCACTTATGTCGTCAACTAGGTCTTTTCAAATCCATCTTTTGGCGGTAGGTTAAAGTTGCTCGTTCTACCCCAAAGTCATATAGTTTACATCAGACAAGTCATTCCGGATTGCGGGATACGCTCGATTTAAGGTCCGATGGTCTAGATCACTTCTATCTTCGACCGGGCCTTTTCTAATCCACCTTTGGCGGAAGGCTAAAGTACCCCCTTCTACCCCAAAATCATATAGTTTACGTTAGATAACTCATTCTGGATTGCGAGATACGACCGATTTAAGGTATGATTGTCTTGATCACTTCTGTCGTCGACCGGGCCTTTTCCGATTCATCTTTGGCGGTAGGCTAAAGTAGCTCGTTCTACCTCAAAATCATATATTATACATCAAATAACTCATTCCGGATTGTGAGATATGCCCGATTTAAAGTTCGATGGTGTGGATCACTTCTGTCTTCAACCGGGCCTTTTCTAATCCATCTTTGGCGCAAGGCTAAAGTAGCTTCTTCTACCCCAAAATCAAATTTTTACGTCAAATAACTCATTCTGGATTGCGAGATACGCCCGATATAAGGTCCGATGGTTTGGATCACTTCTGTCATCGACCGGGATTTTTCAGATTCATCTTTGGAGGTAGGATAAAGTATCTCGTTCTACCCCAAAATCATATATTTTACGTCAGATAAGTTAATACGAATTGCGAGATACGCACGATTTAAGGTTCGATGGTGTGGATCACTTCTGTCTTCGACCAGGCCTTTTCTAATCCATCTTTGGCGAAAGGCTAAAGTAGCTCCTTCTACCCCAAAACGAAATAGTTTACGTCAGATAACTTATTCGGGATTGCGAGATACGCCCGATTTAAGGTCCTATGGTCTGGACCACTTCTGTCGTCGATCGAGCCTTTTCAGATCCAACTTTGGCAGTAGGTTAAAGTAGGTCGTTCTATCCCAAAATCATATATTTTACGTCAGTGAACTCATTCCGAATTGCGAGATATGCACAATTTATGGTCCGATGGTTTGGATCACTTCTGTCGTTGACCGGGACTTTTCAGATCCATCTTTGGCGGTAGCTATAGTAGCTCGTTCTACCCCAAAATTATATATTTTACGTCAGATAACACTTTCCAGATTGTGATCTACACCCGATTTAAGGTCCGATGGTCTGGATCACTTCTGTCGTCGACTGGGCATTTTTAGATCCATCTTCGGTGGTAGGCTAAAGTAGCACGTTCTACACCAAAATTATATATTTTACGTCAGATGACTCATTCCGGATTTCAAGTTACACAGGATTTAATGTCCGATGGTCTAGATCACTTCTTTCGTCGACCAGGCCATTTCAGATCCATCATTGGCGGTAGGCTAAACTAGCTCATTCTACCCCAAAATCATATATTTTACAACAGATAACTCATTCCGAATTGCGAGATACCTCAGATTTAAGGTCCGATGGTCTGGATCACTTCTGTCGTCGACCGGGGCTTTTCAAATCCATCTTTGGCGGTAGGTTAAAGTATCTCATTCTACCCCAAAATCGTATATTTTACATCAGATAACTCATTCCTGATTACGAGATACGCCGAATTTATGGTCCGTTTGTCTGCATCACTGCTGTCGTCAACCGGGACTTTTCTTATCCACCTTTGGTGGTAGGCTAAAGTAGCCCATTCTGCCCCAAAATCATATTTTACGTCAGATAACTCATTCCGGATGCGAGATACGCCCGATTGAAGGTCCGATGGTCTGCATCACTTCTGTCGTCGACTAGGCCTTCTCAGATCCCTCTTTGGCCGTAGGCTAAAGTAGCTCGTTCTACCCCATAATCATATAGTTTACGTCAGATAACTCATTCCGGATTGCGAGATAAGCCCGATTTAAGGTCCGATGGTCTGGATCACTTTTGTCTTCAACTGGGCCTTTTCTGATCCATCTTTGGCGGAAGGCTAATGTATCTTCTTTTACCCCAAAATCATATATTTTACGTCAGATTACTCATTCTGGATTGCGAGATACGCCCGATTTAAGGTCTGATGGTCTAGATCACTTCTGTCGTCGACCAGGACTTTTCAGATCCATCTGTGCCGGTAGGCTAAAGTAGCTTATTCTACCCCAAAATCAAGTATTTTACGTCAGATAACTCTTTCTGGATTGTGACATATGCCCAATTTATGGTCCGATGGTCTAGATCACTTCCGTCGTCGACCAGGCCTTTTCTGATCCATATTTAGAGGTAGGCTGAAGTAGCTCGTTCTACCCTAAAATCATATATTTTATTTCAGATAACTCATTCAAGATTGCGAGATACGCCAGAATTAAGGTCCGATGGTCCGGATCACTTCTGTCGTCATGCAGGCCTTTTCAGATCCATCTTTGGCGGTAGTCTAAAGTAACTCATTCTACCCTAAAATCATATATTTTACGTTAGATAACTCATTCCGGATTGCGAGATACGCCAGATTTAAGGTCCGATGGCCTCGATCACTTCTGTCGTCGACCGGGCATTTTCAGATCCATATTTGGCGGTAGGCTAAAGTAGCTCGTTCTACCCCAAAATCATATATTTTAAGTCGGATAACTCATTCCGAATTGAGAGATACGCCCGATTTAAGGTCCGATGGTCCGTATCACTTCTATCGTCGATTGGGCCTTTTCAGATCCATCTTTGGCGGTAGTTTAAAGTAGCTCGTTCAACCCCAAAATAGTATATTTTGCATCAGATAAGTAATTCCGGATTGCGAGATGCGCCCGATTTAAGGTCTGATGGTCTGGATCAATTTTGTCGTCGATCGGGCCTTTTTAGATCCATCTTTGGTGGTAGGCTAAAGTAGCTCGTTCTACCCCAAAAATTATATATTTTACGTCAGATAACTCATTCTGGATTGCGAGATACGCCCAATTTAAGGTCTGATGATCTGGATTACTACTGTTGTCGACCGGGCCTTTTCAGATCCATCTTTGGCGGTAGGCTAAAGTAGCTCGTTCAACCCCAAAATAACATATTTTGCGTCAGATAAGTAATTCTGGATTGCGAGATGTGCCCGATTTAAGGTCTGATGGTATGGATCACCTCTGTCGTCGATGGCCCTTTTTAGATCCATCTTTAGCGGTAGGCTAAAGTAGATCGTTCTACCCCAAAATCATATATTTTCTGTCAGATAACTCATTCTGGTTTGCGAGATACACCCAATTTAAGGTCCGATGGTGTGGATTACTTCTGTAGTCGACCGGGCTTTTTCAAATCCATATTTGGTGGTAGGGTAAGGAAGCTCGTTCTACCCTTAAATCTTATATTTTATGTCAAATAACTCACTCCAGATTGCGAGATACGACCGATTTAAGGTGTGATGGTTTGGATCTCTTCTGTCATCGACTAAGACTTTAATGATCCATCTTTGGCGGTAGGCTAAAGTATCTAATTCTACCACAAAATCATATATTTTACGTCAGATAACTCATTCCAGATTGCGACGTACGCCCGATTTAAGTTCCGATGGTCCGGTTCACTTCTATCGTCGACTTGGCCTTTTCTGATCTAACTTTGGCAGTAGGCTAAAGTAGCCCATTCTACCCCAAAATCATATATTTCACGTCCGATAACTCATTCCAGATTGTAAGATACACCAGAATTAAGGTTCGATGGTTTGGATCACTTCTGTCGTCGACCAGGCCTTTTCAGATCTATCTTGGGCGGTAGGCTAAAGTAGCTAATTCTACCCCAAAATCATATATTTTACGTCAGAGAACTTATTCTGGATTTCAAGATATGCTAGATTTAAGGTCCGATGGTCTTGATCAATTTTGTCGTCGACCTGGCCTTTTCCGATCCATATTTGGCGGTAGGCAAAAGTATCTCGTTCTACCCCAAAATTATATATTTTACGTCAGATAACTCATTTCGGATTGTGAGATACGCACGATTTAAGGTCCGACGGTCCGGATCACTACTTTCGTCGACCGGGCCTTTTCAGATCCATCTTTAGCAGTAGGCTAAAGTAGCTCATTCTACGCCAAAATAATATATTTTGTGTCAGATAAGTAATTTTGGATTGTGAGATACGCCAATTTAAGGTCCTTTGGTCTTGATCACTTCTGTCATCGATCTGGCCTTTTCAGATCCATCTTTGGCAGTAGACTAAGTAGCTCGTTCTACCCCAAAATCATATATTTTACGTCAGATAAGTCATTACAGATTGCAAGATACGCACAATTTAAGGTCTGAGGGTCTGGATCACTTCTGTCGTTGACCAGTGCTTTTCAAATCAATCTTTGGCGGTAGGCCAAAGTACCTCGTTCTACCCCAAAATCATATATTTTACATCAGATAACTCATTCCAAATTGCAAGATATGCCCAGTTTAAGTTCCGATGGTCTGGATCACTTCTGTCATCGACCAGGCCTTTTCCGATCCATATTTGGCGGTAGGAAAAAGTAGCTCATTCTACCTCAAAATCATATATTTTACGTCAGATAACTCATTCCAGATTGTGAGATACGCCCGATTTAAGGTCCGACGGTCTGGATCACTACTGTCTTTGACCAGGCTTTTTTAGATCCATCTTTGGAGGTAGGCTAAAGTAGCTCGTTCAACCCCAAAATAATATATTATGCGTCAGATAAGTAATTCCGGATTGCGAGATGTGCCCGATTTAAGGTCTGATGGTTTGGATCAACTCTGTCATCTGTCGGGCCTTTTCTGATCCATCTTTGGTGGTAGGCTAAAGTAGCTCATTCTACCCCAAAATCATATATTTTACCATAATTCAAGTGGGACCCCCCAAATAAGTATCCAGAACTCTTCCACGCCGAAAGAAGAAAATGCATCCCACATTTGAACTGTGACAATCAATTCGTCAGGGTGTAAAACACCAGCCATAACGAGAAGCTCCAGATTAACATCTGGGCAGACTTTAATCCATAGAACATTATAACTGATAGGCTTTATGGAGTAGGTGTCCGGAGTAAGGCCGCAACAATCCATAATCGACTTGTTAACCTGTGATAATGAAACTCCCTCTCTGGTGGCCACCACCACCGTGTTCTGCAATGTCATTTTAGACTGAGCAAACCTATCCTTGCTTATGCATTTTGACATCGGGTCGGAAGACTTCGTGGTAACAGGGGAATCAGGTTTGAAGGGTAAAGTACCAGATCGTCGAGGAGTCGTATGAATTGGATCAGTGGGTATTGTAGAGTCCGCTGCCATCGATTGCAATAAAACCTCCTTGAAAGTTTGCCTGAGGTAGATGGGATGATGTGGTCGGTTTTTCGAAGGTTTGCTGATCTAATCCCATCGGAGCCCTTCTTAAATACCAGAGGCAAATCCCCCGGTTTCTTTTGAGTTTGCCTGACCGGACCAAACCGAGCCCTTTGAACTAACATCGGTTTTCTGGCAAATCTTACACTGTGGAGCATTTGAACTGCTCTTCCCAACTCCTCTTCGGAACTCATTCGGAGCCAAGAAAAGCCTCTGTAAGCTCTGGATATCCTATCTCTAGCTAGGACGATGTCCATCATTGCTTCTGCGTGACCAAAAATTCTTTCGAAGTTGAGCAGTACCCACCCCTGTGGGTATCCCTTGATGAATAGCGTTGGGAAAGACACATAGTCATTTCTTTTCCCGATCGACTCCTTCCCTTTCTGAGATTTTGAATTGATCTTCTGCCATTGTTGGTGATGATCGTCATTCTGCACAGTCTCCCCAACCTCTATCGCTGGATATGGATCGTTTTCACCTCTGATAGTCGTGAGTCACCTACAATGTCGCTAGGAAGAGCGTGTACCCTTATGATCGAATCATTAGTCGGCTTGGTAGTTCGACCCGGCTGGACTTTGCTGATATTGGCTGAACTCAATTGAACTAACCTTGGCCTGTCTTGCTATCTCGACAACAAGTCAGGTTTTAATTGGACGAAACACAACTCCGTGGAAGGACGACCGAGCCAACTCGGCAGAGGTAGCATGAATGGAATATTCATGACCTCCGCCTAATGCGACTAACAACCCTGGACTCAACTCAAACTCATCTGAACTTGATTCAACTAGATCGAATCGACCCAGCCAATGTTGGGCATGTCAACAACTAGTTCTCCCTCACCAGATCTCTCTCTCTTTCTCTATCCTCTTCCTTTCTCTTTCTCTTTCCTCATCTTTTCTTCTCTCTCAAACTTTTAGAACCCACTAGCAGTGATGTCCAGCCACCTTGGACTCTATTAGACTCAACCTAGACTCGACTAAACTTGGTTCGAGTTCGAACCGAGTTGACTCAGTGTCGACATGAAGACAACCCTACTCTCACTCCTCTCCTTCTTCTCCTTCATATGTCTCTTTTCTTTCGTTCTTCCTTTCCTAGGATAACCTAGATCAAACCAGGCCTAACTTGACCCAGCTGGACTTAGTCTCAGTTGAGTTGACTCAGCAGCAACCAAGGCTCAACCTCCCTCTTTCTTTCTCGTTTCTTTTTTCCCTCTTCTTCCTTTCTCTCTCTTACTGGACCAAACGGGCCCTGGACTTGACCCAAACCAAACCCAACCTGGATGGCTTGACCTAACAACTTGGGCAGTTGCACTAGTGACTCGATTGGCCCGAGTTTGGTGCAACATGCACACACACTCTCTTCTTCTTCTCCCTAATCTCCTTTTCTTCCTTTTCTTTCTTTCTATCTTCTCCTTCATTCTTTGCTAGACTTCCAGCAATCCCTGGGCTCGGACAAGCCCGACTGGAAGTGCCCAGACGCATCACTCCCAATCACAACTTGGTTGGGTTGTAGTAGACTCGGTGCCACATCATCCGATTCCTTCTCTTCTTCCTTTTTTTTTCTTCTGTGTTTCCTGCTTCTCTAGAGGCCCAGCAGAGTCCATGGCTCGAACTAGACTTGGTGGATTCTAGCGAGTCAACATGGCCGTGAACAGCCAACAACACCACCGCACTGCTCCTCGTCACCTCTGCTCTCTCTCAGATGTGATTGTCGTCATTTGGATTGCGATGATATGGGCCACATATTTCAGTTTTAGATCTAAAATCGACAACATTACAAGCAATAATGATGGTGCAGGCTCGACATGGAAGACGACCGAGCTCCAATGGCACTTCTCAATCTGATGGATCTTTCTTGATTCCACTACTTCTGGATGGTTTGTATATACCCATAAGAGCTCGTGGAAGCCCGAAATCGAAGCTCCATAGGCATTTCATTAGTGGGTTTGGAGATAGAAGATGGCGACCGTTTTCTAGGTTTTTTTTTTTTTTTTTTTTTTTTTTTTTTTTTTTTTTTTGTAAAAGACAGGTGGAGAGGCATTTTCTCTCCCTTTTTATAACAACCCTAGCTCCCTCACAGCCCTCAGATGGATAACGAGCGGTCAGGCTTTGATTAGCTTTGCAACCACCCTTATGTACAACTGACAGAGCCAAAACAGGCCATTGGTTTTACTCTAGTATTGAGGAAGCCGTAAACCGCGTCGCCTTAGATGAAGGGTTAAGATGGCTGCTGCACGAAGGGTTGAGATTCGAAGATGAGTGTTCACGCAGATTGCCAGCTTGGCAGCAACAAGATGTTCTTTTCAATTTTGGAAAAACGCCCGTGTGCAGGTCCTGTTTGCACCAAGAACCATGCACCCACAAGTATGAAAAACCCGCAAGAACAATTTGGTTTTGGTCAGGTCCACTGTTTAAATCAGATGGATGGTTTGGATCTCTCCGATATGCATTAATGGTGGTTCACCGATCACACAACACGGACGGTTTTTATTTTATAACTGACGTTGGGCGGGAAAGGAGGAAAAATTCTTCCTCTCTCGATTTGGCTCGGGTCAAAGGAGTGTGACCGAGTTTCTTGGTCCAGCGAGTAGTGGGTGCATGTTTCTTTTTTTCACTCGCACTGCAAGGTGGGACCCATATGTGATGTTTTTGTACAATCCACACCTTCCATTCCACCTCGGGGTTCCCAATTAGGGCCCTTGATTGAAGATCGAGCATATCAAAAGCCTAGGTGGGCCGTACATTTATATTTCTATCCATTATGTGTAGTCTTGCCTTGATCAAATTGCTAGATTATGTTCAATCTAATCTTCAACGGGTACAATGACCCTAGGGTCTGCCTAGATGAAATCAAAAGGTTGGATTATCTAGTTACATAATGGGTTTCATCATTGTCTGACGTGGCCTGATAAATGGTGTATATGACGATTCGGGGTTTGATGTTGACAACGGATGGTTTGATATTTATCTTAACGTGATTGGTCTATCAAGGTGGTTGGAATCCTAAAATAGAGTTAGTTGATGATGTAGTGGTCCATCTTTAAAATTAACGGATGGACGACTTAATTATGGATATGGATTACTTTAAACGGTCGGATTTAGACTGAAAGCACATGAATGTTCTCTTAAGCTGGTCTATATTCATCATAAGTTAAGTTACATAGTAACACCCGAGTACTGAAAAGTATAAGGTGTTACAGTTTGAAAGGCACATTCTCTTGCATGAATGGATTAACTGTTTGAAAGGTCCGCTTATTTGGTCAACTGGATGTGCATCCCCAGTTCATGTGCATTCATGTATCCATGCACTTAAATAAGATCGTATCATGAATTGTTTTGTTTGTCTTATCGTTTAAAACTATGCTTAACTAAGGCGGTGATGTGTAATCTTGAGGGGAATTCACATTGATCTGGCAACTCATTCATTGAGTATATAACCGTATAGGTAGCGCAAGTGGTTTAAATGATAAGCATGATCAAGTTGATGAGGAGCAGGGTACAAAGTCTGCTCAAGAGCTGCTATGTGATCTTATAGTTCAAGACCAGTTGCAATTTATCTTGTTTCATGTATTAGATTATTTCTTTTTGTAATTATGATTAATGAGACATTGGTTTGTATAAGCATTCGGGCAACCACTGTAATAATTGGATTTATGTATTTGGATTTCCTTTTATGATAGACTTGTTCAATTTCGCTAAACAGTTAAATATGATAAAAGAAAAGAAAAAAAAATACTTGAAATTTAGCTATCTTTAAATGTTAACACTCGGATTGTCGCAAAATGAGTTGTATACTCGGGTTTCAAAAACTGGGGCATTACAGTATAATATTTAAGTGCTTGTGTAGCAAGCATCATATTCTGCCAGAGTATCAAATGACTGATTTTCACTTACCTTTACTTGTCTCCAACTCCTTCACTTGTCTACTTGCCTCCACCTTCACTCTTTCTTGTTATAAAACCCCTCACTCTCCTCTCTTACCACTCCAGCTCTCTCCCATACTCCCATGTCTATTCTTGCCCCTTTCTCCCTTAAATCTCACTGACATATCCAAGAAGCATGTTAAGAAAACATGTTGAGAAAACGTTAGGTTGAAGAAAAAAAGAATGAATAAAGGTTTTATATATGTTGGGACGTTTTTTTTTTTCTTCCCTTCATTAACTAACCAAAGCTTGGTTGGCTGATTTTATTTTTCTTCTAAAATATAGTGTGTGGTATTTGGTTTTTGTGATCTTTTAATGATACATGTGCATGACCTACCCATTGAGACTCTTTAGAAAGAGATGGCTAACATAGAATGATTGAGGTGTAGGATGATTTTTTTTTTTAATCCACTAATAACCATGATGCTCTTTTTATATATATATATTTTCGATGAACTTTCTATATGCATTGTGAAAGCTCCTCTACTTGTAGTTGATTTACATTTTAGAATGTTGTCTACCATTTTGATTTTGTTAATTTCCTTTTTATAGAGTGGCAGCTCTGATTTTATATATTTTCTCTTATGGAATTGAAAATAGATTGTTTTGACATGATTTGCTTTTATGTGAGAATATGGATGGAATTGAACTTGGCTTGATTTCACATGGCAAGTTTCTTATTGAGATGTGAATGGAATCGAACTAACTTGTTTTGACTTGTTTTATTTTTTTTTTATTTTTTACGAAATATGCATGGAATCGATCATGTAGACAATGCATAATTGATTTAGCCTTAAATTAAATTTCAATGAATAATGTCATCGATTTGGGGGCCACTCAAATGCTCTAAAAATATTAGTTTTAAATTCATACAACCTATGATACTTATTTTACTAATGCATAACTTTAACTATTTGACTTCATTTTCGACAATGAATTTTAGAGCAAATTAAAATTAAATTTGGATAAATAGTGTCGATGATTTGGGATTAATTTTAAGGATTAATCTTAAAAAAAAAAAAAAAAAAAAAAAAAAACCTTTGTTCATTTCAAAAAGGAGAAACCCACCTTTACAACTGATTGCACCCCTTTACATAAAACAGGGGACCAACCAAGAAAAGACGAAAGAATTACAAAAACTATACCAGAAAGCTCAACTAGTCGACATAAGAGAACCTAACCCAACCTTATCAAGGAAAACAAAGCCTCTAACCTGAAGAGGAAGGTCCGAAAATCGATCAAACATAGCATTAGTTTGAGAAGCACTCCCTAATCGGGCCAAAAAATCTGCCGGCGAGTTCCCTTCCCCCCGAACATGTACAAAGCTGATCCGACCTCTTCTTTGCATCCGATGAATCCCATGTACCCACGACTTCCATTTCCAACAAGGATTAGCCATTCCATTGAGAATATCAACTACCTGTCTAGAGTCTAATTCCAGAATGATTTGGCTATAACCCCTTTCTATTCCAAGAGCTAGACCGTCATACACCGCCCTCAATTCTGCAACCGAGTTTGAACTGACCCCATAACCTGCAGAAAAAGCAAAAAGAAAATTGCCCATCTCCCCTCTGCCAACACCACCACTACCACCTCCCGAGCTGCCCAAATTTCCTTTGCAGGACCCATCTACATTAACTTTAACCCATCCATGCTATGGCCGCTCCCATCTAATCAGAATAGGACTGATGCCTGGAGAAGAGCCAAGAGACAAGGCAGCCTGTCCCCTCGGATTGTTAGCCCACCTAGAAGCAAGCCCGCACTTGTCAGCGGTAGGAGAATTGAGCAAGTCGTCCCACCATCTGATCTTGGCAAGAACACGATCTGAAGAAACCGGCCGACCTTCAAAAACAGCCCCATTTCGCGCTTTCCAGATCTCCCGTAAAATGATACAGAGGAGGATCATTCGACTCACCGAGTTTTTTTGCGTGGCAGCAACCGCCGCCCACCACTGCATTAGCCGAGATTCCACTGATAGAGCTTTCATGACGCAAATTCCCAGCCAATGCCGCTCCGTGTGCCAAACAGATTGAGCCACGCTGCTGTTAAGGAACAGGTGAATCAAAGTCTTAATACTATAGGGCTGAGCTGCATGCATGGAACAACAAACACAACTAGATGCAATGTGAACGCCACTGGACTAAACTGCACTGTCGACCGGGACTGGGTTATGAAGCACCTTCCAGACATGAAGCAAGATTTTGGTTAGCAGCTTTGCATGCCACACCCATCTTGACCAGCTTCGCCCTGCGTTCGGATTCCTGCACAAGGACCATGCTAATTTAACTGAAAAATCACTTGAACTCGTGAACGGCCAAAAAGGGGCGCCAGCGTCATCTAAAATGCAATATCTTACCTAGAACACATGATCAATAACTCATTGTGGAAGAAGGAGGAAGGCTGCTGAGGGGGGGAGAGGACCGCTCGGCCCGATCACTTGATGCACTTGCAGATCCTGCAAGCACGCAGGTACCTCTGCTTCTGCCAACTGGCCTAACGGGCCCAGGCAGGTCCAGTTTGCCCTCCAAAAATTGCAATCACCAACACCTATATCCCATTGAACTCGGGCCTCCACCATCAGAATGAGCTCCCAAATTTTCTTTCACAGGGGGGAAGTTAATCACCTCGGCCGATTCGCTACCTTAAGATACAACTCAAGGTGGTACTTTGCAGCCATGAAGGATTTCCAAACATTATCCTCCCGCCCGAACTTTATTGACCAAGCCATTTTACATCTAAAAGCTTTTATAATGTCCGCCAGATTTCAAAAACCAAGACCCCCCTCATCTTTGGGCTTTGCCAATGCGTGCCAACTCTTCCAATGACACTTCTGCTTACCTTCGGACCAACCCCAGAAAAAATTTACCATGTGCTTCTCAATTAACTTTAGCACCTGAGAAGGAATATGAACCGCCGCCATCGAATGAACCAGAATACCTAAAAGGACACTCTTCGCGAGGACCATTCTCCCGGCCTAGGATAAAATACGGGCCTTCCACCCATTAATTCGACCCACATCTCTATCTATCAAAGGTTTAAATTCACTTGCTTTGAGTCTCTCGTCTGCCATTGGAACTCCCAGATAAGTAAGTGAAGATGACGAAATTCTGAAACCAAGGGTGGCCTCAATTTGCCTAATTCTCGCACTAGACAACTTACCGAAAAAATAACTTTTCCTCAGATTTATGCTTTGGCCCGAGGACGCTTGGAAGGAGTGAAGGAATTTCTTAATATGAGTCAGCGTGGATTTGCTACCATTTGAGAAAATTAACGTGTCGTTAGCATAAAGCAGGTGCAAGATCGTTGGGCACCCTCTACCCATGGTGAAAGGACGGCAAACTTGACATAGAAACAGGCTTTTAAGACCTCTGCTAAGGACCTCAGCTGAAAGAATGAACAAGCTTAGAGAAATCGGGTCTCCTTACCTCAAGCCTCTTGAAGATTTAAAGAATCCCGCCATCTCTCCATTTACAAGAACAAAAAACCAACTATTCACCCAACATTTTTCTACAAGCTTAGTCCAAGACCTGCTGAATCTGAACCAAATCAAAACTTGCTTCAGGAAGACCCTGCTGACCCTATCATATGCCTTGTCCATATCTAACTTCAAAACTATGTTGCCCCCTCGAACCGGACGATTTAAATCCCTGAAAAGCTATTGAGATAAGGCAATGTTTTTCGTTATAGAACGACCTTGAACAAAAGCCCCTTGCTTAGGCGATATCAACAAAGGCATAACCTGACTCACCTGGCTGCTACTATCTTGGAAAAGATTTGTACAAATAGTTACATAAGCTAATAGGGCGATAATCAGAGAAACGCTTAGGGGAGGCTGATTTTGAAATTAAGCAAATAATAGAAGTAGAGACAGACCTGGGAATGTTTCCACCTTGGAAGAGAAAGGAGATCACCCGATGAATGTCCTTGTAACGCCCTGAAAATCGGGGGTCGAGCATAAACTCAACTCCCGAGTTCCAGAACATCACTTATGCAACAAAATGAATGATGATTGAATGTTGACTGTATTGGTGCATTGAACATGAGTGAGATTAAGCCAAAACAGCATATCATACTCCAGAGACAGTTAAATTTGCAAGCGGAAGACTGTGATAGATAGATAAAATATCTAAACCATGATGAGTCTCCAGAGTGTGATAACATTACCAGGTTAAATAATTACAAGTACAGTTCTAAAATATACCAAATGTGAGGAAGTGTAATGTCTCCTATCCCAAGTACCGTAGCCCCGTCAATACAATACCAGGTCTTCATAGACCTGTCAGAGATTACATGTAGGAGAACTCCTCCTCAACATCATAGTAGTAGTTCGGCTCTGCTTCATAAGCATCGCCAACACCTGAAACTCAACAAATCTGGTTGGTGTTGCAAACACCATCCCGTAACGTGGGAGTGAGTGATCAACTCAGTGGAACAATAAAGCATAGGTTAACATGTTATCAATTCAGTCAAGCAGTAATGATAAAGCAGTACAGCCAAACAATTTTTAACTACTCTTATTTAATGCAAGTATGAAATGACATGATGTATGCCCTTGCCAAACCACCCTCATGCGACATCATCTTACGTTCGCGGATGCATACCTCCCTCAGTGCTCCACATCTACCAGGCACATGCGGTGCAATGATGAGCATGATTACCGAGTAGTTATTAGTCCATTTCAAACAGCAGTATTGGGAAACTAAGGTACCTCCCTTGTATCATTCCCAAACATGATCCATTCTAGGGTCGTCAGTCCTAGTTAATCTCATACGATATTATGGTTTGAGAGGCATAGCGAAGGCATCACAAAGGGCTCGTCACCCGTCAGCACGGATACAGATCTCACCGTATGCGGCTCAATTGCTGACCGTCAGCTCGAGTACAGGTCTCACCGTACTCGGCTCAATCGCTGGCCGTCAGCTCGAATACAGGTCTTACCGTACTCGGCTCAACTCATACTCTAGTTGTTGTGAAGGGCTCGTCGCCAATCACAGACCTTAGAGTATACTCGAAGACACTACAGAGGACTCGTCACCCGTCAGCACGAGTACAGGTCTCACCGTACTCAGCTCTCGCCGTAAGTGTCGACAGCTCGAATACAGTGTCCCATACCACCGTATTCGGTTCACGAGTTCGGTTGTTCAATGGTCACTACGGGGAGGCACGTGGCCCCAGCGTAGGCCGACAGCTCAGCCACGGTGTTCCATACCACCATGTCCGGCTCATGAGTCTTAGCAGATCGAGGTACCATGGTTAACGGGATTTTCACTGGTAAGTTTGGTACCCTAGGTTCAAGCAGTAATGACCAAACATGGTGAACACGCATTCGACATATCGGGTTATTTGACGAGCTCGGCTAGCTCGAGCGCACAACAAGTTGGACGATATGAAGCGCATAAGTACTTCGCGTGGCCAACCACTATCGTCAACCGAAGTACGACTCGGGTTCGTCGAACACATCTCACGTGGCAAATGAATCACAGCCACGAATGCAATTCTGGTACCGATTGTCTGGACTATAATCATAGCCCCAAACACAATCAAGTGCAGATAGATAAAGCAGTAGTGGATCAAGATTCAACTCATACAATCAAGATCTGGTATTATCCTTTTAGGGCTTCCAGGGCTGTTGCACACACTCGTTGCTCCACTCCCCCATCACCCATGACGGATCATACAACGTAAATATAAATTTAAACATATACATTACATAGTTAAAATCATAAAGCAGTTGAGCATGTTATGAAGCACAACACAAGCATGAGTTTGTACATGTTCAATTCCTAATCACACAACTATCCAAGGAGATCATACACATAGTTAAAAGAGGTTGAGAATCGTATCTCAACACCCTTATACATTACAATTTGCTAACTACTACTCATTCAGACATTTCAAGAAACACTTAAACAAACATACATCAACATACATGACATATGTCGATCACATAGGCATTAGGCCAAATCCTTTTACTAGGGAGTTGCCCCAATCATAACACGCGTACACCCACGACGGATAGTCATGGCAAGCAGGAATCCAAGTTCCATATTCATTCAGTCATTTCCACATACACTTGGGCCACACATTTTAGCATATATAGTGTATATTGGTCGTGGCGTAATTTAGGGCAAATTTTTTTGTCAAAGGGGTATCGCCAATACAACAATCATGAATCCATGACAATCAATCATGGCGAGCACGAATGAGAATTCTATACTCATTCAGTCATTTACATAAACACTTAGAATACACTATTACAACTTACATGGTGTATGTTAGCAAAACATGTATTAGGGCCATCCTTTAGCCAAGCGAGTATTTTATCCATGTGTAATATATTACTACAACAAATAATCATGATAAATACATCTCCAAAATTTATACATATACAGTATTTTCTAGAATACGCAATTTCAACATACATAGTGTATATAAGTAAAACATGTATTTAGGTGAATCCTTTTGCCAAATAAGTATTTTATCCATATAACAAATATCCATATAACAAATAAATATGTCAAACACATTTCCAAAAAATATATGTATACCGTACTTTCTACAAATACCTAGAGTATGTAGAATTCCATATTTTTCATCTTTAATCGAAAGGGAAAACAGACAGCACTTTGTACATATGCAATTGCATGCAGATCATGAATCTATCATTATCTGACATTGAAAGCGTTGAAAACCATAACCTATACACCTAAAGTCCGCACCTTTTGTCGTAGAATCGTAACGAAGTCGATAGGTTTGCTAAGCTTCCGTATTCGGCAGTTTGGCAACCTATAGAACGAAATAGGTTAGCTATTTCATAACCTACAACCACCCAAGCCCCAAATCAGATTAGGGTTAGGGTTTCTTACCTAGAAATGACGCCAGAAACGCCGGGAAAGCGATGAGAATCAGGCGGTGGAGCCCGAATAGCGGCAGGGAAGAGTGGCAGGGAGATTCTCTCACTGCTCCCACACTTTCTCTCTCTTTTCTCTCTCTCAATCTCAAATTCATATGGCTGCCATGAGAGAGGTTTAAGGTCCTTATATAGCTTAAAAATTCACCGAAATAGACTTATGTTCAAGGTATACTTACATTATAATCAAATCGGCATTGTTTCAGCTCAAAAGAGGGTTTCTGGCGGCCCTCCTTGAGCCAAAGGTCGGACTTAAGCTCACTAACGCTGGATCTACGTTCTATTAAGTTTTCATTTCAGTGGAATATCCAGATCACGCGTGGCGGACCAGTTTCAGTTCAACGGTCAGTGGATCTCGATCGGAGATTTCGAGTACATGTAAATGTGTATGAAATTTCTCCTGATCCGAGGGTGTAATTTGGTCTGATTCTGACGGTCTGGTTGCTTAATACTGATCCGCAAGCGAGTGGTGCCAGATTACTATTCAAGATATTTTATTTTGAATTAATTTCACATTTCTCTCACTCTTCACTCCGAGCTCAAGCGAATAGCGCTGGGACATTATTTGGATTTGATTTCCAAGATGGTTGTCAAGCCCAGCGAGGCGGTCCTAGTTCCTTAACTTCGTGTTAATCGGACTTCCGACGTGCGGTCTAGATCCGATACGGAGTTTCGAGATGCTCCCGAGAGCAGCCGGGTAATGAGATTGATCCTAGATTCTAGGGTAACCTAGCGTCAATGATTCTACAAGTTTTGAGTCTTGCAGATCGTATTTAAAGCGATTGGTGCTAATTTCACAGGTACTCTAGTTTAGCACTAGCTAATTCTCGCTTAATTTCTAAAGGATTTAGTCCTATATGATTTCTGTCTGATGTGGTACCTGGGCATTTGTAGTTTGTATATAAAGTGATCCAAGTTATACTACTTAGTTAGTTTAGGATAGTGTCTAGGATGAAAGTGCTTAGAAAAATTAAAAGAACATGGTAGTGAAGGGTGAGATTTGTGAAGAAAATGGGTTCAGAAGCGACTTTAGACTGTGGGGTTCAATTCTGACGAATTAATAAGGTGTTAGGAGCAACCCATTGCCTAAGGACGTCTAATCCCAGGTTGGCAAAAATTCGGGATGTTACAGTCCTGACACACCATTTCCTAGCAAACCTAAAAAAAACTGGCTGAGAAACCATCCGGCCTAACCGCACTGTCCTTTGGGATAGAATACACTGTTGAACGGACCTCCAACAGCAAGGGAATCTCCAACAGTTGGTCATTGTGAGTCTGGTCAACCAACTAAGGGATAAACTGCAGAAGGTCATGATGAATCTGAAAAGGATTAGCCATGAACATTTGCTGGAAGTGGTCCACCGCTGCAGCCGCAAGCTCAGCCTAATTAGCTACAGATATAATCCGTAGCTAAAGATTACATAATCCATAGCTAAAATATACCTCCCAATAGGCCTTTATTAGAGACTGACGATGGCTAAGGGGCTCCATAGGGCCCATTGCAATATATTTTTTTTTTAAAATCTAATTGGTCCATCAATTTTAAAATATTATTTCAGTGCATCAGCCCAATAATTAGAAAGATCAAAAGTCTAAGTGGACCACACCATAAGAAAAAATGAAAAAATAAATTTATATCGTTAATATGTGGTGTGGTCCACCTAAATCTTCGATCTGACTAATATTTTGGATAAATCCTAAAAATGAGACATTAAAATGAATGGACGGAGTGGATAATTAACATACACAATGGTGGGCCCCACAAGTCCTAAAATAAATTACCCCTGAAATCCCGTTCGCGCTCCCCTCCCGCGCACCCCTCCCGCGCACCCTATTTCACGAAAGGAAATCCCTCGCTCTCTCTCTCTCTCTCTCTCTCTCTCGCCCGCCCGCGGCTCACCCTCCCTCGCCCTCCTCTCTCTCTCTCTCTCTCTCTCTCTCTCTCGCACTCAGCCCTCTCTCGATCTCTCGCGCTGCCTCACCCTCTCTCTATCTCTCGCGCTGCCTCACCCTCTCTGTTTCCCAACCTCTCTGTCTCTCTCGCTAGGGTTTTCAAAACCCCCTAACCCCCTTTCGCTGCAAGAAGGAGAAGGATAAGGAGAAGAAGAGCAGCCTTTTGCAGAGCAGGATCCTCGCGAATTCTATTATCGATCCGGTCTCTGACGACGATTGGAAGTGGAATGGAAGGGTTTGGTGCAGAGCAGCCTTGTGCGGAGCAGGATCCTTGCGCAGGTAAGTCTTTTGACGACGATTGGACCCTGGTTCACCGCTGGAAATCCACCTCCTCTTCTTCTCTTTTCATTGCAAACATCCCATTTCTCGCTGTAACAACAGACATTATGGCAAGATTCGAGAGGTTTGGGGAGATCTCGAATGTTTATACGCCTATGCTCCCTAATGGATCCAGAAATAGAGGTTATGGGTTTGTTAGATTCAAGAACCCTCAGAACGCGAGCAGGGCCTTGGCCAGCCTTCATGCGAAATTACATTGACTAGTCATCTTTGGTTGCTGGATTATTGGATTTTCCGTTTTCCATCAATTTTAGAATTGTTGAAAATCTTGCAATTGAAATTCAGGCTTTTGTCCATTTTCCATTTACTGGATTATGTTTAGTTCTTCTTCACTTACATTGACTAGTCATCTTTTTTTTTTCTTTTTTTTTTTATGGGATTTCAAGTGTATGGTGAGTATGCTAACCCCATCTATGCATTCGTTGAAGGTAGCTTTAGGATTGAGAATTTAATGTCAAATATTATGTAGTTTGATTCCCTGGTTTACTTTTCCAACTGATGTTGTTAATGTGGATGTAATTGAATATGATTGATTTCATGCCTCATAGACAGTGGCATAAGCTGGTGCACATGATCTCTTATTAGTGTTGTCCATGGCTGCCTGACCTTTGTGGCTGAGGATGGTTGTCAATTCCTTATGTTTACTGAAAGAGGATCAATCGTCTTTTGAACAATTGTTATAGGTACTATTTTCATGACTCCCAAGTCATAAGCAGATCCCATCTGATTCCATTGAAGGATATCTGGTGTGGATTTGGCGTGAAATGGAAGATAGAAACTGCATTACATAGCCTTTTATTTTGTGCATTTTTCTATTCTAAATTGCTTCTCAAATAATTTATGACATTTGATTTGGGAGGGAGTATGTGCTTCCCACTTGAGATTTCAAGGCATTCAAACATACCTCAACTTCGACTAGATATATGCAACTAGGTGAAGCTCTTCATGTAGTTAAGACTTTATGATTAGAACTCCCATGTTTCAGGTTCTGATGTCAAAAATAATATTCATTGGCAGGTTTCATTGATTGACAACCTTTAGCAGTGGCTTGTTTGGGATATGGTTTCTATTGACAATGTCCTCATGATTTCACAGGGCGGCCTGTTTTAATGGGAAGTGAGGGCAGTTTTACATTATTGAGTCGGATGGTTCATAATGTGTGTTTCATTTAATTTTAATTGGAAAATGAGATCTGCCAAATGGATGGAAATGAATATTTGAAAGAAATATTTGCTTGTATACTTTGTTAGAGTATGCTTGCTTGCATACTTTGCTCTCATCTTTCCAAAAAGAAGAAGCATACTTTATTAGTCTTTTTTTTTTTTTTCCTTATATCATGCAGCATATCTTTTATTTCTTGTGGAGTAAGGTATTGGAAATATACATACAAAATGTATTTTCTTTTCTAAGATTTTTCGATAAAGAATATTTATTCTAATGAAATAAAGAATGCTGCTGTATTCAGGAGACTGCAAAATTCAATAAATTACCAAGCTCTTAGTGATTTTCAATTATGAGCAATCAAAAAGTTTGGAGCTGTACTTTTCACAATTATTTTCAAACACTAAATAAGTTTCTTCATTACATTCTATTCCCTAAACGTTCATATGTTTTGGTACACCCATCTGTTTAGGAATCAGAACTCTGTCCAGACACCAACTATTTAGGAAACAAACAGATTGTTCGAAGTTTCATTCTTGCTCCAATTACTATCTTGTACCCTATAAAGGCATTCAGTTCTCCTCCTATTTTTGTAACTCCTGTAATTTTTAAATCCACCCGAATAATTGCGACAGCCAGTCCCCAGCATGGTAAAGGAGGTCGATGTCAGGTGGGTTGCCAATTTTGAACTTCCTTAGGCAATCGTGAGAATTCCTGTTTAAACAAGAACTTGTAAAGCTGGCTCAGATAGCTGGAACAAGGCTATGATTAATATTTTCTTTCACTTTTATCGGCATTCAGGCTTCTCTATTTTTTCTTATTTTTATTCCTCCACTTGTTAGAAAATGGGAGGAGAGGCGATTGCACATATGGTTGCAGGTTCTTCTCATCATTCTTCAGTTGAAATTGAATGTTTGAATTCATTCAGGGTAATTTCTTATTCTTATCATTCTAGTTTTCTGGTCTTTCACAAGATCATCTTATTTTTTGGAGGTTGCATGAAATGACCATTTTTGAATTGTGAAATTGTTTCAGGCATCAGAAAAATCTGTGCAGGCCAAGAAATGTGTCAAACCCCACTTAAAAATAGTTAAAACTGTGAGTTACTACTACAGATTCTCCAACTCATGATATGTTTGCATTTCATTGTCCAATAGCCTATTTGCATGTGTTATAACCACTTTCAATCCTCTTTAATATCTGGCTTGGTTAATGCATTCATTCAAGGTTCACTTGATTAGTAGACAATGTTAGTATGGTTTTGTTGAAATTTACTTCTTTTACTCATAATGCAAAATACTTCAACTTATTTGGTGCTTTCAAGCTCGATGTAATGTAAAATGATTGTTGAAGTTCTTGATACAAGACCATTTGCTATTTTGGTATATTTCCTAATTTATGAAAAACTTCCATTTTCAGGTCTTAGAATCAACTTTCAACTGTAAACTTGTGGAAACATTCTCTATGAGATATACATGCACTAAAGAGGCAACATATGATCCCAGAGAATACTCTAGCTATAGGGAAACAATATGTAGTTTGTTACTTTCCAATATAGTGGCCTTCAACTGTAATGACATGGTAATCCCACTATAAATTCAGACTGGTTTGACACCCAAGAATCCAATAACTGTTTGCATTTCAAACAGAGTGGATCAAACGTCATCAGATAGCTTGATCAGTTTAGGTTATAGGGTATGGCTAAAGGGTTTAGGTTGTACCAGTTGTTGGAATCTGAACTATGGTGTGATGATTCCATCTATATCAGCAGTCATCCATGCATCAAACAATTGAATGTTCCCATTTCCAGTCATAGAGTCGATACTTGTTATCCATGATACACTATTGGTTGATTGGAAACAAAGATGAAGGGAGAAAAGATGAGATGAGTCTTTGACAGTCTATCAGATAAAGAATAGCAGCACTAGCAGTCTATCAAATAAAGAATAGTCTTCGAGTCCCGATATCGAGTTGGGAGCAAAAATTGAATTTGTAGTCCGAAGAAACTCTTCTTTTTCAATCAGGCAGATGATGTGTCTAGCAGTCCTACATGATCATCAGGTGGGTCAGCAATGACAACCTCTGGTTGGGGTACGCTTGTTTGTTGAATTAGCACCATTGGGTGTTTTTCATTTTTAATTGTCCAATTGATGTCCACCAAATAAGAAATATGATATTGTCAATTCAGATGCACTTTCGATGGCAAGGGTGGATAATCCTGATGGTAAATTTGATATGTTAGCTTAAGAACAACAGTTTTCTGTATTTCAAATCTTTCGTTCTTGGTATGTCATTACTTTATTTTGAATTCTTGTATGACTTGATGCTGAAGTTCCATTTGCTCCATGCAATAATATTTCTGGTGCAATTGGAGATCTGGAATGCCTACTCTCCATTTACGTGTCTTCTATGTCTCAATTTTGTTTCTAACATTTATATATAAAGTCATTGTTTTCTCTAATGTCAGCAGATGGGTGATTTTGTTGTCACTTAATGATTCTTCGGTGTTTATTTTTGTTGCTAACATTTTATGAGTGGGTTTGTGGGTGTTGTCCATAGGATTGGTCTTTCAACGACATCTATGGGGATATACCATTTTCAGTTTCAAAGTTGAAAAAGTTAGAATTCATGTAAGTCGCATTCTTCTAGTGTGTTTTACTTGCATGGGAAACCATTGTTTCTGTAGAAATTTTCATTTTGATTTACGTTTGTTACCATCATGCAGATATCCATTCTTTTCCATATTCTGTTTGCTATCCACTTGAAGTGTTTGTCAAAATAATAATATTTTAAGTTGCTTGAAGCATCTTAATGTATTGAAGAAAATCTTGATGGGTGATGGTTTGGAATTATGGGACCATCTTAAAGCTAATGCAAGTTTAGCATTATATTAATGCCTTTCTAAAAAGCTTCCCATGATTCTAGTTTTGGTAGTTTCATGTTCTAGCTATTACAATTTTTTTTTTAATTTCAACTATACAGGTTTCTCTGCCATTACAAGGAAAATGGCTCATTTGTCTTTATATTTTGGCAGGTAAGCTTCAATACTGGCCACCATGACTTTTCCTCCAGTTTCACCACTACACTGTTGATGGTTTTCCAACAGTTCTCTATGATTATATTTACTTTAGGTATCACAAGAATTATAGTTTGTTGTTTAGGTCTTCAATTGTGAATTTACTGTAATAGCTTTATTGGTACAGTTGCTAGCTTCCTGCAATTTGCTTTTGAATTTGCTATTAGAGATTAATGGAGCATGGCTTACTCTTTTCTTTTTCTTTTTTATTTCACTATGCTTGTCTTTTCAAGTGTTTACTCATTTGTTAAATCTGTGTTTGGACTAGAGATGCCAAAATGATTTGCAGATAGATTGAAGAGACAAGAGATGCCAAGTGTTTCAGGGGTCATCTGCACATTGAAAGCATACAATGAAAGGTAAGGAAAACCCTCGAGTTCCCTTCTTTGAATCATGAAAAGGTATTTGTGTTGAATCCCTTGCATTGGCAATATTAGGCAGGCTTATGAGCAGGACATGCATAATTTCATAAAAATTAATGGAGCAGACCCGGATGTGCGTCGGAGCTATTTGGATGTTGAACAGGGGTCCCTGGAAGGTGGGAACCGCTGTTATGACCATGATGAAGCTGTTCATTTCCTACGGATAACAATGGAGTGGCCTGACCATTTGGACAGGCCGTGTTTATGTATTTGCTCGAAATTAATGTAGTAGACCCGGATGTGCGTCGGAGCTATCCGGATGAGCGAGGGTCCCTAGAAGGAGGAAACCGCTGCTATGACCATGATAAAGCTGTCTATTTCCTATGGACAACATTGGAGGGTCCTGGCCATTTAGTCAGGCCGTGTTTATGTATTTGCTCGAAATTAATGGAGCAGACCCGGATGTGCGTCGGATCTATCTGGATGAGCGGGGGTCCCTAGAAGGTGAGAACCGCTGTTATGACCATGATGAAGCTGTCCATTTCCTATGGACATCATTGGAGGGACTTGGCCATTTGGACAGCTGTGTTTATATCTGTGTTTACAGGTACCACACCCTTAACCTAAATCACACCCTAAACCTATAACCTAAACCTATTCTCAATTCCCTAAAGCTATAACCTATAACCTATAACCTAAACCTAACCCTAAACCAAAACCTATAGCCTAAACCTTAACCTAAACATAAACCTAAACCTAAACCTATAACCTATACGTATAACCTTAACCTAAACTATAACCTTAACCTATAACCTATACTTATAACTTTAACCTAAATCTATTCTCAAATCCTATACCGATAACCTAAACCTAATCCTATAACCTAAATTCAAATCCCTAAACCTTAACTTATAACCTAACCTAAACCTATACTTATAACCTAAAACTATTTCCAAATCCCAAAAGCCATAACCTAAACCTAACCTTTCCCTAAACCTATAACCTAAACTCAATTCCCTAAAGCTAAACCTACACCTAATCCTAATCTCAACTCCCTAACCTAAACCTAAACCTAAACTTGAAAACCCAAACTTAAACCCAATCCCGAACATGAACCCAATTTCCTAAACCTAAACCCGAACCCATTCTCAAATCCAAAAACCTATAACCTAAACCTAAACCTTAACCTTAACCTAAACCTATAACCTATAACCTAAACCAAAACCTATAACCTAAATCATAACATAGACCTAAACCTAAACCTATAACCTAAACTCAAATCCCTACACCTTAACTTATAACCTAACCTAAACCTATACTTATAACCTAAAACTATTCCCAAATCCCAAAACCTATAACCTAAACCTAACCTTTCCCTAAACCTATAACCAAAACCCAATTCTATAAAGCTAAACCTACACCTAATCCTAATCTCAACTCCCTAACCTAAACCTAAACCTAAACTTGAAAACCAAAACTTAAACCCAATTCGGAACATGAACCTAATTTCCTAAACCTAAACCATAACCCATTCTCAAATCCAAAAACCTATAACCTAAACCAAAACCAAAACCATAACATATAACCTAAACCCGAACCCATTCTCAAATCCCAAAACCTATAACATAAAACAAAACCAAAACCTATAACCTAAACCCAAACCCATTCACAAATCCAAAAACCTATAACCTAAACCTAAACCTTAACCAAAACCTATAACCAAAACCAAAACCTATAACCTAAACCCGAACCCATTCTCAAATCCCAAAACCTATAACCTAAACCCGAACCCATTCTCAAATCCCAAAACCTATAACCTAAACCAAAACCAAAACCTATAACCTAAACCCGAACCCATTCTCAAATCCCAAAACCTATAACCTAAACCGAAACCTAAACCTTAACCTATAACCTAAACCCGAACCCATTCACAAATCCCAAAACCTATAACCTGAACCAAAACCCAAACCTATAACCTAAACCCGAACCCATTCTCAAATCCCAAAACCTATAACCTAAACCTAAATCTAAATTTTTACATAAACCTACAACCTATAACCTAAACCTAAACCTTAACCTAAACCTATAACCTATAACCTAAGCCCGAACCCATTCTCAAATCCAAAAACCTATAACCTAAACCTAAACCTATAACCTATAACCTAAACCAAAACCTATAACCTAAACCAAAACCAAAACCTATAACTTAAACCCGAACCCATTCTCAAATCCCAAAACCTATAACCTATAACCTAAACCTATAACCTATAACCTAAACCAAAACCTATAACCTAAACCCGAACCCATTCTCAAATCCTAAAACCTTTAACCTGAACCAAAACCCAAACCTATAACCTAAACCCGAACCCATTCTCAAATCCCAAAACCTATAACCTAAACCAAAACCTAAACCTATAACCTATAACCTAAACTTAAACCTAAACCTAAACCTATAACCTATAACCTAAACCCGAACCCATTCTCAAATCCAAACACCTATAACCTAAACTTAAACCTATAACCTATAACCTAAATCAAAACCTATAACCTAAACCAAAACCAAAACCTATAACTTAAACCCGAACCCATTCACAAATCCCAAAACCTATAACCTATAACCTAAACCTATAACCTAAACCAAAACCTATAACCTAAACCCGAACCCATTCACAAATCCCAAAACCTATAACCTAAACCAAAACCAAAACCTATAACCTAAACCCGAACCCATTCTCAAATCCAAAAACCTATAACCTAAACCTAAACCGTAACCTAAACCAAAACTAAAACTTATAACCTATAACCATAACCAAAACCAAAACCAAAACCAAAACCTATAACCTATAACCTAAACCAAAACCATAACCTATAACCTAAACCCGAACTCATTCTCAAATTCCAAAACCGATAACCTAAACCAAAACCAAAACCTAAAACCTAAACCCGAACCCATTCTCAAATCCCAAAACCTATAACCTAAACCAAAACCAAAACCTATAACCTAAACCCGAACCCATTCTCAAATCCAAAAACCTATAACCTAAACCTAAACCGTAACCTAAACCAAAACTAAAACCTATAACCTATAACCAAAACCAAAACCAAAACCAAAACCTATAACCTATAACCTAAACTAAAACCATAACCTATAACCTAAACCCGAACTCATTCTCAAATTCCAAAACCTATAACCTAAACCAAAACCAAAACCTATAACCTAAACCCGAACCCATTCTCAAATCCCAAAACCTATAACCTAAACCTAAACCTTAACCTAAACCAAAACCAAAACCTATAACCTATTACTTAAGCCAAAACCTATAACCTATAACCTAAACCAAAACCATAACCTATAACCTATAACCTAAACCAAAACCAAACATAAACCAAAACCATAACCTAAACCAAAACCATAACCAAAACCATAACCTATAACCTAACCTAAACTCAAATCCCTAACCTTAATCTATAACCTAACCTAAACCTATACTTATAACCTAAAACTATTCCCAAATCCCAAAACCTATAACCTAAACCAAACCTTTCCCTAAACCTATAACCTAAACTCAATTCCCTAAATCTAAACCTACACCTAATCCTAATCTCAACTCCCTAACCTAAACCTAAACCTAAACTTGAAAACCAAAACTTAAAACCAATCCAAACATGAACCCGATTTCTTAAACCTAAACCATAACCCATTCTCAATCCAAAAACCTATAACCTAAACCTAAACCAAAACCAAAACCATAACCTATAACATAAATCCGAACCCATTCTCAAATCCCAAAACCTATAACCTAAACCTAAACCTTAACCTAAACCAAAACCTGTAACCTAAACCAAAACCAAAACTTAAAACCTAAACCCGAACCCATTCTCAAATCCAAAAACCTATAACCTAAACCAAAACCTTATCCTAAACTAAAAACAAAACCTATAACCTAAACACGAACCCATTCTCAAATCCCAAAACCTATAACCTAAACTCAAATCCCTAAACCTTAACCTATAACCTAACCTAAACCTATACTTATAACATAAAACTATTCCTAAATTCCAAAACCTATAACCTAAACCTAACCTTTCCCTAAACCTATAACATAAACTCAATTCCCTAAAGCTAAACATACACCTAATCCTAATCTCAACTCCCTAACCTAAACGTAAACCTAAACTTGAAAACCAAAACTTAAACCCAATCCCGAACATGAACCCGATTTCCTAAACCTAAACCATAACCCATTCTTAAATCTAAAAACCTATAACCTAAACCTAAACCAAACCCAAAATCACAACCTATAACCTAAACCCGAACCCATTCTCAAATCCCAAAACCTATAACCTAAACCTAAACCTTAACCAGAACCTATAACCTATAACCTAAACCAAAACCAAAACCTATAACTTATAACCTAAACCAAAACCAAAACCTATAAACTAAACCCGAACCCATTCTCAAATCCCAAAATCTATAAACTAAACCTAAACCTAAACCAAAACCTATAACCTATAACCTAAACCAAAACTAAAACCAATAACCTATAACCTAAACCAAAACCATAACCTATAACCTAAAATCGAACCCATTCTCAAATGCCAAAACCTATAACCAAAACCAAAACCAAAACCAAAACCTATAACCTATAACCTAAACTAAAACCATAACCTATAACCTAAACCCGAACTCATTCTCAAATTCCAAAACCTATAACCTAAACCAAAACCAAAACCTATAACCTAAACCCGAACCCATTCTCAAATCCCAAAACCTATAACCTAAACCTAAACCTTAACCTAAACCAAAACCAAAACCTATAACCTATTACTTAAGCCAAAACCTATAACCTATAACCTAAACCAAAACCATAACCTATAACCTATAACCTAAACCAAAACCATAACATAAACCAAAACCATAACCTAAACCAAAACCATAACCAAAACCATAACCTATAACCTAACCTAAACTCAAATCCCTAAACCTTAATCTATAACCTAACCTAAACCTATACTTATAACCTAAAACTATTCCCAAATCCCAAAACCTATAACCTAAACCAAACCTTTCCCTAAACCTATAACCTAAACTCAATTCCCTAAATCTAAACCTACACCTAATCCTAATCTCAACTCCCTAACCTAAACCTAAACCTAAACTTGAAAACCAAAACTTAAAACCAATCCCAAACATGAACCCGATTTCTTAAACCTAAACCATAACCCATTCTCAAATCCAAAAACCTATAACCTAAACCTAAACCAAAACCAAAACCATAACCTATAACATAAATCCGAACCCATTCTCAAATCCCAAAACCTATAACCTAAACCTAAACCTTAACCTAAACCAAAACCTGTAACCTAAACCAAAACCAAAACTTAAAACCTAAACCCGAACCCATTCTCAAATCCAAAAACCTATAACCTAAACCAAAACCTTATCCTAAACTAAAAACAAAACCTATAACCTAAACACGAACCCATTCTCAAATCCCAAAACCTATAACCTAAACTCAAATCCCTAAACCTTAACCTATAACCTAACCTAAACCTATACTTATAACATAAAAAAACTATTCCTAAATTCCGAAACCTATAACCTAAACCTAACCTTTCCCTAAACCTATAACATAAACTCAATTCCCTAAAGCTAAACATACACCTAATCCTAATCTCAACTCCCTAACCTAAACGTAAACCTAAACTTGAAAACCAAAACTTAAACCCAATCCCGAACATGAACCCGATTTCCAAACCTAACCATAACCCATTCTTAAATCTAAAACCTATAACCTAAACCTAAACCAAACCCAAAATCACAACCTATAACCTAAACCCGAACCCATTCTCAATCCCAAAACCTATAACCTAAACCTAAACCTTAACCAGAACCTATAACCTATAACCTAAACCAAAACCAAAACCTATAACTTATAACCTAAACCAAAACCAAAACCTATAAACTAAACCCGAACCCATTCTCAAATCCCAAAATCTATAAACTAAACCTAAACCTAAAAAACCTATAACCTATAACCTAAAACCAAAACTAAAACCAATAACCTATAACCTAACCAAAACCATAACCTATAACCTAAAATCGAACCCATTCTCAAATGCCAAAACCTATAACCAAAACCAAAAAAACCAAAACCAAACCTAAAACCTAAACCCGAACCCATTCTCAAATCCCAAACCTATAACCAAAACAACCTAAACCTTAACCTAAACCAAAACCAAAACCTATAACCTATAACCTAAACCAAAACCAAAACCAAAAACTATAACCTAAACCAAAACCATAACCAATAACCTAAACCCGAACCCATTCTCAAATCCCAAAACCTATAACCTAAACCTAAACCTTAACCTAAACCAAAACCTATAACCTAAACCAAAACCAAAACTTATAACCTAAACCCGAACCCATTCTCAAATCCAAAAACCTATAACCTAAACCAAAACCTTATCCTAAACTAAAAACAAAACCTATAACCTAACCAGAACCCATTCTCAAATCCCAAACCTATAACCTAAACTCAAATCCCTAAACCTTAACCTATAACCAACCTAAACCGATACTTATAACCTAAACTATTCCTAAATTCCAAAACCTATAACCTAAACCTAACCTTTCCCTAAACCTATAACATAAACTCAATTCCCTAAAGCTAAACCTACACCTAATCCTAATCTCAACTCCCTAACCTAAACGTAAACCTAAACGTGAAAACCAAAACTTAAACCCAATCCCGAACATGAACACGATTTCCAAAACCTAAACCATAACCCATTCTTAAATCTAAAAACCTATAACCTAAACCTAAACCAAACCCAAAATCATAACCTATAACCTAAAACCGAACCCATTCTCAAATCCCAAAACCTATAACCTAAACCTAAACCTTAACCAAAACCAATAACGTATAACCCAAACCAAAACCAAAACCTATAACGTATAACCTAAACCAAAACCAAAACCTATAAACTAAACCCGAACCCATTCTCAAATCCCAAAATCTATAAACTAAACCTAAACCAGACCAAAACAAAAACCTATAACCTATAACCTAACCAAACCAAAACCATAACCTATAACCTAAACCAACCATAACATATAACCTAAACTCGAACCCATTCTCAAATGCCAAAACAATAAACAAAACCAAAACCAAAACCTAAACCTAAACCCGAACCCATTCTCAAATCCCAAACCTATAACCTAAACCTAAACTTAACCTAAACCTAAATCAAACCTATAACCTATAAACCTAAACCAAAATCAAAACCAAAACCAAAACCTATAACCTAGAACCTAAACCAAAACCATAACCAATAACCTAAACCCGAACCCATTCTCAAATCCCAAAACCTATAACCAAAACCAAAACCAAAACCTATAACCTAAACCCGAACCCAATCCCAAATCCAAAAACCTATAACCTAAACCTAAACCGTATCCTAAACCAAAACCAAAACCTACAACCTATAACCTAAACCAAAACCAAAACCAATAACCTATAACCTAAACCAAAACCATAACCTATAACCTAAACTCGAACCCATTCTCAAATGCCAAAACCTATAACCAAAACCACAACCAAAACCTAAAACCTAAACCCGAACCCATTCTCAAATCCCAAAACCTATAACCAAAACCTAAACCTTAACCTAAACCAAAACCAAAACCTATAACCTATAACCTAAACCAAAACCAAAACCAAAACCTATAACCTAAACCAAAACCATAACCAATAACCTAAACCCGAACCCATTCTCAAATCCCAAAACCTATAACCTAAACCTAAACCTTAACCTAAACCAAAACCTATAACCTAAACCAAAACCAAAACTTATAACCTAAACCCGAACCCATTCTCAAATCCAAAAACCTATAACCTAAAACCAAAACCTGTCCTAAACTAAAACAAAACCTATAACCTAAACCAAAAACCCATTCTCAAATCCCAAAACCTATAACCTAAACTCAAATCCCTAAACCTTAACCTATAGCCTAACCTAAACCTATACTTATAACCTAAAACTATTCCTAAATTCCAAAACCTATAACCTAAACCTAACCTTTCCCTAAACCTATAACATAAACTCATTTCCCTAAAGCTAAACCTACACCTAATCCTAATCTCAACTCCCTAACCTAAATGTAAACCTAAACGTGAAAACCAAAACTTAAACCCAATCCCGAACATGAACCCGATTTCCTAAACCTAAACCATAACCCATTCTTAAATCTAAAAACCTATAACCTAAACCTAAACCACACCCAAAATCATAACCTATAACCTAAACCTGAACCTATTCTCAAATCCCAAAACCTATAACCTAAACCTAAACCTTAACCAAAACCTATAACGTATAACCCAAACCAAAACCAAAATCTATAACTTATAACCTAAACCAAAACCGAAACCTATAAACTAAACCCGAACCCATTCTCAAATCCCAAAATCTATAAACTAAACCTAAACCAAGACCAAAACCTATAACCTATAACCTAAACCAAAACCAAAACCAATAACCTATAACCTAAACCAAAACCATAACCTATAACCTAAACTCGAACCCATTCTCAGATGCCAAAACCTCTAAACAAAACCAAAACCAAAACCTAAAACCTAAACCCGAACCCATTCTCAAATCCCAAAACCTATAACCTAAACCTAAACCATAACCTAAGCCTAAACCAAAACCTATAACCTATAACCTAAACCAAAATCAAAACCAAAACCAAAACCTATAACCTATAACCTAAACCAAAATCATAACCATTAACCTAAACCCGAACCCATTCTCAAATCCCAAAACCTACAACCTAAACCAAAACCAAAACCTATAACCTAAACCCGAACCCAATCCCAAATCCAAAAACCTATAACCTAAACCTAAACCGTATCCTAAACCAAAACCAAAACCTATAACCTAAACCAAAACCAAAACCTATAACCTAAATCCAAAGACATTCTCAAATCCCAAAACCTATAACCTAAACCAAAACCTATAACCTATAACCCAAACCAAAACCAAAACCAAAACCTATAACCTATAACCTAAACCAAAACCAAAACTAAAACCTATAACCTATAACCTAAACCAAAACCTATAACTTATAACCTAAACCAAAACCAAAACCTATAACCTAAACCTAAACCTTAACCTAAACCAAAACCTATAACCTAAACCAAAACCAAAACTTATATCCTAAACCCGAACCCATTCTCAAATCCAAAAACCTATAACCTAAACCAAAACCTTATCCTAAACTAAAAACAAAACCTATAACCTAAACCCGAACCCATTCTCAAATCCCAAAACCTATAACCTAAACTCAAATCCCTAAACCTTAACCTATAACCTAACCTAAACCTATACTTATAACCTAAAACTATTCCCAAATTCTAAAACCTATAACCTAAACCTAACCTTTCCCTAAACCTATAACATAAACTTAATTCCCTAAAGCTAAACCTACACCTAATCCTAATCTCAACTCTCTAACCAAAACGTAAACCTAAACGTGAAAACCAAAACTTAACCCAATCCCGAACATGAACCCGATTTCCTAAACCTAAACCATAACCCATCTTAAATCTAAAAACTATAAAACCTAAACCTAAACCAAACCCAAAATCATAACCTATAACCTAAACCCGAACCCATTCTCAAATCCCAAAACCTATACCTAAAACCTAAACCTAAACCTTAACCAAAAACCTATAACCTATAACCGAACCAAAACCAAAACCTATAACTATAACCTAACCAAACCAAAACCTATAAACTAAACCCGAACCCATTCTCAAATCCCAAAATCTATAAACTAAACCTAAACCAAAACCAAAACCTATAACCTATAACGTAAACCAAAACCAAAACCAATAACCTATAACCTAAACCAAAACCATAACCTATAACCTAAACTCGAACCCATTCTCAAATGCCAAAACCTATAACCAAAACCTAAACCCAAACCCATTCTCAAATCCCAAAACCTATAACCTAAACCTAAACCTTAACCTAAACCTAAACCAAAACCTATAACCTATAACCAAAACCAAAATCAAAACCAAAACCAAAACCTATAACATATAACCTAAACCAAAACCAATAACCATAACCTAAACCCAAACCCTTCTCAACCCAAACCTATACCTATACCAAAACAAAACCTATAACCTAAACCCGAACCCATCCCAAATCCAAAAAACCTATTACCTAAACTTAAACCGTATCCTAAACCAAAACCAACCAAAACCTATAACCTAAATCCAAAGACATTCTCAAATCCCAAAACCTATAACCTAAACCAAAACCTATAACCTATAGCCCAAACCAAAACCAAAACCAAAACCAAAACCAAAACCAAAACCAAAACCATAACCTATAACCTAAACCAAAACCAAAACCAAAACCAAAACCTATAACCTAAACCAAAACCATAACCTATAACCTAAACCCAAACCCATTCTCAAATCCCAAAACCTATAACCTATACCAAAACCAAAACCTATAACCTAAACCCGAACCCAATCCCAAATCCAAAAACCTATTACCTAAACCTAAACCGTATCCTAAACCAAAACCAAAACCTATAACCTAAACCAAAACCAAAACCTATAACCTAAATCCAAAGACATTCTCAAATCCAAACCTATAACCTAAACCAAAACCTATAACCTTAACCAAACCAAAACCAAAACCAAAACCTATAAACCTATAACCTAAACCAAACCAAAACTAAAACCTATAACCTATAAACCTAAACCAAAACCTATAACTTATAACCTAAACCAAAACCAAAACCTATACCTAAACCCGAACCCATCTCAAATCCCAAAACCTATAAACTAAACCTAAACCTAAACCAAAACCTATAACCTATAACCTAAACCAAAACCAAAACCAAAACCAAAACCAAAACCAAAACCAAAACCATAACCTATAACCTAAACCAAAACCAAAACCAAAACCAAAACCTATAACCTAAACCAAAACCATAACCTATAACCTAACCCAAACCCATTCTCAAATCCCAAAACCTATAACCAAAACCAAAACCAAAACCTAAAACCAAAACCCGAACCCATTCTCAAATCCCAAAACTTATAACCTAAACCTAAACCTTAACCTAAACCAAAACCCAAACCTATAACATATAACCTAAACCAAAACCAAAACCAAAACCTATAACCTAAACCAAAACCATAACCAATAACCTAAACCCGAACCCATTCTCAAATCCCAAAACCTATAACCTATACCAAAACCAAAACCTATAACCTAAACCCGAACTCATTCTCAAATCCAAAAACCTATAACCCAAACCTAAACCTTATACTAAACCAAAACCAAAACCAAAATCAAAATCTATAACCTAAACCTAAACCAAAACCAAAACTTATAACCTAAACCCGAACCCATTCTCAAATCCCAAAACCTAAAACCTAAAGCAAAACCTATAACCTATAACCCAAACCAAAACCAAAACCAAAACCTATAACCTATAACCTAAACCAAAACCAAAACCAAAACTTATAACCAAAACCTATAACCTAAACCCGAACCCATTCTCAAATTCCAAAACCTATAACCTAAACCTAAACCATAACCTATAACCTAAACCCAAACCCATTCTCAAATCCAAAAACCTATAACCTAAACCTAAACCTCATCCTAAACCAAAACCAAAACCTGTAACCTAAACCAAAAACAAAACCTATAACCTAAACCCGAATCCATTCTCAAATCCCAAAACCTATAACTTAAACCTAAACCTTAACCGAAACCAAAACCAAAACTTATAACCTAAACCAAAACCAAAACCTATAACCTAAACCCGAACCCATTCTCAAATCCAAAAACCTATAACCTAAATCAAAACCTATAACCTAAACTCAAATCCCTAAACCTTAACCTATAACCTAACCTAAACCTATACTTATAACCTAAAACTATTCCCAAATCCCAAAACCTATAACCTAAACCTAACCTTTCCCTAAACCTATAACCTAAACTTAATTGCCTAAAGCTAAACCTACACCTAATCCTAATCTCAACTCCCTAACCTAAACCTAAGCCTAAACTTGAAAACCAAAACTTAAACACAATCCCAAACATGAACCCGATTTCCTAAACCTAAACCATAACCCATTCTCAAATCCAAAAACCTATAACCTAAACCAAAACCAAAACCATAACCTATAACCTAAACCTGAACCCATTCTCAAATCCCAAAACCTATAACCTAAACCTTAACCTTAACCTAAACCAAAACCAAAACCAAAACCTATAACCTAAACCAAAACCAAAACCTATAACCTAAACCTGAACCCATTCTTAAATCCCAAAACCTATAACCTAAACCTAAACTTGAAAACCCAAACTTAAACCTAATCCAAAACCTGAACCCGATTTCCTAAACCTAAACCATAACCAATTCTCAATTCCCTAAAGCTATAACCTATTACCTAAACCTATAACCTTTCCCTAAACCTTTAACCTAAACCTAAACTTAAAACCTAAATGTATTCTCAAATCCTTAAACCCAAACCTACACCTAATCCTAATCTCAACTTGAAAACCCAAACCTAAATCCGATCCCGAACCCGAACCCAATTTCTTAAACCTAAACCTTAATCTATAATCAAGTCCCGAAACCTATAACCTATAACCTAAACCTAAACCTAAACCTATAACCTTAACCTAAACCAAAACCTATAACCTAAACCTTAACCTATAACTATAACCTAAACTTAATTATAACCTATAGCTTAACCTTAACCTAAACCTATAACCTAAACCTAAACCAAAACCTATAATCATATGGTGAGACCATTTCTTTTGTGTCAATTTCATTCCTCTTTGAATTTATTTATTTTTAATTCATTAAGAAAAAAAAAGGTTATACATGATGCACTTCTTTCACTTTGTCTTTCTTTTCCCCAATGGGCATTCTAATTTATGAATGACATGACTATTTGTAGGATGATGGAATATACGAAGCTGTTAAAATTTCATAGTGAAGTTGAGCACATTTCTCTAATGGAGCCAAAGATTTGTATTTTCAGCATTATTGTAATTGTAATTGTAATTGATTGAATGAATTGGATTGTAATTAATTGTAATTGTAATTCAATTGTAATTGATTGAATGAAGGATTGTAATTGAATGAATGAATGATTGTAATTGAATGAATGAATGATTGTACAGGTGGTAATTGAATAAACAAATGATTATATGTAATTTTTTAATGTACAAAATAGCTACGGATATTGACTGTAGCCAGTAACCTGACAGGTGTAGCCTTTATTAAATTTGGTATATTGCTACGGACTTTTAGCTACAAATAATATTCATAGCTGTTTGAAGTTTTCGCTACAGATATAATTACTGCGGATTAAATCCGTAGCCATAGGTTCCAGACCTATTGTTACGGCACCTATGACTACGGTCGTACTGCGGACTAAAACCGAGCCATATGTTTATGGTTACGGATTTTATCCGTAGCCTTTGCCCATTTTTTGGTAGTTATTGCTACGGATTATATCCGTAGCTGTTGGAACCTATAGCTACGGATTAGATCCGTAGCCATAGGTTCCAGAGCTATTGTTACGGCACCTACGACTACGGTCGTGCTACGGATTTTATCTGTAGCCTTTGCCCGTTTTTCTGGTAGTGTAAACATAAAGGGGAAAGGAACATACTCAAAGCTATCACAAACCCATTGTAATTTTAGTCACAACAGACCATTAAAAACTAAAAACATTCCCTTAATTAAACTCAAATTAACATCAGTTCAATCTAAACAAAAGGCATAAGTAACAAGCCTCCCATCATGCTACAAGCTTCACCTCTTAGCCCTAGCTAAGAGGTTTAGCCCAACATGAGTAGGCTAATTCTCAAAAGAAAAGAGAAAAAAAATACTAAACAGAAAAGAAAACTCTAATCTCCCACTCTCTCCTCTGCTTCATGTCTTAAAACTTGGATACCCCTCTCTCTTTCTCCTCTCTCCTTTTATAAGGAGTAAAGGGCGGTAGAATATGCGTAAGAAGGTTGGTTATTGCGTTGTGCGTAAGCCTTATGTAGTAAAGAACAAAAAAGGATGCAACTCCCTTACATTTAGAAAGAGTTTCGGGACGATGACTGTTCGGCGGGGCCCCTAATCGATGCTGTCTTGGAAATCCAATCCATCCATTTTCTCCTCGGAATTTTAACCAGAGATGGAAAGTTTAGGTCGTCCGTTGATGCGGCCCAAGGAAGCAATCCTGTTGTAACGGCAGTTGACGGTCATTATGTTGATTTCTGTAGCGGGCACGTTTACGTATATGATTACAAATGGTCAACTAGGGTTCGACCCGCTCAAGCTTATATTCATGATAGACGCTCCAGATCATCGATTTGATCATCAGTGGTGGGCTAAGACGATCCGGAACGTCCGGTTCTTCCGAACTGTGAAACAGAGCCAGCGTTTCTTGCGCTGGCTGTCGGTGGGTCCACTCCTTCCGATGTATTTTTTTTTTGAGCACATGAATTTTTTTTATCCAACAGACATGCTCTCCTAGATCGTTCCTGTGAAACTTCTTTGGGCGTAAAAGGAAAACGGAGTATGCACGAGAAGCTATTATGTGATGCAGAGATAAGAGAAGAGGTCAAGGAGCTACACGGTTGAAGATTGAAGACTTGGTGGAGATTGAGTAAAAAGTCTTAAATCTAAAGTTTTTTGTGCTCCACGACCGGTCATGAGTCTGGCTCGACCGGTCGTGGGAGTCTGTTCGACCAGTCGAGCAGCGCACGACTCAAAGTCCAGCGAGTAATGTTTTTGGGGTCTGAGGTGCTCGACCGGTCGTGGCCATGCACGATCGGCCGTAGTGGTCCTTCGACTAGTCGTAGCCTTGGCTCGACCAGTCGTGGTTACGCAGATTCGTTCCACGATTTTACGGGTTGCGAAAATCTGAGACCTTTCGCAACTGGGATGCGGAAGGAAAGTTGCCTAAACTATAAATAGGTGTCCCTAGAGCTTTTCCAGGGTATGGGAAATAATTCTAAAGCTTTCTAAAGGGGTTCTAGGGTTATTAAAGGGTGTAGCAAGGGTGAGATTCGAGGTTGTTCGAATCGGGTAAGTCCTTTCTCTTTGTAATTGATGCTTTCATAGTGGAATTCTGTCGCTTTGTGCCGAGGTTTTTTCCCGCAAGGGTTTTCCACGTTTAATTTGTGTGTTCTCTTGTGTACTTGGTGTCATTAAATTGCTATCCTAGATATAGATCTATGTGATTCCATAGGCCAAAACCCCCAACATGAAACAAGAAGAGTTCCAACAAATCAGGTATCAATACTCTTCCTAATCAGCATCTATCTCTAAAATGAAATGCCAAAGAACTGTAAAAAAAAAAAAAAAAAAAAGAAATAGAAAAAAATGAATAAAACATACTCCCCACATTTGCAACAAAACCACACAAGGGTGCACCTAATAAACCCCCTGATTTTCAAGTGAGACTAAAATGCCTCTATAATACGTACGGTTGAGAAGAACAAAAACATTTCCAGGTTAAATAAGCAGGACATAACAGTATGAAATTCTGTAAAATAGAAGTGCTTCATCAGTAGTTAATTGGTGAATTAAGATGGCTCTCTCAGTGGTATATGACTCTTACCTGGATGTGGTGGGACCTGTTTGGTTTAAAAACCACATAGAGGTGAAGTTGATGGCCAATCCAAGTAATCCACTGGCTGTTACCACCACCCAAAACATCTATGTCCTAATCACATGTCTGCAAATGGAAACCAAGAAGACGTCATAATCACATCAACAACGATTTTGAAAAGGTGAAAAGATACAAACAGCTAGCAAACTTCTGTTGAAGGGGCCGATGGTGATACATCAGATTCCATCCGGCTGACATGGGTAGACACCTTGGAGGAATGAGTGTTGTGAGAGTAATTAAATGGAGGGGCAGATGGATCACCTTGGAGGAATGGTAAATGGATGGGGGATAAACTGCTTCGAATGTTGCTTTTCAACCTCCACCTATTCATCGATTCTTCTTAAGAACAAGTAGAATAGAACAAACCACCTTTGAAGTTGATCTTCCAGTTGGTCTGTCATTCTTCATCTCTCGATCTCTCGTTGATGATAGACAGACTTGGCCACTCGTCATACCTGCATTAACTCCACAATATCTTCACATGAGTTGGATATTTTAGTTAATTTCATATTAACATTTACAAGCCATGATTTTTGGGGTTAAATGGTATAAAAATTTTGAGATTCAAGAAATTGAAATTACTTACACTCTCTGAAAATTTTGGGCTTGGAATTCCCTCTGTAAAGGTCTGGGATGGTGGGATCATTTGAAGTGGGGAGCTGAACTTAGTATTCATTAAGGAGGACATGATTCCATCACCATCTTTTGGTTCATTAAAACATGGAAGGACTACCACTGCAAGCTCCTTATTACATTGTGACTAGCTAAAGCATAAAAAATGCCACAAAGCAGCCACTCCTCTAGCCCCATTCCAACTATACTTGAGACCAAAATTGCTCTCCCAAATCTGGAAGGTGAAATCCCTAATTCAAAAAATTCTAAGATTCCTAAAATCATAAAATCCCCAAATCCCTAATTTGTAAAATCAGAAAAACCCAAATTCAAGGTCCACATTCAAATCTATAAGCCCTAAAATCCCCAAATCCCTAAATGAGGGCCCACATTCGAATTGGAAATCCACAAATTACTAAACCCCAAATTCATAAATCAACATTGAGATTGAGAGACATTGAGAGAGAGAGAGAGAAATACCTCGCGTTCATGAATCCAATTCAATCAAGCATCAGAGAGAGAGAGAGAGAGAGAGAGAGAGAGAGAGAGAGAGAGAGAGATGGCAGTCGTGATAAAGAGAGGAATGAAGGTGGTGCATGGGTAGGGAGGGCCTTGGACCACCGCTTAGCCAACGTCAGCCGTCCGAGGGAGTCCCTCACGCAGTCAAGGATGGGCAGGGAGAGAGAGAGAAGTGGGGAGAAGATAGAGAGAAAGGAGCGAGAGGGAGAACTGTAATTCCGTGTGTGGGCGCGAGAATGAAAAACGCAAGCGGGGGTTTTTTTTTTTTGTGGGCACGGGCGCCGAATTGAGATGAACGGTCATGTTAGGGCCTCTGTGTGGCCCACCATGGTCATTTATCTATTTCTTCCATTCAATTCAATTTTTATTTTTTACTTTTTTAGGGATTTATCCCAAAAAAGGAGGCAAATAGAAGACTCATATAGACCACACCACAAATCAACAAAAGGAACTTAATCTCCATTGTTTCCTATGGTGTGGTCCACTTGAGCTTTACATTTACCTAATTTTTTGAGCTAATGCGTTAAAATGATCTGTCAAAATGGATGGACGGCTTAGATTAAAAACAAAAATTGTTGTGGGCCCCATAGAACTTCTAAGGGACCATTAATTCATACTTTTGGGGTGGTGGGGTCAGAGTATTTAGCACAGATTTAGCTACGGATTAAATCCGTAGCAATATAGCTACGGTTTATATCCGTAGCAATATAGCTACGGTTTATATCCGTAGCTAAATACTCCAATCATCCGTAGCCTTTGCTCCTTTTTCTGGTAGTGTTATGACGTCAGGAAGCCCTGTTGTTCACCATCGTCTCCTGGGAATGGTTGGATTATGGTACCCTTCCTAACCTTCATAACATGTTGACTGGTTGGTAATTAGTTTAATTCTGTTGTTTACTTTGTCTCATGGGCATGGTTTGGTGATGGAATCCATTCTAATTCATATACCTTTTATCTCTTGAAAACTATATCAAAGGCAATTTAGTCTTGATTTTCATGGTTACACCCCTCAGCTGGATGAAGATAGGACTCTAAGTCCAATTGAATTCTTGAAACAGGCATAAGATCTCCCTGATCTCTACAAGTGGATCCTCTGAATCCCTAGTGTCATTTCCCTAAATTCTTTAAGTTTTAGATAATTATTCCATCATTATTTCTCAAATTACACTCGATTTAGATTTCATCGATTTAGATTTCATCTTAGTCTAGTTCTAGTTCTACTTAGTTTCAGATTACGTACAGGTTTCAGTCCCTTGGGATTCGACCTCGGTCTCACCGAGTTTATTACTACATCACAACCCTACACTTGTGGAGTGAACACATCACATCCTTGATCAATACCTACACACAAGGTATTCCGCCTGAGATAACCAAAGCCTACTCCTCTTTCGGTCTCAACGCTGAAAACCATCTTTGCAGCCCCCCGATCCTTCATCCTGAATGTTCCACTTAACCGAGTCTTCAGTACATTGATTACAGACATGTCATAATTGGCGATTTACATGTCATCAATTCCTGACTCACCATGAAGGAATCAAACCACTACCTAAGCGACAGGTCGAAACACAGCCTCCTACAAAGTCGTTTCTCAGCCCCTTTAACTTCAAATTGCTCTGGTTACTTCATGTAGATCTGCTGTTCACTTTCCCTTACAGAAGTGCAGACTCCACATCTATCCTTCCAGCTCAAGATCACATCGGTCAACCAGTGCCAATCACGGATCTAATAGACACCTGTTATACCGTCGGCGTGAATATGTCTAAGAAGTCAATCCCTTCTCTCTGAGCATAACCCTTCACTACCAACCTCGCCCTGTATCTATGTTCTATCCTCCTGAAGATCCACCTGCATCCAACCGCTCACTGGCCCACTGGAAGCTCCACCAGCTCCCATATGTCGGTCTGGTACAATGAATCCATCACATCATCTATAGTCATCTTCCACTTCTCAGCACCAGGCTCACCTAGAGCCATCTGAATAGAAGATGAATCCCCTGCGATATTGGAGTCGTCCATGTACCTCATCGATATCCTGCGAACATGCCATCTCAATAGAAGATGAATCCACCTGCTCTGTATCCCTGTCAGCACGTTTCAGCCTTCCTGCCCTGCCCACTCATGTGGCCATGCCCATCATGCCACACACGTGCAGAGGTGGAATCCGCTACATCCACTGCAGCTCCACCTTTTGAAGTGCTCCCGATCAACCTGTATGTGTTACCTAGTCATTACGCTTTCATGATTACCCGTGCCCCCTTAGATACCTTAAGAGCACCATCAATGCCTGTGTACTTGCATCCTTTTGCCTCAAGCACACCAAGAGAAATCAGATTCAGCTTCAAATCAGGAATGTGCCTGACATCAGTCAAGGTACGGTCCACCCCATCAAATATCCTGATGCGCACCAAACCAACAACCGCAACGTTACAGGCAATATCATTGCCTATAAATACCTGTCCACCATCGCACTCCCTGTAGCTGGTGAACCAACTCCGATGAGGAGTCATGTGAAAAGATGCTCCTGTGTCTAGCATCCACTCATCATTACGATCATCGTATGGCCGTTTGAGCGAAGACACAGATAAAACATCACCATCACATCCACTCGATCCATCTAACATGGCAGCATTGGCCTCCCTATACGAAGCCTCAGAATCTTCTCTCTTCGATTTAGGATTTTCACAATCCTTCTTCACATGTCCTTTCTTCCCATAATTCCAGCACTTTACCTTTCCTTTGCCCTTGCCCTTGGATTTAGATCTAGAACCTGAAGAACCTGTACCTTATTGAGAATTCCTACCCATTGTAAACAGTACATCAGAAGATATCCCCATGTCGTCGTTAAGCTTTCTCGTAGCCTTCCCTTGAAGGGCTGAGATAACAGTGTCGACACTCAGGGTTTTGTTCACGCTACACATAGTGTCCTTGAATGACTCATACGATGCAAGAAGAGAATTCAGCAACATACATGTTTGTTCTTCATCTTTCATCACTTCCTCCATATCCAACAACTTGCAAACTAATTTATTAAAGTTGCTGATGTGAGCCTCCAGATCTTCACCCTCTGTCATCTTGAAGTTATACCACTGCCGCTTCAAGTGTAGGCAATTTTCTGAGGATTTCTTCGCATACACATCCTCTAACTTCGCCCATAACTTAGCCGCGGTTTTCTCCCTCATGACGTTGTAGAGAACCTCATCCGTGAGACATAAACGGATCGATGATAAAGCCTTCTTATCAAGATTGTTTCAATCATTATCAGTCATAGTAGACTTCCGGTCCTCAAGAGCACCATCCTCGCCTTGCTTGGTTAACAGGCTAATCATCTTAACCTTCCATAACTCAAAATTATTTTTCCCTGAGTACTTCTCAAACTCATACCTAGTTCTCGCCATTATTACTAATCCCTCATATTCAGATTTGTGCCCCAACGATCGCTCTGATACCACTTGTTGGGGGTTTTGGCCTGCGGAATCACACAGATCTATATTTAGGATAGCAATTCAATGACACCAAGCACACAAGAGAACACGTAGATTTAACGTGGAAAACCCTTGCGGGAAAAAACCACGGCACAAAGCGACAGAATTCCACTATGAAAGCATCAATTACAAAGAGAAAGGACTTACCCGATTTGAACAACCTCAAATCTCACCCTTGCTACACCCTTTAATAACCCTAGAACCCCTTTAGAAAGCTTTAGAATTATTTCCCATACCCTAGAAAAGCTCTAGGGACACCTATTTATAGTTTAGGCAACTTTCCTTCCACATCCCAGTTGCGAAAGGTCTAAGATTTCCGCAATCTGCAAAATCGTGGAACGAATCTGCGTAACTACGATTGGTCGAGCAGAGGCTACGACCAGTCGAAGGACCCCTACGACCGGTCATGCATAGGCCACGACCGATGGAGCACCTCGGACCCCAAAAATACTGCTCGCTGGACTTTGAGTCGTGCACTGCTCGACTGGTCGAACAAACTCCCACGACCGGTCGAGCTAGACTCACGACCGATCGTGGAGCACAAACAACTTCAGATTTAAGACTTTTTGCTAACATTTCCTTCTAATGATTATACATTGTTTCTAGCTCACCAATCAAATGGATAGGATCTTCCAATCTATCGGCATTTTGTATGCCTCCCATCGGCACAGGGTCGATCAGATCAATAGTCTTCCTACCAAAGACTGTATTTTTGTTGAAGATGAGGACCCACACACACACACACACACACACACACACACACACACACACACACATATATATATACGCTCCCTTGGCATTCCCATCTCTTGAATCTTTTACTACCATGCACCTTCCTCCCATTGCCAAATCTATCCCTCCTTCAGATGATGAAGATTAAAATTCTGTTTTCTATTTCCATTCAGAAAGGGACATCGGCAATGCACGCATGCTGCTATAATTCCTTATTCCTAGCACAATGATCCTTTCATTTTGGATTATTGAAATTGTAAAAAAAAAATTCACAAGTAATGGTCGTGCATGCGTGTGTTGTTTTTGGCAATTGATAATGGAATTAATTGGATTTTATTTTTCGACAATATTGTTGGAAATGAGGTTCCTATGATCTTTCCCTGTGCAAACATGAGAGAAAGCATAGGCATATTAGAAATGAAGTTGATAGGAATGTAGGCTGTATTGCTTATGGAAGCAACTGTTTGGAAGGAGAAATTGTTTTTCTAAAAATCTTTGTTTTCTAAAATTGAACTCTATTTTGCTAATGTTTCCGAAAAAAAAAAAAAAAAAAAAAAAAAAAAAAAAAAGAGCAAAGAAATGGCATGTAATAATGAAGCCATTTTAGACACCATTTGTATCCTTTTTTAACATGATTTTGCTTTCTTTTAGTTATTTGGTAAAAAGAGAAAGAAACCCAAAAATCTATTGATATTTTAGAACATGAAACACAAGTACCAATTTTTATACCATATTTGGGTGCATATTGACTTGGTGCTCAACTGGGCTTCCATATGATCAAGGTGTCTAGAACCACCATTCCACTTCTCCTGTTCTCCATTAGATTGCAATCGCATTTCTGTGGGATCCAACTTGAAATGAACACAATGAGAATTTGGAGCATCCTAGCCGTCCATCAATTATGTCTGACCCTGTAAATGTCCTTCCCAAAAATTATCTGATCCATTCAGTAGGTGGGCCATATTGTCATAACTAGTTTGACAGGAAAGAAAACTTCAGCCATGATTTTGTAGCCATACATTTATTTTGTAAACTGTGACCCACCTGATGCGGATAAGAGTTGATGTGCCTGATTTCAATAGTTGTCAGAATCCTTTAGAATTCGTAGGCTGGTTAAACAGGATAGTAGGTGTCATTCTTCGAGTGGAAGGAATTGATGGACGCGAAGGTCAACGTTTGTGTGTATGATGTTGAATGGGCCTCGAATTTGATGCTTTGATTCTTGAGATGTTCCATCATTTTCTTAAAGCAATAAGATAATAAGTTTAACTCGATGCCATCTTCTGTCTTTTTAATTTGGAAGATCTCTCACAATATTGAATTATGTAACATTACGTACCTGCAAATTTAAATTTTAACACAAACTTGTTGTAGTGGGATGGCTTATGACCACGGCCTAATGACAACAAGGAATTTTGCATGTGTATAAACCATGTATCTGGTTGTCCTTGGTTGTGATGCAGCAAAGGTTATCACCGACAAAGACACTGGGAGGTAGAGGGGATTTGGGTTTGTGAATTTCGCCAGTGATGAGTCTGCCAGTAGTGCCTTATCTACATGGATGACGAGGTGAGTTTGTTTTTCTCTGTAGCAATTATACAATATTCAGGAGAATTCAGCATTTGCTCAAGCTGTTGAATTGTGCAGTGGACACCTTTTGGTGATCCAATGGATGGGAGATGCCTACCACAAAGATCTTCCTCATCAGATGGTCCCATATTCTAGCCAGTGGTTGGAACTTACTAGTATCCATTTGCATTGGATGAAGAGGAGCATCTGCTAGGGAAGATACCAGTGTGGCCCATCCCATGATTTAACCGAGCAAATCAGCAGCCTAGGTTACTGAGCCCGAATTGTAACGTTGTTATGTGTACTTGTATATACATGAGATTCTCATGTTGAACAAATTGGACTGGTCAAAACAGTTTTATGGGAGCATTTCTCTATGTTCTCTTTCTCTCTCTACTATGTGTGTGGGGAAATGATGGTCATTTATATGGTGTAAATGAGCCCATTGGGACAATTGGACAGTCCAACCAAATTGGTTTATTAGATCAAGAACACACCGGGCGACCATGCAAAATTCACACATATTGGTTTTGTTCCACTAGCACAATGCGGAATCACACAGATAGATGATTTGTTCCACTAGCACGGTGCCCTTATTTTTTATAGCCATCCATTTTCCAAGCCACGGATGGGCTGGTAAATGTCATCTGATAAAAGTGTTTGTCTAGAAAAATTAGTGATCCATGATGAGTCCCAATAAACAAATGGCTAAAATTGTTGATTGGATGTATCTTCTAATAAATGATGTAGATCATCCATTTTATCTTCTTAGATCAGATGTCTAGAATTTTCAAAATAGATTGATTGGTTGGAGAGTCCAAGTGCCCTGGTGAGGTTTTTTTCACCACTATTCTGGTGATCTTTTATGATCAGGTCAAATCATACTGCGGTCATGGTATTGGGGAGCTGTTTCATTGTGCTCCAAATATTCCCCATTATGCAAGTATCCTTTCTAAAAATATTAATAAACTTTTAGAGACGTGACTTTGTATTTCATTATGTTACTGACCAATCAGCCCATGAACAATGCCGAATTCAGCTTAGGCACGATCATATATGTGTGGATCATGCAGTTTACTTAGTATCTTCTTCACTCACTTGTCAACTTTTGCTATTAACTATGATAGCTGTTTCCTTGACCCATGGCAGGAAATGCAGCTGTCGGTGTGATGAAAGCAAGGCAGACCTTTACAACCGAATCCATTATTAATCCAGGTATCCTTTTAAGTAGAGAAGCATTGGTTTCTGTTTTTGGGACATAAGTTTTCAAGTTCTGTGGATGGATGGTCTTCATCCAAGTATTTAGACCATTGATCTTATGCATCCTACCTTGGATGGGGACTCTTCAAAAACCTTGAAGGCGGAATTGCCATTGCATAGTTATTATATTTCTAAGAAATGGACCGTTATGTCAATTTATCTATTTTTTACTTCCATTTGCTTTACATTACCATTGCATGATTAGACTTTAATTGGTTAATATACTTTTCATATCCCCATTCATCTCTTTAGATGTTGTATGAGCATCGCTATCTATACCAGTGATCAACACCAATCCTTGAAGGCAACTAGGCAGACAACTAAAACACCAGGATTATAGAAGTATTCCTTTTTCCATGCTCTAAGACTGCTGATATAGTCAAGGTAATTCTAGGAGAAGTTGAACTATCACGAGACTTTAACCTCCATTGTCAGGTTGCATTAATGATGAACAACCCAGGTTATTAGAAAGCATGATCGAATGGTTGTTGGTTTCTTTCCACTGCCTTATTCTTTTAACTCATTGTATGCCTATTTGTCATCATTTATTTGTAAAGTTTTGTTAATGTAAGTCATGGAAACATTGAAAATATCATATGGTACTGGTCTTGAGTATCTAGTTAGCTATGAGACCACCTAACCCAGATTATGGAAAATAGGATAGACTTCTCTTTATTTTGTGCATTTTTAGAAATTTCTAGTTCACCATATTACTTGTCCCAATCCCATTCTGATTCTAACTTTGAAGTATCGATTTTTGCAGCTAAATCACAAATCATGTTTATTTTTTTGATGTCCTACATTTATAAAATAAATCAAATAGATTGTTTGGATCATGGATAAAGACCCCATATTTGGTTAGCTAATTACAATCAAATTAGTTTCTTCATGAAAACTGGTTAGATGTTTGTTGCCTTTGTTTGGTTAGTGTGCTTCTTGAACTTTTCCTTGCATGCTTTTGTTGTCCAGGGAACAAGTTGACTTTATATCATTTATGGTTAGCTCTTACCTGAAGTGAATTTTGTACATAGTTCAACAGGAAAGTTGAATCGATTAGTAGCACAATCTCTTGGCCTTTTGAAGTTTTTATTGGTTTCAAATGCTCCGATCTATTTATTTTTGTTTATTTTTGTTTTTTGCAGAACTATTTTGTCTTTACCATTGATGATTAATGGTGCACATTCAGCAATTTTTTTCCCAGATTCATGGGGCGACCCCTTTCTAACAACTGATCCATATTTGGACTTGGTCATTGCCAGTGATATCCTATTATGTAAGGTTTATTGCTATATCTTATATTAGTGCTCAATAATATGAACAAGTAGTTAAAGGCAAAACTTTGTTTTGTTTTGTTTTTTTTTTTTTGAAAGGTGAAACTTTATTCTTTGAAATCCTTGGAAAAATCAATCAAGTGGTTGAGTACTCGACAAGTCCTCTTTTTTTTCTTTTTTTTTCTCATTTTCATGTGGACTCTCTCTAGATTATGTTAAAATCTTATGAGCATGATTTATTGCATGCCATTTCTTACTCATAATTATGTTGTTGCCTGGTTCCAAATATTGTTTATGGTGCTTAAATTTTGAGTGAAGTAGATTAGGTTAGTAAACAATGTATCATGTCTGCTATAAGAAGTTCAGTCCTATTAAAGTTCGTTCTTTGAAGGTGCGGCTTGTCTGCTACATGTGCTCTTGCACATGTCAGCGTGATGGACATACTGCGTTTCCACAAGTTCACCATAGGTGAGTCTCTATCCTATTGCACTGCAAGATGCCATGTTTATTATGTCCCACTGTTGGAACTATTGGATTTGATATGTCGGATTTGCCAAATCATATTAGCAAGATTCATAGATGCCTTCTTAAAATTGACCTTTGGGATTGTGTTTGCTAATTTCTTTATATACTACCTTTCTAATTTTCAGGAACCTGTGCATTCTGAAGATGATATCATAAAGTTCTGTGAAGAAACTAGTTTACCTGTGGCATTAGATGAAACTATTGACCATATTCAAGGAGATCTCTCAATACGCTTATGGCATTTGTACACCCAGGAATAGTTGTTGTTGTAAGTAAAAACTAATCTTTATGAAGTTACTAATGACTTCAATATATTGTATTGTGAACATGACCTAATTTTACTATGATGGTCATGTCAGGTTATTAAACCAAGTGTTGTTGAGGGGGTTTGAAAATGCAGCAGTGATTGCAAAATGGGCACAACAACATGAAAAGATGGCTGTTATCAGTGCTGCATATGAAAGTAGCCTAAGTTTAGCATCATATGTTCACTTTGCATGCTATCTTGAGCAAGAAAACACGGAGATCTGCAAGATGAAGAATAAGGAATAGCGCCCAACTATAGCCCATGACCTTATGAAGAATGAGGGTGGAAGTGTTTTCTGTTGTTCTTTTCTAATGTGGGCAACTATTATCTTCCTTTGGTCATTCTTTTGAATTAGGTTTGTGTTTAGCCCTCTCTACCATGTGGAATTTAAGGATTTGATTTTCCAGTAGGCAAATGAAAATGTGTTGGTTACCAAGACTCTCTATGCTCACTGTCTTTTGATTGAATGAAGGATTAATGTAATTAATTCATTATTGAATGAATGATTGTAATTGAATGAATGAATGATTATATAGGTGGTAATTGAATGAATGAATAAATGATTATGCAGGTGGTAATTGAATGAATGATTATAATATATTTTTTTAATGTAGGCAATAGCTATGGATATTAACCGTAGCTGGTAATCTGACAACTGTAGTTGTTATAAAATTTAGCATATTGCTACAAATCCAAAACTACTTTTAGCTACTAATAATATCCGTAGCTCTAGGTGCTTTTGGCTACAAAAATATTTGCTATGGATTAGATCCGTAGCTATTTTAAGCTATGACTACAGATTAAATCCGTAGCCATAAGTTTTAGACCTATTGGCCCGGTACCTACGACGATAAATCCGTAGCCTTTGCCCATTTTTCTGGTAGTGAGTATTCTAATCACGTATTTAGGTGATTGTACGATCAATTTTGTAAATGAATGAACACAAATGGGTTTTTAGAGCAATCGAGGGGCCGAACACGTATACGGTTGGATTCGAGTGACTTGTTCACATGTGTAAGTTCCTCGGATTGTAATTCTAATGGTAGGTTAAGCATATCCATATGAGGTAAACAAGATGGATGGGTCAGAATCTTGATCTGGTAAGTGTATGAACAGATGTAGAGGTCAAGTAGCTAATTTACTACGATCTAAGGGCTGAAATTCGACGTGTATGGTTAATTTATGATAATTAGGCCTAGTATACAATTTCACATGAAACGGATTTTGGGAACCATGTGATCAAGGATTCAGGGGTCTAGGTCAATGACATTTTCGTAATTATTGTTGATATGTGAGTTTTGGGAAATCCAATGGATCTACATGGTTATAGGCACGTTTCTAAGAAGTTCTTACAAAAGAATATATATCTAAATCATTACAAATAGGGAGATATTCGTCGTGTCATTCATGAGAAAATACTTACGTTAAATCGCGTGATGAATAGTCTCGTCTTGAAATCAACTGTCAGATAGTTGAATCTATGGAATGGAGGTAACTCCCAACGCTTAAGTTTGTATCAGGGCAAGGATGTAAAGCCAGAATAGTTGGATTGGTATCGTACACGTGTACATACTAAGTAAATTACTTGGTAACGCTCGAGAACTTTCAATACTCGGGTATTGAAAAGTTCGGGGTTCCATTAAACACACTATACTTTCCAGTACTCGGGTATTATCGTATAACCAAATTTAGTATAAATACAAGCCAAGCTTAAGTGGATGTTCACGTTCATTCTAGTCTAAATCCAACCATTGGAAATAGTTCCAATCCATACATCAAGCCATCTATCCTACGCCCTAAGGTCTGGATCGACATATCCATCATTCACTTAGCTTTAGAAACTCCTACAGATGTGCACCACTTCATCATTTCAATTATGTCACTTGATTACTAAACTCTCAAATGATTTTCACCTAAACTAGGCCGAGAACCCTGGGGATCAACACTGATCATATTTTGTAATGATCTGACTGTCGGATCTTCATAAATCATGAAATAACCTATGCATCTATAAAGTGTGACTCACTTACAAATTTAAAATGATCTAATCTTTCTTATCGAGCCCTATAGTAAATAAATGGTGTCAGTCAAGGCGCATACCACGTTAAACAACTTAGAAAAATAATAAAGATAACAATAAAAATAAAAATAATAGTAATAATAATAACAATTAAATATTTAATAACATAAAACCATGAGATCCTACAGAGCGGGACCCACAATACGATCAGAGAAAAAGTGCACATATGGAGTAAAAATAACAGTAATAAAATGAAAAAAATAATTACAATAATAAATATTATCATTAAAAGTATGGTAATATGGTTGTTAATGTTATGAAAGCATATTAAATCCAGCCACTAAATTACAGTTAAGTAGTCCATAAGACCCTTTGTACCGTTGGTAATAAGTTTAGATATAATATGACCATCAGATTGGTGAAAAATCTATAAACGGGACCCAAATCAAGTTGTGGACCTTACCTGGGCATTTTGTCGACCTGATCTCCAATCATGGACCCTGCTTGGGACTCCAAGTGAAATAGACATAATGGATTGGGCGATACATCGTTGTGGACCCCACACTAGATTGGGTGTGTACCACCGTGATCGTGCACCTGTAGTGCATGGGATCAAGGCCAGGGTCAAACCTGCATTGACCCGAGACTTTCCAAAAATGGGAAGGCTTCCCGCCTGCGGGCGTTTTTAAAAAGGAAAAAAATAGAGGTCGTCCATTGCTGCGAATGTGGCCCACTACCTTACCCACGAGGACAATCCAAATCGTCCATCGTGTGCGTCCTTCAGCCCTAACCAAAACCCCGAAACCCCCACCTGGTGGGTGTACCTACGTGCACACGAGAACCTGCCCAAACAAGTCCTACAAACACAACTTTTCAAAAACGGAAACTGTTTTGGCCGACCAGCTCGGCAATCCGCGTGCCCGCGTATCCTTCCATCTTAACTGTCCCTTGAGGGGTATCTTAGTCGTCCATTCCGTGTTTAGAAGCTAGGGCTTTGGGTAGAAAGCTAGTAACTAAAGAACAACTCTCCCCTCGCCGTTTCTTCCTTCCTTCAAACCCACCACCCAAACCGCATTGAAGCTTCGTTCTCCAACTTCCTCAAGCTCTTGTGGACCAATACGAAGTATCCATTAGAAGCAAAATGGAGAAAAGCCCGCTGGTTCGAGATCCGCCATGGGAACTGGTCATCTTCCTCGTTTGGGACTACACTGAGTCACAATTCAGGTAGGGCCGATTCGTGCCATGGTGGAGTTCTCGCAGAGATGAGAAGCAGAAAAGAGAAAGGAAAAGAATGAAGAAAGAGAGGAGGAAGAATCAGGAAGATGGTGGTGCGACTGTTGCACCGCACCACTGTGCCACACCACCTGTGACTCGGGCAGCGTCTGAGTAGACCGGTCAAACTCGCTGACTGGTTTGGGTTTGGTTTGAGTGTTGCTGGATGCTTCCAGCAGCAGAAAAAAAGTGGAAAGAGGGAAATCAGGAAGAGAAATCAGGGAGAGAAATAGAGAGGGAGAGAGAGCAGGGGATTTTGGCTACAACATTCCTATTGCAAGCGAGTTTGAACTAAGTTCAGGGCCTGTCCGATCTTGTCAACTCAATGACCCATGCTCTGATGTATTCAGAGCTGGTCTGGGAGTACATCATGGAAAGAAGAAAAGAAAGAAAAGGAAAGGAGAATAGAAGAAAGAGGAGAAAATGTGAGGGTGGTGCGACAGTTGCACCGCACTCGACCTGCTAAGTTCTACCCGAGTTGGAACTCGGTCTAAGTTGGGCCTGTCTTAGTCCAGCAAGCCTGCTAGTGTGCAGGGTTGGGTGGAGAAGAAAGTGAGGGAGAAGAAGGAGAAGAAGATGCAGCGTAGCGTCACTTTGCTTCTCCAGTCTGGACAAGATGCCATTGCTAGGATTCGGGTATTCACTCCATCCCTCTTTCGTGGTTCTAATCAAGTGCTAGGCCCCACACTACGTGGGGCAGACTTCTATGGCAGTTGGAATCGTTAGCCTATGGGCCATGTTGTGGACTTGCTCAATCGTTGGTCGATTGGGCTATCCTAGCCATGGGGATTCCATGAAACATGGTCTCTACCGTATACATGGATAATGTGTATGGTGATTGGGGAGGTTGCTTTAGGGCCCATTTTGTGGATGGGCCATGGCCCAAAAGAACTATGGTGATTGGTCGTCCAGGTCATGGGAATTCACTGAAAGATTTCCCCTACCCTACACGTTACAAGCACGTGTGGCTATTGGGACTATTGATTTGGTGGGCCCACATGAAGTATGCATAAAATCCAAGTTGGGACCTTTGATCCCTAAAATCAGGCCTCACCAAGTCAAACCACTCAGTGGGCCACAACACATGTCATGGATGGGCCAGTTTTAATGAAATCCTGATCCATTCAACTTAGACATGTCGACTTCAAATTTCTCCATACGTTGGAATAGTCAAGTCAAATTATCACTGATCACTATTGTAGGAAATTTTCATTAGATGTTATTAATCCCACTATTTGATTATTAGCATTTGATACTAACACAAATGCCACTCTTATTTCATCATTAGTACATTATTGGTTATAAGGTTAGTGTTATTAGTACTAACTGACAATTATTACCCGTTCCCACTTCACTTCTAATATTATTGTAAATTAATTATATGAATTAGATTTCAACCCTATAATAAGCCTAAAATTAAATTAGTGGATAAAGACCCTATATCTAAGTAACCCAAACCATAGGCTATGATCCTAACCATAGGTAGCTTGTAAACATTGATCTAATCATACAACTTACAATTCGTGATAGGATCCAAGTCTAAGGGCGTGCGCTCTTCTTAATAACTTTGGAGGACGAGTCAACAAATAAGGTAACGATTCTTCCCCTTGAGTTTTCCATTTTCCCATTAGCGTAAGACATAGTTTTTATTTCAATTTATAATCGATATCTCCATTTCATAGTCATATGTGTTAATTGTTGGAATTGAATTGCTACATTACATGTTAACTATTATCTTGCATATTTATTCATGCCGGTGGATTATTTGTGGATTGCTTATGGAACTTAAACTGGTACATCAGTGGGAAACCCCCACCTATAAATGTACACCCATTCTTGGGATGTAACCCGACTGGTTGTAATTGTAATGGACCTTCGGCTTAGTGGTTATTGAATGGTGGTTTAAATTGACCATTGATGTGGGCCTACCATCCAGGGTTGTTGTGTCTAAGTGACTTTCAAGGATGGTCTTTTATTGCATGGTTTTGATAATCGACCTATGTGGCCTATTTTGATAATTGCCCTTCATGGCTTGTTTTAGTATCGCCCTATAAGGCTTTGTTCTGGTATTTTCCCTATATGGGTTCGATGTTTTATCGTGCAACCCTGTAATGGTAAGCCCCATATACTGTAATATGATTGACCACTAGTTGACAGGTTCCATTAAACATCCTAAGATGGTAGCCTCATGAGTCGGGGATGGTGGTATAGGACCTATGCCCGAACTATCGGCCAACGCTGGTGACGAGCCCCTGTAGTGACCTTGAGCTTATTTAAATTGACTAATTGTAACTGGAGTAATAATGGTTTGGCTAATCATGCATCCATGGCATATTGGCGATGACGGGTGGCTAATTCTAGATGCTGTAGCGCGTGCCCTTAGGATCATCGGGGTATCGTTATGCTAGCTCCTAGACCACTGACTATCAATCTATTATTCTGACTAGATGATTTTCCTAGGTCGATGATTGCATGAGTAACGAGCCCAACTTCCGCACGGATGTGCATCCTCGGGGCGATGTGCATTCACGCATCCATGTATTTAAAAAGACTACATCATGTGTTGTTTGGATTGCCTTGTTGTTTATAACTATGCTTACCTAATGCGGCGGTGTGTATGTAACACCCTAGATTTTTGCCAACTTGGAGGTAGATGTCCTTAGGCAAGGGGTAGATCCTAACCCCTTATGAACCTCTCAAACCTCAAATCCTTTAGAAATTAGACAAGTTTAACTAAGTGTTAAACTAGATTAGCAGTGAAATCCGCTTGAATCACTTTAAATAAGATCTGCAAGGCCCAAAACTTGTAAAATCATTGACGCTAGGTTACCCTAAAATCTAGGATCAATCTCATTACCCAGTTGCTCTCGGGAGCACATTGAAACTCCGTATCGGATCTGGACAGCACGTCGAAAGTCCGATTACTACGAAATTAGATAATTAAGACCGCCTTGCTGGGCTTGACAACCATCTCGGAAATTAAGTCCAGATAGTGTCCCGAAGCCATTTGCTTGAACCCGGAGCGAAGAGTGTGAGAAAATGTGGTTTCCTTTAGAAATTCAATCTAATTTAAGTCATCTGAGACTTGTCGCTTGTGGGCCTGATATAAGCAATCAGACCGTCAGAATCTGACCCAAATACACCCTCGGATCAGGAGAAATTTCATACACATGGCAGTGTACTTGTAACCCTGATCGAGTTCCGGTGACCGTTAAACTGAAATTGGTCCACCACGTGTGATCTGGGAATCCGACTGGAATGAAAACTTAACTCGACCTAGATCCATCGTCAGGGAGCTTAAGTCTGACCTTTGGCTCAAGGGGGGGCTCCGGAAGTCCTCCGTTGAGATGGAACAACCTCCCTTTGGACATAACCTAAGTATACCTTGGCCCTGGGCCTATTTCTGGCAATTTTAGGTCTATATAAGGACCTTAAACCCTCTCTCATTCACTCCATACGTATTTGAGAAAACCCTAGGAGAGAGAAGAGAGTAAAGAGAGAGAAAGTGTGGGAGAAGTGGGAAGAGATTCCTGTTGCTCTATCCTGCTATTCTACGTGCCGAACCATCACTACCGTGTCACTTTTCCGGTGATTCTAATTCCGTTTTCGGGTAAGACATCCTAACCCTAATCAGTTCTAGAGATTCAACTGGTGTAAGTGATGAAATAGCTAACCACAAAGTTGAATATCATTTATAACTCCATGGGTGGATTGGGAGAAAAAGTTCCGGTTCCTAAAATCTGTAGGAAAATATTGAGATCACTACCGGAACGGTTTAATCCCAAAGTTACAACTATTGGAGAGTGTAGGAACATAGACGAAATGAAAGTAGAAGAACTGGTAGGTTCCCTACAAACTTTTGAACTACACTTCAAACAAACCTAAAAATCCAAATCTATTATTCTAAAAACCTCAAAGAAAACAATAAATGAGGACAGTGGAAGTGAAAAAGATGATGAAGATGAGGAAGTGGCTTTGCTGGCATAACAATTCAGGAAGTTCTTTCAGAAGAATTGTGGTCGTCCCTCCAAAGGTAGAAAGGTGGACAACAAACCTTCTACAGGAAAATTTGGAAAAAAGACCAAAGAACCATATTGCTATGCCTGTCAGAAGTATGGACACCTATCTACTGAATGCCCAAACAGAAAAACAAAGGGTAAAGCAATGGCCGCCACATGGGATGATACATAGGAGTCAAACTCAGAATATAGGGACTCAGAAAGCGATGAAGACTAGAAATCCTTGAAAATTCTTGTGGTCTCCATTGCTCCAATCATTCCCACGGAATCTGAAAATAAGGAAGAACAGCAAGCCACTGAATCATTTCCATCTGATAATGAGGAAATTGGAAAAGAAGAAGAGGAAGAAAAGGATAAACTGCAAGATGCTTATAATCAACTGTTTCTACGTTCCATCGCTCCCTCGTAAGTCAGAGTGCGTCAGAGTGTGTCGTGTGACCATAACCCAGGTCCGGTTTAATCCAAATCATGCTCTGATACCATCTATAACATCCCGAAAATCGGGGGTCGAGCATAAACTCAACTCCCGAGTTCCAGAACATCACTTATGCAACAAAATGAATGATGATTGAATGTTGACTGTATTCAAGCATTGAACATGAGTGAGATTAAGCCAAAACAACATGTCATACTCCAAAGACAGTTGAATTGCAAGCGGAAGACAGTGATAGACATATAAAATATAAAAACTGTGGTGAGTCTCCAGAGTGTGATAAAGTTACCAGGTTAAATAATTACAAGTACAATTCTAAAATTTACCAAATGTGAGGAAGTGTAATGTCTTCTATCCCAAGTACCATAGCCCCGTCAATACATTACCAGGTCTTCATAGACCTGTCAGAGAGTTATATGTAGGAGAACTCCTCCTCAACATCATAGTAGTAGTCCGGCTCTACTTCAAAAGCATCGGCATCACCTGAAACTCAACAAATCTGGTTGGTGTTGCAAACACCGTCCCGTAACGTGGGAGTGAGTGATCAACTCAGTGGAACAATAAGGCATAGGTTAACATGTTATCAACTCAGTCAAGTAGTAATGATAAAGCAGTACAATCAAACAATTCTAAGTACTCTTATTAATGCAAGTATGAAATGACATGATGAATGCCCTCACTGACATACTCCCTCATGCGACACCATCTTCGTTCGCGGCATGCTTTCATTCCTCAGTGCTCCACATCTTCCAGGTACATGCAATGCATGCTGAGCATGATTACCGAGTTATTAATAGTCTATTTCAAATAGCAGGATTGGGAAACTAAGGTACCTTCCTTGTATCATTCCCAAACATGATCCATTCTAGGGTCGTCAGTCCTAGACAATCTCATACGATGGTGTGTTTCTAGGTCACTGCAAGGGCTGCCAGCGCTGTTACGCGGAATCGTTGTACCACTCCCCCATCACCTTATCAATACAGGCCTAGCTTATACCCTGTTACTACGGGAAGGCTCGTCGCCTCACCGTAGATTTAGAGTATGCTCGAGGTCACTACACCGGATACGGTCAGGGCTGCCAGGGCTATTACACGGAATCGTTGCACCACTCCCCCATCACCCATCAAGTAGTGTAGGCCGACAACTCAAATATAGTGTCCCATACCACCATAATCGGCTCACGAGTCTGGTTGCTCACTGGTCACTACGGGGAGGCACGTAGCCCCAGCGTAGGCCGACAGCTCGACCACGGTGTCCCATACCACCATGCACGGCTCATAAGTCTTAGCGGATTGAGGTACCATGGTTAAGAGGGATTTCACTGGTAAGTTTGGTACCCTAGGTTCAAGCAGTGGTGACCAAACATGGTGAACATACATTAGACAGATCGGGTTAATTGACGAGCCTGACTAGCTCGAGCTCACAATCAGCTAAACGACATGAAGTGCATAAGCAATTCGTATGGCCAAACCACTGTCGCCAACTGAAGTATGACACGGTTTCGTCAAACACATCTTACGTGGTGACACGAATCTCAACCACGATCTCATGTCTGGTACCGATTGTCTGGACTATAGACATAGTCCCAAACTAAATCAATCCTTATTCATAGCATGTGGAGTAATGCATAATAAGCAAAATATTTCAAGCATGTTAGTAAGCATGTCCTAAAGCATGTTATAAAGCATGTTATAAAGCACTACATAAATAGGAATACAAACACATATATTGCACAAGTAAGCGGTTTAAGTAAACAACCTCAGGGAGGAAATCATACATGTCTCTAAGGTAGTTGAGAATCCCATCTCAACACCCTCCTAAGGCATCAACATTCAAACACTTACTCACACAAGCATTTTCACAAACACTTAAGATACACTTTTTCAACATACTTTGTGTATGTTTGCAAACATGTATTACGGCGAGTCCATTCGCCAAGCAAGTATTTTACGCATACATAATATATTTATACAACAAATAATCATGGCAAACACATCTCTAAAATATATATGTATCCGGTACTTTCTACAATACAGTATTTCTACATACATAGTGTATATTAGTAAAACATGTATTTGGGCGAATCCTTTCGCCAAAAAAGTATTTTATCCATATATCATATATTCATACAACAAATAATCATGTCAAACACATTTTCAAAATTTATACGTATACGGTATTTTCTACGAATACCTAGAATATGTAAAATTCCATAATCTACATCGTTAATCGAAACAGAAAACGGAAAGCACTTTGTACCTGTGCAATTGCATGCAGATCATGAATCTATCATTATCTGACATTGAAAGTGTTGAAAACCGTAACCTATACACCTAAAGTCCTCACCTTTTGTCGTAGAATCGTAACGAAGTCGATAGGTCTGCTAAGCTTTCGTATATGGCAGTTTGGCAACCTATAGAACGAAATAGGTTAGCTATTTCATAACCTACAACCTACACAACCCCAAAACAGATTAGGGTTAGGGTTTCTTACCTAGAAACGGAGCTGAAATCGCCGGGAAAATGATTAGAAATGCGTGGTGTAGCTTGTATAGTGGCAGGGTAAAGTGGCAGGGAGATTCCCCCACTTCTCTCACACTTTCTCTCTCTTTTCTCTCTTCTCTCTCTAGGGTTTCTCTCAAATTCGTATGGCTGTCAGAGAGAGGATTCTAAGGTCCTTATATAGTCTAAAAAGTCTCCAAAATAGACTCCAGGTCAAGGTATACTTGGGTTATAGCCAAAGTGGGCTGGTTTCAGCTCAACGGAGGACTTCCGGAGCCCCCCCTTGAGCCAAAGGTCGGACTTAAGCTCACAGACACCGGATCGAGGTAGAGTTAAGTTTTCATTTCAGACCGATTCTCAGATCATGCGTGGCGGACCAGTTTCAGTTCAACGGTCAGCGGATCTCGATCGGAGATTCTAAGTACATGGATATGTTTATGAAATTTTTCCTGATCCGAGGGTGTAATTTGGTCTGATTCTGACGGTCAGGTTGCTTAATACTGACCCGCAAGCGACAAGTCTCAGATTACTATTCAAGATATTTATTTTGTAAAGAAACAAGTGTTTTCACACTCTCTCGCTCCGGACTCAAGTGAACAGTCATGGGACACTATCTGGATTTGATTTTCGAGATGGTTGTCAAGCTCAGCGAGGCGGTCCTAAGTCCTTAACCTCATATTATTCAGACTCCCGATGTGCGGTCTAGAACTGATACGGAGTTTCGAGATGCTCCCGAGAGCAGCCGGGTAATGAGATTCATCCTAGATTTTAGGGTAACCTAGCGTCAATGATTCTACAAGTTTTGGGTCTTGCAGATCGTATTTAAAACGATTCTAGCGGATTTCGTAGCTAATCTAGTTTTGCACTTAGTTACTTTGTCTAATTTCTAAAGGATTTAGTCCATAAGATTTCTGTCTTAGGTGGTACTTAGTCCTTTGTAGTTTGTATATAAAGTGATCCAAGTTATACTACTTAGCTAGTTTAAGATAGTGTCTAGGGTGAAAGTACTTAGAAAAAATGAAAGATCAAAGTGGTGAAGGGTGGGATTTGTGAAGAAAAATGGTTTGAAAAGGGATTTGAGGCTTTAATTAAGTGTTTGAGCAGTTAAACAGGTGTTAGGATTGACCCATCGCCTAAGGACGTCTAATTCCAGGTTGGGAAAAATCCGGGCTGTTACAATCTAGCCCCCTTAAAATAAAATTTCGTCCCTGAAATTGGCTAAGGGTAATAAAGAAAGATCTAATTATTTCTTTTGCCTAAGTTTTATTGATTTCGAGTCTCTACGCGTGGTAGGGCATAAACTAGTCTGGTTCATTTTAGTCTACCCCCCTTAAAACCTATTTCTTTATCCATTTTTCGTACCCTGATGATTTGCTACAATTTATTTCTTTACCTCATTGGGGTCTTGACTTCGATTCCCAACAGTTAGAGTAAGATAGTTGTTTTCAATGTTTGACCAACACGGAGAGACGGTTATAGTGGGCTTGATCCCGATACATCGATCATCTACCGGGCCAGGGTAAAAAGCTCATCGTATCCCTTCCGAATCCTGGTGGTTCCTGGTCATCTGCTCGTCAGCAGAGAGTCCATTGGCAGTCACCCAGGATTGAGAATTGAGTCAAGCCGCGAAGGTTTCGCAGTTGTATATTTCGGTAACTCCGTAGTCTGATCACTCTAAAAACGTAGGGAATGTCCATCATTGAAAGGCTCAACTTGCCATATTACTAAGGTTGCCCATTGGTCTAAGAGAGTCCTTGTTATTATCTATGTCCAAGGAAATGGTGAATCAAATCTTACTAGATCATCCTAAAATGGTTTCTCATAGTAGAACAGGCTTCTATAATGTTCGTATTCAACGAGCATAGTTTCGATCCTGGGCCAGTGGGGTAGGGTCCACCACGCTTCCGCTGCGCCACCCTGATTAAAGAGGTGTATTGATTTGACCTAGCTACATCTATCGGTCTCTGGCATTCTCTAACGTAACCGGTAGTCTAGTCTTAAATTAGGGGTAGTGGAAATCCATAGGTGTAGTCCAAAGTCTATGCTTATACACTAGATGATTTCAGATAATTTCTAATTCAAGAATTTATTTATCGCGTAGGGTCAAACGTTGTCTAAGTGGAATTGAGTTGTACGGACATAAATTTAACTATGCTCGAGCACTTCACACATGCTCATACCAGCTAAGAGGGTTCTAAGGTTCACATTATCAATTTGTTAGATTTCCTATACGGTTAGGTTTGTCAAAATCTAGGAGCACCGCTATAGGTCCAAAACTACAAGGGCCCATTTGGCCAGTGGTCTTAAATTGTATTAAATGGGACTGTATTACTAATCCTACCTCGGGATTGGGAGTGGCATGGTTGGTAGGAGGGTGGCTGGGATAAAAATAAATTTTATAGGCTTTGGAAAATGAGTCTTGTGTGGGAAAGTGTGAGATGGGAGTTCCAAATCCCAGGATGATGAATTTCTAAGTGTAATAGGAAAACCCGGGATATACTTTTCATTGCATACATTCCAAACATGACATTAGAAAACCTGGGATACACCCAATCTAGGGACCATATCTTACACATACATTTATTATTACTTTTACAATTCCATCCACCTAATCTCACTTAATGTAGTTGATCGAACGGGCCCCAAATGTCCCATCATTTGGAGGTTGTGAAGGCTATGGAAAAGTGAAGTAAAGGGGAGAACAAGGGTTGATTTCTCTGGTTCCCCACGGACTTGAGCCTCAACAGAGATTGCAAAGGCCCCAACTGACAGGGATTGAAGGAGGAAAATGAATAGATGGGATGGGTTGAGAGCTTACCCGAATTTGAGCTCCAAATGGGGCATGTAAGTGATCAAATGAGAGAGAATGGAGAGGGTAGGGGGTAGGTTATGTTGTAAACGTCGGAGGATGATGAGTTGGGTAGGAAATGATGAAATGAGTGATTAGAGAGAAGGTTTGAGAAGAAAACAGCAACCGAAAGGAGAAAAGGGAGCTTAGAGGGGCGTTAGAGAGAGAGGGGGGTAAAACGACATGAAATAAGGGTTCCCCCACAAAATTGCACGGACCACACGTATGTAGAGGTCGGGCCGACCATGACCAGGCCCGACCCAACTTGAGTGGGCCCACTTGACCGCGGCGCGCCGCTGTGACAGTGGTTCCACCGCAGTCCACTGGGCCAGGAACCGTGCCGTCGAGGCATGGCTGTGGTCTCCCACCATCCCAGGTGCCAATGGCACCCCGGATCCATCTTGGGTCCCCCCGAATTGCATTGTGTGGCCCCCGACTCTGTTTCGAGTCGTTTCGGATCAAATCGGATGTATCTTGCAATCCGGAATGAGTTATCTAACGTATAATATATGATTTTGGGGTAGAACAAGCTAATGAAGCCAACCAACCCTGCTATGCCAGGTTGCACAGCCTAGAATTATGAAAAAGACCCCCCGTTCGATGGTCATTTCCTTGTTTCAATTTCGTTTTACTAAAAATAGTAGTTTTAGTTTGATTACTCTTCATCTGTTGGGCTAAAGGAGTTGCGCCCAACACGAAAAGAGCTTAGAATAATTAGAAGAACGGTTTGGTGAAGCCAAATAGGACACTTACTGCTTTTTTTTTGGCCGAAAACCTTGCGCACTAGTAGAATCACGACCCTACATTAAGTCGCGAATTCTAGGAGTTTTAGTTGTAGTTTGTTTCTTATTTCTTTCCCATTACTTATTATCCCTATTTAAAGGGTTGTGAACTCATTTTTAGTCATTCATTAATCAATTTCAAATTTATTAGAATTTATTTCTATTTTCTGCTTTCTTTCCTCATGGATTCGAGAAGTCTCTGTGAGGAGTCCAGAGAAGCTCCGAGGATTCGGAGTAGTTACCATCATCACGCTTATTCCGCATTCTACCAATTTTCAATGGTTGAGGTGAGGTGAATTGTAATTTAGAATCATTAATAGACAGCCTAGGAATGTTTTAAGGTCGACCCGTGCCACCATGGTTGAATACAGACTCGATTTCGGCGTTCGTTTTCAGTGAACTTCACCAATTGGTAAAATCGGGATACCTATGACTGTTTCTACGTTCCGTTGCTCCCTCCTAAGTCAGAGTGCGTCAGAGTGCGTCGTGTGACCATAACCCAGGTCTGGTTTAATCCAAATCATGCTTTGATACCATCTGTAACATCCCGAAAATCGGGGGTCGAGCATAAACTCAACTCCCGAGTTTCAAAACATCACTTATGCAACAAAATGAATGATGATTGAATGTTGACTGTATTCGTGCATTGAACATGAGTGAGATTAAGCCAAAACAACATGTCATACTCCAGAGACAGTTGAATTGTAAGCGGAAGACTGTGATAGACATATAAAATATAAAAACTGTGGTGAGTCTCCAGAGTGTGATAAAGTTACCAGGTTAAATAATTACAAGTACCGTTCTAAAATTTACCAAATGTGAGGAAGTGTAATGTCTTCTATCCCAAGTACCATAGCCCCGTCAATACATTACCAGGTCTTCATAGACCTGTCAGAGAGTTATATGTAGGAGAACTCCTCCTCAACATCATAGTAGTAGTACGGCTTTGCTTCAAAAGCATTGCCATCACCTGAAACTCAACAAATCTGGTTGGTGTTGCAAACACCGTCCCGTAACGTGGGAGTGAGTGATCAACTCAGTGGAACAATAAGGCATAGGTTAACATGTTATCAACTCAGTCAAGCAGTAATGATAAAGCAGTACAATCAAATAATTCTAAGTACTCTTATTAATGCAATTATGAAATGACATGATGAATGCCCTCACTGACATACTCCCTCATGTGACACCATCTTCGTTCGCGGCATGCTTTCATCCCTCAGTGCTCCACATCTTCCAGGCATATGCAATGCATGCTGAGCATGATTACCGAGTTGTTATTAGTCCATTTCAAACAGCAGGATTGGGAAACTGAGGTACCTTCCTTGTATCATTCCCAAACATGATCCATTCTAGGGTCGTCAGTCCTAGACAATCTCATACGATGGTGTGTTTCTAGGTCACTGCAAGGGCTGTCAGGGCTGTTACGCGGAATCGTTGCACCACTCCCCCATCACCTTATCAATACAGGCCTAGCTTATACTCTAGTACTATGGGAAGGCTCGTCGCCTCACCGTAGATTTAGAGTATGCTCGAGGTCACTACACCAGATATGGTCAGGGTTGTCAGGGCTGTTACAAGGAATCGTTGCCCCACTCCCTCATCACCCATCAAGTAGTGTAGGCCGACAGCTCGAATATAGTGTCCCATACCACCATAATCGGCTCACGAGTCTGGTTACTCACTGGTCATTACGGGGAGGCACGTAGCCCTAACGTAGGCCGATAGCAAGACCACGGTGTCCCATACCACCATGCCCGGCTCATGAGTCTTAGCGGATCGAGGTACCATGGTTAAAAGGGATTTCACTGATAAGTTTGGTACCCTAGATTCAAGCAGTGATAACCAAACATGGTGAACATACATTAGACAGATCGGGTTACTTGACGAGCCTGACTAGCTTGAGCGCACAATCAGCTAAACGACATGAAGTGCATAAGCACTTCGCGTGGCCTAACCACTGTCGCCAACTGAAGTACGACATGGTTTCGTCAAACACATCGTACGTGGTGACACGAATTTTAACCACGATCTCATGTCTAGTACCGATTGTCTGGACTATAGACATAGTCCAAAACTAAATCAATCCTTATTCATAGCATGTGGAGTAAAGCATAATAAGCAAAATATTTCAAGCATGTTAGTAAGCATGTCATAAAGCATGTTATAAAGCACTACATAAATAGGAATACAAACACATATATTGCACAAGTAAGCGGTTTAAGTAAACAACCTCTGGGAGGAAATCATACATGTCTCTAAGGTAGTTGAGAATCCCATCTCAACACCCTCCTAAGACATCAACATTCAAACATTTACTTACACAAGCATTTTCACAAACACTTAACATACACTTTTTCAACATACTTAGTGTATGTTAGCAAACATGTATTAGGGCGAGTCCATTCGCCAAGCAAGTATTTTACGCATACATAATATATTTATACAACAAATAATCATGGCAAATACATTCTAAAAAATATATTTATCTGGTACTTTCTACAATACAGTATTTCTACATACATAGTGTATATTAGTAAAACATGTATTTGGACGAATCCTTTCGCCAAAAAAGTATTTTATCCATATATCATATATTCATACAACAAATAATCATGTCAAACACATTTCCAAAATTTATACGTATACGGTATTTTCTATGAATACCTAGAATATGTAAAATTCCATAATCTACATCGTTAATCGAAACAGAAAATGAAAAGTACTTTGTACATGTGTAATTGCATGCAGATCATGAATCTATCATTATCTGGCATTGAAAGCGTTGAAAACCGTAACCTATACACCTAAAGTCCTCACCTTTTGTCGTAGAATCGTAACGAAGTCGATAGGTCTGCTAAGCTTTCGTATATGACAGTTTGGCAACCTATAGAACGAAATAGGTTAGCTATTTCATAACCTACAACCTACACAACCCCAAAACAGGTTAGGGTTAGGTTTTCTTACCTAGAAACGGAGCTGAAATCACCGGGAAAGTGATTAGAAATGCGTGGTGTAGCTTGTGCAGTGGGAGGGAGATTACCTCACTTCTCTCACACTTTCTCTCTCTTTTCTCTCTTCTCTCTCTAGGGTTTCTCTCAAATTTGTATGGCTGTGAGAGAGAGGATTCTAAGGTCCTTATATAGTCTAAAAAGTCTCCAAAATAGACTCTAGGTCAAGGTATACTTGGGTTATAGCCAAAGTGGGCTAGTTTCAGCTCAACGGAGGACTTCCGGAGCCCCCCTTAAGCCAAAGGTCGGACTTAAGCTCACAGACACCGGATCGAGGTAGAGTTAAGTTTTCGTTTCAGACCGATTCTCAGATCACACGTGGCGGATCAGTTTCAGTTCAACGGTCAGCGGATCTCGATCGGAGATTCTAAGTACATGGATATGTTTATGAAATTTTTCCTGATCCGAGGGTGTAATTTGGTCTGATTCTGATAGTTAGGTTGCTTAATACTGACCCGCAAGAGACAAGTCTCAGATTACTATTCGAGATATTTATTTTGTAAAGAAACAAGTATTTTCACACTCTCTCGCTCCAGACTCAAGCGAACAGCCGTGGGACACTATCTGGATTTGATTTCCGAGATGGTTGTCAAGCCCAGCGAGGCGGTCCTAAGTCCTTAACCTCGTATTATTCGGACTCCCGATGTGTGGTCTAGAACTGATACGGAGTTTCGAGATGCTCCCGAGAGCAGCCGGGTAATGAGATTGATCCTAGATTATAGGGTAACCTAGTGTCAATGATTCTACAAGTTTTGGGTCTTGCATATCGTATTTAAAGCGATTCTAGCGGATTTCGTCGCTAATCTAGTTTTGCACTTAGTTACTTTGTCTCATTTCTAAAGGATTTAGACCTATAAGATTTCTGTCTGAGGTGGTACTTAGTCCTTTGTAGTTTGTATATAAAGTGATCCAAGTTATACTACTTAGCTAGTTTAAGATAGTGTCTAGGGTGAAAGTACTTAGAAAAAATGAAAGATCAAGGTGGTGAAGGGTGGGATTTGTGAAGAAAAATGGTTTGAAAAGGGATTTGAGGCTTTAATTGAGTGTTTGAGAAGTTAAACCGGTGTTAGGATTGACCCATCGCCTAAGGACGTCTAATTCCAGGTTGGGAAAACTCCGGGCTATTACAATATATTAGAAAAAGTTAATACCTTCCTAAAATCTGAATCTGAAAAATTGAACAAACAGGTTGAGCTACTAAAAGATAAGAATATGCTTCTTCAAAACGAAAATCACACACTCTTGTTTGATCTAGAAGAATCCAGAAAAATGGCCAAGATAAACTATAAGTTTTCCCAGAGTGGTGAAAAGCTAGAAAAACTATTGGGTATGGGAAGACCTGAAAAAGACAAGAGTGGCTTAGGATATGAAAATTTTAAATCAAAATCTGGAAATGCAGCACCAATAACTAAAAAATCTGTTGCTTTAAGAAGCAAAACTAAAACTACTCCAGTGTGTCATTTGTGTGGTGATTTGGGTCATTATAAGTTCAAATGCATGACACCTAGGAGGACTCAACATAACTCTGGTCAGAATCATATTGATAGATTCAAACCAACTAGAGAAATGCAGAATTTCAAGAGTCCTCTTAGGAATATGGATTGATGAAATGCAAATGTAACATCCCGGATTTCCCCAACCTGGAATTAGACGTCCTTAGGCAATGGGTTGCTCCTAACACCTAATTAACTTGTAAGAACTGAATCCCACAGTCTAAAATCGCTCCTTAGCCCATTTCCTTCACAAATCCCACCCTTCACCACCTTGTTCCTTAAATTTTCTAAGTACTTTTACCATAGACACTATCTTAAACTAGCTAAGTAGTATAACTTGGATCACTTTATATACAAACTACAAAGGCCCAGGTACCACCTCAGACAGAAATCATACAGGACTAAATCCTTTAGAAATTAGGCGAGAATTAGCTAGTGCTAAACTAGAGTGCCTGTGAAATTAGCACCAATCACTTTAAAAACGATCTGCAAGACCCAAAACTTGTAGAATCATTGACGCCAGGTTACCCTAAAACTTAGGATCAATCTCATTACCCAGCTGCTCACGGGAGCATCTCGAAACTCCGTATCGAATCTGGACCGCACGTCGGAAGTCCGATTAACATGAAGTTAAGGAACTAGGACCGCCTCGCTGGGCTTGACAACCATCTCGGAAATCAAATCCAGATAGTGTCCCAGCGCTATTCGCTTGAGCTCAGAGTGAAGAGTTTGAGAAATGTGAAATAATTTCAAAATAAAATATCTTGAATAGTAATTTGGCACCTCTCGCTTGTGGATCAGTATTAAGCAACCAGACCGTCAGAATCAGACCAAATTACACCCTCGGATCAGGAGAAATTTCATACACATTTACATGTACTCAGAATCTCCGATCGAGATCCGCTGACCGTTGAACTGAAACTGGTCCGCCACGCGTGATCTGGAAATCCCACTGAAACAAAAACTTAATAGAACGTAAATCCAGCGTTAGTGAGCTTAAGTCCGACCTTTGGCTCAAGGAGGCCCGCCAGAAACCCTCTTTTGAGCTGAAACAATGCCGATTTGATTATAATGTAAGTATACCTTGAACATAAGTCTATTTCGGTTAGTTTTTAGGGTATATAAGGACCTTAAACCCTCTCTCATGGCAGCCATACGAATTTGAGAGAAAACCTAGATTGAGAAGAGAGAAAAGAGAGAGAAAGTGTGGGAGCTATGGGAGAATCTCCCTGCCACTCTTCCCTGCCGCTATTCGGGCTCCACCGGCTGATTCTCATCGCTTTCGTGACGTTTCTGGCGTCATTTCTAGGTAAGAAACCGTAACCCTAATCTATTTTGGGGTTTAGACTATTGTAGGTTGTGAAATAGCTAACCTATTTCGTTCTATAGGTTGTCAAACTGCCGAATACGGAAGCTTAGCAAACCTATCGACTTCGTTACGATTCTACGACAAAAGGTGCGGACTTTAGGTGTATAGGTTATGGTTTTCAACGCTTTCAATGTCAGATAATGATAGATTCATGATTTGCATGCAATTGCACATGTACAAAGTGCTGTCTATTTTCCGTTTCGATTAAAGATGAAAAATATGGAATTCTACATACTCTAGGTATTTGTAGAAAGTACGGTATACGTATATTTTTTGGAAATGTATTTGACATGTTTATTTGTTATATGGATATACGATATATGGATAAAATTCTTATTTGGCAAAAGGATTCGCCTAAATACATATTTTACTTATATACACTATGTATGTTGAAATTGCATATTCTAGAAAATACTGTATACGTATAAATTTTGGAGATGTATTTATCATGATTATTTGTTGTAGTAATATATTATACATGGATAAAATACTCGTTTGGCTAAAGGATAGCCCTAATACATGTTTTGCTAACATACACCATGTATGTTGTAATAGTGTAATCTAAGTGTTTGTGAAAATGACTGAATGAGTATAGAATTCTCATTCGTGCTCGCCATGACTAATTGTCATGGATTCATGATTGATGTATTGGTGATACCCCTTTGACGAAAGGATTTGCCCTAAGTCACGCCACAGCCAATATACACTATATATGCTAAAATGTGTGGCCCAAGTGTTTGTGGAAATGACTGAATGAATATGGAACTTGGATTCCTGCTTGCCATGACTATCTGTCGTGGGTGTACGCGTGTTATGATTGGGGCAACTCCCTAGTGAAAGGATTTGGCCTAATGCCTATGTGATCGACATATGTCATGTATGTTGATGTATGTTTGTTTAAGTGTTTCTTGAAATGTCTGAATAAGTAGTAGTTTTGTAATGTATAAGGGTGTTGAGATATGATTCTCAACCTCTTTTAACTATGTGTATGATCTCCTTGGATAGTTGTGTGATTAGGAATTGAACATTTACAAACTCATGCTTGTGTTGTGCTTCATAACATGCTCAACTGCTTTATGATTTTAACTATGTAATGTATATGTTTAAATTTATATTTACGTTGTATGATCCGTCATGGGTGATGGGGGAGTGGAGCAACGAGTGCGTGCAACAGCCCTGGCAGCCCTAAACGGATAATACCAGACCTTGATTGTATGAGTTGAATCTTGATCTACTGCTGTGTTATCTATCTGCACTTGATTGTGTTTGGGGCTATGATTATAGTCCAGACAATCGGTACCAGAATTGCATTCGTGGCTGTGATTCATTTGCCACGTGAGATGTGTTCGATGAACCGGAGTCGTACTTCGGTTGACGATAGTGGTTGGCCACGCGAAGTGCTTATGCACTTCATGTCGTTCAACTTGCTGTGCGCTCGAGCTAGCCGAGCTCGTCAAGTAACCCGATCTGTCTTATGTATGTTCACCATGTTTGGACGCTACTGCTTGAACCTAGGGTACCAAACTTACCAGTGAAATCCCTTTTAACCATGGTACCTCGATCCACTAAGACTCATGAGCCGGGCATGGTGGTATGGGACACCGTGGTCGAGCTGTCGGCCTATGCTGGGGCCACGTGCCTCCCCGTAGTGACCATTGAGCAACCAAACTCGTGAGCCCAATACGGTGGTATGGGACACTGTATTCGAGCTGTCGACACTTACGACGAGAGCCGAGTATGGTGAGACTTGTACTCGTGCTGACGGGTGACGAGTCCTCTGTAGTGTCTTCGAGTATACTCCAAGGTCTGTGATTGGCGACGAACCCTTCACAGCAACTAGAGTATGAGTTGAGCCGAGTACGGTGAGACCTGTATTCGAGCTGACGGCCAGCGATTGAGCTGAGTACGGTGAGACCTGTACTCCAGCTGACAGTCAGCAATTGAGCCGCATACGGTGAGATTTGTATCCGTGCTGACGGGTGACGAGCCCTTTGCGATGCCTTCGCGATGCCTCTCGAACTATAATACCGTATGAGATTAACTAGGATTGACGACCCTAGGATGGATCATGTTTGGGAATGATACAAGGGAGGTACCTTAGTTTCCCAATACTGCTGTTTGAAATGAACTAATAATACTTGGTAATCATGCTCATCATCGCACTGCATGTGCCTGGTAGATGTGGAGCACTGAGGGATGGACGCATTCGCGAACGTAAGATGATGTCGCATGAGGGTGGTTTGGCAAGGGCATACATCATGTCATTTCATACTTACATTAAATAAGAGTAGTTAGAATTGTTTGATTGTACTGCTTTATCATTATTGCTTGACTGAGTTGATAACATGTTAACTTATGCTTTACTGCTCCACTGAGTTGATCACTCACTCCCACGTTACGGGACGGTGTTGTACACACCAACCAGATTTGTTGAGTTTCAGGTGATGGCGATGCTTGTGAAGCAGAGCCGGACTACTTCTATGATGATAGGAGGAGTTCTCCTATCTGTATCTCTCTAGCAGGTCAATGAAGACCTAATATTGTATTGACGGGGCTATGGTACTTGGGACAGGAGACATTACACTTCCTCACATTTGGTATATTTTAGAACTGTACTTGTAATTATTTAACCTGGTAATGTTATCACACTCTGGAGACTCATCATAGTTTATATATTTTATCTATCTATCACAGTCTTCCGCTTGCAAATTTAACTGTCTCTGGAGTATGATATGCTGTTTTGGCTTAATCTCACTCATGTTCAATGCACGAATACAGTCAACATTCAATCATCATTCATTTTGTTGCATAAGTGATGTTCTGGAACTCGGGAGTTGAGTTTATGCTCGACCCCCGATTTTCAGGGCGTTACAGCAAATCCATCACTACCTAAAATGTAACGCCCTGAAAATCGGGGGTCGAGTAGCAACTCAACACTCGAGTTCCAGAACATCACTTATGCAACACAAATGCTTATGATTGAATGTTGTCTGTGTTAGTGCAATAAACATGAGTGAGATTATACCAAATAGTAATCCATTCTCCAGATCAATGTATAAAACACAAGCGGAAGACTGAAAGACATATATAGATGTGTATAAAAAATAAAATGATCTTGATCTGTCTTTAGAGTATAATTACTTCACTGAGTCATCATATACATATATTGAAACAAAAACAAAATGTCAAAATAATAGTCCAACTGTCGTGATAGCCCAGTAGTCCCGTAAATCCAGATTGCCTAAACAAAGCCGCCGGAGAACTGCGTGAAGGAAAACTCATCCTGATCTTCATAATAATCAGGCTCAGCCTCCAGTGAATCGTCGGTACCTGCGTCTAAGACAGAGTCTGGTGGGTGTCCAGAACACCGTCCCGTAACATGGGAGTGAGTAGCTAACTCAGTGGAACAATAAAGCATAAGTTAACATGTTATCAATTCAGTCAAGCGGTAATGATAAAGCAATACAATCAACATTCCTAAGTACTGTAATTAATGCAAGGATGAGATGCGATTATGATGCATGCCCTCGCCAACATACTCCCTCGTGCGGCACCATCTTACGTCCGCGACTTGCTATCACCCTCAGTGCTCCACATCTTCCAGGCACATGCAATGTGATGATGAGCATGATTACCGAGTTGTTATTAGTCCATTTTAAACAGCAGTATTGGGAAACTAAGGTACCTTCCTTATATCATTCCCAAACAATGATCCATTCTAGGGTCATCAGTCCTAAACAATCTCATACGATGGTGTGTTTCTAGGTCGCTGCAAGGGCCGTCAGGGCTGTTACGAGGAATCGTTACACCACTCCCCCATCACCTTATCAATACAGGCCTAGTTTATACTCTGTTTACTACGGGAAGGCTCATCGCCTCTCCGCAGATTCAGAGTATGCTCGAGGTCACTACACCGGGTACGGTCAGGGCTACCAGGGCTATTACACGGAATCGTTGCACCACTCCCCCATCACCCATCAAAGCAGTGTAGGCCGACAGCTCGAATATAGTGTCTTATACCACGATAATCGGCTCACGCGTCTGGTTGCTCAATGGTCACTACGGGGAGGCTCGTGGCCCCAGCATAGGCCGACAGCTTGACCACGGTGTCCCATACAACCATGGCCGGCTCATGAGTCTTGGCGGATCGAGGTACCACGGTTAACGGGATTCACTAGTAAGGGTAGTACCCCAAGTTCAAGCAGTAGCGTCCAAACATGGTGAACATACATTAGACAGATCGGATTACTTGACGAACTCGGCTAGCTCGAGTGCACAATAAGTTGAACGATATGAAGTGCATAAGCACTTCGTGTGGCCAGCCACTATCGTCAGCCGAAGTACAACTCGGGTTCATCGAACACATCTCGCATGGCGAATGAATCTCAGCCACGCATTCATTTTCGTTTTCGATTGCCTGGACTAAAATCATAGCCCCAAACACAACCAATCCTTATTCAAAAGCATGTAGAGTAAAACAGAATAAACAAAGTAATTCAAGCATGTTAACTAGCATGTCATAAATCATGTTATAAAGCACCATATAAACAGGAAAATACAAACACATATATTTCATAAGTAAGCGGTTAAATTAAACAAACAACATGGAGGAAATCATATACATCTTTAAGGTAGCTGAGATTCCTATCTCAACACCTACCTAAAGCACAATCCTCTAAGTAATTACTCTTACAAGCATTTTCACAAACACTTAGGATACACACTTTCAACATACATAGTGTATAGTAGCAAAAACATATATAAGGGTGAACCCTTTTGCCAAATAAGTATTATATGTATACATAGCAAGTTCATACAGTGATTAATCATGGAAAGCACATTTGCAAAATTTATACGTATACGGTACTTTCTACAAATACGGGGAATACAGTATATTCAACATAGTTAACGTCTAACCGGATACGAAACGGACAACACTTTGTACATGTGCAATAACATACAGATCATGAATCTATCATTATCTGACATTGAAAGCGTTGAAAACCATAACCTATACATATAAAGTCCGCACCTTACGCCGTAGAAGCGTAATGAACTCGATAGATTCGCTAAGCTTTAGTATACGACAGTTTAGCAACCTATAGAATGAAATAGATTAGCTATTTCGTCATCTGCAATATTCATAACCCTAGATCAGATTAGGGTTAGGGTTTCTTACCTATAAACAAAGTTGGAATTGCCGGGAAAGCGATTAGAATGGAGTGGTTAAGCTTGTAGAGCGGCAGAGGAAAATAGCAAGGATGTTCTCCCACTTCTCTCACACTTTCTCTCTTCTCACACCTTGGGTTTTTCTCAAATTTGTATGGCTGAATGAGAGAGAGTTTAAGGTCCTTATATAGCCTAAAACCACACTGAAATAGACCTAAGGTCAAGGTATACTTAGGTTATATCCAAAGTGGACCTGTTTCAGCTCAACGGAGCACTTCTGGCGGCCCCTTTTCTGCATGCGGTCAGACTTAAGCTCACCAACCTTGGATCTAGGTGGAGTTAAGTTTTCATTCCAGTCGGATCTCAGATCACTCCTGGCGGACCAGTTTCAGTTCAACGGTCACCGAATCTCGATCAGGGTTTTCAAGTACACTGCCATGTATATGAAAATTTTCCCGATCCGAGGGTGTATTTGGGTCAAATTTCGACGGTTTGATTGCTTATAATTGCCCTGCAAATGTCAAGTCTCAGATTACTTAAATTTTATTAAATTTCTAAAGAAAATCAGGTTTTCTCACACTCTTCACTCCGGGCTCAAGCGAATAGCCGTGGGACACTATTTAGATTTGATCTTCGAGATGGTTGTCAAGCCCAGCGAGGCGGTCCTAAGTTTATAGCTTCGTATCATTCGGACTTTCGATGTGCGGTCCAGATCTGATACGGAGTTTTAATGTGCTCCCGAGAGCAGTCGAGTAATGAGTTTCATCCTAGATTTTAGGGCAACCTAACATCAATGATTCTGCAAGTTTTAGGTCTTGGAAATCGTATTTAAAGTGATTCAAACGGATTTCGTGGCTAATCTAGTTTAACACTTAGTTAACTTTGTCTAATTTCTAAAGGATTCGATCACGTGTGATTTCTGCCTGAGCTGATACTCGGGTCTTTGTATGGGATTTTCCGAGTCGTTACACAAAATGGCCAATAAAATGAAGGAATTATTTAACCAAATGGATGAACTAAACAAGAAAACTAAATCCATCATAGTAAGAAACTCTGCCATGAAATGGGTAAGGAAGAACTAGTTCAGATCATGCATCAAGATCTGGATATGTACTGATATGATGAAATTTTTTTGAGCTTCAAAACGTTACATTTGAAACTTTTTTTTGCATAAACATTGTGATGTTTATAATTTTGAGTTGTACAAAACCTGTAGAAAATTTTGGTGTGTATATCATAAATTCAAGGATAAAACTTTCCTATACATTGACGTCTGTCAAACTGTAGAAGAATGAAAAATATTCAGAGTCGATATGTCACCTGACAAGCCATTCTCGATTAATCGATCAAGGGTCGATATCATCGATGCCTCCTTAGAATAAGAAAAGTCGTGTGATTGAGATTGATATCGAAGACAGGATCGATGAAATCGATCAGGGTCTCTCGATATCATCGAAACAAGGATTGATGATATCGACAGATGTCGTCCGATATAAGGCGGTGGAGCGCGAATAAGGGGTTTTTATCTCAGGGTTTTCTTTTCTTCTTCCTTGTTCGCTCCTCTCAATTAGACCACTCAGAGCCTTGTCGGACAACACTAAATGCTCCACAATACCGATAATACCCTTCTATACATCAAGATTCCATTTCCTTTTTGGGTATTTCCTTTTTAGTCAGGTTTTGTCCTCTTTCCCAAATCCTTCAAATTTTTTGTCCAAATGGGTAAAGACAAAGGAAAAGTATCCGGTCCGGGTGAGTCTTCGAAATCCTCCCGACAAAAAGTGCTTACCTCTAAAGCAAAAGCTAGAGGTCCGGAACGTGGGACCCTTACAAGGCAGTGCACTAGATCGCATGGTGGGTCCCAGTCCGAGGCACCAACACCTTCACCGGTAAAAGCAAATCCAGTCTTGAAAAAGTTCACTGGGAGAAAGGTTATTCAGTAGAGAAAAGTCGATAGGAGTTGTCTAATTCCATATAACCTGGAACCTCTGCTTGCTGTCATAGATTGGTTGCCCGTTCTTGATTTTAGCGGGCCTTATCATGTTGAAAGAACATATAAGTTTTTCACCGCCTGTCATTCTCCAATATCTGAACCACCATCCATCACCATAACTGTCGATGGTGATTTTGTGTTATCACTCCTGAGTCTGTCGCAGGGATATTCAATCTTACCTTATCACCTGTAGGACTCCAAGATATCGACATGGAAAATATTGAGGTTTGGTCCAAGGTCACCAAATTTCTCTGTCATGATCGTGACGTCTAGTGGCACCAAGGGAATGCCCTAAAAGCCAGATTCATGGAATCATGCTATCGGGTCTTGCATGGTAGCCTTGCTTCAAACATCTACTTTAGGGGTTCCAACATGGCAGATCTCATGGGCTTCATGACTATGATAATTTATTCAGTCACCTCTGGGATCAAGATTTGTCTACCTACCCTCATCGTGTATCAGTTGGTTTATGCTTTTCATACGGCTATGGATGTTCACTTACAATATCCTTGGATCATACATACAATATGCCATGCCATAGCGTTTCCAACTATAAGTGACCCTGTACTTCCTCTCCAAACCTTCAATAAAAGTAACATTTGAAGGATGGATTTGAAGTTTCATAAATATCTTGAGGATCCACCTAAGGAAGGCATTCAAGTAAAGAGGGAAAGTGGGGCAGGTGACGCTCCCATGGAAGAGACTGAGACGGCTGGAGAAGAAGCTTCTGGACCTCATCAAGCACCATCGACATCAGCTCCTAGGCATGTTAAACGATTTAAGCTCTACTAGGATCGGATTGGAGCAATTCAGAGGGATGTCCACTCGGTGCACGAGAGGCTTGCCGTCTTGGAACGGCTGGTCCAAGGAGTGCAACAGACAGTACAACAATTGGTTGAGATAATCACCTGCCGTCGAGATGACACGGCGCCATCTACCTCTACTCCTCCGTCGTAGTATGGGACTCTGAACGCTATCACATTCACCCACACTTATCTCTGCATATGAGCATAAATATCTTTTTGATGCTCTATGCTTTCATGAGTGAATGTGATAGCCCCTTAACAGTTTGACAAAAAAAATTTTGTATGTTGTATATGCCCCATGTGGGTCTACTACTGCTGGTTACTTTTGGGTGCCCATGGATGGGCCTATTTTTTTTTTGGATAACTATTTCTACTGCCAAGGTTGGGCAATATATACTGTGTTTTGGCTATTTTAGACATGATTGGGTATTAATCACAGTTCTTTACTGCCATATTTATATATGTGCTCACATGTTTTTTTCTGAATATATATGGTTTGTGCTTATATTGCAAATGGTATGTGATGCATTTGATGTTCTGTTTATCCCGCTTACCTATCTCACTACCTTGCTTGGTCTGCTCTACATACATGGGTTCCATATATGAGATGTCTAAATCCACTATTTTAATCATTATGCATCTATCTTTTGTATATGTATGCTTTCTAAATGGTGGTTCTCCCCAAAGCTTCAAACTTCAGTCAATATCTACTCTTATGCTAACCTTTGTCAAAAACTGACAAAAAAGGGGGACAACAGTTCAAACAACCCGACAAGAAATGTGTATTTGCTTGTGTATGGTGTTGCAGGTGTTAGGGGGAGTAGCTACACTAAGATAGGGGGAGTTTGCAAAATAGCTTATGAATCCTTCTGAAAGATTATGTGTGTGCTCACTAGAGTAAAATTGTAAAATTGTGTAAAGTGTATGTACACATAATTTAGGATGTCAGTATAGAAACTCGTCTAGGGTGTTTTGGTATTTTGTCACATAATTGACAAAGGGGGAGATTGAAAGTGCCCTGGTTTGTCAATTAGCATGAGTGTTGAGTCAACTAGACTGTAGAGCCTCATAGGAAGATCAATCAAAGTTGTCTGCCTCAACCGGATGTGTGCAAGCTCGCCATAGGTAAATCTAAGCCTCACATCCCATGTCCCAAACCACCAGGTAAATAAAACCCATAAAACAAATTAGAACATCATATGGTTTTTAAGTTAAGAAAACTTTTTCAAATCAGAAAATCTCTAAGTTTTATTGCTATGTTGATTTTATCGATACACCTCTCGATATGATTGACCTGCGCTGTCGATGTCCTCGATGACAAATCGATTCCATCGGAATGAGGACAAAAGTGTCCACCAACCACATATATCCCTGGATGGATTTATCGATGTATAGATATACCTATCGATATCATCGATATTTGAATCTCGAGTCCATCGAAAGTGACTCGATAATATCAACAGGGAGATCTCCGCTTAAGAATACTATATGTGCATCGATATATCGAAGCCCTCCTTGATACCATCGAAGTTCGAATCTCGATGACATCGGAAGGCTCTCAATGATATCGGTCATAGGCCCGAAGATTTCCAACAAAATATTTCAAGATAGTTTATCTATGATCGAGGGTAACTCAATAGAATTGATATTCAAATATCGATGATAATGGTACGGTTTCGATGGCATCGAACATGGACATAAACTATCCAGCGAGATTAATGGAAAATCCTTTGGATTTATCGATACATCGACACAACTATCGATATCATCGACATTCAAATTCTGATGATCTTGAAGGTCCCTTGATCATTCTTGTAAACCTGAAATATTTCAAAGAAAGTCTCTCTCATTTTCAAATGTCGAGGAATCAAACCTCACATCGATGAAATCGGAGTTCAAAATCCGATGACATCGACACGTGTTTCGATTCCCTCGACCAACTAGCAATAGGTTTCAAAAGTGTATGACATTTGAGTTTGTGTCATCGAGCGGCCCGTCGATACAATCGAGAGTATACGCTCGATGATATCGAACCTACTTGATGATATCGAACTCTATCATAAATGTGAACGTTTTATATCCATTGGAACCTTTTGCCTATATATAGAGGACTTGTCTATTGTTGTTGGTAGAGAAAGAAGAGAGTGCTTTTGAGTGTTTTAACTTAGATCATATACCCAAAGCCCTTTCTCTCAAGGGAGTTCATCCTCCAATCCACCCTCATCAATGATATTCAATAGAGTGGATTGGGGAATGAACTACCGCAATCAAGGATCATCCAGCTACTACTTTAATGGCAAATCATTAAGTTGGGATGCCTTGAATGCATAGATGATCGGAATCACTCTAACCCCTTCATAGGAAAATATTTGAGAGTAGGATTCCATCATAACCTTGACCCAACCCGTTGCCATGTATTGGTACATCATCTGAGTTGCGGACTAAGAAAGTAGAAGATTCTTCATCAACAAAGGAGGATATCTTCGTCAAACGTGCTAAATGGGACTCATCCACTTATCTGTAAGTAACTAGAGTCTAGAGGCTTGTGATCATCCTTTGTAGGATTTGGTCTAAGGTGTTTCTCACCCCTTGCAAGTCCTCTAGGAGGCCTCCAACAGGTGTGAACGTAGTGGGTGCGTTGTGTTGACCCTTGCTCTATGGAGAGCATAAACAGTTAGGGTCTCCTTGGCCAATGTATCTAAAAGTGGGTGCGTTGTGTTGACCCTTTCTCGTGAGAGCATAAACAGTGAGGTTCCTTGTGTGGATCCTTGGCCAGTGTGCCTAAAACCGAGTGTTATGTGTTGACCCTTGCTCAGGGAGCATAAACAGTCAGCCTAGGTGTAAGTTGTAAAGGTTGAAGGTGAGCCTGATTTAAAACCTTGGGTTTGAGGTGAACCGCTGTGAAACCTCCTTAGTGAAATCTGGTACACTCAAGGGTTGAGTGCGGTTACCAGGAGTAGAGTAGACAAGTAGTCGAACCACTATAAAAATGATTGTGTTTGTGATTGATATTTGTCCTTGATTACTTGTGTGATTTCATTAATTTCTTTCATATCTGCTCACACTCCATACACAGTCACATCTATCATAAACTATAAATTCTTTCATGTTTATCATTTAAATAGTTTTGTGATTGGATCCTCAATTTGGCTTGGAAGCCATTTGAGTTACACTGATAATATCCTGGTGCTTTTTATGCCTATTTACTCAGGATTAGATTGATAGGATTTTTAACAAGTCCAAAATTTTTAAAAGTCATATTCACCCCCCTCTAGGACATATTTACATATTCCTACTTCAACTATAGCAGTCTTCACCGCAATTTCATTGGGAAGTGCATCCACCCCACACCAAACATGCCACCAAGTCAACCAGCGTTTGACTCGTTGGAAATCATAAAAGAGGAAAATTCCTCTCTCCCGCCTATGGAGTTTTCAAAATCGGACGAACGTCCGTGCATTGAGTTGTGGCCCACCATTCACGGATAGGATGATCCACACCGTCCATCTAATCCGAAAGGTGGAGCTTACCAAAACTCGAACAAAAACTCACGTGCGGGACTCCGTACGTGCACACAATGATAGGCACAAGTGGACAGCGTGGGGTAGATTTGTGCTTCTAGCCCAATAAAAATGGACCCTTTGTGATTAGTGCAAGCCACCTTCAGCCAATCCAAACCGTCCATTAGGTAGAGGACTCCCATTTGACCCTGACCACGTCATCCGTATGCATCTGTGCACATGTGCATGTGCTCAAATCAAGCCCGAATAAGGCTGCTGACTGCATTTTTGGAAATGAAAACTACATCTAGGAAAGACCTTTTCATCTTTTACACACGATCTGCGTGAATTTCTTGTTCTTAATCTCAGCCGTTCAGTGAGAGAAATCCCAGCCATCCAATAGCTCTCCACATGGGAGAGGATTCTCACCCATAGAAAACTAAAACTAGCAACTGGTTTCAGCTCTGACAGACGTATAGGAAGTCTATTACTATCCGAGCCATTTACTCCGGATCCTATGGTCTAGGATCGCTACAGGAACCCTATGAAGGAGAGAGAACGGTTTCTTAAAGATCATCTCCACCTCCTTGCGGCTAGAAAGAGAAAGAAAGTTGTTTTCTTCCTCCATTCGAACCCACCGTCTAAAGCTCGACAAAGCTTCAAAAACCCCTGGCCGCAGTACCATACCAGAGTCGAAGATGCCATTAAAGCCCCACCATCTTCCTCGGTAAAAGCTAAACCGAGATTGGTCGAGGTCGGATTTCAGACCCTGCTGATCGTTCTTATGGAAGAAGCAGGGAGAAAAGAAGGGGAAATGAAGAGAGACAGGGAAGATGGGAGCCCTGTTGTACAGCTCGAATCGAGCCAAGTTCGGACCGAGTTGTGCTCGCAACTCAAGCCGAAAACGGATTGGACCGAGTCCGGTCTAAGTTCCGGCTTGACTGAGTGCTGGGTTGAATCCAGCGACACCATCTGGTCATAAAAAGAGAGGAGAAATAGAGAAATGAAAGAAAGAAAGGGATAGAAAGAAAGGAAATAGAAGAGAAAAGAGAGGGAGATTGAGTTTGGGAACTCGAATCATGACCAAGTCAGCGATCCACGACTCGCTGGCTCAACAGTTCGGTGTAGCTGGGCTGAGTCGTGGCTCAGTCCGAGCCGTTCCAAGGAGAGTGATAGAAGGAGCAAGGAGAAGGAGTTAGAGGTGATCCAGCTGCATAAACATTGGCCGTGCAACCCACCAAGTTTCTGGCGAGTTCGGACTAGGTTCGAGCCTGTCCGAGTTCGTCAACTCGCTGGCCCATGTCCTAGTATATTCAGAGCTGGTCTAAGAGTCCAGTTGGAGAAGAAGGAAGAAGAAACTAGAAGGGGAAAGGACCGAGTTAACTCGGTTGGCGCCGAGTCCATTTGAGCCGAGTCGGCAAGGTGAGAATTTTTATTTTTATGTTATCGACTAGAAATTTTGATTATTATTACAATGTATAAATTAATGTTGTTGTTATTACTATCATCAATTGAAATTCTAACTATTGATTTCCATCATAATGATTTTCATTACCATGTTAACTAATATAAAATCATAACACAAATGTTAATAATTATTTCGTAATTATTAAGTTTATATGGTAATTAATGATACACCAAACTAGAAGCATCTCGATTTATAATTCCCATCCTTATTACTATTATCATGGTAATTTTTATTATAGACACGATTAGCCACTAATAAATTACTCATACAAGTATTAGTTAGTATGGATATTGTCATTGGTAGTTGAAGTATACTAATTTCTATCATTATAATGATTATTATTGCCACAATTAGCTAATATCAATTCTATCATTAATATTAATAATTATGTTATAGTTATAAACTATCATGATAATTAATTTTACATAAATTAACATTTAAATCCTAGAATCTAAATTCAATAACTAAACCCTATGATGAAAACCCTAGATTCTACACTAAAACCTTAAGTAATCTAAACCCTAGGACAATACTTTAAGCATAAATAGTGAAGTTTGGATCTAATGGTACAATCACATAACTTATGATAGGACTCCAGTCTAAGGGCGTGCACACTTCCTAATAACATTAGATGGCAAGTCGACAAATAAGGTGATGATTCTTCCCCTTAAGCTTCCCATTTCCAAGTTGGTTTAAGTTATAGTCTTTATCAAATGTTAAAATTGTTAATTTATTGCATGCGATCTCTTACATGGTTTATATCTAATTTACGGTTTACAATTATGAAACATGATTGCATGCGATGGTTGCTTACATAATAGCTCTCTTTTTAATTTATAATTCACATAATGGCCTGTTGTGATTATTATGCTTAACATATGCCTGCCATGTTATAACTGTATATTTTCACATGAATTGTTGTAAGTAACTATGGACCTATATTCACTACACTTATTAGTGGGTAAGCCCTCTTGTGTATGTGAACCCATACTTAGTGTGTAACATGATGGAGTGTGGAATGGAATGGACCCTCGATTGGAGGTAATGTGGGACATGGAATATTAATATGGGATTTACCATCCATAGGTTATACGGCTTGAATGGCTTTAAATGACCTCTTTAACCGCTCTGATTTAATCTTACCTGACCCTTTGCCGTTTCAATTTAATATACCGAGCACTCTTTTACCGCTGCGATTTAACATCTATCCCATACTTTGATGATTTCGTTGCATTCCTTGATGGCCTATATCATGCCATGGTAATCCCTACTTATTGAATTTGATTGGCCACTGATCGATGGGTTCCATTAAGCATCCTAAGGTAGGGGAATCTCATGAGTTGGGGATGGTGGGTGTGGGACACTATGCCCGAGCTGTCGGCCTACGCTGGGTGACAAGCCCCCCATAGTGACCATTGAGTTACTTAAATTGGCTAATTGTAACTAGATTAATAACGGTTGGCTAATTATGAATTCATAGCATGCTGGCGATGACGGGTGGGTAATTCCGTATGTTGTAGCACGTGCCCTAGAGTTATTGGGATATCGTTTCGGTAGCTCCCAGACCATCAACTATCGACCCCTGTTCTGACTGGATGATCATTCCCAGGTCGATGATTACATGGGTGACGAGCCCAAGTCCGACTGGATGTGCATCCCCAGGTCGATGTACGTTCATACATCCATGCATATAAAAAGACTACATCATGTATTGTTTTGATTGCCTTGTCATTTTAACTATGCTTAACTAAAGCGAAAAATTGTAATCGTGAGGGGAATTCACACTGATTTGGCCACTCATCCATCAAATATATAACCTTACAAGTAGCACAGGTGGCTTAAGTAATTTACAGGTTCAGACAGACAGGGAGCCGTTGTGGTGGTCAAGAATGCGTGGTTGTACTTGTCAAGGAAGCTGGGCAATCTTGCAGCTTTCATTTATATGTTTTATATGTTTTTATATATTTCTCATGTAAGAAATCTTGTAATTAATAGTGTGGAGACATTGATTTGTATAAGTCATTATGGGCAACCTCTTGTGTATTGTAAATATAAATGAAAATTTTCCTTTATAATGACTTGTCCATTATACGCTTATCTGCTAACTCTGATAAAAGAAAAAGATTACATATGGAATTTGGCTCTTTTAAGTTAACACTCGGGTTCTTGGGAAACAGGTCATATATTCGGGTCCTGAAAACACGGGGCGTTACAGTTGGTATCAGAGCTTGGTTTGGATAAACTTGGCCTTAAGAAATGATCTTATACAAACCTAAAATGTCCCAAGTTAGGACGATTTGAAATTAAAAACCTTGAACTTGGGTGAACTTTCCTTAGACTTAGAAGAATAAACGAGAATGTAGAAACCCAAATTAAGGTTCCCCTTAGAAATTAATACAAAAACCATTTGAACTCATTTGAACTTCCCCTATAGTTAGGAGAAATTTAGAATATGGGAACTCAAGGTCTTAGGCCCCCTAGGTAATAGTATGGATGATCGTAGAACTTAGAAATGAACTTAGGCCCTCTTGAATATTTTTAGTCATTTGAACTTAGATGGAATTCCCTTAGAATAAATTGGAAACAGAGACTTCATACTTTAGGCCCCTTAAAGCTTTTAGGTTAGACCTTTGGATGTTAACTGATATAGAAGTCCCTTAGAATTAGAAGGAAATGAGAATATAGATACTCAATATTTTAGGGGAGTTGTTCGAATAATCTTGAAAATCGCGATCTAAACTTAAGTCTCTTGAAAATTTTAAGATCGGTCATTTGAACTTGGGACAAGGATTTTGGTTCCCTACAAACCACTAGAACAGTTGTTTGAAATTAAGAAACAAAAAATCTTGCTTCCCTTCTAAACTATTAGGATAGTTGTCTGAGCTTAGAAACAAGACTTAGAAGCTGTGGGAGAGCAAAAGCCGCCATGATTAAAATGAACAATCAGAACATTCCTTGAATTACATTCAGTGAACAAATTTTATAAATAAAAAAATTTGAACTTCAAAAATTTAAAAAAAAAAAAAAAAGTGTCATGGTAGGAAAAATCCTTACCATTTTTTACATTATGTTAAATGTAAGTAGCCCCTTAGCTTAAGAAATCGTAACAGGAACTATAACTTGAATTTCCTAAATACTTCTCCGTAGAAACAATATTTTTCACCATTTCCAACATGTAAGATTGACTAAAGATGAAGTTATAAAATTTTAGGTCGACTCTCGACCATAGACGGAGAGTAATTGAGAGTCTAGACATACTTGCAACCTTAAACTCAATTTTTCACGTAGGAGTTTTGGTTCAAATTTTTTTTAAGTAGTGCATTGATTAGGAGTGCGTAGTGGAAGCGTAATGGACCACGTAGACTTGTCTCTTATGGGGATATAAGATTACGTGATATTTCCCATGAGTCCAGAATAAGCAGGATCACGAGTTCATGGAACCATATTTGAGCAAAGTTACATTGTTTGATCCAAATTCCATATCCTAAAAAATTTCCAATGATCTCAACGCCCTGATCAGGTAGAAGATTGAGATTTAACAGGATTAGGAATTGATACCAAAATCCTCTGCTATACATAGGCAAAGGATCGGTGTATCGGGCTCAAACCCACTACAACGATCTACTCGTGTTAGCTCGAACACAGAAGAATAGAAAACCACATCGTACTTTAGACAATGGGGAACTATCATTTAAAGTAAAGGAAAAGTAAAAAGAAAGATATAATTAGTTGCCACCTAAAACAACTCACAATCCTAGTAAATGTTGTAGGAAATAGGATATCATTAGACATTGAAATAAATTTCTAGCTTAGCGAATACAAGGAAAAGGGGACTTCCAATCTTTAGGGAAACTCATATACATGCATGAAGCGACTTGTTGGAATAGACATATGAGAGTTAAATAAGATTTGGAAATAACCTATTCAAATCTAAGTTGTGATAGCGCACCTAGACAAATGCGATATAGGGCACACCATCAGGGTAAGATCAATAAATGAGACACATGTTATCGAAATATTGAGGGTGAAATTTTTCTTTAAGGGGGGTAGGTTGTGGCAACCCCAATTTTTATAATTAGTCGTATACCTTTGGACAAACACACAACCTTTAAGGAAATTGAACCACTCGTAATATTAATAACGCTCATCATTAAATCTTGAAGTATGACTTTATTTATTTCTCTTTAAGGGGGGTAGATGGTAATGATCCTCGCCCTAGTAGTAAGTCATGAGCGCTTGCTTATACAAATAAAACTTAATACGAAGAACTAACGGATGCATACGGACACCGCAAGATACGTTGTTGTGCACATCCATAGTTGGAGTGCTGAATTTCGAGGGCGAAATTCTCTTTAAGGGGGCAGTTTGTAACACCCATTACTCTCCAGTACTCAAGTGTTACCATTTAGTATGAATACAAACCTATTTCTAATTAAATAAATATTCACGTTCGTTACAGTTTAAATATGATCGCTAAAACAGTCCCCACTCAAATGTGTTGGGTTGGCTATTCAAAACAAGATTTAGTATTAGACCTTATGTAATTGCTTTTAGGACCCTATACCATCGAGTAATTAATTGTGGGAAATGATCTAAGGCCATTAATTGACGATTTAAAATGAGCCACCTGTCGGACTTTAAACCTTAAGATTAGTTGTTGGATTAGATGACGAACCTATTTAACAGCAAGGTTGGCCATCTGATCTTCCGTTATGGGCCATAAGGCATCCTGATCACTCAGACAAGTTCCTAGGACTCTCTTGGCCGTTGGACCGCAAATTAAGATGAATCTGACCGCTGTGGAAACATGAGTCAATGAAATAAGGTAAAAATCAATAGGTGGGGGCCACCCAAAGTACAAATATGCCTGGTATCTGAGCTGAGGGCCTTAATCAACATCAAGGACTCGATGAGTGGTGTGGATTTATCAGAAGCATCATGATGGGCCCCACTTTTAGAACGCATGTGCACCTAGGAAGTGCAACCGCCCCACACCAAACACGCCATCTGGTCAACCTTGTTTGACCCGATTGAAATAGTAAAAGAGGAAAATTCCTCTCTCCCGCCTATGGAGTTCTCGAAATCAGACCAACATCCGTGTATTGAGTTGTGGCCCACCGTTCACGGATAGGATGATCCAGACCATCCATCTGATTCGGAAGGTGGAGCTTACCAAAACCTGAACAAAAACTCACGTGCAGGACTCCGTACGTGCACACAATGATAAGCACAAGTGGACAGCGTGGGGCAGATTTGTGCTTCTAGCCCAGTAAAAATGGACCCTTTGCGATTAGTGTAAGCCACCTTCAGCCAATCCAAACTGTCCATTAGGTAAAGGACTCCCATTCCACCCTGACCACGTCGTCCGTACGCATCATGCACATGCTCAAATCAAGCCCGAATAAGGCTGCTTACGGTATTTTTGGAAATGGAAACTACATCTAGGAAAGACCTTTTCTTCTTTTACCCACGATCCGCGTGTGTTTCTTGCTCTTAATCTTAGCCGTTCAGTGAGAGAAATCCCAACCATCCAACAGCTCTCCACGTGGGAGAGGATTCCCACTCACAGAAAACCAAAACCAACAACTGGTTTCGGCTCTGACGGATGTACGGGAAGTGTGTTGTTATCCGAGCCATTTGCTCTGGATCTTACGGTCTAGGATCGCTACAGGAACCCTGCGAAGGAGAGAGAACAGTTTCTTAAAGATCATCTCCACCTCCTTGCGACTGGAAAGAGAAAGAACGTTGTTTTCTTCCTCCATTTGAACCCACCGCCTAAAGCTCGACGAAGCTTCAAAAACCCATGGCCGCAAGCTTTTATGGAGCTATTCACACCATTTAGAATGATCCAAACTCTAAGATCCAAACCGGAGTCGAAGATGCGATTAAAGCCCCACCATCTTCCTCGGTAAAAGCTAAACTAAGATTGGTCTGGGTCAGATTTCAGACCATACTGATCATTTTTAGGGAAGAAGCAGGGAGGAAAGAAGGGGAAATGAAGAGAGATAGGGAAGATGGGTGCCCTATTGCACAGCTCGAATCGAGCCAAGTTTGGATCGAGTTGTGCTCGCAACTCAGACCGAAAATGGATTAGGCTAAGTCCAGTCTAACTTCTAGCCTAACTGAGTGCTGGGTGGAATCCAGCCACACCATCTGGTCATAAAAAGAGAGAAGAGAAACAGAGAAATGAAAGAAAGAAAGGGATAGAAAGAAAGGAAAGAGAAGAGAGAAAAGAGAGGGAGATCGAGTTTGGGAACTCGAATCATGATCTAGTCAACGGTCCGCAACTCGCTGGCTCAACAGTTCGGTGTAGCTAGGCTAAGTTGTGGCTCAGTCCGAGCTATACCAAGGAGAGTGATAGAAGGAGCAGGGAGAGGGAGTTGGGGGTGATCCAGCTGCATAAACATTGACCATGCAACCCACCAAGTTGTTGGCGAGTTTGGACTCGATTCGGGCTTGTCCGAGTTCATCAACTCACTGGCCCATGTCCTAGTATATTCAAAGTTGGTCTAAGAGTCCAATTGGAGAAGATGGAAGAAGAAACTAGAAGGGGAAAGGACCAAGTTAACTCGGTTGGGGCTGAGTCCATTTGAGCTGAGTCGGCAAGGTGAGAATTTTTATTTTTATGCTATTGACTAGAAATTTTGATTATTATTACAATGTATAAATTAATGTTGTTGTTATTACTATCATCAATTGAAATTCTAACTATTAATTTCCATCATAATGATTTTCATTACCATATTAACTAATATAAAATCATAACACTAGTGCTAATAATTATTTTGCAATTATTAAGTTTATATGGTAATTAATGGTACACCAAACTAGAAGGATCTCGATTTACAATTCCCATCCTTATTACTATTATCATGGTAATTTTTATTATAGACACGATTAGCCACTGATAGATTACTCATACAAGTATTAGTTAGTATAGATAAAACCACAACATTAGTTATTAGGAGTTTACTCACCATTCTTAAATATTGTCATTGGTAGTAGAAGTATACTGATTTCTACCATTATAATGATTATTATTACCACAATTAGCTAATATTAATTCTATCATTAATATTAATAATTATGTTATAGTTATAAACTATCATGATAATTAATTTTACATAAATTAACATTTAAATGCTAGAATCTAAATTCGATAACTAAACCCTAGGATGAAAACCCTAGATTCTACACTAAAATCTTAAGTAATCTAAACCCTAGTACAATACTTTAAACATAAATAGTGAATTAAGTTTGGATCTAATGGTACAATCTCATAACTTATGATAGGACCCAAGTCTAAGGGCGTGCGCACTTCCTAATAACATTAGAAAGCAAGTCGACAAATAAGATGATGATTCTTCCCCTTAAGCTTTCCATTTCCAAGTTGGTTTAAGTTATAGTCTTTATCAAATGTTAAAATTATTAATTCATTGCATGCGATCTCTTACATGGTCTATATCTGATTTATGGTTGACAATTGTGAAACATGATTGCATGCGATGGTTGCTTACATGATAGCTCTCTTTTTAATTTATAGTTCACATCATGACCTGTTGTGATTATTATGCTTAACATATGCCTGCCATGTTATAAGTGTATATTTTCACATGAATTGTTGTAAGTCACTATGGACCTATATTCACTACATTATTAGTGGGTAAGCCCTCTTGTGTATGTGAACCCATACTTAGTGTGTAACATGATGGAGTATGGAATGGAATGGACCCTCGATTGGAAGTTATGTGGGACATGGAATATTAATGTGGGATTTACCATCCATAGGTTATACGGCTTGAATGGCATTAAATGACCTCTTTTATTGATCTGATTAATCTTACTTGACCCTTTGCCATTTCGATTTAATATACCGAGCACTCTTTTACCGCTGCGATTTAACATCTATCCCATACTTTGATGATTTCGTTGCATTCTTTAATGGCCTATAACATGCAATGTTAATCCCTACTTATTGAATTTGATTGGCCACTGATCGATGGGTTCCATTAAGTATGTAACGCCCTGAAAATTGGGGGTCGAGCAAAGCTCAGCTCCCGAGTTCCAATGCATCACTTATGCAACATAGATAATGATGATTATGATGAGAGCATTGAAACATGAATGAAATTATACCAAAATAGCATATCATACTCCAGAGACAGTTAAATTTACAAGCGGAAGACTGTGATAGATATGTAAAATATATAAATTGTGGTGAGTCTCCAGAGTGTGATAATGTTACTAGGTTAATTCATTACAAGTACAATTTCAAATTATACCAAGTTGTGTAAGGTCATCTAGTCAATGTCCCAGAAAGCCCCGTCGATCTGGACATGGCTCACAGGAACCCGCCTGAATCTGCATAAAGGAGGAATCCTCCTCATCCTCATAAAAGTCCAGCTCCGCTTCGCAGCATCGCCATCATCTGAAACTCAAACAAGTTTGGTTGGTGTGTACAACACCGTCCCGTAACGTGGGAGTGAGTGATCACCTCAGTGGAACAGTAAAGCATAGGTTAACATGTTATCAAAACAGTCAAGCAGTACAATCAACAATCCTAAGTATTCTTGTTAATGCAAGTATGAAATGCTGTCATGATGCATGCCCTCACCAACATACTCCCTCATGCGACACCATCTTACATCCGCGGCATGCGTTCATCCCTCAGTACTCCACATCTTCCAGGCACATGCAGTGCGATGATGAGCATGATTACCTAGTTGTTATTAGTCCTTTTCATACAGCAGTATTGGGAAACTAAGGTACCTCCCTTGTATCATTCCCAAACATGATCCATTCTAGGGTCGTCAAACCTAGATAATCTCATACGATAGAGTGGTTCTAGGGCGCTGCAAAGGCTGTCAGGGTTGTTACATGCAATCGTTACACCACTCCCCCATCACCTTCTTAACGGTTCATCACTAAATTGATACAGGCCTAGTTCATACTTTATTCACCACGGCAAAACTCGTCACCTCACCGCAAATTCAGAGTAAGCTCGAGGTCACTACAAAGGGCTGTCAGGGCTGTTACACGCAATCGTTGCACCACTCCCCCATCACCTTATCAATGTAGGCCGACAGCACGAATATAGTGTCCCATACCACCATAATCGGCTCACGAGTCTGGTTGCTCAATGGACACTACGGGGAGGCTCGGGCTGACGCACTCGCAATACCACGAAACCCCAACGTAGGCCGACAGCTCGACCACGATGTCCCATACCACCATGCCCGACTCATGAGTCTTAGCGGATCGAGGTACCACGGTTAACGGGGTTGCACTGGTAAGTTCGGTACCTTAGGTTCAAGCAGTAGTGTCCAAACATGGTGAACATACATTAGAGGGATCGGGTTACTTGGGGAGCTCGGCTAGCTCGAGCGCACGACAAGTTAAACGACATGAAGTGCATAAGCACTTCGCGTGGCCAACCACTATCGTCAACCGAAGTACGACTCGGGTTCGTCGAACACATCTCTCGTGGCGAATGAATCTCAGCCACGAATTCAATCCCGTTACCGATTGTCTGGACTATACAATACCCTCAATCACATTCAATTACGGAATAGTTAAAGCAATAATGGATCAAGATTTCAAATCATACAATCCAAAATCCAATATTGTCCATTTAGGGCTGGCAGGGCTGTTGCACGGAATCGTTACACCACTCCCCCATCACCCTTCACGGATCTTATGGAATACAACTTAAACATATGCAGTACATAGATAAAATCATACAATCAGTTGAGCATGTTATGAAGTACAACATAAGCATGAGTTTGTACATATTCAATTCCTAATCATACAGATATCTAAAGAAATCATACACATAGTTAAAGGAGTTGAGAATCATATCTCAACACCCTCATACATTACAATTTACTAACTACTACTCATTTAGACATTTCAACAAATACTTTAGACTACATACATCAACATACATGACATATGTTGATCACATAGGTATTAGGCCAAATCCTTTCACTAGGGAGTTGCCCCAATTATAACACGCGTGCACCCACGACGGATAATCATGGCAAGCAGGAATCCAAGTTCTTATTCATTCAGTCATTTCCACAAACACTTGGGCTACACATTTTAACACATTTAGCGTATAGTGGTCGTGGCAGGATTTAGGGCAAGTCCTTTCGTCAAAGGGGTATCGCCTATACCACAATCATATATCCATGACAATTAGTCATGCCAAGCACGAATGCGAATTCTATACTCATTCGGTCATTTTCACAAACACTTAGAATACAGTCTTTTAACATACATAACATATATTAGCAAAAACATGTATTAGCGCGAATCCTTTCGCCGAGTGAGTATTATACATATATATAGCATGTTCATACAGTAATTAATCATGGCTAACATACTTTCAAAATTTGTACGTATACGGTATTTTTTACAAATACGAAGAATACAGTATATTCAACATAGTTAACGTATATCCGAAAAACGAAACGGACAACACTTTATACATGTACAATTGCATGCAGATCATGAATCTATCATTATCTGACATTGAAAGCATTGAAAACCATAACCTATACATCTAAAGTCCGCACCTTTTGTCGTAGAATCGTAATAGAGTCGATAGAATCTCAACGCTTTAGTATGCGGCAGTTTGGCAACCTATAAAATGAAATAGATTAGCTATTTCATCATTGGCAAAGTTCATAACCCTATATCAGATTAGGGTTAGGGTTTCTTACATAGAAACGAAGCCGGAATCGTCGGGAAAACGATGAGAAGTGAGTGGTGAAGCTTGTGTGGCGGCAGGGAAAAAGGGTAGGAAGAATCCTCCAACAACTCTCTCACTTTCACTCTCTTTTCTCTCTCTCTCTCTCTCTCTAATTTGTATGGGCTGGATATGAGAGGGTTTAAGGTCCTTATATAGGCTAAAAAGTCACCAAAACGGACTTAAGGTCAAGGTATACTTAGGTTATAACCAAAGTGAGTTCGATTCGATCCAACGGAGCACTTCTGGTTGCCCCTTTTCAGTGTCCGATCGGACTTAAGCTCACTAACCTTGGATCTAGGTCGAGTTAAGTTTTCATTTCGATCGGATTCACAGATCATGCGTGGCGGACCAGTTTCAGTTCAACGGTCACCGGAACTCGATCAGGGTTACAAGTACATGGACATGTGTATGAAATTTTCCTTGATCTGAGGGTGTATTTGGGTCAGATTCAGATGGTCTGGTTGCTTATAAATTGTCCGCAAGCGACAAGTGCTAGATTACTTAAATCATTTTGAATTTAATAAGAAAATCTCATTTTCTCACACTCTTCACTCCGGGCTCAAGCGAATAGCACTGTGACACTATCTGGATTTGATTTCTGAGATGGTTGTCAAGCCCAGCAAGGCGGTCCTAACCGTTTAACTTCGTGTTAATCGGACTTCCGACGTGTGGTCCAGATCTGATACGGAGTTTCAATGTGCTCCCGAGAGCAACTGGTTAGTGAGAATGATCCTAGATTTTAGGGTAACCTAGTGTCAATGATTCTACAAGTTTTGCGTCTTGTAGATCATATTTAAAGTGGATCAAGCATATTTCGTAACTAATCTAGTTTAACACTTAGTTACTTTGTGAAGGATAAGGTAGTGAAAGGTGAGATTTGTGAAGGAAATGTGAGGTTTTCAAGAGAATGGTTTGAAGAAGGGATTTAAGACCCCTGAATTGAGTGTTTGAGAAGTTAAACAGGAGTTAGGATTGTCCCATCACCTAAAGACGTCTAATTCCAGGTTGGCAAAAATTCGGGATGTTACAAAGTATCCTAAGGTGGGGGAATCTCATGAGCCGAGGATGGTGGTTATAGGACACTATGCTCGCGCTGTCGGCCTACGCTGGGTGACGAGCCCCCCGTAGTGACCATTGAGTTATTCAATTTGGCTGATTGTAACTGGATTAATAACAGTTGGCAAATCATGCATTCATAGCATATTGCGATGACGGGTGGCTAATTCTGAATGTTGTAGCTCGTGCCTTAGAGTTGTTGGGGTATCATTTCACAAGCTCCCAGACTATCGACTATCGACCCCTGTTCTGACTGGATGATCATTCCCAGGTTGGTGATTGGATGGGTGACGAGCCCAAGTCCGACTGGATGTGCATCCCCAGGTTGATGTGCATTCATACATCCATGCATATAAAAAGATTGCATCATGTATTGTTTTGATTGCCATGTTATTTTAACTATGCTTAACTAAGGCGGCTATAAGCCCCGTACCCTAGACCGCACCATTCCGTAGACTTCCGCGGTCTTTCCGGTCAAATTCTGGCAACCTTCAACCCTTAACCGGTAGTTATGCGCGACCCTGATTCACACGCCGTCAACCTGAGTCGACTCAACCCGAGACTAGTACCTTAACGACCGCGCCGTCGCCGCGGTTCCAATGCCACGACTCGCGCGCCGATCCGATGCTATGGTCAAGAGATGTGGGCCAGCGTCCGGTGCGAGGAAAACACCGCACGTACGAATTCTAAGAGAATCTCTACGAGATGTCATATCAATCATCCATCAATCAATCCCATCATGTCAAGAACACATCACCTCACACCCTTCCCCAAGCAACCCCCAAAAGTCAAAAAGTTCTTACATAAGCCCATACCTCTCTTACAACATTTGCCACAAAAGTCAAAAAGCTCTTACACATCCATCACCACCACATCAAACATCCATCACCCATCTTTCTCTCCCTTTATAAGTCTCTCTCTCTCTCTCTCTCTCTCTCTCTCTCTCTCTCTCTCTCTCTCTCCCCCCTTCATTTTTAAACTCATTCCAAGCAACCCAAACACCCCATACGTCCAAGCCTCTCTCATCTTGTAACGCCCTGAAAATTGGGGGTCGAGCATAAACTCAACTCCCGAGTTCCAAAACATCACTTATGCAACAAAATGAATGATGATTGAATGTTGACTGTATTCGTGCATTGAACATGAGTGAGATTAAGCCAAAGCAGCATATCATACTCCAGAGACAGTTAAATTTGCAAGCGGAAGACTGTGATAGATAAATAAAATATATAAACTATGAAGAGTCTCCAGAGTGTGATAACATTACCAGGTTAAATATTTACAAGTACAGTTTTAAAATATACCAAATGTGAGAAAGTGTAATGTCTCTTATCCCAAGTACCATAGCCCCGTCAATACAATATCAGGTCTTCATTGACCTGCCAGAGAGATACAGATAGGAGAACTCCTCCTATCATCATAGAAGTAGTCCGACAAGCATCGCCATTTTCAAACTCCTTCACAAGCATCGCCATCACCTGAAACTCAACAAATCTGGTTGGTGTGTACAACACCGTCCCGTAACGTGGGAGTGAGTGATCAACTCAGTGGAATAATAAAGCATAGGTTAACATGTTATCAATTCAATCAAGCAGTAATGATAAAGCAGTACAAATCAAACAATTCTAACTACTCTTATTAAGTGCGAGAATGAAATGACATGATGCTGTATGCCCTTGCGAAACCACCCTCATGCGACATCATCTTACGTTCGCGAATGCTTAACTCCCTCAGTGCGCCACATCTACTAAGCACATGCGGTGCGATGATGATCATGATTACCGAGTTATTATTAGTCCATTTCAAACAGTAGTATTGGGAAACTAAGGTACCTCCCTTGTATCATTCCCAAACATGATCCATTATAAGGTCGTCAATCCTAGTTAATCTCATATGATATTATGGTTCGAGAAGCATAGTGAAGGCATCGCAAAGGGCTCGTCACCCGTCAGCGCGGATACAGATCTCACCATATGCGGCTCAATTGCTGGCCGTCAGCTCGAGTACAGGTCTCACCGTACTCGGCTCAATCACTAGCCATCAGCTCGAGTACAGGTCTCACCGTACTCGGCTCAACTCATACTCTAGTTGCTGTGAAAGACTCGTCGCCAATCACAGACCCTTGGAGTATACTCGAAGATACTACGGAGGACTCGTCGCCCGTCAGCACGAGCACAGGTCTCACCGTACTCGGCTCTCGCCGTAAGTATCGACAGCTCGAATACAGTGTCCCATACCACCGTATTCGGCTCACGAGTTTGGTTGTGCAATGGTCACTACGGGGAGGCACATGGCCCCAGCATAGGCCAACAGCTCGGCCACGGTGTCCCATACCACCATGCCCGACTCATGCGTCTTAGCGGATCGAGGTACCATGATTAAAAGGGGTTTCACTGGTAAGTTTGGTACCCTAGGTTCAAGCAGTAGCGTCCAAACAGGGTGAACATGCATAAGGCAGATCGGGTTTCTTGACGAGCTCGACTAGCACGATCACCCGTTGAGCTGCACGACATGAAGTGCATAAACAACTTCGTGTGGCCTAGCCACTGCCGACAGGCAACGCACGACTCGAGTTCGTCGAACACATCCCACGTGGCAAATGAATCTCAACCACGAATTCAATCCCATTACCGATTTCCTGGGCCATAATCATAGCCCCAAACACAATCAATTGCAGATAGGTAAAGCAGTAATGGATCAGGATTCAAATCATACAATCAAAGTCTGGTATTAACCGTTTAGGGCTGCCAGGGCTGTTGCACGCACTCGTTGCTCTGCTCCCCCATCACCCATGACGGATCATACAACGTAAATATAAATTTAAGCATATGCATTACATAGTTAAAATCATAAAGCAGTTGAGCATGTTATGAATCACAACACAAGCATGAGTTTGTACATGTTCAATTCCTAATCACACAACTATCAAAGGAGATCATACACATAGTTAAAAAAGGTTGAGAATCATATCTTAACACCCTTATACATTACAATTTGCTAACTACTACTCATTCAGACATTTCAAGAAACACTTGAACTACATACATCACATACATGACATATGTTGATCACATAGGTATTAGGCCAAATCCTTCTACTAGGGAGCTACCCCAATTATAACACGCGAGCCCCCACGACGGATAGTTATGGCAAGCATGGGTCCAAGTTCTATATTCATTCAATCATTTCCACAAACACTTGGACTACGCGCTTTAACATATGTAGTGTATTGACCGTGGCGTGATTTAGGGCAAGTCCTTTTGTCAAGGGGTTGACTAGTACATTTCAATCATGTTCTTACATTCAATACACATGACAAACATAAATCATAAATCCATATTTACTTAGTCATTTTAACAAACACTTAGAATACACTATTCCAACATACATAGTGTATGTTAGCAAACATGTATTAGGGCGAACTCTTTCGCCAAACTAGTAATTTATGCATGTATAATATATTTATACAACAAATAATCATGGCAAATGTATCTCCAAATACATACGTATACGGTACTTTCTACAATACAGTATTTCTACATACATAGTGTATATTAGTAGAACATGTATTTGGACGAATCCTTTCGCCAAATAAGTATTTTATCCATATATCGTATAACCATATAACAAATAAACATGTCAAACACATTTTCAAAAAATATACGTATACGGTATTTTCTACAAATACCTAGAATATGTAGAATTCCATATTTTTCATCTTTAATCGAAACGGAAAACAGACAACACTTTGTACATGTGCAATTGCATGCAGATCATGAATCTATCATTATCTGACATTGAAAGCGTTGAAAACCATAACCTATACACCTAAAGTCCGCACCTTTTGTCGTAGAATCGTAACGGAGTTGATAGGTTTGCTAAGCTTCCGTATTCGGCAGTTTGGCAACATATAGAACAAAATAGGTTAGCTATTTCACAACCTACAACAGTCTAAACCCCAAAATAGATTAGGGTTAGGGTTTCTTACTTAGAAACGACGCCGGAAATGCCGGGAAAAGCGTCAAGAAATGGATGGTGCAGCCCGTGTGGTGGCAGGGAACGACGGCTGGGAGATTCTCCCACTTCTCCCTCACTTTCTCTCTCTTTTCCCTCTCTCAAATCCCAAATTCGTATGGCTGCCATGAGAGAGGGTTTAAGGTCCTTATATAGTCTCAAAACTCACCGAAATAGACTCCTGTTCAAGGGTTACTGCTAATATAGGTATTTCATCACTTTTCCAGCTCAAAAGAGAGGTTCTGGTGGCCCTCCTTGAGCCAAACGTCAGACTTAAGCTCTCCACACATGGATCTACGTGGGATTACATTTTCGACTCGATCGGATTCCCAGATCACACGTGGCGGACTAGTTTCAGTTCAACTGTCAGTGGGCCATGATCCGAAATTCCAAGCACATGTAAATGTTCCTGAAATTTTTCCTGATCCGAGGGTGTAATTTGGTCTGATTCTGACGGTCAGGTTGCTTAATACTGATGCGCAAGCGAATGGTGCCAGATCACTATTCCAGATATTTATTTTGTAAAGGGAATAGTGTTTTTCACACTCCCTCGCTCCGGATCCAAACGAATGGCCGTGGGACATCGGCTGGACCTGATTTTTGAGATGATTGTCAAGCCCAGTGAGGCAGTCCTAGTTCCTTAACTTCGTGTTGATCGGACTTCCGATGTGCAGTCTAGACCTAATACGAAGTTTCAAGTCATTCCCGAGAGTAGCCGGGAAAAGAGTTTGGTTCTAAACTTTAGGGTAACCTAGAGTCACTGATTTTGCAAGTTTTGGGTCTTACAGATCGTATTTAAAGCGATCCCAACGGATTTCATGGCTAATCGAGTTTTGCACATAGTTAACTTTGTTAAATTTCTAAAGGATTTAATCCTAATTGTTTTCTGGTTGAGATGGTACTTAGGCCTTTGTAGTTTGTATATAAAGTGATCCAAGTTTTACTACTTAGCTAGTTTAAGATAGTGTCTAGGGCGAAAGTGCCTTGAAAAATTGAAAGCACAAGGTAGTGAAGGGTGGGATTTGTGAAGGAAATGGGTTAAGGAGCGATTTTAGACTGTGGGATTTAGTTTTGACAAGTTGGTAAGGTCTTAGGATCGACCCATTGCCTAAGGACGTCTAATCCCAGGTTGGCAAAAATCTGGGATGTTACATGTCTCTCCCAAAAACCACAAGTGTGGCCCAATTTCCTCCCCTCTCATCTCCCATCTCAACCATCCAAATCTCATCTCCTCCATTGGAATCGAAGCCAAGGAGCTAAGGAAGTCTAGGGTGCAAGTAGAAGCCGGTGGGTGACCTTGGATCTCCACTCATTTATTTTCTTTGTGATGTAAGGGCCCACCTATGGTGGGACCCACCTTGATGTAGGCTTTGTATCAAAGAGGGGCCCATAGTGGTGGGGCCCCTCCACCTTTGCTGGTGTTTTTTTCTCTCTCTTCCTCTCTCTCTCCTTCCCTATGGTCATGGCCCATATATGATGTGTGTATATCATCCATGTCATCCAAATAGTGGGCCACCTTGAACTTTTTTTCTGGTGTGGGTCATCCAAATAGTGGCCCACCCGGATGGAAGGGAAACACATATATTAGCTTGATCCAAAATAGGTGGGCCAGGCGGGACCCACCTTGATGTGGCATGCCACCGTCCTTCAGTGGAGGTGGCTAAACAGTGAAGTGTCAACTGACGTGGGCGTGCTAACATGGAGTGTACACTGACATGGAGTGGGTATTGACATGGGTGGTGGACTGACCCACTCCCTCCATCTGTCCAGATGGACCACACCATGATGCATGGGCTTTATCCAGACCGTCCATAGCCCCTGGATGGTGGGACCCACGTCCGTATGGGGGCCCTCCTTAGTGCGTGTACACACCCAGGTCCACAGCTCAACCGGCAGATGGAGTGCTAGATACCTCATCTCAACACCAAGGCCTTGGTTTCCTTAGTGGGGTGGCTAACTGTGAAGTGTGAACACGGTGGGGTCCATGGGACCCCATCCACGCCATCCAACCATTTTGGTGGGCCACACCATCACGTGTGGCTTCAAGGACAGTGGGACCCACCCTCGCATGTGGGGCCCTCTCTAATCTAGGTGCCCGTCCAAGGCCTGGACGGCCTGGACGTCAGCTATATATGATATATATTATATTATATTATATTATATTATATTATATATATGATATATTATATTATATAATATATGTTTTAAAATATGTATATGGTGGTGGGCCCTACGTGGGACCCACCTCTACTTGCTGTAGGAAAGAAAAGAAAAAGAAAAAGTAAAGGAAAAGAGAGCAGCCACGTGCTCTCTCTCTCTCTATATCTCGCTCTCTCTCTCTCTCTCTCTCTCTCTCTCTCTCTCTCTCTCTCTCTCTCTCTCTCTCTCTCCCTGTAGCGCCAGTGGGCTGTAGGTCCCACATGATGTATGTGTTTTGGGCACGTGCCATCCATCTGTTTTCGTGCTGGGACCCATTTCCGTCTGACGACAGCAAGCTCTGTGGGTCCCACTACTAGACAGCAAGTCGCAGCCCCACTTTGATGTATATCAACACCGTCCACTATTTGAACGGCGGGGCCCACCATGATGCATGTGTTGTATCCATACCGTCCAACCATTTGTGAGGTTATTCTTACAACATGGAAAATAGTGTGAGCCAGATCTAAAGTTAAGTGGACCCCACCATTTAAATAGTGAGTCGTGACACCTACCATTCAAACTCCTAAGGGCCACGGCAATTTCCTTTTATTTTCATTTCAGCTACCTCTATGTTAACTTGTGAATAGATCGAATCTCAAAAATATATGAGGGTGGGCCCGATTTGATATACCTGAGGCCCATTTGACTTGGCCCGATTGAGTCGGCCCATTCAACTCGGCCCATATGATTAGGCCCATCTTGATGTAGTTAGGGCCCAACCATTGAGGCCCACCTGATATACATAAGGCCCATGTTATGCGGCCCATTTATTGTACCCAAGGCCCATGGGTCGAGGCCCAATTGGATGTATATAAGTCCATTAAGATGTATGACCCTACCATGGCTTGTGTATTGACGTTATGACAGCCGTGCCTTTGGAGCAATGTTCGTTTGACGTCCACATTATAGAATAATGTTGGTTAAATGTCCGCATTATGATTCTCCCTAGGGCCCATTGTTAGGCCCGTACTTGTAGGCCGTCTAGGCCCATCTTCGTTATGAACAGCATCTATCCGATATAACATGTGTAGTATAGTTCCATGATTCATGATCATACGCATCATATGTATGCTTGATATGAAAAGTGACTGATCATAGCATATGCATTCGGGCAGATTGTTTAGGGGCTCCCGGATAGGTGGTGTTGCCCTACATGAGCGCACGATATGCGCAGGATTGCTGCATGACTAGATAGTGTGATTCCTGCATTTGAATTGTGAGATATGGTACTGTATGCCCTAGTGACAACAGGGTCGTAGCCTCCATAGGCGTATCGTGGTTGGCAGGATTGGATACCAAAAATCTTGTTCTACATGGGGTGCTATAAATATCCCTGGGTGAAAGTCCCTAAACCCTTATGGTACCAAGAGGTTGCTCCAACGTCTAGATTGGGTGTATGAGAGTCGAGTGCCGATTACCAGACGGCCGCGCTATCCACTATGTCGTGGTCAGTTGGAAGGGGGTACGGCCTTACCCGCCCGAGAGGAGGGGGCAATGCTAGGCTGAGTTTGACCAGCTTGAGGAATGTGTCCGCTACCAACGAGTCAAGCCCGATATTGGCAGGCGGGTAGTGAGGTCTCTTTCACTTACCTTATTGTGCACGATGGGGCGGCAATCTGGTTTAGAGTGTACTATACCCCGGTGATATTCTAAATTTGAGCAGTATGGATATGTGGATATAGATGAGGATTTGTATGCTTGAGTTACACCTCACATCGCATGGCCTTGGTATGACCAACATCATTCATGCCTTGCATCGCATAGCCTCGGTACGGCTAAGGTATTCATGGATTCATCAGCATGCTCCGCATTACTCTGATACTGCATGATTGCATTACTACCTTGCGCACACACTTTCACCACCCTCTAAGCTTTCTATAAGCTTATGCACGACCGTGACGTTGGGACTCAACAGTGCTGAGGAAGGAGCACAGAGCAGATCATTTTGGAGCTTTTTGTCCATTATCATTGTATTTCCCTTTATGCTCATTGTACTTGTAAAGTTTTTTATCATAGTGGAAATGTGATGGAGTTTTTAGTTGTTGTTTGTGGGTTATGCCTTTGGTTATGCTTATTACGAATTAAACTAATGTTGAAAATTATCCTTGTAGCATCCCAGGATCAGAACCTGGCGTATGGGGGCTGGGAACCGAGAATGGGGTTCTACGGAGGCTGTCGGTGCCAGATTCGGCGATCGAGAATTTTATGAGCTTGTTTTCCGAGTTTGGGGCGCGACAGAAGTTAGTATCAGAGCATAACTCGGGAATAATCAAGAACAACATTACATGTCTGCTATGAGTTAGAATGATTGAGTCCTTAGTCCCAATAGCTTAGTGATCTTTGATTACCGACCCTTAACGTACGTGCCTTCGAGAGTTTTCAAGTTGATAGGCACCTTTGCTATTTCCTGTAGGACGAGATACCTAGGAGAGTGACCCGATCGACTCCCGCACCACCACCTGAGACTCCCGCACTACCACCGACGATCCCCACTCCACCACTAGAGATTCCTATTGCCCAGCCTATGGATGCAGCTCCTCCACTAGAGACCGGTGCAAATACGACCGTATCCGTAAGTGCCTCCCAGTTGCAGCAGATGTTACAGGCTATAACGGTCATACTTCAAGAGTAGGGCAGACACCCCGTCATTACTCTAACCCAAGCAGAGCAGGATCGCACGAGTGCCCTTCTTCGGGAGTTTCGACGAGTCGATCCCTCGCGTTTCCAAGGCGAGCCCAACCCGATGGTAGCTGAGAGATGGTGCGCCGATGTGGAGAAGATATTTGATATGATGGGATGCATGACCAAGTGGCGAGTCCGATTAGCCGTATTTCTTCTCCATGGTGAGGCTGAGCACTAGTGGACATCAGTCTCCGGAGCAGCAGGCGCCGATTTTGTGTCGACGTAGGAGGATTTTGTGGATTGGTTTGACTGACAGTATTTCCCTGATCACATCTGACGACAGCGGGCATTGGAGTTCGAGGCCTTGGTGCAGGGTGATATGGCCATGGCTCAGTATGCGGCCCGATTTGTAGCGCTATCCAGATTTGCGCCATATCTAGTAGATGATGAGGAGCGGAGAGCCTGTCGCTTTGAGGACGGCTTGCATTACGGTCTTCGAGGCCGTGTCATTAGGTGCTCCCGACGTTTGAGGGGGTGGTACGGAAGGCCCAGATTTTTCAGGCCGTGTGGACCGGTTCTCAGTCTGATTGTGGTCAGAGGAGAGACCGGAAGAGGTAGCTCCTTCCAATGACTCGCAGCAGCGTCGACCGCCGCAGCAAAGGCGTACAGGTCACCCAGCCTTCTGAGTGCCAGCAGTACCTCCAGCACCACCTCCGAGGCAGTTCACCGACACCTGTTTTGGGTGCGATGCGACGGGGCACCGTATGTGGGAGTGTCCTCGCCCTCAGCAGTAGCAGCTGCTGAGAGGTCCACAGTCGCCTCCACCGCAGCAGTAGCAAAGACCTCCACCACAGCAACAAGAGAGACCCGCACAGCAGCAGCAACAGCAGCCTCCACTACCGAGGCCACCTCAGCAGCAACATTAACACCAGCCTCCAAGGCCGTAGCAGTTTCGACCGCCTCAGCGACCCCAACAGCAGCAGCACACTTAGAGGGGACAGGCACCTCCCCAGCCGACTCAGGCTAGGTTCTACGCGGTTCAGCAGGATCCGCAGTCATCTGGAGGGGTTGTCGAGGGTATGCTTTTAGTCTCTACATGCGCTGCACATGTGTTGTTTGATTCTGGTGCATCGCATTCTTTTGTGGCTAAGAGTTTCTGCCGATCGACTGGCCTACCGTTGGAGTCTACTCATGGGAGTCTGTCAGTATCGAATCCCTTGGGGAAGACTGCAATGTTGGGCCGATTTTGCTCGTCTTGCCCCGTTCTAGTCGGGGATACCTTTTTGCCTGCCGATCTGTTTGCATTGCCAATGTCGGAGTTCGATGTCATCCTAGGCATGGATTGGCTTGCCGAGTACTATGCCATATTAGACTGCTCCGCGAGGACCATCACATTCTGTATACCAAGCTTGCTACAGTTTCAATTCGTTGCAGAGCCACGGGGAGAGCCATTGTCTTGCTTGATGTCCTGCACCATTGAGAAGCCTATTGCCACTTGTATTGATCAGATGCCGATTGTTTGCGATTTTTCCAATGTGTTTCAGGAGATTCTGGGATTACCGCACTGAATTTCAGATTGATCTCGTGCCCGGTACCGTGCCTATTTTGAAGGCACCGCATCGTATGGCACCATTGGAGTTACGGGAACTATAGAAGCAGTTGAACGAGTTGCGTGAGTTGGGGTTTATCTGTCTGAGCAGTTCACCGTGGGGAGCGCCGGTACTCTTCCTGAAGAAGACGGCTGGATCGTTGAGGCTCTACGTAAACTACCGCGAGCTCAACTAGGTCAAGGTCAAGAACAAGTACCCGCTCCTGAGGATTGATGATTTGTTTCATCAACTGTAGGGTGTACAGTTCTTTTCAAAGATTGACTTGTGTTCCGGTTATCATCATATTCGGGTCTGAGAGGAGGACATTCCGAAGACGGCTTTCAGGACACGCTACGGTCATTTTGAGTTCCAGATCATGTCCTTCGGGTTGACCAATGCACTCGCGGTCTTCATGCAATTGATGTAACATCCCGAAAAATCGAGGGTCGAGCATAACTCAACACCCAAGTTCCCAGAATATCACTTATGCAACATAGATAATGATGATTGAATGTTGTCTATATTAGTGTATTCAACATGAGTGAGATTAAGCCAAAACAGAATATCATACTCCAGAGACAGTGAATTAACAAGCGGAAGACTGTGATAGATATATATACAATATAAAAATAGTGGTGGGTCTCCAGAGTGTGATAATGTTACTAGGTTAAATACTTACAAATACAGTTCTAAAATATACCAAATGTGTAAGTGTAATGTCTTCTATCCCAAGTACCATAGCCCCGTCAATACAATAACAGGTCTTCATAAACCTGTCAGAGAGCTACAAGTAGGAGAACTCCTCCACATCATAGTAGTCCGGCTCTGCTTCAAAAGCATCGCCATCACCTGAAACTCAACAAATCTGGTTGGTGTGTACAACACCGTCCCGTAATGTGGGAGTGAGTGATCAACTCAGTGGAACAGTAAAGCATAGGTTAACATGTTATCAATTTAGTCAAGCAGCAATGATAAAGCAGTAAAATCAAACAATTCTAACTATTCTTATTTAATGCAAGTATGAATACAGTCATGATGTATGCCCTTGCCAAACCACCCTCATGCGACACCATCTTACGTTCGCGAATGCGTTCATCCCTCAGTGCTCCACATCTACCAGGCACATGCAATGCATGATGAGCATGATTACCGAGTTGTTATTAGTCCATTTCAAACAGCAGTATTGGGAAACTAAGGTACCTCTCTTGTATCATTCCCAAACATGATCCATTCTAGGATCGTCAGTCCTAGTTAATCTCATATAATATTATGGTTTGAGAGGCATAGCGAAGGCATCACAAAGGGCTCGTCACCCGTCAGCACGGATATAGATCTCACCGTATGCGGCTCAATTCCTGGCCGTCAGCTCGAATACAGGTCTCACCGTACTCGGCTCAATCGCTGGCCGTCAGCTCGAATACAGATCTCACCGTACTCGGCTCAACTCATGCTCTAGTTGCTGTGAAGGGCTCGTCGCCAATCTCAGACCTTAGAGTATACTCGAAGACACTACGGAGGACTCGTCGCCCGTCAGCACGAATACAGGTCTCACCGTATTCGGCTCTCACCGTAGGTGTCGACAGCTCGAATATAGTGTCCCATACCACCATAATCAGCTCACGAGTCTGGTTGCTCACTGGTCACTACGGGGAGGCACGTGGCCCCAGCGTAGGCCGACAGCTCGACCACGTTGCCCATACCACCATGTCCGGCTCATGAGTCTTAGCGGATCGAGGTACCATGGTTAACGGGATTTCACTGGTAAGTTTGGTACCCTAGGTTCAAGCAGTAGCGTCCAAACATGGTGAACATACATTAGACAGATTGGGTTACTTGACGAGCTCGGCTAGCTCGAGCGCACAACAAGTTGAACGATATGAAGTGCATAAGCACTTCGTGTGGCCAACCACTATCGCCAACCGAAGTACGACTCATGTTCATCGAACACATCTCACATGGCAAATGAAACTCAGCCACGCATCCAATCCTGGTACCGATTGTCTGGACTATAATCATAGCCCCAAGCATAATCAATTGCAGATAGATAAAACAGTAGTGGATCAAGATTCAACTCATACAATCAAGGTCTGGTATTATCCATTTAGGGCTGTCAGGGCTGTTGCACGCACTCGTTGCTCCACTCCCCCATCACCCATGATGGATCATACAACGTAAATATGAATTTAAACATATGCCTTACATAGATAAAATCATAAAAGCAGTTGAGCATGTTATGAAGCACAACACAAGCATGAGTTTGTACATATTCAATTCCTAATCACACAGCTATCCAAGGAAATCATACACATAGTTAAAGGAGTTGAGAATCATATCTCAACAACCTTATACATTACAATTTACTAACTACTACTCATTCAGACATTTCAACAAACACTTTAAAATACATACATCAACATACATGACATATGTTGATCACATAGGCATTAGGCCAAATCCTTTCACTAGGGAGTTGCCCCAATCATAACACACATACACCCACGACGGATAGTCATGGCAAGCGAGAATCCAAGTTCCATATTCATTCAGTCATTTCCATAAACACTTGGGCCACACATTTTAGCATATATAGTGTATATTGGCCGTGGTGTGATTTAGGACAAATCCTTTCGTCAAAGGGGCGTCACCAATACAACAATCAATTATCCATGACAATTAGTCATGGCGAACACGAATGAGAATTCTATACTCATTCAGTCATTTTCACAAACACTTAGAATACACTATCACCACATATATGGTGTATGTTAACAAGACATGTATTAGGGCTATCCTTTCGCTAAGCAAGTATTTTATCCATGTATAATATATTCATACAGCAAATAATCATGGCAAATACATCTCCAAATTTTATACCTATACGGTATTTTCTAGAATACACAATATCAACATTCATAGTGTATATAAGTAAAACATGTATTAGGGCGAGTCTTTTCGCCAAACAAGTAATTTATCCACATATAATATATTCATACAACAATTAATCATGTCAAACACATTTCCAAAATTTGTACGTATACGGTACTTTCAACAAATACCTAGAGTATGTAGAATTCCATATTTTTCATCTTTAATCGAAACGGAAAACAGACAGCACTTTGTACATGTGCAATTGCATGCAGATCATGAATCTATCATTATCTGACATTGAAAACGTTGAAAACCATAACCTATACACCTAAAGTCTGCACTTTTATCGTAGAATCGAAACGGAGTTGATAGAATTGCTAAGCTTCCATATTGGGCAGTTTGGCAACCTATAGAACGAAATAGGTTAGCTATTTCATAACCTACAACCACTCAAGCCCCAAATCAGATTAGGGTTAGGGTTTCTTACCTAGAAACGGAGCTGGAATCGCTAGAAAAATCATTAGAACGGAGTGGTGGAGCTCGTGGACCGGCAGGGAAGAGTGGCAGGGAGAATCTCCCACTGCTCCCACACTTTCTCTCTCTTTTCTCTCTTCTCTCTCTAGGGTTTCTCTCAAATTCGTATGACTGCAATGAGAGAGGGTTTAAGGTCATTATATAGTCTAAAAACTCACTGAAATAGACTCCAGGTCAAAGTATACTTAGGTTATAACCAAAACGGGTCAGTTTCAGCTCCACGGAGGACTTCTGGCGGGCCTCCTTGAGCCAAAGGTCGGACTTAAGCTCACCGACACCGGATCTACGTTTAGTTAAGTTTTCGTTTCGGTCGGAATTCCAGATCACGCGTGGCGGACCAGTTTCAGTTCAACGGTCAGCAGACCTCGATCGGAGATTCCGAGTACATGTAAATGTGTATGAAATTTCTCCTGATCCGAGGGTGTAATTTGGTCTGATTCTGACGGTCTGGTTGCTTAAAACTGATCCGCAAGCAACACGTGCCAGATTACTATTCAAGATATTTTATTTTGAATTAATTTCATATTTCTCACACTCTTCACTCTGAGCTCAAGCGAATAGTGCTGGGACACTATCTCGATTTGATTTCCGAGATGATTGTCAAGCCCAGCAAGGCGGTCCTAGTTCCTAAACTTCGTGTTAATCGGACTTCCGACGTGCGGTCCAGATCCGATACGGAGTTTCGAGATGCTCCCGAGAGCAGTCGGGTAATGAGATTGATCCTAGATTTTAGGGTAACTTAGCGTCAATGATTCTACAACTTTTGGGTCTTACAGATCGTATTTAAAGTGATTGGTGCTAATTTCGCAGGCACTCGAGTTTAACACTAGATAAATCTCGCTTAATTTCTAAAGGATTTAGTCCTGTAAGATTTCTGTCTGAGGTGGTACCTAGGCCTTTGTGGTTTGTATATAAAGTGATCCGAGTTATACTACTTAGCTAGCTTAAGTTACTATCTAGGATGAAAGTACTTAGAAAGATTGAAGAGCAAGGTGGTGAAGGATGGGATTTGTGAAAGAAATGGGTTCACAAGCGATTTTAGCCTTTGGGACTGAGTTTTGACAAGTTGATAAGGTGTTAGGATCGACCCATTGCCTAAGGACATCTAATCCCAGGTTGGAAAAATAACGGGATGTTACAGTTGATGAACGAGGTCTTCTGCCCTTATCTCGATCAGTTTGTTGTAGTCTTCATCGACAACATTCTGATCTATTCGAGGACCCATGAGGAGTACGAGCAACATTTAGAGGTTACATTGCAAACCCTCCATGCACACCATCTGTATGCAAAGCTGGAGAAGTACGAGCTCTGGCAGGAGGAAGTGAAGTTCCTCGGTCACGTGGTGACGAGGGAGGGTGTCGCAGTGGACCCCTCGAAGGTTAAGGTAGTGCGTCAGTAGGGCCAGCCCACGACTGCGTCCGAGATTCGCAGTTTCCTTGGTTTAGCGGGCTATTACCGACGTTTCATTGAGGGATTCTCTCGTATTGCAGCCCCGCTGACCAGGTTGACTCGGAAGGGCGCAGAGTTTATTTGGAGCGACGCATGTGAGCGAACATTTATAGAGTTGACAGACCGTCTGACGTCTCCTCCTATCCTCACTCTTCCTTCTGGGAGTAATGGATTTATTGTATTCACCGATACCTCGCATATTGGTTTGGGTGTTGTCCTGATGCAGCACGGGAGACCAGTGGCCTTCGTGTCTCGCCAGCTCAAGATCCATGAGCTGAACTACCCCACGCATGATTTAGAGCTGGCTGAAGTTATCTTCGCAGTGAAGGTGTGGAGGCACTATCTCTATAGGGTTAGGTTCGAGCTTTTTTCTGACCACAAGAGCTTGAAGTATCTCTTCTCGCAGTCTGATTTCAATATGAGGTAGAGGCGCTAGATGGAGCTCCTGAAAGACTACGATTTCGATCTTCAGTACCACCCGGGCAAGGCGAACGTGGTGGTAGATGCCCTCAGCCGTCAGCCACGAGGCCTGGTGGAGCATATGATGATTCAGGAGTGGCGGATGTTTAAGGATGTAGAAGAATATAATTTTGAGTTCGGCCTGCAGTCTTCTATCGTGCAATTATCGAGCCTGTCGATTCAACCCTCTCTTGTCACAAGGGTGATCGAGGCTCAATAGGCTATTGAGTCATTGCAAAGTTATATGGCTGAGGCGGCATCTGAGAGTCAGGCAGATTGACAGATTGGTACGGATGGTGGACTTCACTTTAGAGGCCGATTATGTGTTCCGGATATTCTTGAGTTATGTAGAGATCTTATGACCGAGGCACATCGATCGCAATTTTTTATCCACCTTAACTCGACGAAGATGTACCATGACATGAGGTGACAGTATTTTTGGACGGGGATAAAGCGCTAGATTGCCAGTTTTATGGTCGAGTGTGACATGTGCCAGCGTGTCAAGGCCAATCATCAGAGACCTCCTGGTCTATTGCAGTCGTTGAATGTCCCGATGTGGAAGTGGGAGCAAGTGTCGACAGATTTCATTATGGGCTTTCCGAGGACTCAGCGCAGTCATGACGCCATCTAGGTTGTTATGGATCGTCTGACGAAGTCGCCACATTTTCTTTCAATTCGTGCGACTTGGCCTTTGGACCAACTTGCGAGGTTGTTCGTTGAGGAGATTGTGAGACTGCATGGCGTTCCAGTCTCAATCGTTTCTGACCGAGACCCGAGGTTCATGTCTTAGTTTTGGGAGAGCTTTCAGAGAGTGATAGGGATTGATTTGCAGCTCAGCACCGCGTACCATCAGTAGACCGATGGCCAGACCGAGAGGGTCAACTAGATCCTTAAGGATATGCTTTGGGCCTGCGAGATTGATTTTGGGGGTAGTTGGGATGAGCATCTGCGATTGGCTGAGTTCCCTTAGAACAACAGCTATCAGGCGACCAACGGCATGACTCCTTTTGAGGCACTATATGGCAGACCATGCAAATTACCGAGCTATTGGACCAAAGTTGGAGAGCGCCGTCTCCTAGGTCCCGAGCTTATGTAGTAGACGTCAGAGGCTATCGATATCATCAGGCAGAGGATGCGCACAGCTCAGAGCCGGCAAAAGAGTTTTGCAGATCGTCGGCGTCGTCCCTTGGAGTTTGATGTAGGGGACCATGTGTATCTCAAGGTCTCGCCCATGAAGGGCGTAGTTCGATTTAGAGCGAAGGGCAAGCTTGCCTCGAGATTCATAGGACCTTTTGAGATCATTGGGCGAGTTGGCTCCATGGCCTATCGGCTTGCCTTGCCATCTCAGTTGTCTGGCGTCCACAACATTTTCCATGTCTCTATGTTGAGGAAGTGTGGGTTAGACATCGTTTCTTTTATTGATTGGTAGCCTTAGAGGTTCATGAGGACGCTTCCTATATTGAGCAGCCTGTTCGTATCCTTGATCGGAAGGAGCAGGTCCTCCGGACCAAGGTTATTCCATTAGTGAAGCTTCAGTGGGGTCACCATTCTGTTAAGGAGGCTTCTTGGGAGCACGAGGCTGAGATTCGAGAGCGTTATCCCCATCTCTTTGATGACTGATTATGTGTTGTATTTTGTATATTATCCCTAATTTTATATAGTGATGTTATGTTTCTTCTCCCTCAGGAGTTATATTTAGTTACGATTATTGTGTAAATTTTAAGGATAAAATTTTTATTAGGAGTGGAGAGCTATAAGCCCCGTACCCTAGATCGTACCGTTCTATAGACTTCCGCAATCTTCTCGGTCAAATTTCGACAACCTTCGACCCTTAACCGGTAGTTACGCGCGACCCTGATTCACACGTGTCAACCCGAGTCGACTCAACCCGAGACTAGTACCTTAGCGACCGCACCGTCGCCGCGGTTCTGATGCAGTGACTCGCGCGCTGATCCGATGCTCTGGCCAGGAGATGTGGGCCAGTGTTCGGTGCGAGGAAAACACCACGCGTGCGAATTTTGAGAGAATCTCTACGAGATGTCACATCAATCATCCATCAATCAATCCCATCATGTCAAGTACACATCACCTCACACCCTTTCCCAAGCAACCCCAAAAGTCAAAAAGTTCTTACACAAGCCCATACCTCTCTTACAACATTTGCCACAAAAGTAAATAAGCTCTTACACATCCATCACCACCACATCAAAATCCATCACCCATCTCTCTCTCCCTTTACAAATCTCTCTCTCTCTCCCCTTCATTTTCAAACTCATTCTAAGCAACTCAAACACCCCAAAGTCCAAGCCTCTCCCATCTCTCCCAAAAACCACAAGTGTGGCCCACTTTCCTCCCCTCTCATCTCCCCTCTCAACCATCCAAACCTCATCTCCTCCATTAGAATCGAAGCTAAGGAGCTAAGGAAGTCTAGGGTGCAAGTAGAAGCCGGTGGGTGACCTTGGATCTCCACTCCTTTATCTTCTTTGTGATGTAAGGGCCCACCTATGGTGGGACTTACCTTGATGTAGGCTTTGTATCAAAGAGGGGCCCATAGTGGCGGGGCCCCCTCCATCTTTGCCGATGTTTTTTTTCTTTCTCTCTTCCTCTCTCTCTCCTTCCCTATGGTCATGACCCACCTATGATGTGTGTATCTCATCCATGTCATCCAAATAATGGGCAACCTTGACCTTTTTTTATGGTGTGGGTCATCCAAATAGTGGGACACCAGGATGGAAGGGAAACACATATATTAGCCTGATTCAAAACAGGTGGGCCAGGTGGGACCCACCTTGATGTGGCATGCCACCGTCCTTCAGTGGAGGTGGCTAAACAGTGAAGTGTCAACTGACGTGGGCGTGCTAACATGGAGTGTGCACTGACATGGATTGGGTACTGACATGGGTGTGGATTGACCCACTCCCTCCATCTGTCCAGATGGACCACACCATGATGCATAGGCTTTATCCAGACCGTCCACAGCCCCTGGATGGTAGGACCCACGTCCGTATGGGGTCCCTCCTTAGTGCGTGTGCACGCCCAGGTCCACAGCTCAATTGGCAGATGGAGTGATAGATACCTCGTCTCAACACCAAGGCCTTGGTTTCCCTAGTGGGGTGGCTAACTGTGAAGTGTGAACACGGTGGGGTCCATGGGACCCCATCCATGCCGTCCAACCATTTTGGTGGGCCACACCATCACGTGTGGATTCAAGGACGGTGGGACCCACCCTCACATGTTTGGCCCTCCCTAATCTGGGTGCCCGTCCAGGCCCTGGACGGCCTGGACGTTAGCTATATATGATATATATTATATTATATTATATTATATTATATATGATATATTATATTAGATAATATATGTTTTAAAATATGTATATGGTGGTGGGCCCTATGTGGGACCCACCTCTGCTTGCTGCAGGAAAGAAAAGAAAAAGAAAACGTAAGGGAAAAGAGAGCAGCCATGTGCTCTCTCTCTCTCTCTATATCTCTCTCTCTATATCTCGCTCTCTCTCTCTCTCCCTATAGCGTCCGTGGGCTGTAGGGCCCACATGATGTATGTGTTTTGGGCACGTGCCGTCCATCTGTTTTCGTGGTGGGACCCATTGCTATCTGACGACAGCAAGCTCTGTGGGTCCCACTACTAGACAGCAAACCGCGACCCCACTTTGATGTATATCAACACCGTCCACTATTTGAATGGCGGGGCCCACCATGATGCATGTGTTGTATCTATACCGTCCAACCATTTGTGAGGTTATTCTTACAACATGGAAAATAGTGTGAGCTAGATCTAAAGTTAAGTGGACCGCACCATTTAAATAGTGAGCCGTGGCACCCACCGTTCAAACTCCTAAGGGCCACGGTAATTTCTATTTGTTTTCATTTCATCTACCTCTATGTTAACTTGTGAATAGATCGGATCTTAAAAATATATGAGGGTGGGCCCGATTTGATATACCTGAGGCCCATTTGACTCGACCCATTTGACTTGGCCCGATTGATTCGGCCCATTCAACTCAGCCCATATGATTAGGCCCATCTTGATGTAGTTAGGGCCCAACCATTGAGGGCCACCTGATATACTTAAGGCCCATGTTATGCGGCCCATTTGTTGTACCCAAGGCCCATGGGTCGAGGCCCAATTGGATGTACACAAGTCCATTAAGATGTATGACCCTACCATGGCTTGTGTACTAATGTTATGACAGTCGTGCCTTGGGAGTAATGTTGGTTAAATGTCTGCATTATGATTCTCCCTAGGGCCCATTGTTAGGCCGGTACTTGTAGGCCGTCTAGGCCCATCTTCGTTATAAACATCATCTATCCCATAAACATGTGTAGTATAGTTCCATGATTCATGATCATACGCATCATATGTATGCTTGATATGAGAAGTGACTGATCATAGCATATGCCTTCGGGCAGATTGTTTAAGGGATCTCGGATAGGCAGTGTTGTCCTACATGAGCGCACGATACGCGCAGGATTGCTGCATGACTGGATAGTGTGATTCATGCATTCGCATTGTGTAATATGGTACTGTACGCCCTAGTGACATCAGGGTCGTAGCCTCCACAAGCGTATCGTGGTTGGCAGAATTGGATACTGGAAATCTTGTTCTACATGGAGTGCTATACATATCCCTGGGTGAAAGTCCCTAAACCCTTATGGTACCAAGAGGTTGCTCCAACGTCTAGACCGAGTGGGTGCATGAGTGTTGAGTGCCGATTACCAGACGGTCGCGCTTTCCACTGTGCCGTGGTCGGTTGGAAGGGGGTGCGGCCTTACACGCCCAAGAGGAGGGGGCAATGCTAGGCTGAGTTTGACCAGCTCGAGGAATGGGTCCGCTACCGACGAGTCGAGCCCGATATTGACAGGCGGGTAGTGAGGTCTCTTCCACTTATCTTATTGCGCGCGAAGGGGCAGCAATCTGGTTTAGAGTGTACTAGACCCCGGTGATATTCCAGATTTGAGTAGTATGGATATGTGGATATAGATGAGGATTTGTATGTGTGAGGTGCATCTTGCATCGCATGGCCTTGATATGGCCAACATCATTCATGCCTTGCATCGCATGGCCTCTGTACGGCTAAGGTATTCATGGATTCATCGGCATGTTCCTCATTACTCTGATACTGCATGATTGCATTACTACCTTACGCACACACTTTCACCACCCTCTAAGCTTTCTATAAGCTTATGCACAACCGTTGCGTGCAGGTGACGTTGGGATGCAGCAGCGCTAAGGCAGAGCGCAGAGCAAATCATTTTGGAGCTTTTTGTCCATTATCATTGTATTTTCCTTTATGCTCATTGTACTTGTAAAGTTTTTGATCATAGTGGAAATGTGATGGAGTTTTTGGTTGTTGTTTGTGGGTTATGCATTTGTGTATGCTTATTACGAATTAAACTGATGTTGAAAATCCTCCTTGTACCATCTAAGGATCGGAACCTGGCGTATGGGCGTTGGGAGATGAGAATGGGGTTATATGGAGGTTGTCGGCGCCGGATTCGGCGATCGAGAATTTTGTGAGCCCAGTTTTCGAGTTTGGGGCGTGACAACGACAATGTGTAATCTTGAGGGGAATTCATACTGAGTTGGCCACTCATCCATCAAATATATAATCGTACAGGTAGCACTGGTGGCTTAAGTGATTTGCAGGTTTTGACAGACCAGGAGCCGTTGTGGTGGTCAAGAATGCGTGGTTGTACCTGTCAAGGAAGCTACATGACTTTGCAGCTTTCGTTTATATGTTTTATATGCTTTTATATATTTCTCATGTAAGTAATCTTATAATTGATAATGTGGAGACATTAGTTTGTATAAGTCATTATGGGAAACCTCTTTTGTATTCTAAATATAAATGAAAATTTTCATTTATGCTGACTTGTCCATTCTGCGCTTTTCTGCTAACTCTAATAAAAGAAAAAGATTACATATGAAATTTGGCTCTTTTTAAGTTAACACTCGGATTCTTGAGATACAGGTCATATACTCGGGTCCTGAAAACATGGAGCGTTACAATCTACCTTGAGAAGCTAAAGGGTCTTGCAGCTCAAATTTACTTGCATTCTACTATTTCTCATGTATTGGATTATGTAATTCTTATATTTGTTAATTCTGGAGACATTGGTTTGTATAAGTCATTATGGGCAGCTTCTTGTACATTTGAATGATAATAAAATTTTTCTTTATATCGATTTGTCCATACTACGCTCATCTGCTTACTCTGAATGAAGAAAAAATGTACACTCGAATTTGACCATCTTTTAAGATTAACACTCGGGTTTTTGGGATATGTGTCATATACTCGGGTCCTTAAAAGACAAGGCGTTATAATTGGTATCAGAGCACGGTTTGGACAAATTTGGCCTTGGGAAATGAACTTATACAAGCTTTGAAATGTCTCAAGTTAGAATATTTGAAACTAGAAATTTGAACTTAAGAGAATTTCCTTTAGACTTAGAAGAATGATTGGGAATGTAGAGACCCAAACTTAGGTTTCCTTAGAATTATTAGAGAAACTATTGAGAATTTCCTTTATAGCTAAGAGGAATTGAGAACATAGGAAATCAAAATGTTAGGCCCCCTAGACAGTTGTTTGGATAACCATGGAACTTAGAAATGGACTTATAAGGTTCCCTTTGAAATTGTTGGAGTATCATTCAAACTTATGTGAGGTTCCCTTGTGTTAAGGAAGGTTGAGAACTCAGGAGCTTAAAACTTTAGGTCATTTGAACATCTCATGTTTAGTCATGCCTTGATTTCCATGGAAACTACCAGCATCGTTGTTTGAACTTAGAAACTAAACTCATGTATCATGGAAGAACGAATACCCAAAGGACATTTTAGAAATTTAGGATCCAAACCTTTTTTTTGTAATTTCCCTTAGTCAAAGATAACATGGTCACAACACTTGGTGAATGAAAAGAACTTACACATTGTAGGAATTTCCGTGATCACTAGATTGTACACTCAATTGGACACAGGTGCCCTCTAAGCGCTTAAGAATCGCAACGGGAAATGTAGTTTGAATTCCTTAACACATCTCTTTACTTAGAATTAATATTCCTTACAAATTCTAGCACATGAAATTAATCAGAGGTGAAGTTATGGGGTTTTGGGTAAGTGGTTAGCCCTAGACTGAACATATTGAACCTAGATTCGAGAAATGGGGATAAGTTTAATGGCTTTCAAACAAAAAATTTTATATTGAAACTCTGGTCTTGAAATTTGTGTCGAGTACTTGGGTACTCAGAGTGCGCAGCAGAAGCATTACGAGCCACATGGTCTTATCCGTTATGGAGATAGATGGGTACTTGATATTCTAGGAGCCTAGGATAATCGAAATCATGGGTTGATGGAACCACATTTAAGCGAAGTTGCGTAGTTTGACCCGAATACCATATCCTAGCAAACTCTAATGATCACAATTCCCTGATCAGGCAGAAGATCAAGGGTTACCAGGATTAGGAATTTATACAGTGAATCCTCTGTTCTACGTAGGCAAAGGATCAATGTATCAGGCTCAAACCTACTACCACCATCTACTCGTGTTAGTTCGAACGCTGAAAAAAATAGTACTACTAGTTGCCACATAAATGAACTGATAACCCTAGTAGTTGTTAAGGGAAATTTTGATGTTGATGAGCATTAAAGCAACTCCCTAGATTCGATTAATGCTGGAGCGATCTCTAACTTTTAGTGAGCCTTAGACACCTCAGTTGGTGCTAGACGAGAACTTAAGGGTTGTGGGGAAATTAAATAAAACTCATCGGGATTTTATACGGGGACATGGGGTACGTCTTTTAGATAATTGAATCACTCGTAATACTAATAATAGGTACGCATATTAGTTAATACTGAAGTAGAACTCCATTATTTTTCTTTAAGGGGGGTAGATTGTAATGACCCTTGTCCTAGTAGTAAGTCATGGGCATTTGCACATACAAATAAACTTAGCATTGAGCACTAGCGAATTTACACGGACACCTTAAGATAGACTATTGTTCACATTCGTAGAAGAAGTACTGAATTTCGGGGATGAAATTCCCTTTAAGGGGGGTAGATTGTAACACCCCATACTTTCCAGTACTCGAGTGTTACCACGTAGTCTAACTTAGTATAAATACAAGCCTGGCTTAGGTAAACATTCGCGTTCATTCTAGCCTAAATCCAACCCTTGAAAACAATCCCCATCCATACATCGAGCTATCCATCGGCCGATCTCCAAGATGGATCACCATACCACCAGAGATATCTTATTTTTAGGATTCCAAAGTCACTAATAGACAAACCTAACCTGACATCATCTAATATAAGACCTAGATTAATGGACCTTGTGCTTAAATAAATAAACAAACAAATAATCCTACCATTAGAATCTGGATCATGATGATACGCTAAAATACACCTATTTAGTACAACTAAATCACATAAATCAAGCTAGGGATCAAGGTCACATGGTCCACCATTCATCAGGCTACAACACCTCATTGGAATCTCTACCCTTAAATCAAGTGATCCAACCGTAGAATTACTTGAACCCTCAGGATGTCAAGGATAGGAAATTAGGTGATCACTTGGAGTGGCCTACTCCTACGCTCAAAAATCCTAAACTAAGGTATGGAACACGAAGCGTAGGTCCCACATATTAAAAATATGGACGAGTCATAATAATATACTAAAAGGTAAATGAATAACAATGTACAGGTAACGATAATAATATCGTTATTACTAAAATATTTAAATAGTAAAAAAATCATAGGATGAACGACCCTAATCACTTTCAGGAAGTAGGCCCTACAATTTAATTCAAAATAATAATAATGGTGGTAATAATACTAGTAATAATATTAAAAGTAATAACAATAATAAATATAATAATTATTATACAAAACCATGAGACAGATAGTACTAGGGCTAGTGATCCTTGATCAAGGACCCTTCGAGGGACCTCTAGAGTGGAATGGATGGGTGGATTTCTTGAAAACATATCTGTGGACCCCACAACTATTGTGTGCATGTGCCAGAGGGAGTGCACTCGAGGTGCACTGGACTCCACCTCCAGTCAAATCGGGCTTGACCCGAAATCCCTCCTAAAAGAGAGATTTTCCCTCTCTCCCTTCGGTTTCGTCAGCTGATGGACAACGTCCGTTTCCTTCATACGATGGCCCACTACTGACTCTTGATCGGATGATCTAATCCATCCAACACGTGCGCCCCTCGAAATTGACTAAAACCCAAGTTTCACTATGACCTAAACACACGTGCACACGTGCAATAGCAGGTGCAAATGGTTGGGCGGGCGAACGGATTTGTGTTTCTTGTCGTTCCAAAACCAGACCGTTGTGATCAATGCAGGCCACCTATGACCAATCCAAACCGCCCACCTTGTAGATCCCTCAATCATGGACAAAACCATGTCACTCATGCGGTTCCACGTGTACGTGCGTGCGCACAAACAGGGCCCAACAGGGCCTTGTGCTACATTTCCAAAAATGGAAATTACGGCTGAAAAGGTTTTTCCTCCCCAAAATTCGCATGAATCCCTCTCTTCTCAATCTCAACCATTTTCCTGAGTAAATCTCTACCCTCCATTTAGACCTGGTTTTGTTTAAGAGTTTTTTAGAAAAACTAGCAGCTGGTTTTCTCTATACTTGTGGTATTCGGAGTTTATGGAAAAACAGAGCATCCGAGCCATCCATTTTCATCCAACGGCTAAGGGATATGCTAGGACTCATCATAAGAGAAGAAGTTATCGAGCAACAGTCCTCCAGCCCTAGCTGTCGCAACTAAGAAAAACAGGGAGAAAGAGAGAGAGAGAGAGAGAGAGAGAGAGAGGAGAGAGAGAGAGAGAGAGAGAGAGAGAGAGAGAGAGAGAGAGAGAGAGAGAGAGAGAGAGAGAGAGAGAGAGGGGGTGTGGGTCGAGCGGGCTGTGTTGTCGCACCACCTCCCAGCTAACCAAGCTAGCTTGGTCCGAGCCTCTGTTAGAGAAAGGAAGAAGAAAGAAACGGAAAGGAAGAAGAATGAAGGAAAATCGAAAGAAGAAGAAAGAATTTAGAGAGAGGGAGGGCGTCAGCGGTTGCACAACAGCCCAAACAGAGTCGAGCTTGACTGATCGTCTGGAGGTGCTGCTGGACCTCCAACACATGGATAGAAAGAGAGAGAGAGAGAGAGAGAGAGAGAGAGGAAGAAAGTAGAAGAATGGAGAAAAAGAGGGAGAGAAAGTGAGAGGGAGGGAGGAGGGGATTTCGGCTGCAACATTCCTGTTGCAGGCGACTTGGAACTCAGTCCGAGTTGGGCTTGGCTTGGTCCAGCAAGCCTGTTAGTGTGTAGGGTTGGGTGGAGAAGAAAGTGAGAGGAAGAAGAGAAGGAAGGAAAGAAAGAAATAAAGGAGAGGGGAGAATAGAGAAAGGAGAAAGGAATAGAGAGAGAGAGAGATTGATGTTGTTGTGTGGTGCACCAGCTTGACTCAGTCGAGTCACGATTCGAGTCAGGTCTGGTTCAAAGCCATGCTAAATTTCCAGCAAAGGAAAAGGGAAGAAGAAAAGGAAGTATGAGAGCATGAGACGGAAAGAAGAAAGAAGGATAGTGGAGATGGAGTTAACTCGGTTTCAAACCGAGTCAACTCACTGAGTTGACAAGGGTGAGTCTATATTTTCTCACCAGATTTAAATTACTTTAATTACCATTGTTAACATCATTTTTGGATTTTTAAGTTAGATTTGATTAACCATTAGTAATTGTCGGTACTTATATTAATTGATAAACGTATTTGTATATATATTAATTTTATTATCATTAAAATATTAGTATTTTATTCGTCATTCTTAAGACATTATTATTGACATTAGAGCACAGTATTTCTATTCATCACAATGATTATCAGGGCCACATTAACTAATATTAAGTCCATTGTTAATGTTAATAATTGTTTTGGAAATTATAAGCATCATTATTCATCGTGGGCATCATTAGATAAATTTAGCTATTGTAATATTCCTAAAATTAATAACTAATTCATTTTATAAATTTTATTTATTAATGATTCCCATTAACAATATCATTAGTGGCCATGAAAAAATTAGAGTTCAGACCCTAAATGTAGCCTAGACCTAAGTAATCTAAAACATAAGCTATGATCCTAACCGTTAGCAGGTTGTCCATGCTAATAGTTGTTAGTACAAATAAAGATCACCATTACCAAATACTAGTACCTTATTTATCAATCTTACGTATAATCATTAATAGTAGATCATACTACTTACTACATCGCGAAGATTATTAACGTCGCATAGCTAATTTAATCACATCATTAAGGATAGCAAGTGGACTTTAGGAAGTTTTTAATGGTGAGCATTCAATGACCACTGCTTCTTATGGGGTGGTCCACTTGAGATTTGCATCTCCTTCATTTTTGGGTCTAAGCATGCTTACTCCCAGATGGGTTGTGTTGTAGCTGCAATCCAACTGCATTGAAAGTTCCAAACTGCATTCGCAAGTCCAAGGTTTTGTAGTCAACCAAGGCCCTACTACTCAGTTATCCCAAAATCAACATCTATGTCGGTGAAGATAGCTCCATCACCTTCACGCTATGGTAGAGGTGATTCAACAATGCAAATCCCGATCTAGGGATTTGACAATACACATCTCTAATTAGGGATTTGTCATAGGCTCACTTTTCCACCGAGCAATAGGAGTTATTCAGTACATTTGCTGAATATAATGATCGAAACGCGCACTCCAAGTGATCAAATTCCTCTTACGACATTCATGGCACTCGCATTTTGAATGGACTGACTGTTTGAAAGGTCCATTCTCTTATTAGGGATGAGCCGACAGTTTGAATGGTCCATCCCAATCCATGAATGATCCGACTGTTCGAAAGGCTCACTATCTTACTTGAGTGGATCGACTGTTTGAAAGACCCGTTCCCTTGCAAGTTGAATGAGCCGACTGTTTGAAAGGCTCAATCTTTTGCTTAATGGACCAACTATTTGAAAGGTTCATTCTCTTATTAAAAATGGGATAACTGTTTGAAACACCTATCTTAATGCTTGAATAAGCCGACTGTTTGAAAGGCTCATTCTCTGCTTAAGTGAGCTGACTGTTTGAATGGCTCACTATCTTACTTGAGCGAGTCAACTGTGAAAGTGCACCTGCTAGTGCCCTGGTTTGTCAAGTTACGTGTGTGGTGAGTCAGGCTGGCTGCAAAACTCGATAGGAAGATTATTTCAAGCATCTGATTCAACCAGATGTGTGGAAGCTCGCAATAGGTAAATCATAGCCTCACATCCCATGTCCCAAAACACCAGGTGATTAAAACCCTTAAAACAAGATAAACATCTTAGAGTTTTTATGGTGAGAAAACTTTTTGCAAAATAGGAAAATCTCTTTTTCTCGCCTTGTGTTGATTTTAACGAAGCACCCTCGATATGATCGACCTGCACTGTCGATGTCCTTGATACCTTAACGATATTACCAATAAGAGGACCAAAATGTCCAGCAACTAAATATTCATCTGGACGGATTTATCGTTATATCAATACACCTATCAATATCATCGATAAAAGCACTAAATATGTCTAGCAACTTCACAACTTATCTGGACGAATTATCAATGTATCGATACACATATCGATATCATCGATATTCAAAACTCAAGACCATCGAGAGTGGCTCGATAAGATCGACAGGCTGATTTCCGACGCCCCTGTTTTTTAATGAAAATTTCAAATTCCTTCGATATATCGATGACCGTCCGATATGATCTAAAATCAAGTATCGATAAGATCGAAGGTCCATCGATGTTATTGACAGTGGGCGCGCAATTCTTACAACAGTTATTTCAGGTTGTCTTTAACAATGATCAGGGGCCCTTCGATTTGATCGATATTCAACTATCGATGATATCGACACTAGATCGATTACATCGAATGAAGCCATAATCTGTCCAGTAAGTTCAAAGATAAATCAGCTGGATTTATCGATGCCTCGATTCTGATCTCGATGTCATCGACATTCAAATTCCGATGACCTCGACGGTTCCCCCGATCATTCATGAAAACCTAAAATATCTCAAAGTCAAGTCTCTCTAATTTTTCAAGTGTCGATGGATCGAACCTGTCATCGATGGAATCGGAGTTCAAAATCCGATGACATCGACAATAGCTTCGATTCATCGACCAATTGGCAAAGAGTTTCAAAAGCGTATGACAACGAGTCCGAGTCATCGAGCAGACCATCAATGCTATCGAGAGTATACGCTCGATGATATCGAACCTGCTCGATGATATCGTACTCTGTCATAAATGTGACCATTTTATTTCCATTGGAACTTTTTGCCTATTTATAGAGGACTTGTCTTTTGTTGCTGTGAGAGAGAGAAAGTAGAGAGAGCTTTTGAGTGTTTCAACTTATATCCTATACCTAAAGCCCTTTCTCTCAAGGGAGTTCATCCTCCAATCCACCCTCACCATTGATATTCAATAGAGTGGATTGGGGAATGAACTTCCGCGTTCAAGGATCCTCCAGCTGCTACCTTAATGGCAAATCATTATGCTGGGATGCCTTAAATGCATCAGAGTGGAACTACTCTACCTCCCTTATAGGAAAATCTTTAGAGAGTAGGATTCCATCTCTACCTTGACCCAACCTCAAGCCTAGTCTCGGTATATCTTTTGTGTTATGGATCAAGGGAGCAGAAGACTCTTCGTCAACAAGGAGGAGGAGATCTTCGGCGTTGTGCTTAACGGGACTCATCAACTTTTCTGTAAGTATCAAGAGCCCAAGAGGACACTTGTGATCATTCCTTTTTAGGCTTGGGTCTTAAGTGGTTCTCACCCTTTGAAGCCCTCATAAGAGGCCTCCGGCGGGACTGTACGTTGTGGGTGCATTGTGTCGACCCTTACTCTGTAGAGAGCATAAACATCTGGTTAGGAGTGAACCAGTGAAACTCCAGGGTTAGAGTTGAACGGAGTAGAAACCTCTGGGTGTGTTGCGTGGACCCTTGCTCTATGGAGAGCATAAACATCTGATTAGGAGTGAACCAGTGAAACTCCAGGGTTAGAGGTGAACTGATTAGAAACCTCTGGGTGCATTATGTGGACCCTTGCTCCATGGAGAGCATAAACATCTGGTTAAGAGTGAACCAGTAAAACTCTGGGTTTGAGGTAAACCGCGTAAAACCTCTATAAAGGTTGAAGGTGAACCTGATTTAAAATCTTAGGTTTGAGGTGAACCCTAGGAAACCTCCTTCGTGAGTTTTGATACACTCAAGGGTTGAGTGCGACAGCCGGGAGTGGAGTAGACAAGTAGTCGAACCACTATAAAAATGATTGTGTTTGAGATGATTATCGTCTTTCATTTATGTGATTTCCTTACATGCCTTTATATCTGATTATCTGAGATCACACCTTATACACACACACAGTCATATCCTTCGCAATTTTGTCTACAACTTATTTATATTACAAGTAGGTTGTGATTGGATCCTCTACAAGGCTTGGAAGCTAGTAGAGTTACATTTGAGTAATCTTGAGAATTGCATACATGATATGATTAGAGTGATAAAATTTTGAATAAACCGTAAACACTTTAAAAAGCCCTATTCACCCCCCTCTAGAACATATTGACATATTCCCACTTCAACTAAAGCGGTCTTCACCACTATTTCAATTGGTATCAGAGTAATGTCTCTCTTTAAGGGCTTCACCGCCTAGAGAGTGATCTTAATTGAAGAAGGAGTCATGTTCAAAAGAGTTCAAGAGGAGGTGACAAACCAGAACAATTGCCTTGTGATTCACACTGCTCTGAAAGTCGGTAATAGTTCGAAGTGGTATCTTGATAGTGGATGCTCCAGACACATGACTGGTGATCTAACTCACTTTTGTGAGTACTCAAACTTTGATGGAGGATCTGTCACATTTGGTGATGGTAGCTCAGCCAAAATTGTTGGACAAGGAACAATAGCTGTACCAGGCCTTCCTAAAATTAAACATGTCCTCCGTGTAGAAGGTCTAAAACATAATCTCCTGAGTATCTCCCAAATCTGTGATAAAGAACATCTTGTCACTTTCTCAAAAGATGTGTGTAAAATTCTAGATCATACAGGAAAATCTCTCATAAAAGGTTTACGCACTAACGATAACTGTTATGTCATTGAAAGTACAAGTGAGAATGTGGTAGCCGCAAAATGTAATATGGCTGTAAAGAGTGAATTCAAATTGTGGCACCAAAGGCTGGGACATGTCCACTACCGAAATTTAGCAAAACTCAGTTCCAAGAATTTGGTTAGGGAACTTCCCGAGATTAGAAAAGAAGAAAAAGTTGTCTGTGGAGAATGTCTAAAAGGAAAACAGATAAAGGTTAGACACAAGAAGACAACCTCCATAGCAACAACAAAACCTTTGGATCTGTTACATATGGATCTAGTTGGACCAACTAAAGTGGAAAGCCATGGTAAGAAAAGATACTTCTTGGTGGTAGTAGATGAATACACCAGATTTACTTGGGTCGCATTTCTTTGAAAAAAATCAGATGCATTTGAGGAATTTGTGATCCTGGCAAAGCGACTCTAAAATGAAAAAGGATACGGGATCAATCGCATCAGAAGTGATCATGGTGGGGAATTTGAAAATGAAAAATTTTAAAAATACTGCAATGAGAATGGAATTCGTTATCAATTCTCAGCTCCAAAAACCCCCACAGCAAAATGGAGTCGTTGAAAGGAAAAATCGTGTATTACAGGAGATGGGGTCAGTTATGTTAAATGGAAAGGATATGACAAAAATTTTTTGGGCTGAAGCTGTCAATACTGCTTGTTACATCATAAATAGAGTATACCTTAGAGCAGGTCTGAACAAAACTCCATACGAACTATGGTATGGGAAACTGCCTAGTGTGAAGTATTTTCGAGTCTTTGGTAGCAAATGTTATATCTTAAGAGATAGAGATCACCCAGGAAATTTTGAGTCTAAAAGTGATTAAGGAATCTTCTTGGGATATGCCATGAATAGTCGTGCGTATAGAGTATACAATCTAAGAATTCTCACTATTCAAGAATCAGTCAATGTGGTAATCAATGATCAACTTCATGAAGAAGATGCACCTGTGAATGAATTAGAAGATGATGTAGATTCATACATACTGGAAAAACCTGAAAATAAAACTTTATCACCCAGTGATCCTCAACCATCATCTGACATTCCCATTATAAAAGATCACCCTTGAGAACAAATTATTGGAGACCTTAATGCTGGTGTAAAAACTCGACGACATATAAAAAATATCTATAGTCATTTTTGCTTTACCTCAAAGATTGAGCCCAAGAATATTGTTGAAGCTCTTCAAGACGAACACTGGATAAATTCTATACAAGAAGAACTTCAACAATTTCAAAGAAATGAGGTATGGAAATTAGTTCCCAGACCACTCGATACAAATGTCATTGGAACCAAATGGGTCTTCAAGAATAAATCTAATGAATCAGGAAACGTGATTAGAAACAAAGCAAGGTTTGTAGCTCAAGGATACTCACAGATAGAAGGCATTGATTTTGATGAAACATTTGCTCCTGTAGCACGTCTTAAGTCTATCAGAATTCTTTTGTCCATTGCATGTGCATTAAAATTTAAACTATTTCAAATGGATGTTAAGAGTACTTTTCTGAATGGTGATCTTGCTGAAGAAGTTTATGTGGAACAACCCAAGAGCTTTTCAGATCCTAAGTGTCCTCAATACGTATATCGTCTAAACAAAGCCCTCTATGGTCTTAAACAGGCACCACGAGCTTGGTATGAACGATTGACAAAATTTCTTTTGGACCATAAATTCTGTAGAGGGAGTGTTGATAAAACCCTGTTTACCCAAAGAACAAAAGACTCACTGCTCATTGCACAAATTTATGTGGATGATATAGTCTTTGGTTCAACATGTGAAGATATCACATATAAGTTTGTCGATCTCATGAAATCAGAATTCGAAATGAGTATGGTTGGTGAACTAAATTTCTTTCTAGGTTTGCAGGTCAAACAACTACATGATGGAATCTTTATCTGTCAAACCAAGTATGCGAACAATTTGGTAAAAAGGTTTGGTCTTGAATTTGGTCGTTCCTATCACACTCCCATGAGCACCACACTCAAACTCTCCAAAGATACAAATGGTAAGAGTGTGGATTAACATCTCTACCGGAGCATGATAGGTAGTCTACTATATCTCACAGCTAGTCGTCCCGACATATCTTTCAGTGTTGGGGTATGTGCTCGATATCAAGAAGATCCTAAGGAATCTCATTTAACGGCTGTTAAGAGGATCATCAAATATATAGCAGGAACTTCCTCCTATGGACTATGGTATCCATTTGAAACATCTACCATCATCGCCGGGTACTCTGTGTCGACTGGACAGGAAATTTGGACGATCGAAAATCAACAAGCAGAGGATGTTTCTATGTTGGAAACTGTCTGGTCTCCTGGCAGAGCAAGAAATAAAATTCAATATCATTATCTACTGTCGAGGCTGAATACATTGCCGCTGGAAGTTACTGTGCACAACTCCTTTGGATGAAGCAGATGTTGTTGGACTACGGGATTGAACAACCCACGATGAGTCTTTTCTGTGATAACACAAGCACAATCAAATTTCAAAGAATCCTGTTCAACATTCTCGGACTAAGCACATTGATATCCATCATCATTTTATTCGAGAACTTGTTGAAAACAAGATTAATACATTGGATAATGTTTACATAGAAAAGCAACTCGCAGATATCCTCACCAAACCTCTTGATACAAACAGGTTTAGTGATCTTCAAAAATCTATTGGTGTCTGCACTCACTAAGAACATATCCCAGTAAACGTGTGCCACAAAGGTAAATCTCCACACTGGGACATTTATGGTTATATGTAAGTCACACGTCTAAACTCCTTGTATTAACCATGATCATTTTTGGAAGCCAGGTTATGACATTCTCGATGATATCCGAATAGTGTCAAAACTTACATGAGCATGGTGAATTTTTGGATAATTGTTAGATTACTGCTATTTGTGGCAGTATAGAGTTGGATATTTTGGTTGCATTTTGAGTATGGCTGAATAGAAATCTTATCATTAATGCCATTTTTTTCCCTGGTTTATCAAGTATCTGATTTGGAATGCATGTGATGTCATTAATGAATATTTCAACTGCTTCACAACTGCTTTATCTTATCCTACATGCATTCATGACTTCTGCAATTAATGTCTGTTTTAAAATTGTATTGCTCATTATACATCAATTGTTCTGCTTCTATCTGATTGGTTCTCCCAAGTATTTTAAGCTTCAGTCAATATCATTTGCTTTACCTTTGCCAATGACTGACAAAAAGGGGGAGAACAATTCAAAACACCTCGAGCGGAAATTTGTATATCTAATGTGTTGCAGGTATTAGGGGGAGCAGCTGCACCAAGAAAGGGGGAGTTTTTGAAGTAAGGGGGAGCAAATACTCCTAGAATGTGTACATGGGTTAGAAAAATTTTAAAATTGTGTAAATGCATGTACACACAATTTAGGGTGTGTCTAGAAGTGTTTTAGGGTGTTTTGGGTATTTTGTCATGTAATTGACAAAGGGGGAGATTGAAAGTACACCTGCTAGTGCCCTGGTTTGTCAAGTTACGTGTGTGGTGATTCAGGCTAGCTGCAGAACTCGATAAGAAGATTATTTCAAGTGTCTGCCTCAACCGGATGTGTGGAAGCTCGCAATAAGTAAATCATAGCCTCACATCCTATGTCCCAAAACACCAAGTGATTAAAACCCTTAAAACAAGATAGACATCTTAGGGTTTTTATGGTGAGAAAACTTTTTACAAAATAGGAAAATCTCTAAGTTTTTCTTGCCTTGTGTCGATTTTATCGAAGCACCCTCGATATGATCGACCTGCACTGTCGATGTCCTTGATACCTTAACGATATTATCGATAAAAGGACCAAAATGTCCAGCAACTAAATATTCATCTACACGGATTTATCGATATATCAATACACCTATCGATATCATCGATAAAAGCACTAAATATGTCAAGCAACTTCATAACTTATCTGGACGAATTATCGATGTATCGATACACATATCGATATCATCGATATTCAAAACTTGAGACCATCGAGAGTGGCTCGATAAGATCGACAGGCTGATTTTCGGTGCCCTGTTTTTTAATGAAAATCTCAAATTCCTTCGATATATCGATGACCGTCCGATATGATCTAAAATCAAGTATCGATAAGATTGGAGGTCCATCGATGTTATCGACAGTGGGCGCGCATTTCTTACAGCAGTTATTTCAGGTTATTTTTAACTATGATCGGGGGCCCTTCGATTTAATCGATATTCAAATATCGATGATATCGACACTAGATCGATTACATCGAATGAAGCCATAATCTGTCCAGCAAATTCAAAGATAAATCAGCTGGATTTATCGATGCCTCGACTCTGATCTCGATGTCATCGACATTCAAATTCTGATGACCTCGACGGTTCCCCCGATCATTCATGAAAACCTAAAATATCTCAAAGTCAAGTCTCTCTCATTTTTCAAGTGTCGATGGATCGAACCTGTCGTCGATGGAATCGGAGTTCAAAATCCGATGACATCGACAATAGCTTCGATTCATCAACCAATTGGCAAAGAGTTTCAAAAGTATATGACATCGAGTCCGAGTCATCGAGCTGACCATTAATGTTATCGAGAGTATATGCTCGATGATATCGAACCTGCTCGATGATATCGAACTCTGCCATAAATGTGACCGTTTTATATCCGTTGGAACTTTTTGCCAATTTATAGAGGACTTGTCTTTTATTGCTGTGAGAGAGAAAGTAGAGAGAGCTTTTGAGTGTTTCAACTTATATCCTATACCTAAAGCCCTTTCTCTCAAGGGAGTTCATCCTCTAATCCACCCTCACCATTGATATTCAATAGAGTGGATTTGGGAATGAACTTCCACGTTCAAGGATCTTCCAGCTACTACCTTAATGGAAAATCATTATGCTGGGATGCCTTGAATGCATAAGAGTGGAACTACTCTACCTCCCTTATAGGAAAATCTTTAGAGAGTAGGATTCCATCTCTACCTTGACCCAACCTCAAGCCTAGTCTTGATATATCTTTTGTGTTGCGGATCAAGGGAGCAGAAGACTCTTCGTCAATAAGGAGGAGGAGATCTTCGGCGTTGTGCTTAACGGGACTCATCAACTTATCTATAAGTATCTAGAGCCCAAGAGGACACTTGTGATCATTCCTTTCTAGGCTTAGGTCTTAAGTGGTTCTCACCCTTTGAAGCCCTCGTAGGAGGCCTTCGGCCGGAGTGTACGTTGTGGGTGCGTTGTGTGGACTCTTGCTCTGTGGAGAGCATAAACATCTAGTTAGGAGTGAACCAGTGAAACTCCAGGGTTAGAGGTGAACCGAGTAGAAACCTCTGGGTGCGTTGTGTAGACCCTTACTCTATGGAGAGCATAACCATCTGGTTAGGAGTGAACCAGTGAAACTCCAGGGTTAGAGGTGAACCGAGTAGAAACCTCTGGGTGCGTTATGTGGACCCTTGCTCTATGGAGAGCATAAACACCTGGTTAGGAGTGAATCAGTAAAACTGTGGGTTTGAGGTAAACCGCGTAAAACATCTGTAAAGGTTGAAGGTGAACCGGATTTAAAACCTTAGGTTTGAGGTGAACCCTGGGAAACCTCCTTAGTGAATTCCGGTACACTCAAGGGTTGGGTGCGACAGCCGGGAGTGGAGTAGACAAGTAGTCGAACCACTATAAAAATGACTGTGCTTGAGATGATTATCGTCTTTCATTTATGTGATTTCCTTACATGCCTTTATATCTGATTATCTAAGATCACACCTTATACACACACACAGTCATATCCTTCACAATTTTGTCTGCAACTTATTTATCTTACAAGTAGGTTGTGATTGGATCCTCTACAAGGCTTGGAAGCCAGTAGAGTTACATTTGAGTAATCCTGAGAATTGCATACATGATATGATTAGAGTGATAGGATTTTGAATAAATCGTAAACACTTTAAAAAGTCCTATTCACCCCCTCTAGAAGATATTGACATATTCCCTCTTCAACTAAAGCGGTCTTCACCGCTACTTCAAATTGTTTAAAAGACTCGTTCATTTACGAGTTGAATGAATCGACTGTTTGAAATACCCATTCCCTTGCCTGAATGGACTGACTGTTTGAAATACCCATTCTCTTGCCTGAATGGACTGACTGTTTGAAATCTCCATTCTCTTATTAGGAATGAGCCGACTATTTGAAAAGCCCATCCCCATGCATGAATGAGCTGACTGTTTGAAAGTCTCATTCTCTTGCATGAATGGACTGACTGTTTAAAAGGTCCAGTCATTTAACGAATTGGATGTGCATTCACGCATCCATTGCACTTAAAAAAGATTGTATCATGAATTGTTTTGTATGTCTTGTTATTTAAAATTATGCTTAACTAAAGTGGCGGTGTGTAATCTTGAGGAGAGTTCACACTGAACTGGCCACTCATTCATCGAATATATAACCGTGCAGGTAGCGCAGGTGGTTTAAATGATAAGCATATTCAAGTTGATGAGGAGCAGGGTATAAAGTTTACTCAAGAGCTGCTATATGATCTTGTAGTTCAAGAGCAGTTGCAATTTATCTTGTTTCATATATTATATTATTTCTTTTTGTAATTATGATTAATGAGAAAATGGTTTATATAAACATTCGGGCAACCATTGTAATAATTGGATTTATGTATTTGAATTTCCTTTTATGTTATAATTGTTCTATTTCGTTAAATGGCTAAATCTAATAAAAGAAAAGAAAAGAAATACCTGAAATTTAGCCATCTTTGAAGGTTAATACTCGGGATTTCACAAAACGAGTTATATACTCGGTTTTTGAAAACTGGGGTGTTACAGAATAATCTTTAAGTGCATATTTAGCAAGCATCATACTTCTTCAGATTATCAAATGACTAAGTTTCACTTCCTTTACATGTCTCCAACTCCTTCACTTGTCTATTTGTCTCCACCTTCACTCTTTCTTTGCCATATAAACCCCTCGTTCTCTCACCACTCCAGCTCTCTCCCATAGTCCCATGTCTATTCTTGCCTCTTTCTCCCTTAAATCTCACTAACATATCTAAGAAGGATGTTAAGAAAACTTGAAGTTGAAGAAAAAAATGAATAAAGGTTTTATGTATGTTGGGACGTGTTTTTTTCCTTATTAACTAACCAAAGCTAGGATGGTTGGTTTTATTTTATTTTCTAAAATATAGTGTGTGTGTGTGTGTGTGTGTGTGTGTGTGTGTGTGTGTGTGTGTGTGTGTGTGTGTGATTTTGTTTCTGTAATCTTTTAATGAAACATGTGCATGACCGGCCCATCGAGACTCTTTATAAAGAGATGGCTAAAATAGAATAATTGAGGTGTAAGATGATTTTTTCTTTTGAAAAAAATCCACTAATAACTGTGAGGCTCTTTCTTTATATGTATTTTCGATGAACTTTCTACATGAATTGTGAAAGCTCCTCTACTTGTAGTTGATTTGCATTTTAGAATGTTGTCCACCATTTCGATTTTGGTGATTTCTTTTTTATAGAGTGGAAGCTCTAATTTTATATCTTTTCTCTTATGGAATTGAAAATAATTTCTTTTGACATTACTTGCTTTTAGTTAAGAATATGCGTGGAATTGAACTTGGCTTGATTTCACATGGCAAGTTTCTTATTGAGATGTGTATGGAATTGATCTAAACTTGTTTTGACTTATTTTATTTTTTATTTTTTATGAAATATCCATGGAATCAATCATTTAGACAATGCATAAATGATTTATCCTTCAATTAAATTTGAATGAATAATGTCATCGATTTGGTGCCACTCAAATGCTCTAAAAATATTATCGCTAAATTCATGCAAACTATGATACTTGTTTTACTAATGCATAACCTTAACTATTTGACTTCATTTTCGGCAATAAATTTTATAACAAATTAAAATTAAATTTGGAAAAATACTGTCGATCAAATGCTCTAAAAATATTAGCCCTAAATTCATATAAGATATGATACTTATTTTATTAATGCATAACCTTAACTACTTGACTTCATTTTCGGCAATGAATTTTAGAACAAATTAAAATTAAATTTGGATAAATACTGTCGATGATTTGGGACTAATTTTAAGGACTAATCAATACTCCAAGTTATCCTCAAATTCATGCAACTCATTCGACAAATGTAATTGACCTAAGATCAATAGACTTTTATTGGATGGTGAAGTCCAATAAAAAATAAAAAATATCCAATGATCCCAACTTATGCTTATTTTATTATCCTACTATCGGATTGTTTGACATTTATTAGACAATGAAGAATTAAAAATATTTAATTTCAATAAGCATGTGTCTATGAATTAAAGGTTAACATATAATCTCACCATTTTTATTTTTATTTTTTAAATTTTGACTTAGCAAAAGCAGACCCCACATTTTAGTGGATTCAATTTAATTTAATGCATATAAAGTGAACAAATTTTATATATATCAAGTTTTATATTACACTAGACTCATGGGTGTTACTCTCGTCATGGACCCCACCTTGATATATATATTATATATTTATGCCATCTGTCAGCTTTTTCAGGTCATTTTAGGAGGAAGTAAATTCCATATTAAGTGCACTATATAGTAGAAATTGAACGCCCACATCCAATCTCTGTCCTTATTTACCAGTTAGATGGTAAATAAAAATTACAGTGGCCCTGGAAAGTTTTTAATGGTGGACATTCAATGACCACTTTTTCCTATGATGTGGTGCACTTGAAATTTGGATCTACTTTTTTTTTTTAGCCATGCCCTAAAATGAATTAAAAAAAAAAAGACTAAAAAAAACTGGTGGATGGCATGAACATAAACATTAAGGTGGGTCGACCATCAGGAAAAAGAATAAACGTCTCAAATGCATATAGCGTCATAGGCGATCCAAGTACTAAAAAAAGAACTCTTTTTACAACTTTCTCACAAACACCAATGTGTGCAAATTGTTTGGAGCAGAAAGAAGGGAAAAGAGAGGACTTAAAAGAAGCACAACAAAGAAGAAGAGGAAAAAAGAGATAACTCAGAAGGCACTATAGCCAAAGAAAAAGAAAAGCAACCGGCACAACCTGACGCAACGGAAGAAGAAAAAAAGACGTACATACAAATTTATTTATTTTTCATTTACTTCTAGGGTTATTGTGCATGATATAGTCATAGATGAAAGTGCACATGCTAGTGCCCTGGTTTGTCAAGTTACGTGTATGGTGAGTCAGACTGGCTGCTGAACTCGATAGGAAGATTATTTCAAGCGTCTGCCTCAACCGGATGTGTGGAAGCTCGCAATAGGTATATCATAGCCTCACATCCCATGTCCCAAAACACCAGGTGATTAAAACCCTTAAAACAAGATAGACGTCTTAGGGTTTTTGTGGTGAGAAAACTTTTTCCAAATAGGAAAATCTCTAAGTTTTTCCCGCCCTGTCGATTCTATCGAAGCACCCTCGATATGATCGACCTGCACTGTCGATGTCCTCGATACCTTAACGATATTATCAATAAGAGGACCAAAAGTGTCCAACAACTAAATATTCATCTGGACGGATTTATCGATGTATCGATACACCTATCGATATCATCGATATAAGCACAAATATGTCCAGCAACTTCACAACATATCTGGACAAATTATCGATGTATCAATACATATATCGATATCATCAATATTCAAATCTCGAGACCATCAAGAGTGGCTCGATTAGATTGACAGGCAGATTTCCAGCGCCCCTGTTTTTTTTAATGAAAAACTCAAAATTCTTCGATATATCAATGACCGCCCGATATAATCTAAATTCAAATATCGATAAGATCAGAGGTCCATCGATGATATCGACAGTGGGCGCGCATTTCTTACAGCATATATTTCAAGTTGGTTTTAACTATGATTGGGGGCCCTTCGATTTAATCGATATTCAAATATCGATGATATTGACACCAGATCAATTGCATCGAATGATGTCATAATCTGTCCAGCAAGTTCAAAGATAAATCAGCTGGATTTATCGATGCCTCGACTCTGATCTCGATGTCATCGACATTCAAATTCCGATGACCTCGACGGTTTCCCCGATCATTCATAAAAACCAAAAATATCTCAAAGTCAAGTCTCTCTCATTTTTCAAGTGTCGATGGATCGATCCTGTCATCGATGGAATCGGAGTTCAAAATTCGATGACATCGACAATAGTTTCGATTCATCGACCATCTGGCAAAGAGTTTCAAAAGCGTATGACATCGAGTCTGAGTCATCGAACAGACCATCGATGCTATCGAGAGTATACGCTCGATGATATCGAACCTGCTCGATGATATCGAACTCTGTCATAAATGTGACCGTTTTATATGCGTTGGAACTTTTTGCCTATTTATAAAGGACTTGTCTTTTGTTGCTGTGAGAGAAAGGAGAGAGAGCTTTTGAGTGTTTCAACTTATATCTTATACCTAAAGCCCTTTCTCTCAAGGGAGTTCATCCTCCAATCCACCCTCATCATTGATATTCAATAGAATGGATTGGGGAATGAACTTCCGCATTCAAGGATCCTCCAGCTACTACCTTAATGGCAAATCATTATGCTGGGATGCCTTGAATGCATAAGAGAGGAACTACTCTATCTTCCTTATAGGAAAATCTTTAGAGAGTAGGATTCCATCTCACCCTTGACCCAACCCAAAGCCGATCATTGGTATATCATCTTATGTTGCGGATCAAGGGAGCAGAAGACTCTTCGTCAACAAGAAGGAGGAGATCTTCGGTGTTGTGCGTAACAGGACTCATCAACTTATCTGTACGTATCTAGAGTCCAAGAGGACACTTGTGATCATTCTTTTCTAGGATTCGGTCTTAAGTGGTTCTCACCCTTTGAAGCCCTCGTAGGAGGCTTCCGGCGGGAGTGTACGTAGTGGGTGCGTTGTGTGGACCCTTGCACTATGGAGAGCATAAACATCTGGTTAGGAGTACTGAACTAGTAAAACTCTGGGTTTGAGGTGATCCGCGTAAAACCTCTGTAAAGGTTGAAGGTGAACTTGATTTAAAACCTTAGGTTTGAGGTGAACCCTGGGAAACCTCCTTAGTGAAATCCGGTATACTCAAGGGTTGAGTGCGACAGCCAGGAGTGGAGTAGACTTATCGTCGAACCACTATAAAATGACCGTGTTTGTGATTATTTTTCTCTATGAGTGATTCATGTCAATGCATTCATATTCATATATCTGATCACATTTCACACACACACAGAGTCTCATCCAACATAGACTAAGTTGCATATTACTATATCTTGGTTAGTTTATAACCACCAAGTTTACTTATTTTTAGCAAGTCATCTTACCACACATCAGGTTTGGATCCATCATATGGGCCATCCAAATATTAAGATGAATCGGTCATTTTAAAGATCCTAAGTATATGACCAAACTACCAGGTAATAGTTCAACTAGATGTGTACAACTTAGATTCTGAAACATAGAGTGTGTTGGCCATTTAAAAGAGTACCTTGGACATCCTCGGGAGATCAGGGCCCAAACTTGACCGATGGAAAGAGAACAAAAAACAAGGAACATCTGCCAAATTTCAGGGCATTTGGACGGTACAATCAGACATAACTGACAGTGGAAAGTGGTTGAAGAATTGATGGCAAATTTGTAATTAAGGATGCATGACACATACGTATGAGTGGGGATTGTTTCAATGATGAATACCATTCCATGCATTGGCCGATTATGCAGCCCACCTGGAGATCGTACCTACTTCAAATTTGGGGCCAAGGATCAGCACAACGTGAGGAATGAGGTGAAGGGAATGGATCCCCAGAAGTCATCACAAGTGGACCCCACCTATTTTAAACATCTTGAAAAGAAAGGCACTCATTCATAACATTGGATGCCTACCCCAGGCATGATAGCGAGTTTCACTCCCACGCTTATTGATGGTGTGGCCCATCTGGAACTCGAATAGACTTCATATTTTATCTCATGGGCCCACTTGACATGAGGGAAATAATGAAGAGAACGGATTCCCCTAGAACTCAACATAGTGGGCCCCACATAACCCTAATAATCAGACCGATAGAATAAAAGTTCTGCACGATGTTACAACGCTGAAAGAGTCCGTTCGAGAAACTTGTTGGCGAGAGATATGCTACTCAAAGAACGTCCGGGTTTGGGAATCTAGAACTGATTTGAACCATCCAGATTCTAGTGGAATGAATTCTGACCACAACAAGAAATTTCAGGAAGATTATAATGACTCGACCATGCTAGAAATCCCTGTCTTGACATTGATCATTATGACCCACTTAATCATTGGATCTGCATCATTCCTGAACTCACAGGCATTGTGACGGAGTTAAAAGTGAATGAACGGAGTGAATTCCACATAGCTCCATGGTGGACCTCACAATCCCTCTCGAGAGTGCATGGTGTATGTGCACCATCGGTGCAATGAACTATACCACAGGTCAAAGTCAGATTTGACCGACAATTTCCCAAAAGAGGAAACCTCTCCCCCTTTTCCTGCTTCCTGTTTCTTTTTAAAAAAATGGACGAACAGGCCTATGTGTTTTCAACTGTGGACCACAAACTAGGGCCCACGCCCGTGATCCAAACCGTCCATCGTGTTGGGCAGATCGTTTTAGCCAAAACCATGGCTTCTATATGCATTCGCGCAACCACATGTACACACAATCCTCCATGCAAATAGCTCCCACAAGCACACCCTGTTTCCAAAAATGGAAACCATTTCTCAGTGCCACAGTGGCAATCCGTGTGAAGGGCCTTTCCTTCCATCTCGGCCATCCACGTGGCCTAATCCCATCGACCCAATGGCTCTCCACGTGGGAGAGGATTCCCAGCCACAGAGAAGCAAAACCACAACCAATATTTGCAATACCAGCCATGTGCAAAAATGGTTTCTACCATATCCAATCTGGAGCATTTGTTATCAATTCGACGGACTAGGAGAAGGTTAAGTTTCGTTATAAACATGGGAGGATCGAGCAACAGAAGCTCATTCTCCATTCTTACAGTCGTTCGAGAGAAAATGACTGTCACCTTCCACCCCTGTACCCATCGCCTAAACCTTCCTCAAGCTTCAAAAAGGCTTGTCTGGGAGCTTTCTAAGACCCACATGAATCATCTGAAAGGAGTAGATTGGAGGGAAAAGCTGCTATTTGCAATCCGCCATTGGTTCTAAGCTCCTTCTTCTCCGTTCAAACCACATCAAGCCAGCTCGAGTTGGGCCGACTCATCTAGGTAATGCCCGAATAATCACCGTGCTACCAACTCAGTAACTCGACTCAATTTCTACTCTCCCACAAGCATAGGTCATCAATGCCTCAACGTGACTCAAACTCAGGAGAATCATTGTCAAACCGAGTAGGTGAGGTAACTCGAACTGAGCAGACTTAGTAACTTAGACTGGATTCAACAGCTCAGATTTCAGCAACTAGGCTGCTCTCACGCAAGCTAGGTTTTAGCTCTGTGAGCTGCAACAGCTGGGCCACGTCTCAGCTCATCCGAGTCGCTGCCTTTCCGCTTCCATTGTTGTGAGTCTAGCAGATAGCTGGCCGTGGTTATATACCACACCTTGAGACGAGGTAGGGAAGTAGAAATGGAGTAAGGTGTGAGGTGGGGAGCTATTGCTGTTACACCAAAAGCATCAAAGGAAGCCTCAGCTGGGTCGTTACTTGAGTTGAAAAAGACCCTCAGCTGGGCCGTCCTTGGACTAGGTTCCAATTGCCAACCAGCCCAGTTTCTGGGCCCTGATTATCTAACTATGGCTGGGCCAAACCAGGCCTAGTTCGAGCCTTGGTATTATGCAATTTCAGGTCCAGTCCAGGCCATCTTGATGGTCTAAGATTGATGGGCCTGATTTCCCTAATGCATGCCCTTATTTCACTATTGCTAGTAAGGATTTTATTATTACTACTGGTATTATTTAAAAGATTATTAGACATTATAAGGATGTTAGATAATTTTGGTACATTCAGATATGAACTTGTGAGTCATCATGATTAGTATTGACTGATTAATACCTTTATTAGGAATATTAGATATGAATAGCCATTAGTAAATTATCTGCATTAATGTTAGTTATGTTAGGAAAAAATAAAATGAAATAAAATAATATCATTATTAAATACTAGTGTATTGCCTTGTCATTCTTAAGTATTATCGTAATAGTAGATCCTAGTATTTATTTACTATCATTAGTATTACTATGATAGTTGCAATCATATAGCATGATTAACTATTAGAAGGTTATCCATGCCTATATTGGCTATTATAAATAAATAAGAAATTTTACGGTTATTAAATATTTAGCATTTTATTTATCATGCTTAAATATTGTCATCAATAGTAGATTTTACAATTAGATATCATCATAATGATTGGCATTGCTGCAATAGCTAGCACTAATTGTAACATTGATGTTAATAAATATTTTATAACTATTAAATTAACATTAAAAATTAATTATGCACCACTAGAATTCAAGCCCTAAAAATCTAGACTAGACCTAAAACTCTAGGGTAAAATCCTAGACCTAAGTAAATTAAACCCTAGGGTATAATCTAGACCATAAATAGTCCTGTAGAACCCTGAATTAACCATACAAGTTTATAATCTGCGGTAGGACCAAAGTCCAAGGGCATGCGCATTTCCTAATAACATTAGAAGGCGAGTCGACAAATAAGGTGATGATTCTTCCCCTTGAGCCTTCTATCTTCCCATTAGCTTAAGTTATAGTGTGCATTTTAATTTAGAAGTGATATCTCCCTTTTGTAATCATGTGTTAGCTGGTGGAAATTGAATTGTTATATTACATGCTTAATGTTCATCCTGTATATTTATTCATGCTTGTGGAATTTTTATGGATTGCTTATGGAACTTAAACTAGTACATTTGTGGGGAACTCCCACTTATAAATGTACACCCATACTTGGGATGTAACTCTATTGGTGGTGATTGTAATGGACCTTCGATCTAGTGGTTATTGAGTGGTGGTCTAGATGGATCATTGATGTGGGCCTACCATTCAGGGTTGTTATGTCTAAGTGATTTTCAAGGATGGTCTTTTATCGCATGGTTTTGATACTCGCTCTATGTGGCTTATTTTAATATTTGCCTTATGTGGCTTGCTTTGATATCGCCTTATGTGGCTTTGTCCTGGTATTTTCCCTATATGGGTTCAATGTTTTATACTGTGCAACCATGCGATGGTAAGCCCGATATGCTGTAATATGATTGGCCACTAGTCGACGGGTTTCCATTAAACATCCTAAGGTGGTAGTATATGACCCGACTTCTTAAAAACGTAAATATTTAGAAATAAGCATAGTGACAAGCCCCCGTGGTGACCTTGAGCTTATTTAAATTGGCTAATTGTAACTGGACTAATAATGGGTTGGCTAATCATACATCCATGGCATATTGGCGATGACGGGTAGCTAATTCTGGATGCTGTAGCACGTGCCTTAGGATCATCGGGGTATCGTTTCGCTAGCTTCCAGACCTCTGACTATCGATCTATTGTTCTGACTGGATGATTTTCCCAGATCGATGATTACATGGGTGACGAGCCCAATTTTTGCACGAATGTGTATCCCTGGGGCAATGTGCATTCACGCATCCATGCCTTTAAAAAGACTGCATCATGTGTTGTTTTGATTGCCTTGTTGTTTTATAATTATACTTACCTAACGTGGCAGTGTGTAATCTTGAGAGAAATTGACATTGAGTTGGCCACTCATTCATCAAATATATAATCGTACAGGTATCAGAGGTGGCTTAAGTGCCATGCAGTTTCGACTAAGGAGAAGCCGTTATGACGGTCAAGGATGCGTAGTTGCACCTACCAAGGAGCGCACAACTTGAGCCCGGAGTGAATTGTGTGAGAAACGTAAATATCTTTAGAAAATGAACTCAAACTTAAGTATTTGGGTCGTTCGCTTGTAGGCCAAATCTAAGGTTTCAGACCGTCAGATTCTGACCCAACCACACCATCGGATCAGGAAAATTTCCTGACACAGGTTAATGTACTTGTGGCCCTGATCGAGTGTCGATGACCATTGAACTGAAACTGGTCCTCTACGGTCGATCCACTGATTCGATCAGACCGAAATCTTTACTTGGCCTAGATCCAATATCAAGGAACTTTCCCCAGACCGTATGCTTGAAATGGGCCTCCAGATGAGCTTCGTTGGCCCAAAACAGTCGACTTTTGGCTATAACCTAAGTATACCATGGCCCTGGGACCATTACCATCAGTTTTGGGCCTATATAAGGGCCTAAACCCACCACATTTCTATTCCATACGATTTTCTCCAAACCCTAGGAGAGAGAAGAGAGAAAAGGGGAGAAAGGAGTTGAGATCGAAGGGAGGTCCTTATAGTTTGCTGTCGTGGTTCCTTCCTGCTACTCCACGCGTTGAATTGCCTCTACATCTAGCTACACCATCGAATCCAACTTTGATTTGGGTAAGAAATCCTAACCCTAATCTTGTTTTAGGAATCCAAATAGATGAATCGACAAATAGCTAACCTATTCCGTGATTCAGGTAACCGTTGTTTTGTAGATGGAGACGTTGTGTACAAACCGAGTTTGGTGCGAGTTTACCGACGAAAGGTGCGGACTATAAATGTTTAGGTTATGGTGTTCAAGGCTTTCAATATTAGTTAATGATTTATGACTAACTTGATTGTTATCACATGTGCCTAGATGTGATGGTTTCCGTGTATTACACATATATATATGAACTATGTTGATTTTAATGCATTCCATGTGTTTGTTGAAATGTTTGAATGAATATGGAATTATGATTTATGCTTGCCATGTCTATCGATTGAGAATACATGATTGTTGTATGTGTGACAAGTCCTTGTGAAAGGATTTGCCATAATATATGTTATAACTACTTTATTAAATGTTGTTAATATGTGTAGTCTAAGTGTTTGATAAAATGCCTGAATGAGGAAAAGCTTGTTAAAATGTATTTAATGAGGGCATTGTGATAGGATTCTCAATAACCTTATCTATAGTTATAGTTTCCCTCACGTAATCTATCTTGTTGCTACGTGTTTTATGGATGAATGCCTATGTATGTTAACATGAACTCTATGTGTTCATTAAAATGTTTATATGAGATTTATATTTGAATTGGTTGCTACAAGCTATTTTAACTAGCACATATGAATGCCTATTGTATTTGAGTATGATTGAGACTACTATGTAGTCCAGGCAATCGGTAACAATTCCTGTTTAGTGACCAAATTAGTCTCGTCACCTTTGATGCGTTCGATGAATCCGAGTCGTATGATGATTGTTGACAGTGGTACCATGTCGATTAATTCAGCTTACGCTCGTACCAGTTGAACTTGTCTAATAAACCGATTGGCCTATTGTGTGTTTACCATATATGGACGCTACTGCTTGAATCCAAGGTACCACTTACCAATGTAAAGCCCGTTTAACCTTAGTACCATGATCCGCTAAGACTCATGAGCTGGGCATGGTGGTATGGGACACCGTGGTCGAGTTGTCGCCCTACGCTGGGGCGACGAGTCTCCCCGCAGTGACCAGTGAGCAACCCAAACTCGTGAGCCGAATATGGTGGTATGAGACACTGTATTCGAGCTGTCGGCCTACACTGTAGCAGTCTAGCTGTGGTCCCCAGTCGGGTTGGTGAGGAGCCTTCGAAAATAGACTGCCAGTTGGTAGGGCGTTCGTGGAGTGACCTTGAGTATGAAATAGGCCTACCCCAGCGCAGCCTGGCTGTGGTCCCCAGTCAGGTTGGTGACGAGCTTTTAAAAATAGACTACCAGTTGGTAGGGCGTTGGTGGTAGTGACCTCGAGTGTAAATTAAGCCTATGCTGAGGTGACGAGCCTCCCGTAGCAACCTATAGTGTAAACTCGCGAACTTGCTTATCGTATGTGATAAACTAGGATTGACGACCCAAGATAGTCATTGTTTGGGTTAATGATATAAATAAAGGTACCTTAGCTTCCCGAACCTTTTGTATGAATAAACCTAATTAAGAATTTGGCTAATTACGCACATGCACCACATTTGCATGTGCCTTTGGTGTTGGAGTTGAGCACAGAGGAAAGAGTGCATGCCGCGATCGTGAGATGATGTCGCAGAGGGAGTGTAGGCGAGGGCATGCATCATTAACTCATATCATCCTTGCATTAACTAGAGTACCTAGGAATGCTTGTTGTATTGCTTTATCATTACTGTCTGTCTGAATTTATAACATGTTAACCTTTACCTTATAGCTCCACTGAGTTAATTACTCACTCCCACTCTGAGATGGTGTTTTAAAACACCAACTAGACCCTGTTGTAGTTTCAGGTGATGACAAGACTTACGAGATGGAGCCTGTCTTCTATGATGACGAGGAGGAGTTCTCCTACATGCAAATCTTCGGCGGGTCTATGTAGACTTGGAGTTGCGTATTAGGGCTACAGGGATGTGGATAGTTGACATTACACTTCACCATTTTGTATAGTTTGAAATTGTACATGTAACTGTTTAACCTGGTGACATTCATACTATGGGGACTTACAATCACTTATATGCTTTATATACATATCACAGTCTTCCACTTGCGTAATCTAATTATCTCTGGAATATGATATGTTGATTTGGTATAATCCCACTCATGTTTAATGCACTAATACGGACAACATTGAATCATCATCATATATGTTGCATAAGTGATGCGTTGGAACTCGGGAGTTGATCTTCTGCTCGACCCCCGATTTTCAGGGCCTTACATTTTACCTTAGGACAAACTTAAAAGCCCATAAGCTTAAGAATCATACGTAGGAATGATAAATCGAACTCGTTAATACACCTCTTCAACTAGAGACGGTATCTCTCATAATTTTCCATACTTATAATTAACTAGAGGCAAAGTTATAAAATTTTGGTTAGATTTTCAATCTTAGCGTAAGCATATTGGAACTAGAATTGAAATCCGAGAATAGATTTAGTAAAAAATCAGATTTCACGTAGAAGACCCCGATCCTGAAAATTTTTGCAGTAAGCTTAGATGATTAGAGTGCGTTGTGGAAGCGTAAAGGGCTGCCTAGACTTGTCCTTTATGAGAATACAAGATTACAGGACATTCAGGGGTCCAAAATAATCGGGATAACGAGTTGATGGAACCATATTTAAACGAAGTTTACATGGTTTGACTCGAATTCTAAGTCCTAGCAAATCTCAATGACTCCAATGCTCTGATCAAGTAAAGGATTGAGATTTAACAGGATTATGATTAGATACTGAAATCCTCTGTCCTGCACAGATAGATGATCGATGTATCAGGCTCAAACCTATTATGACCATCTATTCGTGTTAGCCTGAACATTGAAAATTTGAAATCTTTAAGGGGGGTAGGTTGCAATGACTCTTGTTTTAGTGGTGAGTTATGAGCACTTATAAAAATAACCTTAATGTAGAAAACCAGCGGATGTATACGGACACAGTAAGATAGATTGTGCTGAAGCTCGAGGACGAGATTCTCTTTAAGGGGGGTAGATTGTAATACCCCGAACTTTTCAATACTCGAGTATTGAAAGTTCCCAAGTGTTACCAAGTAATTTACTTAGTATGTACACGTGTACGATACCAATCCAACTATTCTGGCTTTACATCCTTGCATTGATACAAACTTAACTGTTAGGAGTTACCTCCATTTAATAGATTCAACCATCTGATAGTTGATTTCAAGACAAGAATATCCATCACGCGATTTGACATAAGTACTTTCTCATGAATGACATGATGAATAGCTCCATATCCATAATGATTTAGATATATATTCTTTTGTAAGAACTTCTTAGAAACGTGCCTATAACCATGTAGATCCATTAGATTTCCTAAAACTCACAAATCAACAACAATTATGACAATGCCATTGACATAAACCCCTGAATCCTTGATCACATGGTTCCCACAATCCGTTTCATGTGAAATTGTATACTAGGCCTAATTATCATAAATTAACCATACACATTGAATTTTAGCCCTTGGATCATAGTAATTAGCTACTTGACCTCTACATCTATTCATACACTTAACAGATCAAGATTCTGATCCGTCCATCTTGTTCACCCCATATGGATATGCTTAATGTACCATTATAATTACAATCCGAGGAACTTACTGTAACGCCCTGAAAATCGGGGGTTGAGTAGCAACTCAACTCCCAAGTTCCAAAACATCACTTATTCAACATATATGCTTATGATTAAATGTTGTCTGTATTTATGCATTAATCATGAGTGAGATTATACCAAAACAGCAATTCATACTCTATATCAATTTATACAACGCAAGCGGAAGAATAAAAGATGTATATAAACGTATATGAGCCCAAAAGGATCACTATCGGTCTCCAGAGTATGAACACATCACTGAGTCACCATATACATGTAATAGTTCAAGAGTCAAAATGATAAAAATAGTTCAACTACAATGATAAGCCCTGTAGCCCCGTCGATCAGGACGGCCTAAGCGAAACCGCCGAAGAACTGCATATACGAGAACGCATCCTGAGTCGCATCGTCATCTGCAACTAAGACAAAGTCTGGTGGGTGTTCAGAACACCGTCGCAGAACGTGTGAGTAAGTGATCAACTCAGTGGAATCATAGAGCAAAGGTTAACATGTTATCAACTCAGTTAAGCAGTAATGATAAAGCAAACATATCAGACATTCTTAGATACTCTTATTAATGCAAGGACGAAATGTATTCATGATGCATGCCCTCGCCTACACTCCCTCGTGCGACACCATCTTACGGTCGTGGCATGCTTTCTTCCCTCTGTGCTCTTCAACCCGGGGCACATGCAGTGCGATGTTATTAGCGTGATTACCAAGTTCTTATTAGTCCTTTTCATACAGCATGATCTGGGAAACTAAGGTACATCCCTTATATCATTTTCCAAACAATGATCCATTCTAGGGTCGTCAGTCCCAGCAATTCTCATACGATGTTACGGTTCTAGGTCACTACAAAAGGCTCGTCGCCTCGATGCAGTGTAGTCCTAGTTTATACTCTAGTTGCTACGGAAAGGCTAGTCGCCTCAATGTATGCTTATAGTATGCTCGAGGTCATTACAAATGGCTCGTCACCTTATCAGTGTAGGCCAACAGCTCGAATACAGTGTCTCATACCACGGTATTCGGCTCACGAGGCGGTGTTGCTCACTGGTCACTACAGGTGGACTCATCGCCCCGACGTAGGAAGACAGCTCGACCACAGTGTCCCATACCACCATGTCCGGCTCATGAGTCTTAGCGGATCGAGGTACCAAGGTTAACGGGGTTTTCACTGGTGAGTTTGGTACCTTAGGTTCAAGTAGGAGCGTCCAAACAAGATGAACATACATCGGGTCAATCGGGTTACTTGACGATCCCGACTAGTACAAGCGCACAACGAGTTGATCGACATGAAGTGCGTAAGCACTCCGTGTGGCCTAACCACTGTTGACAACTCTAGTATGGCTCGGGTTCGTCAAACACATCCTACGTGACGAATAAATCTCAGCCACGAACTCAAAGCCTGTTACCAATTGCCTGGACTATAACATAGCCTCAATCACATTCAATCCTTAACCAGTAAGCATGTGGAGTAGTTAGATGTAACACCCTGAAAATCGAGGGTCGAGCAGAAGCTCAGCTCCCGAGTTCCAACGCATCACTTATGCAACATAGATAATGATGATTGAATGTTGTTCATATTAATGCATTAAACATGAGTGGGATTAAGCCAAAACAACATACCATACTCCAGAGATAGTTAAATTATGCAAGCGAAAGACTGTGATAGATATATAAAATATATAAATTGTTGTAAGTCTTCAGAGTGTGAACATGTTACGAGGTTAAATATATTAATGTATACTCCAAAAAGAATAAAAAAGAATATACATGGGTGTTCCAAACGTGCTAAATAGCAAGCGTAATGGCATCTAATCAACAACCTTGAAACCCCGTCGATCAGAACACGACTCACATGAAACCGCCTGAAAACAGCATGCAGGAGAAATCCTCCTCATCATCATGAAAGTCCGGCTCCACTTCGCAAGCATCGTAATCATCTGAAACTCAAACAAGGTCTGGTTGGTGTGTACAACACCGTCCCGTAACGTGGGAGTGAGTAGCTAACTCAGTGGAACAATAAAGTATAGGTTAACATGTTATCAATTCAGTCAAGCAGTAATGATAAAACAGTACAATCAAACACTCCTAAATACTCTTATTAATGCAAGTATGGAATGCAGTCATGATGCGTGCTGTAACATCTCAAATTTTTGCCAACCTGGGATTAGATGTCCTTAGGCAATGGGTCGATCCTAACACCTTATTAACTTGTCAGAAATTCAAACCCATATTCTAAAAATCGCTTGTTAACCCTTTTCCTTCACAAATCTCACTTTCACTACCTTATCCTTGACAAGGTAACTAAGTACTATACTAGATTAGTTACGAAATCCGGTTGATCCACTTTAAATACGATCTGCAAGACCCAAAACTTGTAGAATCATTAACGCTAGGTTACCCTAAAATCTAGGATCAATCTCATTACCCGACTGCTCTCGGGAGCATCACGAAACTCCGTATCAGATCTGGAACGTGCATCGAAAGTCTGAATAATACGAAGTTATAGAATTAGGACCGCCTTGCTGGGCTTGACAACCATCTAAGAAATCAAATCCAAATAGTGTCCTGGGGCTATTCGCTTGAGCCCGGAGTGAAGAGTGTGAGAAAATGAGATTTTCTTATTAAATTAAAAATGATTTAAGTAATCTGGCAATTGTCGCTTGCGGACAATTTATAAGCAACCAGACCGTCAGAATCTGACCCAAATACACCCTCAGATCAGGGGAAATTTCATACACATGTCCATATACTTGAAATCTCTGATCGAGTTTCACTGACCGTTGAATTGAAACTGGTCCACCGCACGTGATCTGGGAATTCAACCGAAATAAAAACTTAACTAAACTTAGATCCTGTGTTAGTGAGCTTAAGTACAACCTTTGGCTCAAAGGGGGCCGCCAGAAGTGCTCCGTTGAGACGGAACAGCCTCACTTTGGCTATAACCTAAGTATAACTTGACCTAAAGTTTATTTTGGAGAGTTTTGGGCCTATATAAGGACCTTAAACCCTCACTCTCTCATCCCATACGAATTTGAGAAAAACCTAGGAGAGAGAAGAGAGAAAAGAGAGAAAGTGTGGGAGATGTGGGAGGATCTCCCTGCCACTCTACCTTACCGCTATACAATCCCAACCACCTCGATCTAATCGCTTTCCCGGCGATTTTGACTTCATTTCTAGGTAAGAAAATCCTAACCCTAATCTGATTTAGGGTTTCAATTGATTCAATTAGCGAAATAGCTAATACGGCTTGTGTTTTAGGTCGTTATATTGTCGTGGAAGGAGAATTAGCATTCCTAACAAATCTGTTACTATTCTACGACAAAGGTGCAGACTTTAGATGTATAGGTTATGGTTTTCAACGCTTCCAATGTCAGATAATGATAGACTCATGATCTGCATACAATTGCACATGTATAAAGTGCTGTCTATTTTCCGTTTCGGTTAAATAAGAAGAATATGAAATTTTGTGTATTCTAGGTATTTGTAGAAAATACCGTATCCGTTTAAATTTCGTTGATATGATTGCCATGAGTAATTGCCGTGTATATATGCTAGTTATGGATGTATGACCTGTTTGGCGAAAGGATTCACCCCAATACACTTTTTGGCCAACGTAGCTTATGTAGGCTAATGTGTGTAGTCTAAGTGTTTGTTGAAATGATTAAATAAATATGGATTTATGATTTATGGCTGCCATATGTATTGAATATAAGAACATGATTGATGTGTATGCGACAACTCCTTGCTATAAGGATTTGTCCTATTCTATGTTTAAATCAACATACGTCATGTATGTTGGAGTGGTGTAGTCTAAGTGTTTGATAAAATGCCTGTGTGAGAAAGTGTGTGACGAACTAAATTTAATAGTGGTGTTGAGATAGGATTCTCAACTACCTTAGTGATGTGTATGATTTCCTTCATGTAAGTTGTTTAGTTTAATCACTTACTGGTTTATGAAATGTATGTGTTTAGATTTCCTGTTTGCATTGTGTTTTATAACATGCTTGTTAATATGTTTGACTTGCTTGTTTATTTAATTCTGCTCTAACTACTTCACATGTTTAAGTTATATTCCATAAAAGCCATGAAGGGTGATGGGGGAGTGGTGTAACGATTAAGTGCAATAGCCCTGACAACCCTAAGCGGACAATATTGGATATTGGATTGTATGATTTGAACTCTTGATCCATTACTGCTTTAACTGTTCCGTAATTGAATGTGATTGGGGCCATTGTATAGTCCAGGCAATCGGTAACGGGATTGAATTTGTGGCTGAGATTCATTCGCCACATGAGATGTGTTCGAAGAACCCGAGTCGTACTTCGGTTGGCAATAGTGGTTGGCCACGCGAAGTGCGTATGCACTTCATGTCGTTCAACTTGTTGTGCGCTCGAGCTAGCCGAGCTCGTTAAGTAACCCGATCTGTCTAATGTATGTTCATCATGTTTGGACGCTACTGCTTGAACCTAAGGTACCGAACTTATGAGTGCAACCCCGTTAACCTTGGTACCTCGATCCGCTAAGACTCATGAGCCGGGCATGGTGGTATGGGACACTGTGGTCGAGCTGTCGGCCTACGCTGGGGCCACGAGCCTCCCCGTAGTGACCATTGAGCAACTAGACTCGTGAGTCGATTATGGTGGTATGGGACACTATATTCGAGCTGTCGGCCTACACTGCTTTGATGGGTGATGGGGGAGTAGTGCAACGATTCCGTGTAACAGCCCTGGAAACCCTGACCATACCCGGTGTAGTGACCTCGAGCATACTTTAAATCTGCGGTGAGGCGACGAGCCTTCCCGTAGTAACAGACTATAAACTAGGCCTGTATTGATAAGGTGATGGGGGAGTGGTGCAACGATTCCGTGTAACAGCCCTGACAGCCCTTGCAGCGACCTAGAACCACGCTATCGTATGAGATTATCTAGGATTGACGACCCTAGAATGGATCATTGTTTGGGAATGATATAAGGAAGGTACCTTAGTTTCCCAATACTGCTCTTTGAAATGGACTAATAACAACTCGGTAATCATGCTCATCATCGCATTGCATGTGCCTGGAAGATGTGGAGCACTGAGGGTGACAGCATGCCGCGGACGTAAGAAGGTGCCACACGAGGGAGTGTGTTGGCGAGGGCATGCATCATAATCGCATCTCATCCTTGCATTAATTACAATACTTAGGAATGTTGATTGTACTGCTTTATCATTACTGCTTAACTGAATTGATAACATGTTAACCTATGCTTTATTGTTCCACTGAGTTGATCACTCAATCCCACGTTACGAGACGGTGTTGTACACACCAACGAGACCCTGTTGTAGCTACAGGTGATGACGATACTTATGAGGCGGAGCTGGACTTTTGCGACAACGAGGATGCCTTCTTGTATGTGCTGGATTCCGGCAACTTCATGTGAGTCGTGTCTTGATCGACGGGGTTATAGGGATGTTGACTAGAGGACCTTACGCATTTGGTATATTTTGGAATTGTACTTGTAATGAATTAACCTGATAACATTATTACACTCTGGAGACTCACCACAATTTATGTATTTTATATATCTATCACTGTCTTCCGCTTGCAAATTTAACTGTCTCTGGAGTATGATATGCTATTTTGGTATAATCTCATTCATGTTTCAATGCCCTCATCATAATCATCATTATCTGTGTTGCATAAGTGATGCGTTGGAACTCGGGAGCTAAGCTTTGCTCGACCCCTGATTTTCAGAGCGTTACACACGCCCTTGCTAAACAACCCTCATGCGACACTATCTTACGTCCGCGGCATGTGTTCATCCCTCAGTACTCCACAACAACAGGCACATGCAGTGCTATGATATGAGCATGATTACTGAGTTGTTATTAGTCCTTTTCATACAGTAGTATTGGAAAACTAAGGTACCTCCCTTATATCATTCCTAAACAATGATCCATTCTAGGGTCGTCAGTCCTAGATAATTTCATAATATGATGCGGTTCTAGGTCGCTGTAAAGGGCTGCCAGGGCTATTGCACGCACTCATTGTACCGCTCTCCCATCACCTTATCAATACAGGCCTAGTTTATACTCTGTTTACTACGGGAAGACTCGTCGCCTCACCGTAGATTTAAAGTATGCTAGAGGTCACTACAAAGGGTTGCCAGGGCTGTTACACGCAATCGTTACACCACTCCCCCATCACCTTATCAGTGTAGGCCGACAGCTCGAATACAGTGTCCCATACCACCGTATTCGGGTCACGAGTCTAGGTTGCTCACTGGTCACTATGGGGAGGTACATCGCCCCAGTGTAGGCTGACAGCTCAACCACGATGTCCCATACCACCATGTCCAGCTCATGAGTCTTAGTAGATCGAGGTACCAAGGTTAACGGGGTTACACTGGTAAGTTTGGTACCTTAGGTTCAAGCAGTAGTGTTCAAACATGGTGAACATACATTAGACAGATCGGGTTACTTGACAGGCTCGACTAGCACGAGCGCACATTGCATCCATCGACATGAAGTGCATAAGCACTTCGTGTGGCTTAACCACTGCCGACGACCAACATACGACACGGGTTTGTCAAACACGTCCTACGTGGCGAATGAATCTCAACCACGAACTCAAGTCTGTTACCGATTGCCTGGACTATAACATAGCCCCAATCACATTCAATCCTTAATCAGAAAGCATGTATAATAGTCTAAGCAGAATTAACAAGGTAGTTCAAACATGTTAACAAGCATGTTATAAAGCACAATATAAACAGGAAATATGAACACATACATTTCACAAGTAAGCGATTAAATTAAACAACTTGCATGGAGGAAATCATACACATCTCTAAGATAGTTGAGAATCCTATCTCAACACCCGCCTAAAGCACTATCACCTAAGTAATTACTCTTACAAGCATTTTTACAAACACTTAGAATACAGTCATTTAACATACATAACGTATATTAGGTAAAACATGTATTTGGGCGAATCCTTTTACCGAGTAAGTATTATACACATATATAGTATATACATACAGTAATTTATCATGGTAAACCACTTTCATAATTTATACGTATACGGTATTTTTTACAAATATACAGAATACACTAAATGCTATAATTTGCATATGTAATTGATTCAAAAAATAAACATCGCATTTTGCATGTACAATAACACCTAGATCGTGAATCTATCATTATCTGACATTGAAAGCTTTGAAAACCTTAACCTATACGTCTAAAGTCCGCACCTTACGCCGATAAACGCGTAACGGAGTCAGTTTAAACACCAAGCCTTTATCAACGGTAGAACGACAACCTATGACATGAAATAGGTTAGCTATTTCATCACTTGTAACAGTCATAACCCTAGAACGGATTAGGGTTAGGGTTTCTTACCTAAGAACGAAGCCGGAATCGCTGGAAAAGCAGTTTGATTGTGATGGTTAAGCACGTAGGATAGCAAGGTAGAGTATCAGGAAGAATCTCTCACTTTTCTCACACTTTCTCTCTCTTTTCTCTCTTCTCCCACCTAAGGTTTCTCTCAAATTCGTATGGGCTAAATGAGAGAGGGTTTAAGGTCCTTATATAGGCCTAAATTTTCTGAAAATAGGCCCAGGGCCAAGGCATACTTAGGTTATGTCCAAAGGGCATCTGTTCCGTCTCAACGGAGCACTTCCGGAGCCCCCCTTGCGCCAAAGGTCGGATTTAAGCTCACAGACATTGGATCTAGGTCGAGTTACATTTTCGGTCCGATCGGATTTACAGATCGCCCGTGGCGGGCCAGTTTCAGTTCAACGGTCACCGGAATTCGATCAGGGCCACAAGTACATTGACCCGTGTATGAAATTTTCCCTAATTCGAGGGTGTATTTGGGTCAGATTCTGATGGTCTAATTGCTTATATCAGGCCCACGAGCGACAAGTCTCAGATTACTTAAATTTGAAATTTATTTCTAATTAATTTCACGTTTCTCACTCTCTTCACTCTGGGCTCAAGTGAATAGCCCCAGGACACTATCTGGATTTGATTTCTGAGATGGTTGTCAAGCACAGCAAGGCGGTCCTAATTCTATAACTTCGTATTATTCGGACTTTCGATGTGCGGTCCAGATCCGATACGGAGTTTCGTGATGCTCCTGAGAGCAGCCGGGTAATGAGATTGATTCTTGCTTATAGGGTAATGTAGCGTCAATGATTCTACAAGTTTTGGGTCTTACAGATCGTATTTAAAGTGGATCAAACGGATTTCATAGCTAATCTAGTTTAACAGTTAGTTACTTTTGAAGGATAAGGTAGTGAAAGATGAGATTTTGAAGAAAATGGTTTGAAAAGGGATTTGAAACTTTTGAATTGAGTGTTTGAGAAGTTAATCAGGTGTTAGGATCGACCTATTGCCTAAGGACGTCTAACTCTAGGTTGACAAAAATCTGGGGCGTTACAATCTACCCCCTTAAAAATAATTTCGTCCCCAAAATTTCCTAAGGGAGATGAGTAATGATTTTATTACTTCCTTTGCCTAAGCTTTATTGACTTCAAGTTTATATGCATGGTAAGGCACATACTGTCTACATTATTCTGGTTCATTTTAGTCTACCCTCCTTAAAAATATTCTCACCCTCAAGGCTCAAGGATTTATGTCCTGATCCGTATGTTGGAACAAGGCGTAATGTGGGACCGATCCTCAACATGGAATGGGAAACGGCCATCGCTGATGTGTACTGCAACATTGTGGTTGATTTCAAGGACGGGTGTGAGTTTGTGGGAAGATGTCTAATTCTACCCAAGGAGGACCCTTTTTTGTTAAGGTCCCAACTTACTTTCTTTAATCATGTCCGGTTTGACACTATAAGATAATCTATACATTATTAGCACATAAGGGGTTGGGACACAAGAGGTTAATGGACAGGCTATCTTTCTAAGTTCATATGCACAACATGGATGCCAGAATGGTCTATGGTTCGAGGCCTAATTCCTAACTGTTTGTTACCCATTTGAGAATTTCATAGGCCTAAAAAGACAAAGTCTTTATCGGCTATATATTCCTAACACTTCTTAAGGATGAAATAGTAAACTTTTAGTTGCAAGTGGTCGGGCCAACACGGAAGGAAAGTTGTGTAGTGGGTCTGAGTCAGATACATGGACCTTCTGCCTAGATAGGACAGAAAATTTGTCGTATCAGTTCTTAATCCTCGTTGATCCCGACCCTCTGCTTGATCAGAGCATAGAGTTCATTGGTAACTACCAGGATTGAGAATTCAATTCAAACCGTGAATACCTCGCTTCTATATAGTTCTCTACTCCGTGTTCTCGATTGTAATAAGCCCTTGAGAAGACAATCCTAGGCGGTGTGTTGTTTTAATCTAACGTTTCAATCAGAGGGATATATAACTTTTCTCTAAGTGTGAATAGTCTCTAAGTTAAAACAACTTTTCAAAGTCGATGCTTATACACTAGATGATTTTATACCATTTCTAATATAAGAAATTGTTTTTATTGCTTGGGGTCAAAAGTTGTTTGATTGGAATCGAGCTGCCTGTACTTGAATTTAACTACGCTTGAGCATTTCACATATGCTCATACCAACTAAGAGGTTCTAGGGTTCACGTTATCAATTTATTGGATTTCCCATACTGTTAGGTCTTTCGAAATCTAGGAGCACCACTCTAGGTCCAAAACTCTATGGGCCTATTTGGCCAATGGTCTTAAGTTGTATTAAATGGGGCTGCATTGCTAATCCCACCTCGAGATTTGGAGTGACATTTTTGTAGGAGGGTGGGAGGGGATTAAAATTAATTTTATAGGCTTTGGAAAATGAGCCTTGTGTTGGAAAGTGTGAGATGGGATTTCCAAATCCCATAGTGATGCATTTCTAAGTGTAATTTGAAAGGAAATCCCGGGATTTACTTGTAATTGCATACATTCCAAACATGGTGTTGATAACCATGGAATACACCCAATCTAGGGACAATACCTTACACATGCATTTATTGTTACTTTTACAATTTCATCCACCTTAAACTCGCCTAATGCAGTTGGCCGAACGGGCCCTAAATGTCCCAACATGTGGAGGTTATGAAAGTTATGGGACACAAAAATGTGGATTTTGTGCTCATATGGGTGTGAGATGGTGAGGCCAAGAGGAGTGAGAGATGGGTTTAGAGGTGTAATGGTGGAGGGTGGAAGGAGTTCACAATTATCAAGTACAACTCCAACTTGTCAAGCGTTCTACACATTTGATAACAAAAGGAGTTTCATGCATTTCATTTAACAAAATTTGTCATAATATAGGGAATAAAGTTCTATATGAATTATGACAGGAATGCATGCGGCTATACTAAGCCCGAACCACTAAGCACAAATACACTTTCTACCTACTACACTACTAAGCACCTGAATCATTTAAACACAAACATCCAAAAACAGCAACAAACAAGCTACAAAGCGGCGGCATGGATGACTAGGCATCCGAGTCTGGCGAAGGAGGAGGGGCACCCTTTCTCTTTCCCATGAGAGAAAGAAAGGTAGAGATCGAAAATATGGCCGTAACTAGCTCGAAGAAGGCCATTGGAGAGGAACAAAGTCTGGGATTGAGATGGATGGTCGAGTTGTGAAGTAATGAGTCACAAAAGGGGGTTTGTGGACTCAAAGCAAGGAAAAGGAGATGGGAGATGCATGTAACTGTAGAGGGCAGTTGGGATAATAAAATTATGAAAACACTAATTTTCTAAGAAGAATGAGGTAGGACATGAAGTTCCCACGATTCTAAGACACAATATGGGGATTTGAGAGTTCAAATGAGAGGGGATGAAGAGTGTAGACAACAATGGAGGAGGGTCTTGACAGGGTGATAGGTATGGTGCATGAAAACGAAAGAGGAAGAGGTTGGAGTGGCGATTTTTATGAAAAATCAGAAGTTTTGTGGAGAAAGGAGAGCTTGGAGTGGTGGTTTGTGAAGGAGGTATGTGTTTGGGGATGTTTTAAGCCACGACCCATGCATCAGGGGGTTACCCTAGCCCCCAAACACCATCAGCCCGAGCGGCCCGCTCGGGCCAGCCCGTTAACCAGTGAGGCCTCACCAACTCGGAGAGGCCCTCGCCACTCCCTGGACCAACTGGCGAGGCCTCGCCATTTGGGTGAGGACCTCCTGCCCTCTAGGCCCCAAAAAAGTCTGTGTAACGACTCGTAAATTTCTTTACAATGGCCCGAGTACTACCTCGACCAGAAATCACTTAGGAATAAATCCTTTAGAAATTTGACAAAGTTGACTAAGTGCTAAACTAGATTAGCCATGAAATCCGTTTGAATCGCTTTAAATACGATCTATAAGACCCAAAACTTATAGAATCATTGACGCTAGGTTACCCTAAAGTCTAGGATCAAACTCATTACCCAACTGCTCTCGGGAGTACATTGAAACTCTATATCAAGTCTAGACCACACATTGGGAGTCCGAATAATACGAGGTTAAGGACTTAGGACCGCCTCGCTAGGCTTAACAAGCATCTCGAAAATCAAATCCAGACAGTGTCCCACGGCTATTCGCTTGAGTCCGAAGCGAGTGAGTGTGAAAACACTTGTTTTCTTTCCAAAATAATTATCTTGAATAGTGATCTGAAACTTATTACTTGCGGTCAATTTGTAAGCAACCAAACCATCAGAATCTGACCCAAATACACCCTCGGATCAGGAAAAATTTCATAAACATATCCATGTACTTGGAATTTCAGATTGGGACCCGCTGATCGTTGAACTGAAACTGGTCTGCCACGCGTGATTTGGGAATCCGACTGAAACGAAAACTTAACTTTACCTGGATCCAGGGTTAGTGAGCTTAAGTCCAACCTTTGACTCAAGGAGGCCCGCCAGAAATCCTCTGTTGAGCTGAAACAATGCTGCTTTGGTTATAACCTAAGTATACGTTGTCCTCAAGTCTAGTTTGGAGAGATTTTAGGCTATATAAGGACCTTAGAACCCTCTCTCTCATAGCCATATGAATTTGAGAGAAACCCTAGAGAGAGAAGTGAGAAAAGAGAGAGAAAGAGTGAGAGAAGTGGGAGAATCTCCCTGCTACTGTTTCCTGCCACTACCCAAGCTTCACCACTCCGTTCTTGTCACTTTCCCGGCGATACCGACTTTGTTTTGAGGTAAGAAACCCTAACCCTAATCAGTTTTGGAGTTGTAAGGGTTGTAGGTTATGAAATAACTAACCTATTTCATTCTTTAGGCTACCAAACTGCCAAATACGGAAGCTTGGCAAACCTAGCTGATCCGTTGCGATTCTACGGTATAAGGTGAGGACTTTAGGTGTATAGGTTACGGTTTTCAACGCTTTCAATGTTAGATAATGATAGATTCATGATCTGCATGCAATTGCACATGTACAAAGTGCTTTCTGATTTCTATTTCGATTAAAGACGTAGAATATGGAATTTTAGATATTCTAGGTATTCGTAGAAAATACCGTATACGTATATATTTTGGAAATGTGCTTGACATGATTAGTTGTTGTATGAATATTTGATATATGGATAAAATATTTATTTGGCGGAAAGATTCGCCCTAATACATGTTATGCTAATATACACTATGTATGTAGAAATAGTGTATTGTAGAAAATACCGTATACGTATATATTTTGGAAATGTGTTTGACATGATTATTTGTTGTATGAATATATGATATATGGATAAAATACTTATTTGGCGAAAGGATTCACCCTAATACAAGTTTGGCTAACATACAGTAAGTATGTTGAAATAGTGTATGCTAAGTGTTTGTGAAAATGCTTGTGTGAGTAAGTGTTTGGATGATGATGCCTTAGGTGGGTGTTGAGATGGGATTCTCAACTACCTTAGAGACATGTATGATTTCCTCCATGAGGTTGTTTACTTAAACCGCTTACTTGTGCAATGTATGTGTTTGTATTCCTATTTATGTAGTGCTTTATAACATGCTTTATGACATGTTAACATGCTTTAATTACTTTGTTGATTATGCTTTACTCCACATGCCATGAATAAGGATTGATTGAGTTTGAGACTATGTTTATAGTCCAGACAATCGGTACTAGACTTGAGATCGTGGTTGAGATTCATTTCGCCACGTAGGATGTGTTTGACGAACTCGAGTCGTACGTCAGTTGGCGACAGTGGTTAGGCCACGCGAAGTGCTTATGCACTTCATGTTATTCAGCTGATTGTGCGCTCGAGCTAGTTAGGCTCGTCAAGTAACCCGATATGTCTAATGTATGTTCACCATGTTTGGTCGTTACTGCTTGAACCTAGGGTACCAAACTTACTAGTGGAATCCCGTTAACCATGGTACCTCGATCCGCTAAGACTCATGAGCCGGGCATGGTGGTATGGGACATCGTGGTCGAGCTGTCGACCTACGCTGGGGCCACGTGCCTCCCCGTAGTGACCAGTGAGCAAGCAGACTTGTGAGCCGATTATGGTAGTATGAGACACTATATTCGTGCTGTCGGCCTACATTGATAAGGTAATGGGGGAGCGGTGTAACCTTGGTGCTTAACAGCCCTGACAGCCCTTTGTAGTGACCTCGAGCATACTCTGAATTTGCGGTGAGGCGACGAGTTTTTCCGCAATGTAGAGAGTATGAACTAGCCCTGTTTCTGTATAGTGATGAATCGTTAAAGAGGTGAAAGGGGAGTGGTGTAACCTTTGTGCGTAATAGCCCTGACAGCCTTTGCAGTGACCTAGAAAATACACCATCGTCTGAGATTAACTAGGACTGACAACCCTAGAATGGATCATGTTTGGGAATGATACAAGGGAGGTACCTTAGTTTCCCAATCCTGCTGTTTGAAATGTACTAATAACAACTCGGTAATCAAGCTCATCATGTATTGCATGTGCCTGGAACCGCGAACGTAAGATGGTGTCGCACGAGGGAGGGTGTGGTGAGGGCATCCATCATGACTGCATTCATACTTGCATTAATAAGAGCAGTTAGGAGTGTTTGATTGTACTGCTTTATCATTACTGCTTGACTGTATTGATAACATGCTAACCTATGCTTTATTGTTCCACTGAGTTAGCTACTCACTCCCACGTTATGGGACGGTGTTGTGCACAACAACCAGACTCTGTCTCAGGTTTAGATGACCTGACGACTCAGGAGGCTGAGCTGGACTATGACGAGGACGAGGACGAGTTCTCATTTATGCAGTATTCTGGCGATTTCGACTAGACTGCCGGATCGACGGGATTTGCTGGGATTACATCCTTAGATGTATTTTTGACTTTTTGAACATTAAATAGATATAGATATATGATGACTCAGATGGTTTCATACTCCGGAGAATGAAATGATTTTGTTTCTTTTACATACATATATATACAATTCAGTCTTCCACTTGCCTTTATACAATTGATCTGGAGTATGAATTACTGTTTTGGTATAATCTCACTCATGTTTATTGCTCTAACACAGACAATATTTAATTATCATTATCAATGTTGCATAAGTGATGCGATGGAACTCGGGAGTTGAGTTATGCTCGACCCCCGATTTTCAGGGTGTTACAGTCTGGGTCCCACTCTAAGTCCCTTTGGAACGGTGTGGATAGGCCCATGACTCCGTTTTGAGTCATTTCAGAAAGTTTCTGATACATACTTGTATTTACCGATTTTCAACGGCTGGGATGGGGTAATTTACCGTCTAAACCCATCGATAGACAGTCTAGAAGTAATTTGGGGTCGACTCATGCGATCACAGATGAGTACAGACCCGATCTTGGCGACTGTTTTCAGTGAACTTTGCCGATTGGCGAAACTGGGACAACCTACGACTGTTTCTACATTTTCTCGCACCCGCCTAAGTTGAAATGCGTCAGCGTACGTCTGTGACCATAACCCAGGTCCGGTTTAATCCAAATCATGCTCTGATACCATCTTGTAACGCCCTGAAAATCGGGGGTCGAGCAGAAGCTCAGCTCCCGAGTTCCAACGCATCACTTATGCAACATAGATAATGATGATTGAATGTTGTTCGTATTAATGCATTAAACATGAGTGGGATTAACCCAAAACAACATATCATACTCCAGAGACAGTTAAATTACGCAAGTGGAAGACTGTGATAGATATATAAAATATATAAACTGTTGTAAGTCTCCAGAGTGTGAACATGTTACCAGGTTAAATATATTAATGTGTACTCCAAAAAGGATCAAAATGAATATACATGGGTGTTCCAAATGTACTAAATAGCAAGCGTAATGGCATCTAATCAGCAACCCTGAAACCCCGCCGATCAGAACACGGCTCACATGAAACCGCCTGAAAACAACATGCAGGAGAAATCCTCATCATCATCATGAAAGTCCGGCTCCGTTTCGCAAGCATCGCCATCATCTGAAACTCAAACAGGGTCTGGTTGGTGTGTACAACACCGTCTCGTAACGTGGGAGTGAGTAGCTAACTCAGTGGAACAATAAAGCATAGGTTAACATGTTATCAATTCAGTCAAGCAGTAATGATAAAGCAGTACAATCAAACACTCCTAAATACTCTTATTAATACAAGTATGGAATGTAGTCATGATGCATGCCCTTGCCAAACCACCCTCATGCGACACCGTCTTACGTCCGCGGCATGCGTTCATCCCTCAGTGCTCCACAACGCCAGGCACATGCAGTGCTATGATATGACCGTGATTACCGGGTTGTTGTTAGTCCTTTTCATACAACAGTATTGGGAAACTAAGGTACCTCCCTTATATCAATCCCAAACAATGATCCATTCTAGGGTCATCAGTCCTAGATAATCTCATACGATGATGCAGTTCTAGGTAGCTGTAAAGGACTGTCAGGGCTGTTGCACGCACTTGTTGCACCGCTCCCCCATCACCTTATCAATACAGGCCTAGTTTATACTATGTTTACAACGGGAAGACACGTCGCCTCACCGTAGATTTAAAGTATGCTCGAGGTCACTACAAAGGGCTGTCAGGGCTGTTACATGCAATCGTTACACCACTCCCCCATCACCTTATCAATGTAGGCCGACAGCTCGAATAAAGTGTCCCATACCACCGTATTCGGCTCATGAGTCTGGGTTGCTCACTGGTCACTACAGGGAGGCACATCGCCCCATGATGAGGGTCGAATATTGCATATCAGACCCCAGTTATTGCATGATTTTATGTACATGATAATGTTTAATGTCGTATGTTAATTGTGTTTTTGTTACAGGGAGTAATCAGGAGCGTGGATCGAAAACGAGTATTAAAAGCGTGCATTTGATGTTCCGAAGACATCAGAGCAAGGGACGGACTCCAGAGGACCCATATTGAAGAATTTACACGCTGGGGATCCGAGGAAATCAAGCCGTTCGCATTAAATGGGCCCGAAAATGGTCCAGAATGCAAGATCACAGGGATCCCACCATACGTTTGGCTCGAAATTACATACATGGCCTGAGGACCATAATTTAACCGTACATATCAAAATTCAGCTCCCGGATCTCCATGAAAGTGGCCCAACGGACAGATCAAAACATAAATTAATGATTTAGGACCCACTTAAGATCTGGATATACTTCAATTTTGGTCTCAACCCTTTAAATTAGATGAGGGAGAAGATGGACGGATCAAATTTCATATACACACAACGAGTGGACCCCACCGGTAGCGCCCGTGTACAGTGCACAAGTGCACTTGATGTGCACTGGATCAGAACAACTGGTCAGCGCCTGCTGACCCGATCCTGCTCCCAGACGGAGATAGCGGACGGACGTTGTCCGTCCGTTTTTGTGTAGTGGGCCCCACCCATCACCTTTATCAACAATCTGGACCGTTCATTCGTCTCGTGGGGTGACAAATACCCATGCCTAGGTGGCATAATTTCAAGATATCACGAATATTGGTTTTCAACTGTTCAAACTAGGACGGACGGTGGAGCAAACTATTTTGTGGGCCACACCGAATCCAACCGAAAACTAGTCGTTTCTTACTAGTTTTTCGATAGGAATTCACTGGACAGAGTGGATTTCTCTGTCGGAATTGATTAGGGGCCCACCAGTCATCACAGATCCAAGATCCTGCGCTCGTGAAACCCGGACAGAATCGATCACTGACGCACGTTGTGCGATCAAGATCGGGATCAAGCTGATGATCCAGGTCGTCCAAACTCTTGAAATGGTGGTTCTGATCCCGGCCAAGCAGTCGGATTGACCGAATGGATGATCCTTCATCTCAAATTCATTTCAAAGGCAACCAGTTTTTGCGTTTTCTTCCGCAGAAACAAAGGTTTGCAACTGACTCCGCTGCGAATTGGAATGCGTAAAGAGAGACGGTTCTCTAACTCCAGCCAATCTGCAAACAGCTGTTCTCTATAAAAGGAAGGGCTGGGGATCTGGGTGAGGGGAGCGGTGGAGGCATCATCGGCGACTGTGAGACAAAGAAGTTTTTTTTTCTAGTTTTCTTTTAGTTTTTGTTTTGTTTCTCTTTTTTTCTTTTCTTTTGAGATTAAGTTTAATTATGTTGAGGTCAGGCTAAACCTCTTAGCTAGGGCTAAGAGGTGAAGCTTGTGGCGTGATGGGACTGATTTTAGGGCTCTAATTCATGTTGATGAACCTTCTATTTAATCATAGTTCGATTTTAAGGAACACTTCTAGTTTTGAATGGTTTGTTGTGACTGAAATTACAATGAGTCTGCGATAGCTTTGAGTATTTCTTTTCCATTATTTGTTTTATCACGTCAGCAAGTCCTGTTGTTTACCATCGTCTCCTGGGCATGGTTGGATGTCGGTACCCTTCCTAACCTTCATAATCATCTGATTGGTTGTCAATTGGTTTAATTCTGTTGTCTACTTTGTCTCCTGGGCATGGTTTGGTGATTGAATCCATTCTAATTCATATACCCTTCATCTCTTGAAAACTATATCAATGGCAGTTCAGTTGATTTTCATGAATCAAGAGTAGTTCTCCCTGATCTCTATAAGTGGATCCTCTGAATCCCTAGTTTCTACCTTTAAAATTCATTAGTTTTATATTAATACTTTTACCATTATTCCTTCATATTTATTTGATTTAGATTGCATCTTATTCTAGTTCTAGTTCTGGTTAGTTTCAGATTACGTACAGGTTTCAGTCCTTGTGGATTCGACCTCGGTCTTACCGAGTTTATTACTACATCACAACCCTATATTTGGGGAGTGAACAAGTTTTTGGCATAGTTGCCGGGGACTGACGGCTACGATTCTCTGAAATTAATTAGTCTTAGGATTAGTTTAAGATTAGGATTTTTTCTAACTTTAGTTTTTAGTATTTTTTTCTGATTTCTAGAAACTAACCTGTTTTACTGTTTTGTAGGATCCTGACATAAACTTCTAATTTGGTAATCCCTTTCTAATTCCTCTACTTTTTCTATTTTTAGAAATAGGGTTTGAGTTTTAGAAATTTTCTAATTCTAGGCTTTCTTTTAATTCTAGAAAATTTTTCCTTTTTAGAAACTAACATTACTTTCTATTTTAGGATTAGTTTTTTTTTAACTTTCTAACTTTAGGTTTAGAACTTTCCTAATTATTTTTAGAAACACTCTAATTTTAGGTTTTATTTTCTCCTTTTAGAAATTTTCTAATTCTAGTATTTTTCTATTTTTAGGAACTAGTTTATTTTTAGAAACTTTCCTCGTTTGTTTTTTTAAAAAAACTAGATTAGTTATTTCCCTTTTTAGAAACTCTTTCTAACTTTAGTAACTAACTCATCTTTCTTTTATTTTATTTTTATAAACTTTCTTATTCTAGGTATTCTTTTTAGAAACTAATCTCTTTTGTTTCCTTTTACAGGATCTTAACATAGGAATTTCTAACTGGGTAACTTCCTTCTAACTTCTCCTCTACCTACTTTCCATACTGTTGTAGGACATTTTCTTCTATTTTCTTAGGATTAGAATCAGAGTTGGGGACTCATCATGTATATGCACGAGTGGGAACGTCAGTATGCTGAGAAGAATAATCTATATTGGGATGATAATCAACCTATGTCTCAGAATTTTCCTGAAACAGTCATCGAGAACCGACCAGAGTATAACGCTTCATCAGTTAGGAAATCGTTACGCGATCATATACGGGAGAATAATTCCACCCCACGAACAGTACGTGAGTGTTGGGGTTATCATAACTATGAGAATGAGAATTATTATCACTCATCCGAGAAAAAGAAAACAATGCGTGATTATATTATGAGTGATAATATGTATTACCAACCATCAGATTCTCCCACACATGATCCGTATGACTCTAATCAGTGGAACCATCAATGTCGGAAAGATGAACCAACAACATGTTATAGTGATAATTCTCTTGGATCCCCTACCTTTGAGATTCAACCAAAATCGATCCAAAAGAAGTCATCTCAAAGTGACACAGAATCTGCTGCGGACATGAGAAAATTAATAGAAGAGCTTGAATCACGCCTTGATAGGATAATTGAGGCTAATGCACCTCAGCCTCAACCGAATCCAACTCTCCATACACAATCTCATACTTATGATCAATGGAACCATCAAAATTGGGAAGTTGAATCAATAATGCATCATGATAACGATTCTTTTGGGTCCTATACCTCAGAAATCCAACAAAGAATGATCCAAGAGAATTCACTTCAGAACTCCATACAAAATATGGAGCTCATTCAACAAAACACGCTCCAACGATTTCAAGAACTTGTAAAAGATGTACAGCAGTGGAGTTCACATGATGTGACTATGGAAAATAGTACAATTGAGAATGAAGAGTTGGATTGTATTGATGAGCACATGGTTCAATTTCCCGATGAGTCGATCTCGATGACTGTCTAAAGGAATGATCAAGAGACGTGGGTGTCTTTTAAATATAATGATAGTGACACACTTCACTCACATAATACACAATCAAGGAATAGAATGTGAGGAATATGATCCCATCCCAAGTACACACTGCACGGAACTTGACGATGATGAGTATTGGGATTCAATCTCAAGTGTAGCCCCTGTCAATGATCAAGAAGTTCAGGAAGTTGTCAACCATAATGATCTACTCCACCTGTCTGACATGACTGATTTGAATGTGGAGAATGAACCAATTTCAACTGACCCTTCCAACCCTTGTGATGCATGTTTAGACTACTCCCCTGAATTGAATGATGATATGATGCGGGAGATGGACGGGCCACTTAATATGACTCCTGAAATTGAAACCACCTAGTTGAGGTCACCATCTGAACTGTCAAATTTTTACGAATCAACGCCTCGATTGAGTAGTTTTAATGAACAGAGTGACCACATCCCTACTTCCCCTATTGATTTTCAATCTGTCTGTGTAGGACTGGAACAAGAGAGCGTACCTCCATCCACTTTCAAGGATGATGGATTCCTTAGACAGATCATCACGAGCTCCAATGTGGAAAATAAGTCACGCTTAGCTGAACTTCCCAACTTTTTAGATGATTGCTTGGCACACTTTGTAGATTCAAACGATCTCATGTCAAAAGAAAAAGTGGATGCCTTGCAAGACAACATCTCGGTAGTCATCACTGACCAAGAGAACCCTCACTCTGAAGCCCCTCCTTCCACAGACCCTGAATGTTTACCACTAAAGGAAGATGAGCTGAAAATTGAACCGAAGCCTGAAACTTCGGAATGCATTGAGACTACATTACTTCTCGAAAATTTTTCTGAATTTTATCTACCTGTAGTCTTTGATTCACCATGAGATACTAACTTTGAGACTTTTTCTGACACAGGTGAATCATATATACTTTGGATACCTCAGGCAAATCAATGACAAAATTTTTCTAAGGTACATAAGTCTCTCTAGCCATTCATGCTCCAGGGCATCAAAGCCTATTGCAAAAAGGGCTTTTGGATGATCCTATTAAGAAACCTACTGAGAAATTTATCATGATATTGGCCGGAAGAGGAACCTTGCGGCATGACTTAGTAGTTTTTCCCTGCTTTCTTAGGACTAGGGTAGTTTCCTTTATGTTGTTTTAGGATAGACGGTAAACTTAGCACTCCTGGGAGGCAACCCAGCTTTTTAATTCATTTCATTTTTCTAGTTAGTTAGCTCAATGTTTGTGGGTAACATTACTGCAAACCCTCACGAGACTACAACTCGTCCACTAGGGGCAACCTAGGGGTTTAAAGGCTTGTTGCATGCACTAAATGCAATTGAGAGCACCTGCGAAAGTGATATAGGTAGGATTTTATTTTTGTTATTTTTGTGTTGCTTTCTCTCTCGTGCTGATTGGATTTCATGCTGTAATCTCGTGAAAAGTCCCTCACGGTTCATCATCCAGGTACTATCTTCCCATCACTTCACTTTTTCCCATGTGCATGGCATGCTTATATCTTTTACATTGAGGACAACATAGATTTTAGGTTGGGGGTGGGAGATTAGGTAACCTAATCAGTGTTGTTCTTAGTCTTGAGCAAAAATTGTGAAAATTTTTTTCAATTTTTTCTAGACTTTCTTGTACATTCGAAGTGATCTTGATGGCCATCTAGGGCGCTTAGAATTTCAAGATAAGTGATGTTGGTAATTTCTGACTCTTGGATTCAGTTGTCTGTTAGATTTCACAGTTAATGTTGAATTATTAATCCATGATTAGAAGTAGTAAACATTGATTAAGTCATGATTTCACATGTCACATCTCGCTTACACATTAAGGTTTCAGTTAATATTGAAGGATTAACTTGGTAATCACTAAGCATGAAAGGAACTAGCCTGAAAAACAAAAATTTTAGCATTAGTTTATAAAGAAGAATTGAAAGGGTAAGTCGCATAATCATCATCATAGGTTTGCTCCCTATAGATGAAGATTCGATTCCCCATGATTGACATGAGAAAAGAGTTAGGCGACAAGTTTTCACCATAGGTTTGCTCCCTATAGGTGAGGATTTGATTCCCTTCCTTGGCGCTACTGTTTATAAAGGAAATCAAAGGCTGATAGAACGAAAAGACGATCAAAAAGGCAAGTGTTGGTTTCAGTTTTGGTTGTCATGAATTTTGTTACCAATGATATCATGAACTTGATAACTGGATCTCTTAATGATTGAAAGCTGAGATGACACTATACACTCATGAAACTCAATGTTTAGATTTTTTTAATTAATGGATTAATATTTTGAACTTGATTATGAAGTTTACTGTGAGCTTGATTTCAGGAGAAAATTCTTCTCACCATTCATGAATTTTAGAATTCTCACATCTCAACTATCTTTTCACAAGTTACTCAAGTTTACAGGAATTGTCCTTTATTTCTGAAATTATTTTTCGCATGTTTTGCTCGGGACTAGCAAAATGCTGGTTGGGGGTTGTGATGAGGGTCGAATATTGCATATCAGACCCCAGTTATTGCATGATTTTATGTACATGATAATGTTTAATGTCGTATGTTAATTGTGTTTTTGTTGCAGGGAGTAATCAGGAGCGTGGATTGAAAACGAGTATTAAAAGCGTGGATTTGACGTTCCGAAGTCATCAGAGCAAGGGACGGACTCCAGAGGACCCATATTGAAGAATTTACATGCTGGGGATCCGAGGAAATCAAGTAGTTCGCATTAAATGGGCCCAAAAATGGTCCAGAATGCAAGATCACAGGGTTCCCACCATACATTTGGCTCGAAATTACATACATGGCCTGAGGACCATAATTTAACCGTACGTATCAAAATTCAGCTCCCGGATCTCCATGAAAGTGGCCCAACGGACAGATCAAACATAAATTAATGATTTAGGACCCACTTAAGATCTGGATATACTTCAATTTTGGTCTCAACCGTTTAAATTAGATGAGGGAGAAGATGGACGGATCAGATTTCATATACACACAACGAGTGGACCCCACCAAAAGCGCCCGTGTACAGTACACAAGTGCACTTGATGTGCACTGGATCAGAACAACTGGTCAGCGCCCGCTAACCCGATCCTGCTCCCAGACGGAGACAGCGGACGGACGCTGTCCGTCCGTTTTTGTGTAGTGGGCCCCACCCATCACCTTTATCAACAATCTGGACCATTCATTCGTCTCGTGGGGCGACAAATACCCATGCCTAGGTGGCATAATTTTAAGATATCACGAATATTGGTTTTCAGCTGTTCAAACTAGGACGGACGGCAGAGCAAACTATTTTGTGGCCCACACCGAATCCAACCGAAAACTAGCCATTTCTTACTGGTTTTTCGATAGGAATTCACTAGACGGAGTGGATTTCTCTGTCGGAATTGATTAGGGGCCCACCAGTCATCACAGATCCAAGATCCTGCGTTCGTGAAACCTGAACAGAATCGATCACTGCCGCACGTTGTGCGATCAAGATCGGGATCAAGCTGATGATCCAAGTCGTCCAAACTCTTAAAATGGTGGTTCTGATCCCGGCCAAGCAGTCAGATTGACCGAACTGGATGATCCTTCATCTCAAATTCATTTCAAAGGCAACCAGTTTTTGCGTTTTCTTCTACAGAAACAGAGGTTCGCAACTGACTCCGCTGCGAATTGGAATGCGTAAAGAGAGACGGTTCTCTGACTCCAGCCAATCTGCAAACAGCTATTCTCTATAAAAGGAAGGGCTGGGGATCTGGGTGAGGCGAGCGGTGGAGGCATCATCGGCGGCTGTGAGACAGAGAAGTTTTTTTTTCTAGTTTTCTTTTAGTTTTTCTTATGTTTCTCTTTTTTTCTTTTCTTTTGAGATTAAGTTTAATTATGTTGAGGTCAGGCTAAACCTCTTAGCTAGGGCTAAGAGGTGAAGCTTGTGGCGTGATGGGACTGATTTTAGGGCTCTGATTCATGTTGATGAACCTTCTATTTAATCATAGTTCGATTTTAAGGAACACTTCTAGTTTTTAATGGTTTGTTGTGACTGAAATTACAATGAGTCTGCAATAGCTTTGAGTATTTCTTTTCCATTATTTGTTTTATGACGTCAGGAAGTCCTGTTGTTCACCATCGTCTCCTAGGCATGGTTGGATGTCGGTACCCTTCCTAACCTTCATAATCATCTGATTGGTTGTCAATTGGTTTAATTCTGTTGCCTACTTTGTCTCCTGGGCATGGTTTGGTGATGGAATCCATTCTAATTCATATACCCTTCATCTCTTGAAAACTATATCAATGGCAGTTCAGTTGATTTTCATGAATCAAGAGTAGTTCTCCCTGATCTCTATAAGTGGATCCTCTAAATCCCTAGTTTCCTACCTTTAAAATTCATTAGTTTTATATTAATACTTTTACCATTATTCCTTCATATTTATTTAATTTAGATTGCATCTTATTCTAGTTCTAGTTCTGGTTAGTTTCAGATTACGTACAAGTTTCAGTCCTTGTGGATTCGACCTCGGTCTTACCGAGTGTTTACTATATCACAACCCTATACTTGGGGAGTGAACACCCCAGCGTAGGCCGACAGCTCGACCACGGTGTCCCATACCACCATGTTCGGCTCATGAGTCTTAGCGGATCGAGGTACCAAGGTTAACGGGGTTACACTGGTAAGTTTGATACCTTAGGTTCAAGCAGTAGCGTCCAAACATGGTGAACATACATTAGACAGATCGGGTTACTTGACGGGCTCGACTAGCACGAGTGCACATTGCATCCATCGACATGAAGTGCATAAGCACTTCGTGTGGCCTAACCACTGCCGACGACCAACATACGACACGGGTTTGTCAAACATGTCCTACGTGGCGAATGAATCTCAACCACGAACTCAAGTCTGTTTCTGATTGCCTGGACTATAACATAGCCCCAATCACATTCAATCATTAATCAGAAAGCATGTATGAATAGTCTAAGCAGAATTAAAAAGGTAGTTCAAACATGTTAACAAGCATGTTATAAAGCACAATATAAACAGGAAATACGAACACATACATTTCACAAGTAAGCGATTAAATTAAACAACTTGCATGGAGGAAATCATACTCATCTCAAAGATAGTTGAGAATCCTATCTCAACACCTGCCTAAAGCACTATCACCTAAGTACTTACTCTTACAAGCATTTTTACAAACACTTAGAATACAATTATTTAACATACATAACGTATATTAGCCAAAACATGTATTTGGGCGAATCCTTTCACCGAGTAAGTATTATACACATATATAGTATATACGTATAGTAATTTATTATGGCAAACACACTTTCATAATTTATATGTATACGGTATTTTCTACAAATATACGGAATACACTAAACGCCATAATTTGCATATATAACTGAATCAAAAAACAAACATCGCATTTTGCATATACAATAACACCTAGATCGTGAATCTATCATTATCTGACATTGAAAGCTTTGAAAACCTTAACCTATACGTCTAAAGTCTGCACCTTACGCCGATAAACGTGTAACGGAGTCAATTTAAACACCAAGCCTTTATCAACGGTAGAACGACAACCTATGACATGAAATAGGTTAACTATTTCATCACTTGTAACAGTCATAACCCTAGAACGGATTAGGGTTAGGGTTTCTTACCTAAGAACGAAGCCGGAATTGCCAGAAAAGTGATTTGATCGTGATGGTTAAGCACGTAGGATAGCAAGGTAGAGTATCAAGAAGAATCTCTCACTCTTCTCACACTTTCTCTCTCTTTTCTCTCTTCTCTCACCCCGGGTTTCTCTCAAATTCGTATGGGTTGAATGAGAGAGGGTTTAAGGTCCTTATATAGGCCTAAATTTGCCGAAAATAGGCCCAGGGCCAAGGCATACTTAGGTTATGTCCAAAAGGCATCTGTTCCGTCTCAACGGAGCACTTCCGGAGCCCCCCCTTGAGCTAAAGGTCGGATTTAAGCTCACAGACATTGGATCTAGGTCGAGTTACGTTTTCGGTACGATCGGATTTACAGATCGCCCGTGGCAGACCAGTTTCAGTTCAACGGTCACCAGAACTCGATCAGGGCCACAAGTACATTGACTCGTGTATGAAATTTCCCCTGATCCGAGCGTGTATTTGGGTCAGATTCTGATGGTCTGATTGCTTATATCAGGTCCGCAAGCGACAAGTCTCAGATTACTTAAATTTAGAATTTATTTCTAATTAATTTCACGTTTCTCACACTCTTCACTCCGGGCTCAAGCGAATAGCCCCAGGACACTATCTGTATTTGATTTTTGAGATGGTTGTCAAGCCCATCAAGGCGGTCCTAATTCTATAACTTCATATTATTCAGACTTTCGATGTGCGGTCCAAATCCGATACGGAGTTTCTGATGCTCCCGAGAGCATCCGGGTAATGTGATTGATTCTTGCATATAGGGTAATGTAGCGTCAATGATTCTACAAGTTTTGGGTCTTGCAAATCGTATTTAAAGTGGATCAAACGGATTTCGTAGCTAATCTAGTTTAACACTTAGTTACTTTTAAAGGATAAGGTAGTGAAAGGTGAGATTTTGAAGAAAAAGGTTTGAAAAGGGATTTGAGACTTTTGAATTGAGTGTTTGAGAAGTTAATCAGGTGTTAGGATCGACCCATTGCCTAAGGACATCTAACTCCAGGTTGGCAAAAATCTAGGGCGTTACATTAGAGCAGAATTAACCAAGTAGTTCAAACATGTTAACAAGGATGTTATAAAATACAACTTAAACAGGAAATCCAAACACATACATTTCATAAGTAGGTGATTAAACTAACTAAGGTAGTTGAGAATCTTATCTCACACCCACCCAAAGCACTATTTACTAAGTACTTACTTATACAAGCATTTTTACAAACACTTAGACTACACGTATTAACATACATAATGTATGTTGGCCAAAACATGTATTAGGGCGAATCCTTTCGCCGAGGAGTTGTTTCACATATAACTAGATATACACACAGTACTTAATCATGGCAAACACACTTTCATATTTCGTACATATACGGTATTTCCTACAAATACACAGAATACACTAAACTCCACAAATTTCATATATAACTGAAACGCAAAACAAACATCACATTTTGCATGTGAAATAACATCCACATCAGGAATCTATCATTATCCGACATTGAAAGCTTTGAAAACCATAACCTATACGTCTATAGTCCGTACCTTACGCCGATAAATGCATAACAGAGTCATTTTAGACATTAAGTCTTTGTCAACGGCGGATTTGCAACCTATAGCATGAGTTAGGTTAGCCATTTCATAACTAGTGTTGAGGCACAAAAAATATCTCATTACAATGGTCAGAGAACACCTTGGTGTTGATCTTCTCAAGGGGTAGTTTAGGTATTTTGCCAAAGTTCCAGCTCCAGGGGTATCGCATCTGTTGAGGCATGAAAAAAGTGATGAAAGGATTGAACCAGAAGAAGATTGAAAAACAAAGTATTAGAGAGAAGAATGCAAGAAGAAATGTCTTTGAGATCATTTGCGTGGGACTGCGTAAACGATATCAGTTGCGCGGGACCACGCAAATAATATCAGTTGCACGGGTTCGCGATTAGTTGCGGGGGACGACGCAAATGATATCAGTTGCACAGGTCCGCGAAACTTAAAAGTCCATTGCGCGGGACCTCGTAACTCAAAGGTCAGTTGCGCAGGTCTGCGCAGATGTTTTCAGGGGAAGATTGATGCAAGATGGGTCCCACATCGCTAAGATTAAGGTTCCACACGTGTGAGGGTCTATAAATACCCCCTCCCCTCCTTCATGTGGGGGGGATCGAAGATTTCGGAGCGAAAGCAGAGCGAAGAAGAAGATCGAAGGTAGGAGCAAAGGGCTCCTGCAGGTTACGCGGACCCATGCAACATATATCCTTTGCGCAGGACCGCACAACCTGTATGCTTTCTGCGGGACCGCGAAAACAGACTGGCCTGCAGTTTATAACAGCAAAGGGCTGTTATGCTGCCGGAATGGTTGAAGTCTTCAAGTTCCTCCTGTTCAAGTATAAAGCAGAATAATCATCAGAAGAACAATTCCTCCTAAGTCCTAGGAGATGACTGAAATCCCTGACGAAATGTTGCCGAATGTCTATCTCCTTGGAGATTGGCTGATCTATTCAGCAAATTCCTCCTTAGTATTGGGAGATGACCAAAATAGCTTTAGAATGCTGCCGAAATTGGAAGACTTTGATTGATTGTACTTTATTTTCATAATCAAGGGAATCCGAAGATGTAAATGAACTCAGAATAAATGTGATCAATGTTCTCTCATTCTTTCTTTGTTAGCATTAAATAAATCCCCCAATCAAACACATTTGTTTTCTTGTCGAAACAAAATGGCGACTCCTCTGGGGATGATTATTATTCGATGGTAACTTATAAAAATATTCAGAGAAAATTCATCACTTACAGACGCCAAAATGATGACTCTCAGTGAGAACATCCTCCCCTTCATCTCTAAAAGCAAAGTACAATTTTATTTAAATAAATTAACTAACATTTTGTTATGAATGAAGTTATACCGTAACGACCTTTCTCCGACTAAACGTGGTTGTCTATTCTCATCCAACAGATTTTCACCAAAAAATATCAGAGAAGATCAAGTCAGTTATGATCAAGGACAGACAATGTCAGATGAGAAGTTAGTTCGACTGAATCATACGCTGCTCACCGACAAGTAGACGAATTAATCAATGAATTAACGAATTCATTAGCCAATAGAGAATCCAGGGGGCATCGCCACAACTTTCTATAATAGAAGAGAAAAGAGTTAAAAGTAAGTAGAAAGCGTCAGAGAAAGCAAAGTCTGTTGTCATTAAGAACAGTGAATTTCGTGAAATGGACGAAATAATATCTATGTCGCCAGTGGCTCAAGAAGATGAGGGAAGATGGAGGATAGTAATATCCAAAAGTCAGAAAGTTCGATCTGCTTCCATAAGAAGCATCATTTTGCCAACTACTGGGTTAATTATGCGAAGTGTCGTGGGACACAGTCCTGCCTCGGTCATACAATCATCTCATTCGAGAAAAATGGAAAAGCCCGTCACTCCAAAAGCACCTCCTGCGAAAGATTTCAAGCAAAACTCATGCGTCAAGAATGTTACGATTCGAGTTAGTTAGTCCTTTGAAGCGACAACATGCTGGTTTCAAATCAAATGATAGTTCATCCTCTTTAACAGCGTCAGCAGCACAACGCTCATTTTCTCCCTCAATATCAAGACAATCAAAGTATAAAGAAACAGAAAGCTCATCGACAGATATTAATCAGCCTGATCAGTTTTCACTAGATGAACATGCGACTGAAGAAGTCCCTAATATTCCGACAGTGATTGTTGTAAACAACATTAAACCCTAAGAAGAAGGGACACAACTGCAATCGGTTAAATTTCAAGAGCCAATGCCCAATATGACTCAGAATATAACGCAGGAAGAAATTCAGCAAATGGTTATCGAGTCTACTCATCTAGAGAATAAACGAAGTCAGAATAAAAGATTTCGATATCAGACACCGTATCCTCCTGAAATAGAAGACATGTCATTTCCCGCCGATTTCAAACACCTGAATTTTTAGAAATTTAATAGGAATGGATCACTAGAAGAACATATGATGCATTTCATAGCAAAAATGCCAAATTTCTCTAAAATTCCTTAATATTGTCTGCGATTATTTGGATCTTCTCTGATAGGAAGAGCTTTCAGATGGTATTCAAGTTTAATCCCAGGATCCATTCATACCTGGGAACAGATGCAGGATGCTTTTATGTCAAACCTTTTCTCTTCAGACCGAGAAGTTAGTTTGATCGAACTGGTCTCTATTCGCCAAGAAGAAAATGAATTAGTTGAAGAATTCATCAGTCGATGGAAGGACTTGGCAACATTATGTCAACATCCTCTGCGAGAATCGGAACAAGTAGAACTATGTTTAGAAGGTCTGAGACTAGAATTGACATGCCACCTGATTAGTAAAGATTGGAAAACCTTTCTTAATTTTGATACGAAAGCTTATGCTCTTGAAAAGATGATGGGAAGAGTGTCTGCTCTTCAGTCAAAATCAGCCCACATCACTCGAAAAGAAGAAGCTAAAGAAGATTATCAGAATATTGAAAGAGAAGGCAATAAAGAAGATAGAAATGGTCTTGCGGTTATAATGACATATAAGAGGTCCAGGAAAAATAAAGATCATATGAAGTATTCATTTGCAAGAAAAGATATAGATCCTATGCTGAATCAATTGTTGGTTATAAAGAGTATTAAATTACCTCGGTCAAGAAACATCGTAGAAATCGAAAATACAAAAGGAATGGATTATTGCCATTATATCCGCAAATTTGGATATCATACGAAAAACTGTAATCCCCTCAGGAACAAGCTACAAAAGATTATCGATAAAGAAGAAGTTGCGATAGAAAGAGCATAACAGAAAGAGAAAAAATAGAGAAAAATGACAGAAGCTCGATAAAGAAAATTCTGGGGGCATTTGCGTTAAAAGACGATAGCATGCTTCGTATGGTGAATCGTCAGTAATTGACAAGATCGAGTTGTCATAGCCAAAATACTCAAATAAAAAGTAGGGAGCAAGGCAAAAAACGTAAGATCGTACTAAAAAAAAAGCATATTTGTTGCAAAAATGCAGATTGGCATTGCAATACCTGTTAGTTCAGGAGATGATCGCTATTTTGATTTCGAAAGATATTGGCATGATACTTCCAAAATCAAAAGGGGGCAAGACAAGTGAGTAAAAGGTAAAAATCTATGAAATGTATTTCTCACCATAGAATATATCTTTTGTGTACATGAATAAAATGCAGGCTTTCAAGCATATCAAGTCATTGCCAAAGCAGGACAGGTGAGTAAAATTTGTGAAATGTATTTCTCACTATAAAATATATCTTTTGTGTACATAAATGAAATATAGGCTTTCAAGCATATTAAGTCATCGTAAAATGAAAAGCGTCAAATGAAAAGTGCCAAATGAAAAGCGTCAAATGAAAATCGCCAAATGAAAAGCGTTGATGATTATCGTCAAAATTGGTAACTATCGCTGTTGTCGTCAATTGCTGATACAAAATTATCTTATCTCACCTTATTGAAATTGTTACCATCGCCAAGCTGATACACTATCCTAACCATAAGTGTTGTCAGAACATATCAATAATGGCGATGTATCAATTAGTGATTCATTATTCATGGCAATGAAATAAGCAGTGGAATAAGCCTAAATTGGCCAACCACACAAATCTTATGACGGTAGTGAAATAAGCAGTGGAATAGCCTAAATTGGTCAACCACACAAATCTTATGACAGCGATGGTAAATGATCATTTAAGGCAGCTTAGCCAAGCCTATCTGGCCAACTATGCATAAGACCTACAAAGCTTCAATAATTTAAAAAGCTTGAAATTGGCCAGCCACAACAATGGCAAATAAGGTTGCCTAGCCAAGCTTATATGGTCAGCTATGCATAAGACCTACAAAGCTTTAAATTGGCCTGCCCGAAATTGGCGGTAAACTATAATTGCTCCTTGAGCCCACTGCCCGAAATTAGTGGTAAACTATCTTGCTCTTTGAGCCCAGTGTCAAGTCCGATTTAGTTAAATCTGGTCATCAAGTTCAGTCAAGTCGAGTTAAGTCAAGTTCGGTCTTATCCAGTCAAAGTATGGTCAGTCAAAGTACACGAGCACCATTGCTCAAAAGCATCAAATATGCTCAAAAGCATCAGTTACGTGTAGCATTCAAAATGTTGCAGATACATATTAAATATGCTCAAATATACAATTGCCTGATGGAAATTTTAAATGTTGAATAAAATACATGCAAAAATGCGTTTCTCTTGAATCAAGTTCAAATTACATCAACAGTAAATGCCTTCGAGATATTGGCAATTTTCTATTCAAAAAGTTTAACTCTTCAAGACCAACTAATATATTGACAAGAGCTGTAAAGTCTTTTTGTCTCTTACCTCTTGATGATAGAGAAATATTATCGCATAAGATTCTCAAAAGGCGACAGAAAATAAACTAGCGAAGGGTTATTATTCTCTACCGGACAATCTAAAGATTCAGATATATTCTTTGGATTCATTAAAAGGAGCAGCAAAAAATTATCTATCCTTTCGGAGTATCTGCAGGCTTTACTTCGGAAATATTATCTCCTGAAGAAATCTTTATGCGACAATAACCGGGAAAGGGGGGAGGATTTATGTCTTCAAAAATAATATATGCCTTGGTCTTTCTGATAATCTCTTATGCACGGTGGAGGAATTCATGTATCGAGAATTATGAAGCATGATTCAATGTGAATGTTCAAAAGTTACTTCTATGTAAAAGCCCGATTATATAGTCCGGTGTCATAACTCCTCATTGTTCTAACAGCGATATTGCGAGTCTCCAAGTACCAGATCTGATGGAGACAGAGCAAGCAGAATCATCATCAGTAATTTTTATAGCCTTTGAAAAGTTACTAAGTGAAAATTGAAAGAAGTCTTGTCTATTTTTCAGAATCAGCAAAGGTCCCAGGAAAAGTCTATGAAGAAATGCTGAGTACAAGCTAGAAACAACTCTGCAATTAAACCTTTAGAGTTGGAAATGACATCTCTAAGAGCACGATATAAAGAATACAAAGAAAGCAATGCAAAGCATGATGACAAGCACAAAGATGAAATGATTAAATCATTATCATACTAGGAATATCACAATCAGCCTAAAAAGAAAAGAAGTTTTCAATATATATTTTAAAACTATCAATGCTTCATAAAGTTAAAATGAAAAGATTATGATATATTGAGTTACTAATTTCAATCAATTTGGCTGGAAAGACCATTATTCGAAAGCTTGGATTATGTAGATCACGAATAAAGGAAACAATCGAAAAAGTTATTGTGGTAGGAGCAGCATTAAAGAACAACTTTCTAGACACCGAATTAAAGGAAGGAGTCGCTGGAATTGATCAAAGAGACTGTTGTTGTTGAAAGATAGTTCTCTGATCAAGTTGCTCAAAGACAAAGTCGTCACAGCTGTTGCAGAGATGTGTTTCGATGAAAAGAGAATTTCATCTTCTTTAATGAAACATTCGCTCGACACTATTGGCTGGGGGCATCAAGTCTTCCAGTCGAGCGCAATCATCAAGTCTTCCGGTCGAATGCAATCATCAAGTTTTCCGGTCGAACACAATCATCAAGTCTTCCATTCGAGCAGAAATCATTCAAATCTTTCGTTCGAACGCAAACATTCAAATCTTCTGTTCAAGCGCAATCAATCAAGTCTTCCGTTTGAACGTAAGCATTCAAGTCTTCCGTTTGAACGTGAGCAAATAAGTCTTCCGTTTGAACGTGATCAAGCAAGTCTTCCATTTGAACGTGATCAATCAAGTCTTCCGTTTGAACGTGAGCATTCCAGAATTCCGATCGAACGCGAACATTCAATCTTCTGGTCAAGTATGATCATCCAGTCATTCTTCAGTTGTAGTTCATTCAAGCTTCTTCAGGCGGAGGAAGATCGACCTTCCATTTGATATCAGGAATCAATCAAAGAAGGATCGAGGGGGCATCTGTTAAGGCACAAAAAATATCTCATTACAATGGTCAGAGAACACCACGGTGTTGATCTTCTCAAGGGGTAGTTTAGGTATTTTGGCAAAGTTCTAGCTCCAGGGGTATCGCATCTGTTGAGGCATGAAAAAACTAATGAAAGGATTGAACCAGAAGAAGATTGAAAAACAAAGTATTAGAGAGAAGAATGCAAGAAGAAATGTCTTTGAGATTGTTTGCGCGGGACCGCGCAAACGATATCAGTTGCGCTGGTCCACGCAACTTAAAAGTCCATTGCGCGGGACCGTGCAACTCAAAGGTCAGTTGTGCAGGTCTGTGCAGATGTTTTTAGGGGAAGATTGATGCAAGATGGGTCCCACATCGCTAAGACTAAGGTTCCACACATGTGAGGGTCTATAAATACCCCCTCCCCTCCTTCATGTGGGGGGGATCGAAGATTTTGGAGCGAAAGCAGAGCGAAGAAGAAGGCCAAAGGTAGGAGTAAAGGGCTCCTGCAGGTTCCGCGGACCGGCGCAGCATATATCCTTTGCACGGGACCACGCAACCTATATGCTTTGCGCGGGACCGCACAAACAGACTGGCCTGCAGTCTGTAACAACAAAGGGCTGTTATGTTGCCGAAATGGTTGAAGTGTTCAAGTTCCTCCTGTTCAAGTATAAAGCATAATAATCAGTAGAAGAGCAATTCCTCCTAAGTCCTAGGAGATGACTGAAATCCCTGACGAAATGCTATCGAATTTCTATCTCCTTGGAGATTGGCTGATCTATTCAGCAAATTCCTCCTAAGTATTGGAAGATGACCAAAATAATGTCAGAATGCTGCCGAAATGGGAAGACTTTGATTGATTATCTTTATTTTTAGAATCAAGGGAATCCAAAGATGTAAATGAACTCAGAATAAATGTGATCAATGTTTTCTCATTCTTTCTTTGTTAGCATTGAATAAATCCCCCAATCAAACACATTTATTTTCTTGTCGAAACAACTAGCACTATTTGAAACCCTAAGCCAAATTAGGGTTAGGTTTCATTACCCAAGTGTAACGTCGAAATCACCGAAATAGCGATGCAGGTAGGGTAGCTAAGTGCGTGAAATGGTGGGATCGAATCCTAGGAAGAATCCCTACTTCTCTCTCTCTTTTCTTTCTTCTCTTTCTTAGGGTTTAGAAAATTCGTATGAAGTGAGAGGAAGAGGGTTTAAGGTCCTTATATAGGCCCAAAACTGATGGGAATAACCCCAGGGCCAAGGTATACTTAGGTTATGTCCAAAGAGCGTCTGTTTCAGCTCAACGGAGCACTTCCGGAGCCCCCCTTGAGCCTAAGGTCGGACTTAAGCTCCCTTTTGTTGGATCTAGGTCAAGCTGAGTTTTCTGTCTGATCGAGTTTACAGATCGCCCGTGGCGGACCAGTTTCAGTTCAAGGGTCCACAATCGCCAATCAGGGCCACAAGTACACTGACTTGTGTATGAAATTTCCCCTGATCCGAGGGTGTATTTGGGTCAGATTCTGACGGTCAGAATCCTTATATTTGGACCTGTAAGTGAACAACTCAGTTTACTTAAGTTTGGGTTTATTTCCTAAAGATATTCGCGTTTCTCACACACTTCGCTCTGGGCTTAAGTTGTGCGTTTCTGGATACTATTTGGATTCGATTTTCGAGTTGGTCGTCAAGCCTAGTAAAGCGGTCATAAGCGTCTAGTTTCGCGGTTATCGGACTTTCGACGTGCGGTTCAGGTCCAATACGAAGTTTCAAAGTGCTCCCAAGAGCAGCAGGGTAATGAGATTGATCCTAGATTTCAGGGTAATGTAGCGTTAATGATTCTACAAGTTCTGGGTCTTACAGTTCATATTTAAAGTGGATCAATCGAATTTTGCAGCTAATCTAGTTTAACACCTGGTTAAACATGTCTAATTTCTAAAAGATTTGTTCTTGAGTGATTTCTGCCTGAGGTGGTACTCGGGTCTTTGTACGGAATTTTCCGAGTCGTTACACTTACACATGTGAACAAGTCACTTGAATCCAACCATATATTGTTCGGCCCCTTGATCGCTCTAAAAACCCATTTGTATTCATTCATTTACAAAATTGATCGTACAATCACCTAAATACGTGATTAGAATACTAACCACCAAGTTTACTTATTTTTAGCAAGTTATCTTACCACACATCTGGTTTGGATCCGTCAAATGGGTCATCCAAATATTACGATGAATCGGTCATTTTAAAGATCCTAAAGTATATGACCAAACTACAAGGTAATAGTTCAACTAGATGTGTGCAACTGACATTCTGAAACATAGAGTCTGTTGGCCATTTAAAACAGTACCTTGGACATCCTCGGGAGATAGAGGCCCAAACATCACTGATGGAAAGAGAACGAAAAACGAGGAACATCTGCCCAAATTCAGGGCATTTTGATCGTGCAATCAGACATAACTGACAGTGGAAAGTGGTTAAAGAATTGATGACAAATTTATAATTAAGGATGCATGGCACATATGTATGAGTGGGGATTGTTTCAACGGTGAATACCATTCCATGCATTGGCCGATCGTGCAGCCCACTTGGAGATTGTATCTACTTCAAATTTGGGGCCAAGGATCAGCACGACGTGCGGAATGTGGTGAAGGGAATGGATCCCCGGAAGTCATCACAAGTGTACCCGACCTATTTTAAACATCTTGAAAAAAAGGGACGAGGGCGTGACGACGAGTTTCACTCCCACGCTTATTGATGGTGTTCCCCATCTGGAACTCGGATAAACTTCATATTTTACCTCACGGGCCCACTTGACATGAGGGAAATAATGAAGAGAACGAATTCCCCTAGAACTCAACATAGTGGACCCCACATAACCCTTATAATCAGACCGATAGAATAAAAGTTCCACACGATGTTACAACGCCGAAAGAGTCCGTCCGAGAAACGTGTTGGAGAGAGATATTCTCTACAAAGAACGCCCGTGTTTGGGAATCTAGAACCGATCTGAACCATCCAGATTCTAGTGGAATGAATTCCGACCACAACAAGAAATTTCAGGAAGATTAGAATGACCCGACCATGCTAGAAATCCCTTTCTTGACATTGATCGTTATGACCCACTTAATCATTGGATCTGCATCATTCCTGAACTCACAGGCATTGTGACCGAGTCAAAAGTGAATGAATGGAGTGGATTCGATGTAGCTCCACGGTGGACCCCACAATCCCTCTCGAGAGTGCATGGTGCATGTGCACCAGCGGTGCACCGAACTGTACCACGGGTCAACACTACAAGAAAACTGGCCTTTACCGGTGGTCAAAACCACTGACAAATGCCAGCAAATACTTTGCCCGTGGTCAGCTAACAGCCGGTAAAGCCTCGGTCTGTAAAGGCTTTACCGACGGTTAGGACCTTTACTAACGGTTGTGCTGGATGCCGCTAAATCGTCAGTAAAGCTACGGATAAAATCTGTAGCCAAAGATGACTAGCCCACAGTACGACCGTAGCCATTGGTACCGTAACTCTTTAAAACTTTGCTACGGATTAAATCCGTAGCTAGAGAGGTCATGGCCACTGACAATCCGTAGCCATAGAGAAAATCTTTCTCATCAAAAAGTTTTTTTTAAAAAAAAAAAAAAGAAAAGGAAAAGAAAAGGTGACCCACATGTATCCTAGGTTTTTTTTTTCACACCAGTCTAAATAGCTAACATACCTTGGTTAATGTCAATGATCTCCTTGTTGCCAATGATTACCATTATTTCCAAGGGACTGGTTTCTTTTGTCGATGTTTGGTGAGCTGTGTAGCAGTTACATAGAAATCATGCTGTTTGAGTCACCAAAAGAGGGGGAAATTGATTTCCTTTTAACAGTTACATAGAAAACTACACTCATAACCAACTCCAAATGGAAATTTATTTCCTTTTAACAGCTAGAGAATGATTGAAAGATTAGACCAAAACCAATCTAATGAAAGAGATGATATGACATTCAACCAAAAAAGTAAAGTGCTAGAAGTGAAATTTCTTTGATTAGAATAATAAATGCATACAAAATATATATAATTTACTATTAAAACCACTTAAACCCAAACTGGACAGTACCTAGACCTGATTTTTAATCAGGTCCTAAAGTTGAGACCTGAACCAATCCCATTGCTTAATGGGTCCCATAAATGAGACCCAGATGTATTAACATTGGGTTGGGTTCATCAGGTACCCATTTATAGCCACACATGCAATTGAGTGCAATATTAACCACATACCAAGTTGGTGCAAAAACTCTCTTGATTGTACTCATGTCTGGTCTTCTCTAAGCCCAACCATGGAGATGTTTGCATACGTCCCTTTGGTTAGCAATCTCAATTCGCAGATATGGTGGTCCCCAGCACTGATTTCTAAGTAGGAAGCTTCTTCAGCCATTGGATGAGGGACACCCATTTGGATGTATATGCTATTGCCCCTACAGTAGGGTAGTTTTGAATCAAATAGCAGGCCACAGACAAATCCATCACCAGCAGTTAGGCCTGAGAATGGGAATTCTAGAATCAAGAAGCTGTGGAGTTAAAACAAACATGTTCACCTGCTGCACAAAAAGAAAGAAAGAAAAAAATAAAAAAATAAAAAAAAGAAGACAATACAATGTGAATTTTAAAGACAAACATTAATTTATTCTTCAAGAGTTAATACGGGATTAGTTACAATCGAAGTGGTCAAGCAGATAAATTGAGAGATACATGGTAGAAAAGTCTTCAGTAATACATGCAATTACTGTGGCTATAGACAATAACCAAAAGAAGAGCTAAAAGAAAGCATTAACAACCATGCCTACCTTCTCCTTTTGTAGGGTACGAAGATGTGTCTTTAAAGATGATGATCAATTTGTCTTTACATTTCTAGCTGCGGACCTCAAAACCTTTTAAGGAAGAAAGGAAAAGAAAAAGAAAGGATAAGTTAAAAAAAAAAAAAAAAAAAAAAAAAAAAAAAGAACAACACAAAATCACAAGAAAAATGGAGCAGTAGGTTGTAACAAATCATAGAGAAATGGATACATGATTCAGATTGCAGATATTTAGATTTTACCAGAAAAATATCACAAGGAAGTAAAAAAGAAAAGAAAAACACAAAAACATAGGGATGAAAAAGGCAATTGAGTTTCAAAATCACACAAAATCCTGCAGCTGTTGTTGAGACTGCCACAAGGTATTGTGAAACCAATTGGATGAAATGAACCTTAGTAGGTTAGAGATGAAAATATGGAATATGATGATCTGCTTAAATGGAGATCTACAATGATCTCTCTCGTAGTCAGATTTTGAATTGATAGATATCAGAGACATTGATACCATGTAATTTTACTGTAAGAACTATACCATTCCATCGGTAATCTTCAATATATATGTAGTGTTGTAGATAATATCTGCAGATGATATAGACCTAATCTTTCTCTAATTTGATTTGAAACTAAGCTACAGATCAGGGATAAGATTACATGAACAGAATACACAAAATAAACAACAGCAATCCCTAAAAAGGGATTATGCAAATCCCTAATTAGGGATTTGTCAATGCATATTCCTAATAAAGTCATTTTCATCTCTCTCTCTCTCTCTCAAAAAAAAAAACAAAAAAAAAAGAAAAGAAAAAGAAGAACAGCCTCATCATGTTATTGTTGGCAGTCTTATCCATAACTCACAATCAGGACCAGATGTTGATAGCACAGAAAGTGAGTTCCTTCCATTTCTAATGGCAGTAATTTAAGTGGAACCTAAATGGCTGAAGGCGTTCCTGCCTCCATATTCCTCCACTTAGTTGTATATCGGCAGAAAATTCATATGTTGAATGACATGTGCATCCACATATGGATGTGAATTTCCTGTAATTACATGCAGTTCCAGTAACCCAAAGCTCTATCAGGTCGACCATGATATATGTGTGAAATCCACTTTGTCCATCAATTTTGCCAGCTCATGTTGGATGAGAGCCCAAAAATGAGGCAGGTTTAAGACTTGATTCAGCCACACACAAGAGAGTGGGGATCAAACACGCACCATCGAAACCTTGTAGGGGCCCACAATGGTTTTGAATCAGGCTAATATTTATGTTTCCCCTCATCATAGTGAGCAAGAAAAAACAGTGCCTAAACATCAGTGACAACCTTGAATTGAACAAATAGTGCCTAAACATGAACTATAGAAGCAACCCGAAGCTATTTTCTAATTTCTATGGAACATATGTATAGAAGAAAAATGGAACCAAAACCTCAAATGATAAATTTAAGATATCTTTCCCTGTTATCCACCACAAAAAATTTAAGGGATGACTAAAAAACACCAATTGGAGAAAATCCAGAATTTTTCTTGTAGTGACAAGAGAAACTGTGAGTATTACCACATATTTCAAGAAAGGTTTTGAATTTCCTATATTCACCACCACCATTGGCTTAAATACTTTTGATTATACACTCAATGATATTCTCAATGTTCAATTTAAATCTTTGAAAAAACACCAAATGCGGAAAAATACCATGTAAGTCTACTAATATTAATGAAATGCATCTGATAGTGAAACCGAGTACATGTATCCCCAGGTACCATGAACTAATAATTACAAAAGTTCATTGCCTGCAAATATATTATAAAAAAGAAGTTTAAGACTTCTGTCAATCTAAGAGCAGGAACAAGTGTTCACAAATTTATCAATAGAGACAAGAAGTTGAAAGTGAGAAAGCAGATGATGAATCGTACACATTGTTGGAAGACAAGACTTGGATGATACACGCCAGAAATTTGCAGTTGCCTCTGCATGATATAAATCTCTTTTGCTCAAGCTACTCGGAAGAAATCTCCTATATAGATGTACCTTTGCAAAGAAAGCATAAAGTGAATACCAATTAGCTAGATCCTGACTTAGATGTCAAATGCATCTATGTGCATGTGATAACAACATAGTGATTGACTAGAAGAAACTGCAGACAAGCTGGGTATGTGACCAATTTCTATGTAATTCTAAATCAGTTTTTTTTCTTTCATAAATGAGTGGCCCACCTAAATCGCATTTGAACCGACATGTTAACGTTCTTCTTTTATTTCCCACAGAAAGAAGATTTTGTGCAATATAAAATATTCATTGCGGTGTATATGGATTTTAACTTGAAACTAGCAAGCTCTGAAAGAAGGGTAAAAGCTGTTCAAGGGAAAATAAAAGATTAGACAATGGTAAAAAGACACTGTTACCTTTTTTTGGTGATGATGATAAATTTTAGAAACACATTACATAAGAGAAAATAGATACTTGCCTGAACAAGTAATTTCATCCACATGATATTTGTAACGAGAGGTTTCCTGAGAAAACAGATAACAAACTGTTATTCATCAAAATTATAAAGAGCAAAGGCTGGGAATGTGTAAGTGCTATAGTTTATATCCCTGTTAGTTGTCAAATTTGTGGTGCTAAAATCATTGTTATATAAATCATTGTTATATAACTTGCATAAGCGAAGCTCTCTCAAAGATCAACATTCATGAACAAGTAAAGCTCACAATAAGCAAAGCTCACAAGTATAAAGATCAACCTTGACTGCAAGTATTGCTTACAAGACAACTCTCAAGAATGCAAGACTTCAAGAAGCGCACAAGGCAGTTCGTAAAGAACTCAAGACACTTTCAAGATTGAACTACATCAAGACTTCAAGGCTTAAACTTCAAGGTCACTTGTTCCTAATGTTTCAATGTCCTTACTTCATGATTGGGGTTTGATTGACCATAGGTTGACCTTAGAAGTAGGCCATTTTAGATACATAAGACATATGTTTATGTTACATGAGTTTGGGCAGTTCGAAGACTTGTCCTAGGCTTTCTTCGACTAGTCTTAGCTTTGCTTCGACCAGTCCAAGAAATTCCTCGATCAATCGTGAGTTTGTTACAAAAGTTGGATATTTTCTATTAGGCTTCGAATTGTCCAGGAATCTGTTCAACCAGTCAAAGGAACAATGTCAAATGTATCTTCGACAAGTCGAAGGTCTTCGACTCAAAGTCCAGCGATTAATTACAGGGTCTTCAACCAGTCGAAGGAGACCTTCAACCAGTCGAAGGTGACCTACGACCGGTCGAAGGAGACCTTCGACTAGTCGTAGAACGGTCAAAGCTTATTGCGCCCGATTTTTTTCAAATCTGTTACTTCTTCGACTAGTCGAAGAGCTCCCTAGACCAGTCGAAGACACGATCTTCTCACCTATAAATAGAGCACGAATCTCAGAAGAATTCAAGGAATTAATTAATCTATTCAAGCCAATCTTCGTCAAACTTCTGAGTGATAATTATGTGCTCCATATAAGCTACGTGTGCTTATTTAATACTCTCTTTCTTTAGCTTTATTTAATTGATTTTGTTTATGCTATTCCAATCGAATTTGATAAGAGGGATTGTTATTCCCTTTCTTTGGAATCAAAATCAATTAAGGCAAGCCCTATTTGTTTTAATTTAAAATCTATTAGAACTAGAACCATTGTAATTGAGTACTGGACATTGAACTTGGACATTCAATCATTTACTCTGACTTGGTTCTACCGGGCTGCTACTACGAAGGAGATAATCAGGTATTTTACATTTAATTGTAAATTCCTTTCTGTTTTGGTTTCTTTCAAGATTTGCCAGAAAAATCTTGTTGTATTGGTTATCTGAGGAGAGCCAGGAAAACTCAGAAATGAGGGTTTTTTTTTAATTGTGTAAGCCCACAGACAAAGACACAATTATAAAGGGTTTGGGTGAACCTGTGAAAACCTATTTTGTTAGTGAACTCTAATATCCCCTGTGTGAGGATATTAGGAGTGGAGTAGCATTCTGTGTGGCTGTTGTTTAACAGTTGGTGAACACACAGGCAAACCACTATAATCCCTTGTGTTGTGGTTGAATGATTTATATTACTAATCTTTAATTATTTATTTGTGGGATGTATGTATGGTGGTGAATGTTGTAATCATTTAATTCAAGCATTGTGAAAATTTTGTAATACTTTAGAATTTATTTTCTGCCATTCCTTTATCAGATTGAAATTCAATTTCCTTTAAAGTTGTTCCAGCAAGGTTGCCCTGCCATTTTTATAGTGTATGCCTGTCCCTAGAACAATACATTTGTGATTACAATTTATTTCAGTACAGTTTGTGTTTATTTCTGTATTCCTCTTCGGTTTGAGATTTGATACAAAGATCTTTCTAGAAATAAGTTTGTCCTACCATAAACTCTGGTTTTTGGTGTAAGGTTGTCCTTAGAACAACATTTGTATCAACCTCTCAAGATCTGAATTTTGAGGTTGTTTTACTTTCCTGCATTGTGATTTATTTTGGCTATCATATTCTTTTTAATCCCGCTGTTATAAGTTTAATTTGGCATTGTCCTATTCACCCCCCTCTAGGACATATAACTAGGCCTTTTCAAGTGGTATCAAAGCCTAATAGCTCGTTCTTATTGCTTTTTATTTGGATTTATTTCCTGAGCTAACAATCTAAGCCATATAAAAAGATGTCAAATTTTGATAGCCTTTCAGTCACTAGGCCTTCACCATTGGATGGCTCCAACTATGCCTATTGGAAAGCCAGAATGAGGATCTTCCTAAAATCAATGGATGAGAGTGTGTGGCGAGCCACAGTGACCGAATGGAACCCTCCTACACTTGAAGTAACTAAATCCAACGGTTCAAAAACTATGTCTGTACCTGCTTATTATTTATGGACCACTCTTCAGAAAAGTGAGTATAGTGCCAATGCTAAAGCACTAAATGCAATCACTTGCGCACTATCACCAGATGAGTTCAAAATAATCATTTCCGATGATAATGCAAAGCAAGCCTAGGATATACTAGAAATGACACATGAGGGTACATCAATTGTCAAAAAGTCTAAAGTCCAACTTCTCACAACCAAATTTGAAGAAATTCATATGGAGGAAAATAAAGTGTTTATGGACTTTTACACTAGAATAAATGACATTGTAAACTCAATGTGGGGTCTCGGAGATAAAATCCCAGAAAGTAAAGTGTGTGCAAAGATATTACGCTCACTTCCTAAACGGTTCAATTCTAAAGTAACCGCGATCCAGGAACTTCGTGATACGGATAATATGAGGGTAGAAGAACTAGTTGGTTCTTTACAAACCTACGAGTTAAACTTTAAAGCTCCTAAAGGTAAATCTATCACACTAAAATCCTCTAAATGTAATTCAGAAGAAAATTCTAATTCAGAAGATGATATGGCTCTTTTAGCTAAGAAATTTTATAAGATTTTCAAAAGCAAGAAAATGGTTGATTTTCAAAAATCGAATGATAAAAAGAAGTTTAGACCCAAAACTCAAAAATCTTTGAAAGATAGTCAATGTTACAATTGTCAAGAATATGGACACTTAGTAAATAGATGTCCTAAAAAGGACAAACCCAAGAAGAAGGGTATGTTGGCTACATGGGATGAATCATCTGATTTTGAAACTTCTTTTGAATCAAAAGATTCTGAAACTGAGTCGGGCAATGAAGTTAAAGCTCTTATGACTCTAGCCAAATTCAAATTTTCAGATAATGACTCAACAAGTGAAGAAAATCTGAGTGGTGAATGTGAAAATAAAGATGATCTTCAAGACGCTTACAATGCCCTATATAAGGAAAGTTGTAAAATTGCTGTCAAACTTAAACTTCAAAAAGAAAAGTTTTTTAAACTCAAAGAATGTTTTGAGTCACTTGTCTTAGAAAAATCACAAATTTCAGATTGTTTTGAAAAATCAAAATGCGATTTGGAATTCAAAAACTCCTCATTGGTAAGTTTGGTACCCTAGGTTCAAGCAGTAGCGTCCAAACATGGTAAACATACATTAGACATATCGGGTTACTTGACGAGCCTGACTAGCTCGAGCGCACGATCAACTGAACGACATGAAGTGCATAAGAACTTCGCGTGACCTAACTACTGTCACCAACTGACGTACGACTTGGGTTCGTCAAACACATCATACGTGGCGACATGAATCTCAACCACGAACTCAAGTCTGGTACCGATTGTCTGGAGTATAAACATAGTCCCAAACTCGATCAATCCTTATTTAGAGCATGTAGAGTAAAGCATATTAACCAAAGTAATTCAAGCAAGTTAACAAGCATGTCATAAAGCATGTTATAAAGCATGTTATAAAGCACTATATAAATAGGAATACAAACACATATATTTCATAAGTGGTTAAAGTAAACAATCAACATGGAGGAAATCATATACGTCTCTAAGGTAGTTGAGAATCCCATCTCAACACCTACCTAAGGCACCATCATCCAAACACTTTCTCTCACAAGCATTTTCACAAACACTTAGAATACACTATTACAACATACAGTATATTAGTAAAACATGTATTAGGGTGAGTCCTTTCGTCAAGCTAGTATTTTACGCATATATAATATATTCATACAACAAATAATCATGGCAAACACATCTCCAAAATTTATATGTATACGATACTTTCTAGAATACACTATTTCTACATACATAGTGTATATTAGCAAATCATGTATTATGGCGAGTCCTTTCGCCAACTAAGTATTTTATCCATATATATTATATTCATACAACAAATAATCATGGCAAACACATTTCCAAAATTTATACGTATATGGTATTTTCTACGAATACCTAGAATATGTAAAATTCCATATTCTACGTCTTTAATCGAAACGGAAAACAGACAGCACTTTGTACATGTGCAATTGCATGCAGATCATGAATCTATCATTATCTGACATTCAAAGCGTTTAAAACCATAACCTATACACCTAAAGTCCTCACCTTTTGTCGTAGAATCGTAACGAATTTGATAGGTTTGATAAGCTTCCGTATTCGGCAGTTTGGTAACCTATAGAATGAAATAGGTTAGCTATTTCATAACCTACAACCTTTACAACTCCAAAACAGATTAGGGTTAGGGTTTCTTACCTAGAAACGAAGTCGGTATCACCGAAAAAGCGATGAGAATGGGGTGGTGCAGCTTGTGTAGCAGCAGGGGATAGTAACAGGGAGTTTCTCCCACCTCTATCACACTTTCTCTCTCTTTTCTCTCTTCTCTCTCTAGGGTTTCTCTCAAATTCGTATGGGTGTGAGAGAGAGGGTTCTAAGGTCCTTATATAGCCTAAAAACTCACCAAATTAGACTTATGGTCAAGGTACACTTAAGTTATAACCAAAGTGAGCCTTTTCCAGCTCAACGGAGCACTTCTGGCGGCCCCCCTTGAGCCAAAGGTCGGACTTAAGCTCACTGACGTTGGATCTTGGTGGAGTTAAGTTTTCATTAAGGTCGGCTTCTCAGATCACGCGTGGCGGACCAGTTTCAGTTCAACGGTCAGCGGGTCACGATAAAAAATTTTAAGTGCATGGATATGTTTATGAAAATTTTTCTGATCCGATGGTGTATTTGGGTCAGATTCTGACGGTCTGGTTCCTTAGAAAATGTCCGCAAGTAACAAGTCTCAGATTACTATTTGAGATATTTATTTTATAAAGAAAATAAGTGTTTTCACACTCTCTCACTCCGGACTCAAGCGAACAGCCGTGGGACACTTGCTGGATTTGATTTCCGTGATGGTTGTTAAGCCCAGTGAGGCGGTCCTAAGTCCTTAACTTCATATTATTCGGACTTCGGATGTGTGGTCTAGACCTGATACGGAGTTTCAATGTGGTCTCGAGAGCAGTCGGGTAATGAGTTTGATCCTAGATTTTAGGGTACCCTAGTGTCAATGATTCTACAAGTTTTAGGTCTTGCAGATCGTATTTAAAGTGCTTGGTGCTAATTTCACAGGTACTCTAGTTTAACACTAGCTAATTCTCGCCTCATTTCTAAAGGATTTAGTCCTGAGTGATTTCCGTCTGAGGTGGTACCTGGGCCTTTTTAGTTTGTATATAAAGTGATCCATGTTATAATACTTAGCTAGTTTAAGATAGTGTCTAGGGTGAAAGTACTTAGAAAAATTTAAATAACAAGGTGGTGAATGGTGGGATTTGTGAAGGAAATGGGTTAAGAAGCAATTTTTGACTATGGGATTCAGTTCTAACAAGTTAATAAGGTGTTAGGAGCGATCCTTTGCCTAAGGTCGTCTAATTCCAGGTTGACAAAAATTTGGGATGTTACAATCTACCCCCCTTAAAACAAAATTTCGTCCCCGAAATTGCCTAAGGCTAATAAGGAAAGATTTAATTATTTCCTTACCTATGTTTTATTACGTAGGGTATATACTAGTCTGGTTCATTTTAGTATACCCCTCTTAAAACTTATTTCTTTATCCATTTCCCATATCCTGATGGTTTGCTACAATTTATTTCTTTACCTATTTGGAGTCTTGTCATCGATTCCCAACTAGTTAGAGTAAGATAGTTTTTTTCAATGTTTGACCAACACGGAGAGGCGGTTATAGTGGGCTTGATCCCGATACATCGATCATCTACCGGGCCAGGGTAGAAAGCTTATTGTATCCCTTCAGAATCCTGGTGGATCCTGGTCTTCTACTTGTCAGTAGTAAGTCCATTGGTAGTTGCCCAGGATTGAGAATTGGGTCAAGCCGCGAATGTTTCACAGTTGTATATTTCAGTAACTCCGTAGTCCGATCACTCTAAAAATGTAGGGAATGTCCATCATTGAAAGGTTCAAATGTCCTATTTCTTGGGTTGCCCATTGGTCTAAGAGAGTCCTTGTTATTATCTATGTCCAAGGAAATGGCGAATCAAATCTTACTAGATCATCCTAAAACGGTTTCTCATAGTAGAACTTACTAGGGCTTCTATAATGTTCATATTCAACGAGCACAGTTTCAATCCTGGGCCAGTGGGGTAGGGTCCACTACGCTTCCGCTGCGCCACCCAGATCAAAGAGGTGTATTGATTTGACCTAGCTACATCTATCGGTCTCTGGCATTCTCTAATATAACCAGTAGTCTAGTCTTAATTTAGGTGTAGTCCAAAGTCTATGCTCATACGCTAGATGATTTCATACCATTTCTAATACAAGGAAGGGTTTTATCACTTAGGGTCGAAGTTGTCTAATTGGAATTGAGTTGTCTGTACTTGACGCTCGAGCATTTCACATATGCTCATTCCAACTAAGAGGGTCCTAAGGTTCACATTATAAATTTGTTGGATTTCCTATATTGCCAGATGTGTTAGTACATCTAGGAGTACCAACTCTAGGTTCAACACTATAAAGGCCTATTTAGCCAGTGGTCTTAAGTTGTATGAAATGGGCTTGCATTGCTAATCCCACCTCGGGATTGGGAGTGGCTTGTTTGGTGGGAGGGTGGGTGGGGATTCATGTTATAGGCTTTGGAAAATGAGCCTTGTGTTGGAAAATGTGGGATGGGATTTTCAAATCCCAAGATGATGAATTTACGAATGTACTTTAAAAGGAATCTTAGAGTTTATGTTTAATTGCATTCATTTCAAACATGGTATTGGAAAACATGGGAGATAGGAGAGGGGTTGTTAGGTTTTGGAATCTTGAGCCTACATAGGCGCAAATGAAAGGGAATAAAGAGGGAAAATGGAAAGATGGGATGGGTTGAGAGCTTACACGTTTTTGAGCTCCAAATGGGGCATGTAAGAGCCCAAATGAAAGAGAATGGAGAGGGTAGGGAGGTAGGCTTGTTGTGATCGATGGATGTGGGTGGGTTACGGTCGAAAATGAAGGATGAGACGATTGAAAGAGAGTTTTGAGAGAGGGGACAGCAAGTTGGAGGGTTTGGAAGGGTGAAATGAGAGGTGGGGCTCCAACCGGAGAGAAATAGGGGCCCCCTGAAAATTTCGCACGCACCAAACGTGTGTAGGGGTCGGGCCGACCATGACCAGACCCGGCCTGAGCAGCCCGGCCAAGCCTGACCGCGGTCCCACTGCGGTCCGCTTTACCCAGCATGCTGCCGTCACGGTTGGGTGGTGTTCCCCAACCTCTTAAGGTGACAATGGCACCCCAGGTCTGTCCCAGGTCCCTCCGGATTGCGTAGTGTGGCCCCCGACTCCATTTGAGGCATTTTCGGGGCCAATTTGTAAATTAGAATGAGTTTATGTGACGTGTGGCATATGATTTTGGGGCAGGAGGAGCTAATCTATCCAACTAACCCATTTATTTAGTTAGATTCCAAAGTTTGAATGGTCAAAAGTCTAATTTATACATATATTTACTATTTATAGTAACTTTTTATTTAAGTATTATTCTTCATCATTTATACGTTAGAATTTATATCAGGTATGAAAGGATTTAGAAAAAATTAAAGAATGAAGTGGTGCAAGGAGAGATTTGGAAGGAATTGGATAAAAATGGGTTTTAGGCTTTGAGATGAAGTGTAAGGTGTTGTGGTTGACCCACAACCTAAGGGCATTCGTTTCTAGGGAACGACTCGAACCCGTAGACTTATGGCCTAGAAGTGATTCGGGATCGTTTCGCGTGATCATGAGTGTGTACGGGCCCAATCTTAGCGGTCGATTTCGGTTGGTTTTGCAGTTCGGCGAATTTGAAAAATCCTAAGTTGGTACATACATCCGTCGCTCCCTCCTAAGTTAGAGTGCGTTAGAGTGCATCGTGTTACCATAACCCAGGCCCGGTTTAATCCAAATCAAGCTCGAATACCATCTTGTAATGCCCTGAAAATCTGGGGTCGAGCATAAACTCAACTCCCAAGTTCCAACGCATCACTTATGTAACAAAATGAATGATGATTGAATGTTGTCTGTATTAGTGCATTGAACATGAGTGAGATTAAGCCAAAACAACATATCATACTACAGAGACAAGTGAGATAGCAGGCGGAAGACTGTGATAGATAAATAAAATATATAAACTGTGGTGAGTCTCCAGAGTGTGATAAGGTTACCAGGTTAATGAATTACAAGTATAATTTCAAATTATACCAAGTTGTGGAAGTGTAATGTCTTCTATTCCAAATACCATAGCCCCGTCAATACAATACCAGGTCTTCATAGACCTGTCAGAGAGTTACATGTAGGAGAACTCCTCAACATCATAGTAGTAGTCTAGCTCTGCTTCATAAGCATCGCCATCACCTGAAACTCAAACAAATCTGGTTGGTGTGTATAACACCGTCCCGTAACGTGGGAGTGAGTGATCAACTCAGTGGAACAATAAAGCATAGGTTAACATGTTATCAATTCAGTCAAGCAGTAATGATAAAGCAGTACAATCAAACAATCCTAACTACTCTTATTTAATGCAAGTATGAAATGACATGATGAATGCCCTTGTCAAACCACCCTCATGCGACACCATCTTACGGTCGCGACATGCGTTCATCCCTTGTAACGCCCTGAAATTCGGGGGTCAAGTATGAACTCAACTCCTGAGTTCCAAGGCATCACTTATGCAACATACACAATGCTGGTTAAATGTTGTCTGAGTTAGCGCAATAAACATGAATGAGATTATCCAAAACAGTAATTCATACTCCAGTTCAATTGTATAAAGGCAAGCGGAAGACTGAAATTTTATATTCAAAATATGTAAAGTAACAAAATTTCCTGAACTCTAGAGTATGAGTACTAACTGAGTACCAATATACATGTAATGTTTCTAAGTCAAAAATCAAAATACAATCCTCAAGAGAGGCCCTGAAAATCCCGCGATGCAGCCGGCCTAAGCAAAGCCGTCAGAGTACTGTATAAAGGAGAACTCCTCCTGGTCCTCATCAAAGTCGGGCTCTGGCTCCTGAACCAAGGCGCCATCTACACCTGCGACAGAGTCTGGTGGGTGTTGCAAACACCGTCCCGTAACGTGGGAGTGAGTAGCTAACTCAGTAGAACAATAAAGCATAAGTTAACATGTTATCAAATCAATCAAGCAGTAATGATAAAGCAGCACAAATCAAACATTTTTAACTACTCTTGTTAAGTGCAAAAATGATATGACATGATGCTGTACGCCCTTGCCAAACCACCCTCAAGCGACATCATCTTACGTTCGCGAATGCTTACTCCCTCAGTGCGCCACATCTACAAAGCACATGCGGTGCGATGATGCTCATGATTACCAAGTTTTTATTAGTCCATTTTGACCAGCAGTATTGGGAAACTAAGGTACCTCCCTTGTATCATTCCCAACATGATCCATTCTAGGGTCGTCAATCCTAGTTATTCTCATACGATATTATAGTTTGAGAAGCGTAGTGAAGGCATCGCAAAGGGCTCGTCACCCATCAGCACGGATACAGATCTCACCGTATGCGGCTCAATTGCTGGCCGTCAGCTCGAGTACAGGTCTCACCGTACTCAGCTCAATCACTAGCCGTCAGCTCGAGTACAGGTCTCACCGTACTCGGCTCAACTCACACTCTAGTTGCTGTGAAAGACTCGTCGCCAATCACAGACACTTGGAGTGTACTCGATGATACTACGGAGGACTCGTCGCCCGTCAGCACGAGCACAGGTCTCACCGTACTCGGCTCTCGCCGTAAGTATCGACAGCTCGAATACAGTGTCCCATACCACCATATTCGGCTCACGAGTTTGGTTGCGCAATGGTCACTACGGGGAGGCACAAGGCCCCAGCGTAGGCCGACAGCTCGACCACGGTGTCCCATACCACCATGTCCGGCTCATGCGACTTAGCGGATCTAGGTACCATGGTTAAACGGGGATCGCCACTGGTAAGTTTGGTACCCTAGGTTCAAGCAGTAGCGACCAAACAGGGTGAACACACAGATACACTTCGGTTTAGTTGACGAGCCTGACTAGCTCGAGCGCACCACAAGTTGAGCGATATGGAGCGCAAAAGCACTCCGTGTGGCCAACCACTATCGCCAACCGAAGTACGACTCGGGTTCGCCAGACACGTCCTTTATGGCGACATGAATCTCAGCCACAATCGCAAGTCTGGTACCGAATGTTTGGACTATATACATAGTCCCAATCTCAAACAGTTTTCATCGATAGCATGTGAAGTAAAGCATGATAAACAAGCAATACAAGCATGTTAGTAGGCATGTTATAAAGCATGAAGTGAAACATGAAGTAAAGCATGTTGCAAAGCATGTTGTAAAGCATGTGATAAAGCACTATCCACATAGGGATGCGATTGTGTACACATTGCCAGTGAGTGGTTGTGGTGAACCACCGCATGGAGGGGATCCTACATGTCTCTAAGGGAGTCGGAAATCCCATATCAGCGCCTATCTAAGGCACTAATACATAAACATGTACTCATACAAGCATTTGCACAAACACTTAGAATATACTATTCCAACATACATGACGTATGTTAGCAAATTTCGTGTTAGGGCTGTCCCTTCGCCACGTGAGTATTTTATCCATGTATATCATAATCATACAGCAAATAATCATTACGATTGTATTTCCAAAATCCGCACATATGCGGTATTTCTAGAATACACAATTTCAACATATTAGGCATTTACAAGCGAACATGTATTTTAGCGATTCCTTTCGCCAAACTAGTATTTTATCCATATATTACATAATCATACATTAAATAAACATGTCAAACATTTTCCAGAAAAAAATACGTATACGTTATTTCTACGTATATCTAGAGTATGTGAAATTCCATATTCTACAACGTTAATCGAAACAGGAAACGGAAAGCACTTTGTACATGTGCATTTACATACAGATCATGAATCTATCATTATCTGACATTGAAAGCGTTGAAAAACGTAACTTATACACTTAAAGTCCTCACCTTGGCCCTTGGAATTCCAACGAATCAGCAAGGGTATTGGAGCTTCCGTATACGGGTGTTTCCTAGCCTAAAGAGCGGAACCGGTTAGCTTTTTTTATATCCTACAACGATCCTACCTTAAATCAGACCTAGGGTTAGGGTTTCTTACCTTCAAATGGGATGGATACCGCCGGGAAAACACCTGGAATAAGGCGGTGTAGGCCGTGTGATGAGTGGAAGCAGCAGGAGGAAGATCGGCTACAAACTCCAAGCCTTTCTCTCACTTTTCTCTCTCTCACTCAAGGGTTTCTCTCCCAAATTCGTATGGCTGTGAGAGGGGCAGTTCTAAGCCCCTTCTATAGCCAAAAACATGTCTAAAATAGACTCAGGTTCAAGGGTGGTTGCATATATAGGCAGTTCGCCACTTTCCAAGCTCAAAAAGGATGTTCTGGTGGCCCTCCTTGAGCCGAACGTCAGACTTAAGCTCACCATCTATGGATCTACGTGGGATTACGTTTTTGACTCGATCGGATTCCCAGATCGCACGTGGCGGACCACTTTCAGTTCAACGGTCAGTGGGCCACGATCAGAAATTCTAAGTACATGTAAATGTTCCTGAAATTTTTCTTAATCTGAGGGTGTAATTTGGTCTGATTCTGACGGTCAGGTTGCTTAATACTGACGCACAACCGAATGATGCCAGATCACTATTCCAGATATTTTTATTTGGATGGGAATAGTGTTTTTCACACTCCCTCGCTCCGGATTGAAAAGAATGGCCGTGGGACATCGGAATCATCTGATTTTTGAGATGATTGTCAAGCCCAGTGGGGCGGTCCTAGTTCCTTAGCTTCGTGTTAATCGGACTCCCGGTGTGCGACCTAGACCTAATACGAAGTTTCGTTTCATTCCCGAGAGCAGACGGGTAATGAGTTTGGCTCTAGACTTTAGGGTAACCTAGAGTCACTAATTCTGCAAGTTTTGGGTCTTGCAGATCGTATTTAAAGCGATCCCAACGGATTCCATGGCTAACCGAGTTTAGTACTTAGTTAACTTTGTTAAATTTCTAAAGGATTTAATCCTACGTGATTTCTGGTCGAGGTGGTACTCGACCCAATGTACGGAAATTTACAGGTCGTTACAATCCCTTAGTGCTCCACATCTACCAGGCACATGCAGTGCGATGATGAGCATGATTATCGAGTAGTTATTAGTCCATTTCAAACAGCAGTATTGGAAAACTAAGATACCTCCCTTGTATCATTCCCAAACATGATCCATTCTAGGGTCGTCAATCCTAGTTAATCTCATATGATGGTATGTTTCTAGGTCGCTGCAAAGGCTGTCAGGGCTGTTACGCACAATGGTTACACCACTCCCCCATCACCTTTTTAACGGTTCTTCACTATACAAATACAGGCCTAGTTCATACTCTATACACTGCAGCAAAACTCGTCGCCTCACCACAAATTTAGAATATGCTCGAGGTCACTACAAAGGGCTGTCAGGGCTGTTACACACATTCGTTACACCACTCCCCCATCACCTTATCAATGTAGGCCGACAGCACGAATATAGTGTCCCATACCACCATAATCGGCTCACGAGTTTGGTTGCTCATTGGTCACTACGGGGAGGCATATGGGCCCAGCGTAGGCCGACAGCTCGACTACGGTGTCCCATACCACCATGCCTGGCAAATGAGTCTTAGTGGATCGAGGTACTATGGTTAAAGGGATTTCACTGGTAAGTTTGGTACCCTAGGTTCAAGCAGTAGCGTCCAAACATGGTAAACATACATTAGACATATCGGGTTACTTGACGAGCCTTACTAGCTCAAGTGCACGATCAACTGAACGACATGAAGTGCATAAGCACTTCGCGTGGCCTAACCACTGTCGCCAACTGACGTATGACTCGGGTTCGTCAGACACATCTTACGTGGTGACATGAATCTCAACCACGAACTCAAGTCTAGTACCGATTGTTTGGACTATAAACAGTGTCCCAAACTCAATCAATCCTTCTTTAGAGCATGTAGAGTAAAGCATATTAAACAAAGTAATTCAAGCAAGTTAACAAGCATGTCATAAAGCATGTTATAAAGTACTAAATAAACAGGAATACAAACACATATATTTCATAAGTAAGTGGTTAAAGTAAATAATCAACATGGAGGAAATCATATACGTCTCTAAGGTAGTTGAGAATCCCATCTCAACACCTACCTAAGGCACCATCATCCAAACACTTACTCTCACAAGCATTTTTACAAACACTTAGAATACACTATTACAACATACATATTGTATATTAGCAAAACATGTATTAGGGCGAGTCCTTTCACCAAGCAAGTATTTTACGCATATATAATATATTCATACAACAAATAATTATGGCAAACACATCTCCAAAATTTATACGTATGCGGTACTTTCTAGACTACACTATTTCTACATACATAGTGTATATTAGCAAATCATGTATTATGGCGAGTCCTGACGCCAACTAAGTATTTTATCCATATATATTATATTCATACAACAAATAATCATGGCAAACACATTTCCAAAATTTATACGTATACGGTATTTTCTACGAATACCTAGAATATGTAAAATTCCATATTTTACGTCTTTAATCGAAACGGAAAACAGACAGCACTTTGTACATGTCCAATTGCATGCAGATCATGAATCTATCATTATCTGACGTTGAAAGCGTTGAAAACCATAACCTATACACCTAAAGTCCTCACCTTTTGTCGTAGAATCGTAACGAATCCGATAGGTTTGCTAAGCTTCCGTATTCGGCAGTTTGGTAACCTATAGAATGAAATAGGTTAGCTATTTCATAACCTACAACCTTTACAACTCCAAAACAGATTAGGGTTAGGGTTTCTTACCTAGAAACGAAGTCGGTATCACCGGGAAAGCGATGAGAATGGGGTGGTGCAACTTGTGTAGCGGCAGGGGATAGTAGCAGGGAGTTTCTCCCACCTCTCTCACAATTTCTCTCTCTTTTCTCTCTTCTCTCTCTAGGGTTTCTCTCAAATTCGTATGGGTGTGAGAGAGAGGGTTCTAAGGTCCTTATATAGCCTAAAAACTCACCAAATTAGACTTATGGTCAAGGTACACTTAAGTTCTAACCAAAGTGAGCCTTTTCCAGCTCAACAGAGCACTTCTAGCGGCCCCCCTTGAGCCAAAGGTCAGACTTAATCTCACTGACATTGGACCTAGGTGGAGTTAAGTTTTCGTTCCAGTCGGCTTCTCAGATCACGCGTGGCGGACCGGTTTCAGTTCAACGGTCAGCGGGTCATGATCAGAAATTCTAAGTGCATGGATGTGTTTATGAAATTTTTCCTGATCCGAGGGTGTATTTGGGTCCGATTCTGACGGTCTGGTTCCTTACAAAATGTCCGCAAGTAACAAGTCTCAGATTACTATTTGAGATATTTATTTTATAAAAAAAACAAGTGTTTTCACACTCTCTCGCTCCGAACTCAAGCGAACAGCCGTGGGACACTGGCTGGATTTGATTTCTGAGATGGTTGTCAAGCCCAGTGAGGCGGTCCTAAGTCCTTAACTTTATTTTATTCGGACTCCCGATGTGCGGTCTAGACCTGATACAGAGTTTCAATGTGCTCCCGAGAGCAGTCAGGTAATGAGTTTGATCCTAGGTTTTAGGGTACCCTAGCGTCAATAATTCTACAAGTTTTGGGTCTTGCAAATCGTATTTAAAGTGCTTGGTGCTAATTTCACAGGTACTCTAGTTTAACACTGGCTAATTCTCGTGATTTAGTCCTGAGTGATTTCCGTCTGAGGTAGTACCTGAGAACTTTGTAGTTTGTATATAAAGTGATCCAAGTTATAATACTTAGCTAGTTTAAGATAGTGTCTAGGGTGAAAGTACTTAGAAAAATTAAAAGTACAAGGTGGTGAAGGGTGGGATTTGTGAAGGAAATGGGTTAAGAAGCAATTTTTGACTGTGAGATTCAGTTCTGACAAGTTAATAAGGTGTTAGGAGCGACCCTTTGCCTAACGTCGTCTAATTCCAGGTTGGAAAAAATTCGGGATATTACACCGACTCAATCCAGGTAATGCCCGAACAATCACTGTGCTGCCAACTCAGTAACCCGACTTGGTTTCTACTCTCCCACAAGCATAGGCCGTCAATGCCTCAACGTGACTCAAACTCAGGAGAATCACTGTCAAATCGAGTAGGTGAGGCAACTCGAACTGGGCAAACTCAGTAACTTAGACTGGATTCAGCAGCTCAGATTTTAGCAAACTAGGCTGCTCTCATGCAAGCTGGGTTTTAGCTCTGTGAGCTGCAACAGTTGGGCCACGTCTCAGCTCATCCGAGTCGCCGCCTTTCCGCTTCCATTGTTGTGAGTCCAGCAGGTAGCTAACCGTGGTTGGATACCACACCTTGAGAAGAGGTAGGGAAGTATAAATGGAGTAAGGTGTGAGGTGGGGAGCTGTTCTTGTTACACCACAAGCATCAAAGGAGGCCTCAGCTGGACCATTATCTGTGTTAAAAAAGACCCTCAGCTGGGTCGTCCTTGGACTGGGTTCCAGTCGCCAACGAACCTAGTCCCCAACCAGCTCGGTTTCTGGGCCCTGATTATCTAACTATGGCTAGGCCAAACCGGGCCCAGTTCGAGCCTTGGTACACGTGAACTTGAGCTTGAGTTCTTACATGTGAACTTGAGCTTGAGTCTTGAGCTTGAACTCTTCTTTAATATCTTCTATATTGTAGCTTGAACTAGCTTGAGGAATTCATCTTCTTGACATGGTGTCTCGAACAAATATATCAAGATACATACAGAGGTTTTGACACACAAAATTTGACAACCAAAGAGCAATCAAACCTTAGAACTTACACGAAGGTCTGGATCACTTCCATCGTCGACAGGGCCTTTACAGATTTGTCTTTGGTGGTTGGTTAAAGTAGCTCGTTCTACCCCAAAATCATATATTTTACTTCAGATAACTCATTTCGGATTACGAGATACACCCAATTTAAGGTCCGATGGTCTGGACCACTTCCGTCGTCGACATGACCTTTTCATATCCATCTTTCACAGTAGGGTAGAGTTGCTCGTTCTACCCCAAAATCATATATTTTGCGTCAGATAACTCATTCCGGATTGCGACATACGCCCGATTTAAGGTCCGATGGTCTGGATCACTTCTGTTATCGACCGGGCCTTTTCAGATCCATCTTTCACGGTAGGCTAATGTAGCTCGTTCTACCCCAAAATCATATATTTTACGTTAGATAACTCATTCAGGATTATGAGATACGCTCGATTTAAGGTCCAATGGTCTGGATTACTTCAGTCATCGACCGGACCTTTTCTAATCCATCTTTGGCTGAAGGTTAAAGTAGCTTGTTCTACCCCAAAATCATATATTTTACGTCAGATAACTCATTCCGGATTGCGAGATATGCCCGATTTAGGGTCTGATGGTCTGGATCCCTTCTGTCGTCAACCGGGCCTTTTCAGATCTATCTTTGACGGTAGGCTAAAGTAGCTCCTTCTACCCCAAAATCGTATATTTTACGTCTGATAACTCATTCCAGATTGCGAGATATGCCCGATTTAAGGTCCGATGATTTGGATCACTTCCGTCGTCGGCATGCCCTTTTCAGATCTATCTTTCGCGGTAGGCTAAAGTAGCTCTTTCTACCCCAAAATAATATATTTCGCATCTGATAACTCATTCTGGAATGCGAGATACGCCTGATTTAAGGTTTGATGTTCTGGATTGCTTCTGTCATCGACCAGGCCTTTTCAGATCCATCTTTGGCGGTAGGCTAAAGTAGCTCGTTTTACCCCAAAATCATTTATTTTAAGTCAGATAACTCATTCCGGATTTCGAGATAAGCCCGATTTAAGGTCCGATGGTCTGGATCACTTCCGTCGTCGATAGGGCCTTTTCAAATCCGTCTTTGGCAGTAGGTTAAAGTAGCTCGTTCTACCTTAAAATCATATATTTTACGTCAGATAACTCATTTCGGATTGCGAGATACACCCGATTTAAGGTCCGATGGTCTGGATCACTTCCGTCGTCGACATGGCCTTTTCAGATCCTTCTTTCACGGTAGGCTAGAGTAGCTCGTTGTACCCCAAAATCATATATTTTCCGTCAGATAACTCATTCTGGATTGCGAGATATGCCCGATTTAAGGTCCGATGGTCTGGATCACTTTCGTCATTGACCAGGCCTTTTCAGATCCATCTTTGGGGGAGGCTAAAGTAGCTCCTTCTACCCCAAAATCATATATTTTACATCAGATAACTGTTTCAAACAAGAAATAAATGCATTCATTTTGGGATATTTTCTTATTCAAACATAACAAAGAAAGAATATTAAGAACAATCATCATATTTTACTAGTACTGAGTTCATTTACATCCTCAAACATCCCTTAATTCTAAAATAGATTATTTAGAATGCAAAAGTTGGTAAAGTTCAAAAATCCAAGTCAGATATCAAATACGGCAACACTTCGACTCATGATTTGATCATCTCTTTAAGAGGAATATGTCACAAATCTCTTTTACTGATTTCCCCTTTTTAAAGCTTGGATAGAAGAAATCCGGAGACTTAGCCATTTCAGCAGCATATCGGCTCTTTAACTTACAGACTGTAGGGCAGCCTGGTTGCGCGAACCCGCGCAATCGATATGGTTTGTGTGCGTCCACACAAACCACCAAAGCCTTCTTCTCTCACCTTTACTCTTCCTCCTTGCTCTTCTTCCTCTCCAAAATCTTGAATCGGTTCAAATGAAGGAGGGAAGGGGGTATTTATAGGCCCTCGCACGTGTGGTACCTCGATCTTAGTGCCATGGGACCCACCTTTCAATACTTGAGGTCTTTTTGAAAGAATCAGTCCTGAAGTCCGTTGAGCGAACCTTTGAACTGATATCTCGGTTGCGCGGTCCCGCACAACTGATATCATTTGTACGGACTTGCGCAAACTATCCTGAAATTATCTTGTTCTTGTTCTTTTTCTGTTTTCTTTCTATTCCTCAATCTTCTTTTGCTTCAATCCCTTCTTCATTTTTATGCCTCAACAGATGCCCCCTTGATCCTTTCATTGTTTTCCTCAAAATCAAAGAAAATGATAAAAAAATATTCAGCCTGACGGTGTTTGAGCCGGTCTGCGTAATCCGAGACCAGCGTACCGCACTTGACCCCTTAAGTGTAAATACCCCGATCCTTCAGTTACTTTCCACATATTTGCACTGTAGCGAATCTCTGTCCCTTTGCGATTTTTCCCCGCAACGAACTTCACTTGCACGGACCCGCGCAACGGATCTCTGTTTGAGCAAAGTCTTCTGGCCCTTGCGCTGACCTACACAACCTTGATTGCGTGAGTCTGCACAACCAGGACTTAGAAAAATCCTTCAGCATTTGATTTTCTTTTCTTCAAGTACTTTCAAGACTTGAAACTTTTTTTTTTCACCATGACCCTTTCTCCAGCTTCCTCTTCTAGAAGAAAGAACCGTTCATCCTCTTTTAGGTTGAAGCAACCACTTCTTTATTCTTGGAAACATGTGGAGATAAACGAAGAAACTTTGGATCTCTATAACCCTTTCACTAGTAATCAAACCATTATCTCTATCAATTTACAGCGTCACTGGTCGATTTTACACTGCGAACCCTTTGGCCAACAAAATATCTTTGTCTCAGCAAATTTTTGGATCATGAGAGAGCCGAGGATTTTGATAGGATATTTGGGAGAAAATGGGCCCTGTCAAAGAGCGGGTAGAATTCACAAGATGAGATTTTTGCGTCTGCACTATGATTCTCAGCAACCTTCCCCTTCTCACTACTTCGAAACAACTCAGCAACTTTTCTTTCTTAAGAAATTTCCCTGGAGTACGGGGAGATTCACAATCACAGGCCTGCTATCCATCCATGACTTCTATATTGCTTGGGCTCGCACTGTCGTTCAGAGACATGCCACCATACTGGAGCAGATTACGCTTTCTGACACAATTATAGCCACATCGGAACACTTTCGCATGGATGCTATTATCCTCAAATGCTTTTTTGATCATTGGTCTCCATCTTCCCCTAGGCAAAATGAGCATTACTTTATGGGATCTATTTTGTATAGCAGGCCTTCCCATCATGGGTGATATCTTTGACGCATATATACCTTCCAATGAAGAGCTTGCCCTTGCATCTGCGGGAGGAGGTATATCAAAAACTTTTAGAACTTCTCTTGAACTTTTCAGTGCACTGGCCGCTTTCCCTCATCTTGATCGTATCACTTCTCTTGAATGGTTAGCTCACTTTTCTAAAAAAATTGCAGTATACTCCTTTCCTCTCAACTTCTATTTTCATAATCCCATTTTTTACATAATTTTTTTTGAAGTATTGCATCTTTATCTTGACAGCTTTGCAGGCCGCAACCATTCAGAACTCAAGGACATCCATAAGAAAACAGAACGTTCTGCGGAATACAGTCCTTCCTGTGAATTAGCCGCCTTTCTTGCTTACTGGTTAAGCTTATTGATATTTCCTGATCCTGATCAAGCAGATAGTATTAGGCCCTCATTCTTCGTTGTTGCAGGAGCAATGGCGAAGGCAGGAAATATTCATTAGCTTCTCCAGTTCTGTGCTCTCTCTATCGCACCTTTGGAGATGTTATTTCTGGTTTAAAAGATCATGTTCCTGAAGCCTTTCCTGTCTGTGCTCCTTGGCATTTCTTCGTAGGTTAGTTAGGGGTATACTTTCCTTGGACACGTGCTGACTCTGGAAGGGCATACTCGAACCCTGATTGGCTTCCTCTTCAACATTTTCAACTGGGAGATATGATTAAGGAATCAAGTGGATGGACTTCTAGAAGAATAAAAAGCAATGATTCCATTGACTATCACTAATTTCCATTGATCAGCTATCCTGAAGATATAATAGCTATTGATGATGATTCTATCTCATTCGGTGAGCATTCCTTCCTTATTTCTATCAGATCTAGTACCCTTCCATGGAGAGAGGGTAGCATATTCTGACATGAACTGTACTACCCTAGTAGGTTTTCTCACCAGTTTGGCTTTGATCAAGCCGTACCTGAGACTCGTGACATTGTCACAAGAGCAATGAGAAGTTATGGCATTGGGCCATATAATTGGGCTCTGATATGGAAGCAGCTCTTGATCGTTCAGACTGGATCACATTTCATAATCCCTGGCTATAATTATCCGGTTAGCGCTTCTTACTGCTGGATGCAATGGTGGGTTCACCAACATTACTTGGTAAACAATTATCTTCCAGTAGATCATGTCATGTGGATTCCCCCTCCTTGCCTTAGGGATTATCAGAAAGATCTGGGCATCGGTTGTTTTGAAGAAACGAGTCCACCCCCCTTTCCAGATCATCTTGGTATGAAGATCTCTTTAGAAAATGTTGTTTATGAAGCAAAGCTTGCTGATGTCCTTGAAGGATGGACGACTTTCGGCACCCCTCTGACGAACACTCATGAATTCCCTGCAAAGAATGACCATTCCTTACAGTTCCACCCTCCTCCGCCTTTGCAAATATTTCGTGATAATTCTCCTTCATCAGAAAGGCAGGAAATGTCAGGACATCATCATCCACCTTGAAAGGATAAGCATATTATCATCGAAGACTCATCCTCTTCGGAAGAATAAATATATTTTGAAATGTTTAACTTCAGAGTAAAAGATACCAAACATTGGATATTTTGATCTGATTTAATATAATTGTGATTTTATTTACTTTAGAAGAAGCACATTTTGCATATGGAACTTTGTGATTCATGTTATTATATCAAACAATTGACATATTTTGGCATATTTTAGATGAATATGCGACCGCACATTCTTACACCATCTTAGTATTTTGTATTCTTACATATGTATCCATTTACGTGTAGCTTCTTTTGATTCTCAGCATATGAATACATAATAATATTTCAAGATATTTTATTATTTTTTATGCATTTCTTCATCGCAGATCATTTCAAACATATTTATCTTTGTAAAAATCTTGACATAATATTTAATGAGGAACTAATATAAAACACCAACATTTTATGCTTGTTAGTGTGGGATTTCCTATATGATTTTTTTTTATTGGTGGTGCTAGGTTTCAATTCAGTCAGTTACAAACAGTTTAAACTCTTGAGTAGTGGAGCCCACACAGTTTTTTAGACTCTTGAGTAGTGGAGTCGGGTCTCACATGATGGTCTCTGTAACTCTTAGGAGTTCACTAGACTTCTCACAGCCTGGTGAGTTCACAAACTGCAATCCATCAGAGAGGCTGTAAGACCCGCATCATAGTCCGTACCATTCCATAGGTTCCCGTGATCCTCCCTGTCGAATTTCGGCAACCCTCGACCTGTATCCAATGTTTGCACACGATCCTAAGCCGAGTCTTACAAACCTGAGTTGACTCAACCTAAGATGTGTACCGCAGCGACCACATCGTCACTGCGGTTCCGATGCCACGTCTCGCATGTCGAGGCGATACCCAGGCTAGGAGATGTGGGGCTGCATTCAGTTCGAGGAAAATGGCGTGCTTGCGAATTCTGAGAGAATCTCTACAACATGTCACCTCAATCAATCAATCAATCCCATCAAAAGCCAAGTATATGTCAAGTACACCATCACCTCACACCCATCCCCAAGCAACCCCATAAGTCAATAATTTCTTACACACCCCATACCCTTCTTACACCATCTACCTTTAAAGTCAACAAAGTTCTTACACACCCATCACTCACCACATCCATCACTCCATCACCCATCTCTCTCTCTCTCTCTCTCTCTCTCTCTCTCTCTCTCTCTCTCTTTACAACCCTCTCTCTCTCACATTTCTCAAACGCACTTTCCCCAGCAAGAAAAAAAGATCACACGTCCAAGCTCTTTCAAACCTCCAAGAGAGCTTTGTGTGTGGCCCACTTCCTACCCTCTCATGTCCCATCTCAACCATTCAAACTCCATCTCTTCTATTAGGATTGAAGCTGAGGAGAAAAGGAAGCCAAGGGAGTAAGAAGAATTGGACGGTGGGTGATCCTAGACCCACATTTCATTTTATTTTCTGTTTTGTGATTTAAGGATCCATATATGGTGGGACCCACCTTAATGTATGCTTGTATCCAAGTGGGGCTCATAGTGGCGGGGCCCTTTCATCATCTCTGATCTTTCTCTCTCTTTCTCTCCCTCTCTCTTCCTATGATCATGGCCCACCTATGATGTGTGTATTTTATTCATGCAGTCCAACAGGTGGGCCACTTTGATCCCTATTCAGGGTCCTCACCGGACAGTCACAGAAGCCCAGATAAAAAGGGAAAAATAAATACCAGCTTGATCCAAATCTAGTGGCCTACTACGTGGGACCACTATGATGAATGTGCTTCCATCAAGCATCGTCTAGCTTGCTGGACTGTGGCTGGACATTAGGTAGGCCATGTCCTTGTGGGAACCACCATGATGCTGTGATGTATCCATACTTTGTGGGGTGTGGCTGCTAGTGAAGTGTGATCTGATGGTGGGACCCAAATCCATAACTCACGTGGTAAACTGAGTGGAAGATACCTCATTTCAACGCTAAGGTCGTGGCATTGATTCCCTAGCGCGGTGGCTACCAGTGAAGTGTGAACCGACAGTGGGGTCCGTGGGATCCAATCACATCATCCACCCTTTTAGATGGGCCACACCGTGATGCGTGTGGGGTATCCACCATCCCTTGACGTTGGGACCCACCCCACGTGTAGAGCCACCTTGGTGTATGCTTCCGTCCAGGGCCTGGACGTTGTGAATATTATATATATAATATTAATATATTATATTATATATGATATAGTATATTATATATTATATTATAATATATTTTAATATCTCATATTTAAGGTTGTGGTGGGCCCTACGTGGGACCCACCTCTGCCCTTTTAATGCAAAAAAGTTGCACTAGCAGCAGATATGGATTATATATATTATATATAATATTGTATACATATATATATATATATATATATATATATATGGGTGGGCCTTATGTGGGATCCACCTCTGCCTCTCAACAGCAGCAAATGCTGCATGTACAACAGCTATGCAGCTGCCCTATCCACGTCAGCATGGTCTGTAGGACCTGCTGTGCTGCACGTGTGGGTGTAATCCACACTGTCCAGCTATGTGGACCCCACCGCTAGCTGTTGTACAGACGATAACAAATCCCATGGGTCCCGCCTATTCCATCTATGCCGTCTATCTATAAGACGCACCATGATGCATGTGTTGTATCTAACCATCCAACCATTTGAGATATCATTTTATGGCATGAGTAAAAGAATGGGTCAGATCTAAAGCTCAAACGGACCCCACCATTGAAAATTTATAGGGACAGTGACATCCACAGTTCAAACTTCTAAGGGCCACAGTAGTTTACAATGAAGTTAATATTTATTTTCACTCTATGTTAACTTATGAATAGGTCGGATCTCAAAATACATAAGGGTGGGCCCGACTTGATATACTTGAGGCCCATCGGTGCGGTCTATTTGATATATATGAAGCCCGTTGGTGCGGCCCATGTGTTGTGGCCCACTTGACACATGAGGCCCATTGTGATGTATTCAAGGCTTATGGGTGAGGCCCATTGTGATGTATTCGAGGCCCATTTGACTCGGCCCATTTGATTCGGCCCATTTGAATCATCCCATTTGATTCAGCCCATTTGATTCGGCCTAAATGATTTGGCCCAATGAGACATAGTGAGGCCTTTGTGTGGGCCGAATGGGATGTATATGAGGCCCATTGCGATGTGAGATTCTACCATGATGTATGTGATGATGTTTTTGGCGGTCATGCCTTGGAGAGTAATGATGGTTTGACATCCACATTGTAAGAGAAATGATGGTTTGACGTCCACATTGTAAGTGCAATGATGGTTAAATGTCTGCATTGTAACTCTCCCGATGGCCCATTGTTAGGCCCATACTTGTAGTGTATAGGCCGTCTAGGGCAATTTTCGTTATGAATAGAATCCACCGCCATATAACATGTTTAATATAGTTCCATGAATCATGCTCATATGCATCATATGTATGCTTGATATGAGAAGTGACTGATCATAGCATATGTCTTCGGGCAGATTGTTTATGGGCTCCCGAATAGGCGGTGTTGCCCTACATGAGCGCTCAATACGCGCTGCATGACTGGATAGTGTGATTCATGCATTTTGCATTATGTGACATGGTTACTGTACGCCCCAGCGACATCGGGGTCGTAGCCTCCACAGGCATATCGTGGTTGGAAGGATTGAACACTGAAAATCTTACTCTATAAGGGGTGTTATAGATATCCCTAGGTGAAAGTCCCTAAACCCTCATTGTACCAGGATGGTGCTCTAACATCTAGACAGAGTAGGTGCATAAGCGCCAAGTGTCAATTCCCATAAGGTCGCGCTTTTCACTGTGTCCTAGTTGGTTGGAAAGGGGTGCGGCCTTACCCGCCCGAGAGGAGGGGGCAAAGCTAGGCTGAGTTTGACCAGCTCGAGGAATGGGTCCGCTATCGATGAGTTGGGCCCGATATTGGTAGGCGGATAATGAGGTCTCTTTCACTCACCTTGTTGTGCGTGATGGGGTGGCAATTTAGTTCGGAGTGCACTAGACCCCAGTGATATTCCAGAGTTAAGCTATATTGATATGTGGACTCATATGAGGATTTGTATGCTTGAGTTCCATCTTGCATCGTATGGCCTTAGTATGGCCAACATCATTCATGCCTTGCATTGCATGGCCTTAGTACGGCCAATAGTGTTCATGGATTCTTCAGCATGTTTCGTATTACTCTGATTCTGCATAATTGTATTACTACCTTACGCACACACTTTCACCACCCTCTAAGCTTTCCATAAGCTTATGCATGATCGTTACGTGTAGGTGATGTTGGATTGCAACAGCGTTGAGGCTAGAGCGCGTGGCAGATCATTTTAGAACTTTTGTCTATCATCATTGTATTTCTCTTTACGCGCACTGTGCTTATAAATTTTTGATCATAGTATAAATGTGATGGATTTTTTTATTGTTTGTGGGTTATGCCTTTGGTTATGCTTATTATGAATCAAACTGACGTTGAAAATCCTCCTCGTAGCATCCTAGGATCGGAACCTGGAGAATGGGCGTTGAGAGCTGAGAATGGGCGCTGAGAGCTGAGAATGGGGTGCTACGGAGGCTGTTGGCACGGGATTTGGCGATCGAGAATTTTGTAAGCCCGGCTTCCGAGTTTGGGGGTTGACAGAAGTTTGTATCAGAGCATAACTTGGGAATAACTAAGAACAACATTACATGTCTGCTATAAATGATTAAGTCCTGAGTTGGGATTGCTTAGTGATCTTTTATTACAGACTCTTAACATGCGTGCCTTCGAAAGTTTTTAAAGTTGATAGGCACCTTCGCTCTTTCCTATAGGACATGCCGCCCAGGAGAGTGACCCAATCGACTCCAGCTCCACCACCTGAGCCTCCCGCCCCACCACCTGCGACTCCTGCCCTACCACTTACGATCCTCACTCCACCACCAGAGATTCTGACTCCCCGTCTTGAGGATGTCGTTCCTCTACCAGAGACCGGTGCGGATACGACAGTACCTGTGAGTGCTTCCCAGTTACAACAGATATTGTAAGCTGTGACAGCCGCCCTTTAGGGGTAGGGCAGGCACCCCGTTATTTCGTCAGCCTAGGCAGAGCAGGAGCGCACGAATGCCCTTCTTCGAGAGTTTCGAAGGCTCGATCCACCGCAGTTTCCAGGGCGAGCCAAACCCGATAGTAGCTAAGAGGTGGTGCTCTAATGTGGAGAAGATATTTGATATGATGGGATATACTACCTAGCGGCGAGTCCGATTAGTAGTATTTCTTCTCCGTGGTGAGGCTGAGCACTAGTGGACATTAGTCTCCTGAGCAGCAGACACCGATTTTGTGTGGACCTTGGAGGATTTTGTGGATCAGCTTGACTGATAGTATTTTCCTGATCACATTCGATGACAGCGAGTGTTGGAGTTCGAGGCCCTAGTGCAAGGTGATATGACGGTGGCTCAGTATGCGGCTTGTTTTGTAGTGCTATCCAGATTTATACCTTATTTAGTAGATGATGAGGGGTGGAGGGCCTGTCATTTCGAGGACGGTTTGCGTTACAGTCTTCGAGGTCGTGTTATTGGGCATGAGCTCCTGACTTTTAAGGGGGTGGTACGGAAGGCCCAGATTTTTGAGACCGAGTGGGCTAGTTCTCAGTTTGATCGCAGTCAGAGGAGAGACCGAAAGAGGTAGGCTCCTTTCGGAGACTCCCACCAACGTCGACCACAATAGAGGGGCACAGGTCGCCTAACCTTCTGATTACCAACAACACCTCCAGCACCACCACCGAGGTAGTTCACCGGCACCTATTTTGGGTGCGGTGCGATGGGGCACCGTATGTGGAAGTGTCCTCGACCCCAGCAGCAGCAGTAGCCGAGAGGTCCACGACAGCCTCCACCACAACAGTAGCAGAGACCCCCCACAAGACCCCCCACCACCGAGGCCACCTCAGCAGTAGCATTAGTACTAACCTCCGAGGCCACAACAGTTTCGACCGCCTTAGCGATAGCAGCGATAGCAAGCTCGAAGGAGACAAGCACCTCCCTAGTCGACTCAGGCTAGGTTCTACATGGTCCAGCATGATCTGCAGTCATCTAAAGGGGTCGTCGAGGGTATACTTTTAGTCTTTGCATGCATTGCACGTGTGTTGTTTGATTTCGGTACATCGCATTCCTTTGTGGTCGAGAGTTTCTGCCGATCGATTGGTTTGTTGTTGGAGTCTGCTCGTGAGGGCTTGTCAGTATCGACTCCCTTTGGGAAGACTACAGTGTTGGGCCGATTTTGCTTGTCTTACCCTGTTCTAGTTAGGGATACATTTTTGCATGTCGATTTGTTTGCATTGCTAATGTCCGAGTTCGATGTCATCCTGGGTATGGATTGGCTTGTCGAGCACTATGTTATATTGGACTGCTCCACGAGGACAGTCACGTTTTGTATACCCAGCTGGCCACAGTTCCAGTTTATTGTTGAGCCCAGATGAGAGCCGTTGTCTTGTATAACGTCGTGTGCCGTAGAGGAGCCCATAGTGGTGAGCATCGACCAGTTGTCTGTGGTTTGCAATTTTCCTAATGTGTTCCAGGAGATTCTGGGATTACCGCCTCACCGACACACTGAGTTTCAGATTGATCTCCAACCCGGTATCGCACCTATTTCAAAGGCCACATATCGTATGATACTATTAGAATTGCGGGAACTGCAGAAGCAGTTGGATGAGTTGCGCGAGTTGGGCTTTATCTGTTCCAGCAATTCGCTGTGGGGAGCGTCTGCACTCTTCGTGAATGTAACGCCCTGAAAATCGGGGGTCGAGCATAAACTCAACTCCCGAGTTCCAGAACATCACTTATGCAACAAAATGAATGATGATTGAATGTTGACTGTATTCGTGCATTGAACATGAGTGAGATTAAGCCAAAACAGCATATCATACTCCAGAGACAGTTAATTTGCAAGCGGAAGACTGTGATAGATAGATAAAATATATAACTTATGAAGAGTCTCCAGAGTGTGATAACATTACCAGGTTAAATAAATACAAGTGCAGTTCTAAAATGTACCAAATGTGAGGAAGTGTAATGCCTCCTATCCCATATACCATAGCCCCGTCAATACAATATCAGGTCTTCATTGACCTGCCAGAGAGATACAGATAGGAGAATTCCTCCTATCATCATAGAAGTAGTCCAGCTCTGCTTCACAAGCATCGCCACCACCTGAAACTCAACAAATCTGGTTGGTGTGTACAACACCGTCCTGTAACGTGGGAGTAGTGATCAACTCAGTGGAACAGTAAAGCATAGGTTAACATGTTATCAATTCAATCAAGCTGTAATGATAAAGCAGTACAAATCAAACAAGTTTAACTACTCTTATTAAATGCGAAAGTGAAATGACATGATGCTGTATGCTCTTGCCAAACCACCCTCAAGCGACATCATCTTACGTTCGCGAATGCTTACTCCCTCAGTGCGCCACATTTACAAAGCACATGCGGTGCGATGATGCTCATGATTACCAAGTTTTTATTAGTCCATTTCAAACAGTAGAATTGGGAAACTAAGGTACCTCCCTTGTATCATTCCCAAACATGATCCATTCTAGGGTCGTCAATCCTAGTTAATCTCATACGATATTATGGTTTGAGAAGCGTAGTGAAGGCATCACAAAGGGCACGTCACCCGTCAGCGCGGATACAGGTCTCACCGTATGCGGCTCAATTGCTGGCCGTCAGCTCGAGTACAGGTCTCACCGTACTCGGCTCAATCACTAGCCGTCAGCTCGAGTACAGGTCTCACCGTACTCGGCTCAACTCATACTCTAGTTGCTGTAAAAGACTCGTCGCCAATCACAGACCCTTGGAGTATACTCGAAGATACTACGGAGGACTCGTCGCCCGTCAGCACGAGCACAGGTCTCACCGTACTCGGCTCTCGCCGTAAGTATCGACAGCTCGAATACAGTGTCCCATACCACCGTATTCGGCTCACGAGTTTGGTTGCACAATGGTCACTACGTGGAGGCACATGGCCCCAGCGTAGGCCGACAGCTCGACCACGGTGTCCCATACCACCATGCCCGGCTCATGCGTCTTAGCGGATCGAGGTACCATAGTTAAAAGGGGGTTTCACTGGTAAGTTTGGTACCCTAGGTTCAAGCAGTAGTGTCCAAACAGGGTGAACATGCATAAGGCAGATCGGGTTACTTGACGAGCTCGACTAGCACGATCGCCCGTTGAGCTGCACGACATGAAGTGCATAAACAACTTCGTGTGGCCTAGCCACTGCCGACAGGCAACGCACGACTCGAGTTCGTCGAACACATCCCACGTGGCAAATGAATCTCCGCCACGAGTTCAATCCCGTTACCGATTGCCTGGGCCATAATCATAGCCCCAAACACAATCCATTGCAGATAGATAAAGCAGTAATGGATCAAGATTCAACTCATACAATCAAGATCTGGTATTATCCGTTTAGGGCTGCCAGGGCTGTTGCACGCACTCGTTGCTCCGCTCCCCCATCACCCATGACGGATCATACAACGTAAATATAAATTTAAACATATGCATTATATAGTTAAAATCATAAAGCAGTTGAGCATGTTATGAATCACAACACAAGCATGAGTTTGTACATGTTCGATTCCTAATCACACAACTATCAAAGGAGATCATACACATAGTTAAATGGGGTTGAGAATCATATCTCAACACCCTTATACTTTACAATTTGCTAACTACTACTCATCCAGACATTTCAAGAAACACTTAAACAAACATACATCAACATACACGACATATGTCGATCACATAGGCATTAGGCCAAATCCTTTCACTAGGGAGTTGCCTCAATCATAACACGCGTACACCCACGACGGATAGTCATGGCAAGCAGGAATCCAAGTTCCATATTCATTCAGTCATTTCCACAAACACTTGGGCCACACATTTTAGCATATATAGTGTATATTGGCCGTGGCGTGACTTAGGGCAAATCCTTTCGTCAAAGGGGGTATCGCCAATACATCAATCATGAATCCATGACAATTAGTCATGGCGAGCACGAATGAGAATTCTATACTCATTCAGCCATTTCCACAAACACTTAGAATACACTATTACAACATACATGGAGTATGTTAGTAAAACATGTATTAGGGTTATCCTTTAGCCAAACGAGTATTTTATCCATGTATACCATAATCATACTACAAATAATCATGACAATAACATTTCCAAATCTTACACATATACGGTATTTCTAGAATACACAATTTCAACATACGTAGCATTTACAAGTGAACATGTATTACGGCGATTCCTTTCGCCAAACTAGTATTTTATCCATATACAGTATAATCATACATTAAATAAACATGTCAAACATTTCTCCAAAAAAATACGTATACGGTATTTCTACGTATACCTAGAGTATGTGAAATTCCATATTCTACAACGTTAATCGAAACAGGAAACGGAAAGCACTTTGTACATGTGCAATTGCATGCAGATCATGAATCTATCATTATCTGACATTGAAAGCGTTGAAAACCCTAACCTATACACCTAAAGTCCGCACCTTTTGTCGTAGAATCGTAACGGAGTTAATAGGTTTGCTAAGCTTCCGTATCCGGCAGTTTGGCAACCTAGAGAACGAAATAGGTTAGCTATTTCACAACCTACAACAGTCTAAACCCCAAAACAGATTAGGGTTAGGGTTTCTTACCTAGAAACGACGTCGGAAACGCCGGAAAAGCGTCAAGAAAGGGATGGTGCAGCCCGTGTGGTGGCAGGGAACGACGGCAGGGAGATTCTCCCACTTCTCCCTTACTTTCTCTCTCTTTTCCCTCTCTCAATTCCAAATTCGTATGGCTGCCATGAGAGAGGGTTTAAGGTCCTTATATAGTCTCAAAACTCACCGAAATAGACTCCTGTTCAAAGGTTACTGCTAATATAGGTATTTCGTCACTTTTCCAGCTCAAAAGAGAGGTTCTGGTGGCCCTCCTTGAGTCAAACGTCAGACTTAAGCTCACCACACATGGATCTATGAGGGATTACGTTTTTGACTCGATCGGATTCCCAGATCGCACGTGGCGGACCACTTTCAGTTCAACGGTCAGTGGGCCACGATCCGAAATTCCAAGTACATGTAAATGTTCCTGAAATTTTTCCTGATCCGAGGGTGTAATTTGGTCTGATTCTGACGGTCTGGTTGCTTAATACTGATGCGCAAGCGAATGGTGCCAGATCACTATTCCAGATATTTTAATTTCAAAGGGAATAGTGTTTTTCACACTCCCTCGCTCCGGATCGAAACGAATGGCCGTGGGACATCGGCTGGATTTGATTTTTGAGATGATTGTCAAGCCCAGTGAGGCGGTCCTATTCCTTAGCTTAGTGTTAATTGGACTCCCGATGTGCGGTCTAGACCTAATACGAAGTTTCGTTTCATTCCCGAGAGCAGACGGGAAATGAGTTTGGTTCTAAACTTTAGGAAAACCTAGAGTCACTGATTTTGCAAGTTTTGGGTCTTGCAGATCGTATTTAAAGCGATCCCAACGGATTTCATGGCTAATCGAGTTTTGCACTTAGTTAACTTTGTTAAATTTCTAAAGGATTTAATCCTAATTGTTTTCTGGTTGAGATGGTACTTAGGCCTTTGCAGTTTGTATATAAAGTGATCCAAGTTTTACTACTTAGCTAGTTTAAGATAGTGTCTAGGGCAAAAGTGCTTTGAAAAATTGAAAGCACAAGGTAGTGAAGGGTGGGATTTGTGAAGAAAATGGTTTAAGACGGGATTTGAGGCTTTGAATTGAGCGTTTGAAAAGTTAATCAGGTGTTAAGATTGACCTAATGCCTAAGGATGTCTAATCCCAGGTTGGCAAAAATCCGGGATGTTACAGTGAAGAAGATGGATGGATGGTTGAGGCTCTGCGTGGACTATCGCGAAGTCAACAAGGTCACGATCAAGAACAAATACCCATTCCCAAGGATTGATGATTTGTTTGATTAGCTGCAGGGTGCACAGTTCTTTTCGAAGATTGACCTGCGTTCCAGTTATCATCAGATTCGGGTCCGAGAGGAGAACATTCCGAAGATGGGTTTCAGGACGCGTTATGGTCATTTTGAGTTCTAGGTCATGTCCTTCAGACTGACCAATGCGCCCATGGTATTCATGCAGTTGATGAACGAGGTCTTCCGCCCATATCTTGATCAGTTTGTTGTAGTGTTCATCAACGACATCCTGATTTATTCGAGGACCTGTGAGGAGCATGTTCAACATCTGGAGGTTATCTTGCAGACCCTCCGTACACACCAACTTATGCAAAGCTGGAGAAGTCCGAGTTCTGGCAGGATGAGGTGAAGTTCCTTGGTCACGTGGTGATGAGGGAGGGTATGACGGTGGACCCCTCGAAGGTTGAGGCAGTGCATCAGTGTGGCCAACCCACAAACACGTCTGAGACGTGCAGTTTCCTTGGTTTGGTGGGCTACTACCGGCGTTTCACTAAGGGCTTCTCTCGTATTGCAGCCTCACTAACCAGGTTGACTCGGAAGGGCACAGAGTTTATTTGGAGCGACGCCTGCGAGTGAGCATTTATGGAGTTGAAGGACCGCCTCACATCCGCTCCTATCCTCACTCTTCCCTCTGAGAGCGATGGATTTATTGTATTTACCGATGCCTCGCATATTCGTTTGGGTGTTATCCTGATGCAACATAGGAGACTAGTGGTCTTCGCGTCTCGTCAACTCAAGGTCCATGAGCTGAACTACCCTATGCATGATTTGGAGCTGGCTGCAGTTGTTTTCGCACTGAAGGTGTGGAGGCACTATCTCTATAGGATTAGGTTCGAGCTCTTTTCTGACCACAAGAGCTTGAAGTACCTCTTCTCATAATCCGAGTTGAACATGAGGCAGAGGTGTTGGATGGAGCTCCTTAAGGACTATGACTTCGATCTTCAGTACCATCCGGACAAGGCAAACGTGGTGGTAGATGCCCTCATCCATCAGCCACGTGGCCTGGTAGCACATATGATGGTCTGGGAGTGGAAGATGATTGAGGATATAATAGAGTATGATTTTGAGTTCAGCCTACAATCTTCTATCGTGCAGTTATCGAGCTTGTCGATTCGACCCTCTCTTGTTACAAGGGTGATCAAAACTCAGCAGGCTGATGAGTCGTTACAGAGTTATGTGGCTAAGGTGGCATCTGAAAGTCAGGCAGATTGGTAGATTGGTTCTGATGGTGGACTTCGCTTCAGAGGTCGATTATGTATCCCAGATATCTTATGACCAAGACACATCGATCGCGGTTTTCTATCCACCTTGGCTCGACGAAGATGTACCGTGACATAAGGCGATGATATTTTTGGGCGGGGATGAAGCACCAGATCGCCAATTTTGTGGCTGAGTGTGACACGTGCCATCGTGTCAAGCTGTTCATCAAAGACTCCCTGGTCTATTACAGCAGTTGAGTATCCCGGTGTGGAAGTAGGAGCACGTATCGACAAATTTTCTTATGGGCATGCCAAGGACTCAGCGCGGTCATGACGCCATTTGAGTTGTTGTGGATCGTCTGATGAAGTCGGCACATTTCCTTGTGATGCGTGCGATATGGTCTATGGACTGGCTTATGAGGTTATTTATCAAGGAAATTGTGAGACTTCATGGCGTTCCAGTCTCGATCGTTTCTGACCGAGACCCGAGCTTCACGTCTCAGTTTTGGGGGAGCTTTCAGAGAGCAATAGTGACTGATTTGCAACTCAGCACCGCGTACTATCCGCAGACCAATGGCCAGATCGAGAGGGTCAACTAGATCCTTGAGGATATGCTTCGGGCCTCCGCGACTGATTTTGAGGGTAGCTGGGATGAGCATATGCAATTGGCTGAGTTCACGTACAACAATAGCTATCAGGCGACCATTGGCATGGATCCTTTTGAGGCATTATATGGGAGACCGTGCAGATCTCCGAGTTGTTGGACCGACGTCGAAGAACGCCGTCTCCTGGGTCCCGAGCTTGTGTAGCAGACGTCAGAGGCCATCGATATCATCAGGCAGAGGATGCGCACAACTCAGAGCCGGAAGAAGAGTTTTGCTGATCGCCGGTGTCGACCCTTGGAGTTTGCTGTAGGGGACCATGTGTATCTTAAGGTCTCGCCCATGAAGGGCGTCGTTCGATTTAGAGCGAAGGGCAAGCTTGCCCCAAAATTCATAGGACCTTTTGAGATCACTGGGCGCGTTGGTACCGTGGCCTTTCAACTTGCCTTTCCATCTCAGTTGTTTGGCATGCACAACGTTTTTCATGTCTCTATCGTCGACCACACCTTTTTCAGATCCACATACGGTTCGTCACCAGCGTAGGCCAACAGCTCGGGCATAGGTCCCATACCACCATCCCCGGCTCATGATACTACCACCTTAGGATGTTTAATGGAAACCCATCGACTAGTGGCCAATCATATTACAACATATGGGGCTTACCATCGCATGGTTGCACAGTATAAAACATCGAACCTATATAGGGAAAATACCAGGACAAAGCCACATAAGACGATATCAAAGCAAGCCACATAAGGAAGATATCAAAATAAGCCGCATAGGGCGAGTATCAAAACCATGCAATAAAAGACCATCCTTGAAAACCACTTAAACACAACAACCCTGGATGGTAGGACCACATCCATCTAGACCACCACTCAATAACCACTAGATCGAAGGTCCATTACAATCACCATCGATAGAGTTATATCCCAAGTATGGGTGTACATTTATAAGTGGAGGTTTCTCACTAATGTACTAGTTTAAGTTCCATAAACAATACACAAGCATGAACAAATATACAAGATGAACATTGAGCATGTAATATAGCAATTCAATTTCCACCAGCTAACACATGATTATAAAAGGGAGATATCACTTATAAATTAGAATACACACTATAACTTAAGCTAATGGGAAGATGGAAAGCTCAAGGGGAAGAATCATCACTTTATTTGTCAACTCACCTTCTAATGTTATTAGGAAGTGTGCACGCCCTTAGACTTTGATCCTACCACAGATTATAAACTTGTATGGTTAACTCAAGGTTCTACAAGACTATCTATGGTCTAGATTATACCCTAGGGTTTAATTTACTTAGGTCTAGGATATTACCCTAGAGTTTTAGGTCTAGTCTAGATTGTTAGGGCTTGAATCCTAGTGGTGCGTAATTAATTTTTAATGTTAATTTAATAGTTATAAAATATTTATTAACATCAATGTTACAATTAGTGCTAGCTATTACAGCAATGCCAATCATTATGATGATATCTAATTGTAAAATCTACTATTAATGACAATATTTAAGCATGATAAATAAAATGTCAAATATTTAATAACCGTAAAATTTCTTATTTATTTATAACAGCCCATATAGGCATGGATAACCTTCTAATAGTTAATCATGCTATATGATTGCAACTATCATAGTAATACTAATGATAGTAAATAAATACTAGGATCTACTATTACGATAATACATAAGAATGACAAGGCAATACACTAGTATTTAATAATGTTATTATTTTATTTTTGGCTAACATAACTAACATTAATATAGATAATTTACTAATGGCTATTCATATCTAATATTCCTAATAAAGGTATTAATCTGTCAATACTAATTATGATGACTCACAAGTTCATATTTGAATGTACCAAAATTATCTAACATCCTTATAATGTCTAATAATCTTTTAAATAATATAAGTAGTAATAATAAAATCCTTACTAGCAATAGTGAAATAAGGGCCTACATTAGGGAAATTAGGCCCATCAATCTTGGTCCATCAAGATGGCCTGGACTGGGCCTGAAATTGCATAATACCAAGGCTCGAACTGGGCCTGGTTTGGCCCAGCCATAGTTAGATAATCAGGGCCCAGAAACCAGGCTGGTTGGCAACTGGAACCCAGTCTAAGGACAGCCCAACTGAGGGTCTTTTTAAACTCGGGTAATGGCCCAGCTGAGGCCTAGTTTGATGCTTGTGGTGTAGCAGCAACAACTTCCTACCTCACACCTTACTCCATTTCTACTTCGCTACCTCCTCTCAAGGTGTGGTATCCAACCACGGCCAGCTACCTACTGGACTCACAACAATGGAAGCGAAAAGGTAGCGACTCGGATGAGGTGAGACGTGGCCCAGCTGTTACGGCTCATAGAGCTAAAACCCAGCTTGCGTAAGAGCAGCCTGGTTGGTAAAATCTAAGCTGTTGAATCTAGTATAAGTTACTGAGTCTACTCAGTTCGAGTTGCATCACCTACTTGGTTTGACAGTGATTCTCCCGAGTTTGAGTCACATTGAGGCATTGATGGCTTATGCCTGTGGGAGAGTAGAAACCGAGTCAGGTTATTGAGTTGGTAGCATGGTGATTGTTCGGGCATTACCTGGATTAAGTCGGCCTGACTCGAGCTGGCTTGATGTGGTTCGAACGGAGAAGGAGCTTAGCTCTAATGGCTGATTGTAAATAGCAGCTTCTCCCTCCAATTTTCTCCTTTCAGATGATTCATGTGGGTCTTAGAAAGCTCCCAGACAAGCCTTTTTGAAGCTTGAGTAAGGTTTAGGTGATGGGTTCAGGGGTGAAAGGTGACTGTAGTTTTCTCTCGAACGGCTGCAAGAATGGAGAATGAGCTTCTGTTGCTCGATCCTCTCGTGTTTATAATGAAACCTAGCCTTCTCCGGTCGTGGTTTTGCTTCTCTGTGGGTGGGAATCCTCTCCCACGTGGAGAGCCATTGGGTGGCTGGGATTAGGCCACGTGGATGGTCGAGATGGAAGAAAGGCCCTTCACGAGGACTGCCACTGTGGCACAAAGAAATGGTTTCCATTTTTGGAAACAGGGTGTGCTCGTGGGAGCTATTTGCATGGAGGATTGTTGTACATGTGGTTGCACGAATGCATATAGAAGCCATGATTTTGGCTTGAACGATCCGCCCAACACGATGGATGGTTTGGATCACGGACGTGGGCCCTAGTTTGTGGCCCACAGTCGAAACAGACGCCTATCCGTCCATTTTTTTGAAAGAAACAGGGAGCGGGAAAAGGGGGAGAGGTTTCATCTTTTGGGAAATTGTTGGTCAAATTCGACTTTAACCCATGATATACTTTGGTGCACCGCTGGTGCACATGCACCATGCACTCTCGAGAGGGATTGTGGGGTCCACCGTGAAGCTACGTGGAATCCACTCCATTCATTCACTTTTGACTCGGTCACAGTGCCTGTGAGTTCAGGAATGATATAGATCCAATGATTAAGTGGGTCATAACGATCAATGTCAGAACAGGGATTTCTAGCGTGGTCGGGTCATTCTAATCTTCCTGAAATTTCTTGTTGTGGTCGGAATTCATTCTACTATAATCTGGATGGTTCAAATCAGTTCTAGATTCCCAAACCCGGGCGTTCTTTGTGGAGAATATCTCTCACCAACACGTTTCTCAGACGGACTCTTTTAGCTTTGTAACATCGTGCAAAACTTTATTTTATCGGTCTGATTGTAAGGATTATGTGGGGTCCACTATGTTGAGTTCTAGGGGAATCCGTTCTCTTCATTATTTCCCTCATGTCAAGTGGGCCCATGAGGTAAAATATGAAGTCTATCCGAGTTCTAGATGGGCCACACCATCAATAAGCGTGGGAGTGAAACTCGTTGTCACGCCCGGGGTAGTCATCCGCTATTATGGACGAGTGCCTTTTTTTTTTAAAGATGTTTAAAATAGGTGGGTTCCACTTGTGATGACTTCCGGGGATCCATTCCCTTCACCTCATTCCACACGTCGTGCTGATCATTGGCCCCAAATTTTAAGTAGGTATGATCTCCAGGTGGGCTGCACGATCAGCCAATGCATGGAATGGTATTCACCTTTGAAACAATCCCCACTCATACGTATGTACCATGCATTCTTAATTACAAATTTGCCATCAATTCTTCAACCACTTTCCATTGTCAGTTATGTCTGATTGCACCGTCCAAATGCCTTGAAATTTGGCAGATGTTCCTCGTTTTTCGTTCTCTTTCCATCAGTCAAGTTTCAGCCCCAATCTCCCGAGGATGTCCAAGGTACTCTTTTAAATGGCCAACACACTCTGTGTTTCAGAATGTCAGTTGTACACATCTAGTTGAAGTATTACCTGGTAGTTTGGTTATATACTTTAGGATCTTTAAAATGACTGATTCATCTTAATATTTCAATGGCCCATTTGACAGATCCAAACCTGATGTGTGGTAAGATGACTTGCTAAAAATAAGTAAACTTGGTGGTTAGTATTCTAATCACGTATTTAGGTGATTGTACAATCAATTTTGTAAATAAATGAACACAAATGGGTTTTTAGAGCGATCAAGGGGCCGAATACGTATACGGTTGGATTCGAGTGACTTGTTCACATGTGTAAGTTCCTTGGATTGTAATTTTAATGGTAGGTTAAGCATATCCATATCGGATGAACAAGATGGACGAGTCAGAATCTTGATCTGGTAAGTGTATGAACGGATGTAGAGGTCAAGTAGCTAATTTACTACGATCTAAGGACTGAAATTTGACGTGTATGGTTAATTTATGATAATTAGGGCTGGTATACAATTTCACATAAAACGGATTGTGGGAACCATGTGATCAAGGATTCAGGGGTCTAGGTCAATGGTATTTTCGTTATTGTTGCTGATATGTGAGTTAAGGGAAATCCAATGGATCTACATGGTTATAGGCACGTTTATAAGAAGTTCTTACAAAAGAATATATATCCAAATCATTACGGATAAGGGGCTATTTATCGTGTCATTCATGAGAAAGTACTTACGTCAAATCGCGTGATGGATAGTCTCGTCTTGAAATCAACTGTCAGATGGTTAAATCTATTGAATGGAGGTAACTCCCAACAGTTAAGTTTGTGTCAGGGCAAGGATGTAAAGCCAGAATAGTTGGATTGGTATCGTACACGTGTACATACTAAGTAAATTACTTTGTAACGCTCGAGAACTTTCAATACTCAAGTACTGAAAAGTTCAGGGTGTTACAATCTACCTCCCTTAAAGAGAATCTTGTCTTCGATATTCAGCACAATCTATCTTATGGCGTCTGTATGCAGCCGCTGGTTTTTTACATTAAGGTTATTTGTATAAGTGCTCATAACTCACCACTAAAACAAGAGTCATTGCAACCTACCCCCCTTAAAGATTTTAAATTTCCAATGTTCAGGCTAACACGAATAGATGGTCATAGTAGGTTTGAGCCCAATACATCGATCATCTGTCTGTGCAGGACAGAGGATTTTGGTATCCATTCATAATCCTGTTAAATCTCGATCCTTTACTTGATCAGAGCATTGGAGTCATTGAGATTTGCTAGGACTTAGAATTCGAGTCAAACCATGTAAACTTCATTTAAATATGGTTCCATTAACTCGTGATCCCGATTATTCTGGACCCCTAAATGTCCTGTAATCTTGTATTCTCATAAAGGACAAGTCTAGGCGGCCCTTTATGCTTCCATAGCGCACTCTGATCATCTAAGCTTACTGCAAAAATTTTCAGGATCGGGGTCTTCTACGTGAAATCTGAGTTTTTACTAAATTTATTCTAGGATTTCAATTCTAGTTCCAATATGCTTACGCTAAGATTGAGAATCTAACCAAAATTTTATAACTTTGCCTCTAGTCAATTCTAAGTATGGAAAATTATGAGAGATACCGTCTCTAGTTGAAGAGATGTATTAACGAGTTCGATTTATCATTCCTATGTATGATTCTTAAGCTTATGAGGTTTTAAGTTTGTCCTAAGGTACAATATGGTAGGCAAGGAATTTCCTACAATGCCAAGTCTGTTTCATTTACTAAATGTTGTGACAATGTTGATTCTATCTAAGGAAAATTTTGGAGAGGTGTGAACTTCTAGGTTCTTAAAGATCATTCTTTAGGAGTCAAGTCCAAGGAAGGTTCTTATCAGGTCCTATTTATATTATAGTGTGTATTTGTTCTCCCAAGATACCTAGGTTTAGTTTCAAATTTCAATCAACTAATCTGAAAAATTCAAGGGAACCTATGTTCATTTCTAAGTCTTACAATCATTTAGACAAGTCTACATGGAGCTTAGAATATCAAGTTTCCATGTCCTCAATTTCTCCTAGCTACAAGGAGATTTCACATAAGTTCAAATAGTTGTTCTAATAATTTCTAAGGGGACCTAAGTTTGGGTTTCTATATTCACGATCATTCTTCTAAATCTAAGGGAAGTTCACCTAAGTTCAAATTTCTAATTTCAAACATCCTAACGTAAGACATTTAAGGTTTGTATAAGTTCATTTCCCAAGGCCAAGTTTATCCAAACTATGCTCTGATACCAACTGTAACGCCCCGTGTTTTCAGGACCCAAGTATATGACCCGTTTCCTAAGAACCCGAGTGTTAACTTAAAAAGAGTCAAATTCATATATAATCCTTTTTTTATCAGAGTTAGCAGATAAGCGTAAAATGGACAAGTCAACATAAAGGAAAATTTTCATTTACATTTAAAGTATACAAGAGTTTGTCCATAATGACTTATACAAACCAATGTCTTTACACTATCAATTACAAGATTTCATATATGAGAAATTTAAAGCATATAAAACATATAAACGAAAGCCGCAAGGTCGTACAGATTCCTTGACAGGCGCAACCATGAATCCTTGACCACCACAACGGCTCTTCTTCTATCTGAACTTGCATATCACTTAAGCCACCTGTACTACCTGTACGGTTATATATTTAGTGGATGAGTGGCCAACTCAGGGTGAATTTCCTTCAAGATTACACATCGCCGCATTAGTTAAGCATAGTTAAAATGACCAGGCAACCAAAACAATACATGATGCAGTATTTTTATATGCATGGATGCGTGAATGCACATCGACTTGGGATGCACATCCAGTCGGACTTGGGTTTGTCACCCATGCAATCATCGACCTGGGAATGATCATCCAGTCAGAACAAAGGGTCAATAGTCGATGGTCTAGGAGCCAGGGAAACGACACCCCAACAACTCTAGGGCACGTGCTATAGCATCCAGAATTAGCCACCCGTCATCGCCAATATGATATGAATGCATGATTAGCCAACTGTTATTAATCCAGTTATAATCAGCCAATTTAAGTAACTCAATGGTCACTACAGGGGGCTCGTCACCCAACGTAGGCCGACAGCTCGGGCATAGTGTCCCATGACCACCATCCCCGGCTCATGAGATTCTCCCACCTTAGGATGCTTAATGGAACCCATCGATCAGTGGCCAATCAAATTCAATAAGTAGGGATTACCATCGCATGATATATGTCATCAAGGAATGTAAGGAAATCATTAAAGCATGGCACAAATGTTAAACCACAGCGGTAAAAGAGTGCTTGGTACATTAAATCGAAATGACAAAGGATCAGGTAGGATTAAATCAGAGTGGTTAAAGAGGTTATTTTAGGCCATTCAAGCCGTATGACCTATAGATGGTATATCCCACATTAATATTCCATGTCCCACATAACCTCCAATCGAGGGTCCATTCCATTCCACACTCCATGTTATACCCTAGGTAGGGGTTCACATACACAAGAGGGCTTACCCACTAATAAGTGTAGTGAATATAGGTCCATAGGGACTTGCAACAATTCATGTGAAAATATACAGTTATAATATGGCAGGCATATATGTTAAGCATAATAATCGCAACAGGTCATGATGTGAACTATAAATTAAAATGAGAGCTATCATGTAAGCAACTATCGCATGCAATCATGTTTCACAGTTATCAACCGTAAATTAGATATAGATCATGTAAGAGATCTCATGCTATGAATTAACAATTTTAACATTTGATAAAGACTATAACTTAAACCAATTTGGAAATGGAAAGCTTAAGGGGAAGAATCATCACCTAGGAGAGTTGTATTTCCGTTCTTGATACACGTCCCTGACTATACCTCGTGGCCCAACTCACGCAAGCAGACTCCTAAAATTATTCCCATCATAATAACTTGTGTTAAAATGTATCTAGCGCTTGGAATGAAAAGGGTCTGCAAGGAACCGTTGATCAAGGGAACTTGGGCCCGATTTAATGTGAACAGGCCCACTAACCATGGCCCAATCAGTAAGGCCTGGGCTAGGCCTGAAATTTCCTAAAAAATAAGGCCTGAACTAGGCCCGATTTCTACCCTTAAACAAGCTTAGATTGGGCCTGGGTTGGCCCAGCTTGTTGCACCTAGAACCTGCCCAGAAGTTAGGCTGGGCTGGGCTAATTGGTTTCGCCCATAGTGTGGTTGGGCCGACCATCAAGCCCACTGAGATACATCACGGGTGCCGCCCACTGGTTGTGCACCAATGAGGCCCACTATGATGTGTAGTGAGGCCCACCTGAAGACATGCGGCGTGGCCTACCTGAGCTGAATGTGGTGCAGCCCACTGTACAACATGCAACCCACCAGGTTCTAAGGGAAATTCACCTAAGTTCAAATTTCTAAATTCAAACATCCTAACTTGAGACATTTAATGTTTGTATAAGATCATTTCCCAAGGTCAAGTTTGTCCAAACTATGCTCTAATACCAACTGTAGCACCCCATGTTTTCAGGACCCGAGTATATGACCCGTTTACCAAGAACCCGAATGTTAACTTAAAAAGAGTCAAATTTCATATATAATCTTTTTCTTTTATTAGAGTTAGCAGATAAGCATAGAATGGACAAGTCAACATAAAGGAAAATTTTTATTTACATTTACAATATACAAGAGTTTTCCCATAATAACTTATACAAACCAATGTCTTTACACTATCAATTACAAGATTTCATATATGAGAAATTTAAAGCATATAAAACATATAAACGAAAGCCATAAGGTCGCACGGATTCCTTGACAGGCGCAACCACGAATCCTTGACCACCACAATGACTCCTCTTCTATCTGAACGTGCATATCACTTAAGCCACTTGTGCTACCTGTACGGATATATATTTGATGGATGAGTGGCCAACTCAGTGTGAATTCCCATCAAGATTACACATTATCGCCTTAACTAAACATAGTTAAAACGAACAGGCAATCAAAATAATACATAATGCAGTCTTTTTATATGTGTGGATGCGTGAATGAACATACTGTAACAACCTAAATTTTCACGGCCAGAGTTTATACTCGTGCCCAAGAAAATCGGGTGTTAATAATGTATAAACTGGATGCTCTGAAATCACACCCTAGTTTTTTGTTTGATTACATCTAGATACATTCATGAAGGTACTCATTCATGAGAAAAAAAATTAACTGTATTGATTATATTTCATCAGAGTAAAAAGAATAATCAAATGGCCTCACAATGGGAGGTTTATTATGACATCTGAGTTCATAGTGGAAGTATAAAACTAAATAGTAAAATTGCCTTCTTAGTCTTTCAAGATAATCTTCTATAGGGAAGTAGTCCTCTAAGTCTTGAATCTGTACGTCACCTGCATAATCAGTACGGTTGGGAAAAGGGTTAATGCCCTACTCATAGTGTAGGTTATCCTTTAAGATTAACATTAATTCAAGAGATACATAACAGGTTCAATAAAGGGTCTGATGAGTCCCGTGCTCCACTAACACGAGAGTATTAGCATGCGCAAACAATCTACATGAGATGCATATCTAGCAAAGTATGTGGGGCTCATCATACGTAGTGATCATCACAATGTGGAATACGATTTATAGATAACCAGCTTGACACGCATCTCATAACTATGGATATTCGCCGGTATGGCCAACGCTGTCATGGATTTATGAGAACTCCTCAGAGCGTACAACACATGAGCTAGGTGAATTACGTGATACGATTTGTTTATGGAGCAACTATTTATGACATCCAATCCCGGGGTGATGTAGAACTACATTAGAGAATTATCCACATCGATTTGTGCACCACTACTCAAAGGCTCAAGGAATTATGTGCCCTAAGAGGGTCTCTACCCAAAGCGCATTACGTCGATGATAGAATATTTGAATCACTAGTTGTGATACATCTTACACATCACTTGCACTTACAAAGATAAATTGAATCTTAAAACATATAACTGAATTTGAATCATGAAGGATATAAACTGAATTATGGAGGTCCTGGAATAGTAAGACCCATGCCCAAGTTGTAAAGAGAAATGGCATGAGGCCAAAATAATAAAGAGAAGAGTGACAAGGGTTAACTCAACACAAGTGGCGATAGCCAATCATAATAAGAGAAGAGTGACAATGGTCAACTCTATAATAAGGAGAGTGGCAATGGCCAACTCAAATAAAGAGACGAGTGGCAGAGTGGCAGGGGTAAGGCTTGCATCCATGGCCTCACATAAATTTAGAGAAATCCCTTATATTTGACATCATGTCGTAAACCCAAAGGGCCAATAATGGTAATGATAATAACTAAACTAATTGATAGGATAATTCCTAGAAACATATAAACAAGAGAGGCAGAATGATTCACATAATGAGAGGTATGAAAAAGGCAAGATAATTCACATCATTAAACGTAAGAAAAGACAAGATAATTCTCATCATTAAAAGTATGAAAAGGCAAGATAATTCACATCTTTAAAGGCATAAAAAGGCAAGAGAAATATAATAACTTAAATCAATGTAAGTTTAAAGGATAAAACCCTCACCTAAATTATGGAAAACTATGGAGGATTATCATCACTCCTTTGGATCTCGACATCTCCTTCACTTTGTTAGACCTATGTTCTTTACGACTCAAATCTATAAGAGTATGATTCATCTAATTATATTATCGCACTAATTTAAAAAATGGGTTAGGTTATAGTTTAGGTTAAAATCGAGGTGAGTATTTGATTGGGCCGGCTGATACAATGTCTAATACTACAGCTCATTCTACCCCCAAATCATATATTTTGTATTAGATAACTCATTCTGGATTGCGAGATACGCCCGATTTAAGGTCCGATGGTCTGGATCAATTTTGTCATCGACCGTGCCTTTTTAGATCTATCTTTGGTGGTAGACTAAAGTAGCTCGTTCTACCCCAAAATCATATATTTTACATCAGATAACACATTTCGGATTATGAGATATGCCGGATTTAAGGTACAATGGTCTGGATCACTTCAGTCGTCGGCCGGGCCTTTTCAGATTCATCTCTTGCGGAAGGGTAAAGTAGCTCCTTCTACCCGAAAATCATATATTTTATGTCAGATAACTCATTCTAGATTGTGAGATACGCCCGATTTAAGGTCTGATGGTCTGGATCACTTCTATCATCGACCGGGCCTTTTAAGATCTATCTTTGGCGGTAGGCTAAAGTAGCTCGTTATATCCTAAAATCATATATTTTACGTCAGATAACTCATTCTGAACTATGAGATACACTCGATTTAAGGTCCGATGGTCTGGATCACTTCGGTCATCGATGAGGTATTTTCATATCAGTCTTTGCGGAAGGCTAAAGTAGCTTGTTCTACCCCAAAATCATATATTTTATGTAAGATAACTCATTCCGGATTGCGAGATACGCCCAATTTAAGGTCCGATGGTCTGGATCACTTCAGTCGTCGACTGGGCCTTTTCAGATCCGTCTTTACGGTAGGCTAAAGTAGCTCGTTCTTCACCAAAATCATATATTTTATGTCAGATAACTAATTTCGGATTGTGAGATGCACCTGATTTAAGGTCTGATGGTCTGGATCACTTCTGTCGTCAACCGGGCCTTTTCATATCTATCTTTGGCGGTAGCCAAAAGTCGCTCCTTCTACCCCAAAATCATATATTTTATGTCAGATAACTCATTTTGGAGTGCGAGATACGACGGATTTAAGGTCTGATGGTCTGGATCACTTCTGTCGTTGCCGAGCCTTTTCAGATCCATCTTTGGCGGTAGGCTAAAGTAGCTCATTCTATCCCCAAATCATATATTTCACGTCAGATAACTCATTCTGGATTGCGAGATAACCCCAAATTATGGTCTGATGGTCTGGATGACTTCTATCATTGACAGGGCCTTTTTAGATCCGTCTTTGGCGGTAGGCTAAAGTAGCTCGTTCTACCCCAAAATCATATATTTTAGGTCAGATAACTCATTCCGGATTGCGAGATACGCCCGTTTTAAGGTCCGATGGTCTAGATCACTTCCGTTGTTGACATGGCCTTTTCAGATTCTTTTTTCGCGGTAGACTAAAGTAGCTTGTTCTACCCGAAAATCATATATTTTACGTTAGACAACTCGTTCCGAATTACGAGATACACTCGATTTATGGTCCAATGGTCTAGATCACTTCTGTCGTCGACCGAGCCTTTTCAGATTAACTTTGGCGGTAAGCTAAAGTTGCTCGTTCTACCCCAAAATCATTTATTTTAAGCCAGATAACTCATTCCGGATTGCAAGATATGCCCGATTTAAGGTCCGATGGCTTGGATCACTTCTGTCTTCGACCGGGCCTTTTCAGATCCACCTTTGGCGGTAGGCTAAAGTAGCTCGTTCTACCCAAAAATCATATATTTTACGTCAGATGACTCATTCCGGATTGCGAGATACGACGGATTTAGGGTCCGATGGTCTAGATCACTTAAGTCGTCGATCGGCCCTTTTCAGATCTATCTTTAGTGGTAGGCTAAAGTACCACGTCCTACCCCAAAATCATATATTTTACGTCAGATAACTCATTCCGGATTGCAAGATACGCCCGATTTAATGTCCGATGGTCTGGATCACTTCTGTCGTCGATTAGGCCTTTTCAGATCCATCTTTGGCGGTAGGTTAAAGTAGCTCGTTCTACCCCCAAAATCATATATTGTGTCAGATAACTAACTCTGGATTACATGATACGCCCAATTTAAGGTTCGATGGTGTGGATCACTTCTGTCGTTGACCGGGCCTTTTCAGATCCATCTTTCGCGGTAGGCTAAGGTAGCTCGTTCTACCCTAAAATCATATATTTTCTGCTAGATAACTCATTCTGGATTGAGAGATACGCCTGATATAAGGTCTGATGGTCTGGATTACTTCAGTCGTTGACTGGGCCTTTTCAGATCCATCTTTGACGGAAGGTTAAAGTAGCTCGTTCTACCCTAAAATCATATATTTTACGTCAGATAACTCATTCCGGATTACGAGATACGCCCGATTTAAGGTCCGATGGTCTGGATCACTTCTGTCGTCGACCGGGCCTTTTCAGATCTATCTTTCGCGGTAGGCTAAAGTATCTCCTTCTACCCCAAAATCATATATTTTACGTCAGATAACTTATTCCTAATTACGAGATACGCCCGATTTAAGGTCCGATGGTTTGGATCACTTCCGTCGTCGACATGGCCCTTTTAGATCCATCTTTTGCGGTATGCTAAAGTAGCTCGTTCTACCCCAAAACCATACATTTTTCATCAGATAACTCATTTTAGATTGCGAGATACGCCCGATTTAAGGTCCGATGTTTTGGATCACTTCAGTCGTCTACCGGGCCTTTTCAAATCCGTCTTTGCGGTAGGCTAAAGTAGATTGTTCTACCCCAAAATCATATATTTTACGTCAGATAACTCATTCTGAATTGTGAGATGCGCCCGATTTAAGGTCTAATGATCTGGATCACTGCTGTCGTCCACCGGGCCTTTTCAGAACCATCTTTTACAGTAGGCGAAAGTAGCTCGTTCTACCCTAAAATCATATATTTTGTGTCAGATAACTCATTTTAGGTTGCGAGATACGCCGAATTTAAGGTCCGATGGTCTGGATCACTTCCGTCGTCGACCGGGCCTTTTCAGATCCATCTTTGGCGGTAGGCTAAAGTAACTCCTAGCCTAAAATCATATATTTTACGTCAGATAACTCATTCCGGATTGCGAGATCCGCCCGATTTAAGGTCCGATGGTTTGGATCACTTCCGTCGTCGACATGGCCTTTGTATATTCGTTTTTCGCGGTACGCTAAAGTAGCTTGTTCTACCCCAAAATCATATATTTTGTATCTGATAACTCGTTCTGAATTGCGAGATACACCCGATTTAAGGTCAGATGGTCTGGATCACTTCTGTCATTGACCGAGCCTTTTCAGATCCATCTTTGGCGGTAGGCTAAAGTAGCTCGTTCTACCCCAAAATCATATATTTTCGATTTAAGGTCCGATGGTTTGGATCACTTCAGTTGTCAACAGGGCCTTTTCAGATCCATCTTTGGCGGTAGGTTATAGTAGCTCGTTCTACCCCAAAATCATATATTTTACTTCAGATAATTCATTTCGGATTAGGAGATACACCCGATTTTAGGTCCGATGGTCTGGATCACTTCCGTTGTCGACATGGCCTTTTCAGATCCATCTTTCGCGGTAGGCTAGAGTAGCTCGTTCTACCCCAAAATCATATATTTTGCGTCAGATAACTCATTCCGGAATGTGAGATACGCTCGATTTAAGGTCCGATGGTCTGGATCACTTCTGTCGTCGACCGGGCCATTTCAGATCAATCTTTGGGGGGAGGTTAAAGTAGCACCTTCTACCCCAAAATCATATATTTTACATCAGATAACTGTTTCGATCAAGAAACAAATGCATTCATTTTGGGATATTTTCTTATTCAAACATAACAAAGAAAGAATATTAAGAACAATCATCATATTTTACTAGTACTGAGTTCATTTACATCCTCAAACATCCCTTGATTCTAAAATAGATTATTCAGAATGCAAAAGTTGGTAAAGTTCAAAAATCCAAGTCAGATATCAAATTCGGCAATACTTCGACTCGTGATTTGATCATCTCTTTAAGAGGAATATGTCACAAATCTCTTTTATTGATTTCCCTTTTTTGAAGCTTAGACAAAAGAAATCTAGAGACTTAGCCATTTCGGCAGCATATCGGCTCTTTAACTTCACAGACTGTAGGGCATCCTGGTTGCGCGCGATATGGTTTCTGCGGGTCTGCGCAAACCACCGGAGCCTTCTCTCTCTCACCTTCAGTCTTCCTCCTTGCTCTGCTTCCTCTCCAAAATCTTCAATTGGTTCAAATGAAGGAGGGGAGGGGGTATTTATAGGCCCTCGCACGTGTGGTACCTCAATCTTGGCGCCATGGGACCCACCTTTCAATATTTGAGGTCTTTTTCAAAGAATCAGTCCTGAAGTCCGTTGACCGAACCCGCGCAACTGATATCTCGGTTGCGCAGGTCAGGGCAAACTATCCTGAAATTATCTTGTTCTTGTTCTTTTTCTATTTTCCTTTTATTCCTCAATCTTCTTTTGCTTCAATCCCTTCTTCATTTTTATGCCTCAACAGATGCTCCCTTGATCCTTTCTTTGTTTTCATCAAAATAAAAGAAAATGAGAAAAAATATTCAACTTGACGGTGTTTGCGCCGGTCCGCGTAATCTGAGACCCCGTACCGCACTCGACCCCTTAAGTATAAATACCTCGATCCTTCAGTTACTTTCCACATATTTGCACTGTAGCGAATCTCTGCTCCTTTGCGTTTTTTCCAAGCAACGAACTTCACTTGCACGGACCGGCGCAACGGATCTCTGTTTACGCAAACTCTTCTGGCCCTTGCACTGACCTACGCAACCGACCTTGATTGCGCGAGTCTGCACAACCAAAACTTAGAAAAATCCTTCAGTATTTGATTTTCTTTTCTTTAAGTACTTTCAAGACTTGAAACTTTTTTTTTCACCATGGCCCGTTCTCCAGCTTCCTCTTATAGAAGAAAGAACCGTCCATCCTCTTTTAGGTTGAAGCAACCACTTCTTCATTCTTCGAAACATGTGGAGATAAATGAAGAAACTTTGGATCTCTATAACCCTTTCACTAGTAATCAAACCATTATCTCTATCAATTTACGGCGTCACTGGCCGATTTTACACTGCGAACCCTTTGGTCAACAAAATATCTTTGTCTCAGCAAATTTTTGGGTCACGAGAGAGCCGACGATTTTGACAGGATATTTGGGAAAAAATGGGCCCTGTCAAAGAGCAGGTAGAATTCTCAAGATGAGATTTTTACGTCCGCACTATGATCCTCAGCAACCTTCCCCTTCCGACTACTTCGAAACAACTTAACAACTTTTCTTTCTTGAGAAATTGCCCTGGAGTACGGGGAGATTCACAATCACAGGCCTGCTATCCATCCGTGACTTCTATAGTGCTTGGGCTCGCGCTGTCGTTCAGAGACATGCCACCATACTGTAGCAGATTACGCTTTCTGATGCAATTATAGCCACATCGGAACACGTTCGCATGGATGCTATTATCCTCAAATGCTTTTCTGATCATTGGTCTCCAATCACCAACTCATTTCATCTTCCCCTAGGCGAAATCTTTATGGGATCTATTTTGTATAGCAGGACTTCCCATCATGGGTGATATCTTTGACGTGTATATACCTTTCAATGAAGAGCTTGCCCTTGCGTCTGTGGGAGGAGGTATATCAAAAATTTCTAGAACTTCTCTTGAACTTTTCAGTGCACTGGCCGCTTTCCCTCATCCTGATCGATCACTTCTCTTGAATGGTTATCTCACTTTTCTAAAAAAATTACGGTATACTCCTTTCCTCTCAACTTCTATTTTCATAATCCCATTTTTTACATAATTTTTTGCTAAAGTATTCCATCTTTATCTTGACAGCTTTGCAGGCACAACCATTCAGAACTCAAGAACATCCGTAAGAAAACAGAAAATTCTGCGCAATACAGTCCTTCCTGTGAATTAGCCGCCTTTCTTGCTTACTGGTTAAGCTTAGTGATATTACCTGATCCTGATCAAGCAGATACTATTAGGCCCTCATTCTTCGTGGTCATAGGAGCAATGGCGGAAGGCAGGAAATATTCGCTACCACCTCCAGTTCTATGCTCTCTCTATCGCGCCTTTGGAGATGTTATTTCTGGTTCAAAAGATCATGTTCTTAAAGCCTTTCCTGTCTGTGCTCCTTGGCATTTCTTCATATGTTAGCTAGGGGTATACTTTCCTTGGACATGTGCTGACTCTGGAAGGACATACTCGAACCCTGATCGGCTTCCTCTTCAACATTTTCAACTGAGAGATATGATTAAGGAATCAAGTGGATGGGCTTCTAGAAGAATAAAAAGCAATGATTCCATTGACTATCACCAATTTCCATTGATCAACTATCTCGAAGATATAGAAGCTATTGATGATGATTTTATCTTATTCGGTGAGCATTCCTTTCTTGTTTCTATCAGATCCAGTACTCTTCCATGGAGAGAAGGTAGCATATTCTGACGCGAACCATACTACCCTAGTAGGTTTTCTCGCCAGTTTGGCTTTGATCAAGCCGTACCTGAGACTCGTGACATTGTCACAAGAGCAATGAGAAGTTATGGCATTGGGCCGTATAATTGGGCTCTGATATGGAGCAGCACTTGATCGTTCAGACTGGATCACATTTCATAATCCCTCACTATAATTATCCGGTTAACGCTTCTTACTGCTAGATGCGATGGAGGGTTCACCAACATTACTTGGTAGACAATTATCTTCCAGCAGATCATGCGATGTGGATTCCCCCTCCTTGCCTTAGGGATTATCAGAAAGAACTGGGCATCGGTTGTTTTGAAGAAACGAGTCCACCCCCCTTTCCAGTTCAGCTTGGTACGAAGATCTCTTTAGAAAATGTTGTTTATGAAGCAAAGCCTGTTGATGTCCTTGGAGGATGGACAACTTTTGGCACCCTTCTGATGAACACTCTTGAATTCCCTACGAAGAATGACGATTCCTTATAGTTCCACCCTCCTCCGCCTTTGCAAATATTACGCGATAATTTTCCTTCATCAGAAAGGCTGGAAATGTCAGGACATCGTCATCCACCTCGGAAGGATAAGCATGTTATCATCGAAGACTCGTCCTCTTCAGAAGAATAAATATATTTTAAAATGTTTAACTTCAGAGTAAAAGATACCAAACATTGGATATTTTGATCAGATTTAATATAATTGTGATTTTATTTACTTTAGAAGAAGTACATTCTGCATATGGAAGAAATCACTAAACTATCCCTGTCTAGATTCATCCCAGGGGCAGCTAAAGAAAGAAAAAATCTAGAAAGAAATCTACTGCTTATCTTAACACAGCTAGCAATCTAAACTTAGAAAAAAAATCTAATCTCACAGCTAGCTCACACGGTTTTGGATTTGCAGAAATCATCGTATCCAACACTCCCCTTCAAACCAAAACCGGCTACATTCCGAGCATTGTTCTTAGTCGTTTGAATGCATCTGTCGGCAATGCCTTTGTGAAAATATCCGCCACCTGTTTCGTAGTATGACAATACTCTAATTTCATCGTTTTCTGCTTCACATGATCTCTCAGAAAATGATATCGGGTATCAATGTGTTTGTTTCTTCCATGTTGCACCGGATTTTTAGCTAGCTCGATTGCCGACTTGTTATCCACATATATGACTGTAGATTCCTCCGGTGGATGCTTCAGCTCCTTCAGTAGATTCATTAACCAAATTCCCTCACAGACGGTGGACGATGCTGCCATGTACTCTGCTTCACATGTGGACAGCGCGACCACACTCTGCTTCTTCGAAGTCCATGTGAAAGCTATCGACCCAAGATAGAAAGCGTATCCTGTGGTGCTTTTTCTTTCATCTTGGTCACCACCCCAATCACTATCAGAGTATCCATACAGCATCGCCTCATCATTGTACGAATAAAAGAGACCAAACTCAATAGTCCCTTTGATATACCTCAGTACTCATTTTGCAGCTAGCCAGTGTGACTCTTTTGGGGCTTCCATATACCGGCTTAAAAGCCCAACACTGTAGACTATATCTGGCCTAGTGATTGTGAGGTACCTTAAGCTTCCGATTAGGCTCTTGAATAGGGTTAAGTCGACGCTTCTTCCTTCTCCATCTTTCGTGAGCTTCAGGCCTATTGTAACAGGTGTACTTACAGCTTTACAGTCGACCATCTGAAACTTCTCAAGAAGTTCTTTTGTGTACTTCTTCTGGGATATGCAAATGCCGCTAACTTGTTGGTTCACTTCAATGCCCAAGAAGAAAGACATCAATCCACCATCAGTCATCTCGAACTCTTTGAACATAGCCTGCTTGAATTTTTCAAACATCCCCTGACTGTTCCCAGTGAACAACAGATCATCAACATATAAACAAGCAATAAGCATATCACCACGGACATTCTTCTTTGTGTAGACGCCATGCTCATATGGACATTTGATGAAACCATTCTCTTGAAGATTGTAACGCCCTGAAAATCGAGGGTCGAGCATAAACTCAACTCCCGAGTTCCAGAACATCACTTATGCAACAAAATGAATGGTGATTGAATGTTGACTGTATTCGTGCATTGAACATGAGTGAGATTAAGCCAAAACAGCATATCATACTCCAGAGACAGTTAAATTTGCAAGCGGAAGACCGTGATAGATAGATAAAATATATAACCTATGATGAGTTTCCAGAGTGTGATAACATTACCAGGTTAAATAATTACAAGTGCAGTTCTAAAATATACCAAATGTGAGGAAGTGTGATGCCTCCTATCCCAAGTACCGTAGCCTCGTCAATACAATACCAGGTCTTCGTAGACCTGTCAGATATTACATGTAGGAGAACTCCTCCTCAACATCATAGTAGTAGTTCACCTCTGCTTCATAAGCATCGCTAACACCTGAAACTCAACAAATCTGGTTGGTGTTGCAAACACCATCCCGTAACGTGGGAGTGAGTGATCAACTCAGTGGAACAGTAAAGCATAGTAAACATATTATCAACTCAGTCAAGCAATAATGATAAAGCAGTACAATCAAACAATTCTAACTACTCTTATTTAATGCAAGTATGAAATGACATGATGATGTATGCCCTTGCCAAACCACCCTCATGCGACATCATCTTACGTTCGCGAATGCATACCTCCTTCAGTGCTCCACATCTACAAGGCACATGCGGTGCGATGATGAGCATGATTACTGAGTTGTTATTAGTCCATTTCAAACAACAGTATTCGGAAAGTAAGGTACCTCCCTTGTATCATTCCCAAACATGATCCATTCTAGGGCCGTCAATCCTAGTTAATATCATACGGTGTTATGGTTTGAGAGGCATAGCGAAGGCATCACAAAGGGCTCGTCACCCGTCAGCACGGATACAGATCTCACCGTATGCGGCTCAATTGCTGACCGTCAGCTCGAGTACAGGTCTCACCGTACTCGGCTCAATCACTAGCCGTCAGCTCGAGTACAGGTCTCACCATACTCGGCTCCACTCATACTCTAGTTGCTGTGAAAGACTCATCGCCAATCACAGACCTTGGAGTATACTCGAAGATACTACAGAGGACTCGTCGTCCGTCAGCACGAGTACAGGGCTCACCGTACTCGGCTCTCGCCGTAAGTATCTACAGCTCGAATACAGTGTCCCATACCACCGTATTCGGCTCACGAGTTGGTTGCTCAATGGTCACTACGGGGAGGCATGCAACCCCAGCGTAGGTTGACAGCTCGACCACGGTGTCCCATACCACCATGCTCGGCTCATGAGTCTTAGCGGATCGAGGTACCATGGTTAAAAGGGATTTCACTGGTAAGTTTGGTACCCTAGGTTCAAGCAATAGCGTCCAAACATGATGAACATACATAAGACAGATTGGGTTACTTGACGAGCTCGCTAGCTCGAGCGCACAACAAGTTGAACGACATAAAGTGCATAAGCACTTCGCGTGGCCAACCACTATCGTCAACCGAAGTACGACTCGGGTTCGTCGAACACATCTCACGTGGCCAATGAAACTCAACCACGAATTCAATTCTGGTACCGATTGTCTGGACTATAATCATAGCCCCAAACACAATCAATTGCAGATAGGTAAAGCAGTACTGGATCAAGATTCAACTCAGACAATCAAGGTTTGGTATTATCCGTTTAGGGCTGCCAGGGCTGTTGCACGCACTCGTTGCTCCGCTCCCCCATCACCCATGACGGATCATACAATGTAAATATAAATTTAAACATATGCATTACGTAGTTAAAATCATAAAGCAGTTGAGCATGTTATGAAGCACAACACAAGCATGAGTTTGTACATGTTCAATTGCTAATCACACAACTATCAAAGGAGATCATACACATAGTTAAAAGAGGTTGAGAATCATATCTCAACACCCTTATACATTACAATTTGCTAACAACTACTCATTCAGACGTTTCAAGAAACACTTACAAACATACATCAACATACATGACGTATGTCGATCACATAGGCATTAGGCCAAATCCTTTCACTAGGGAGTTGGCCCAATCATAACACCCGTACACCCACGACGGATAGTCATGGCAAGTAGGAATCCAAGTTCCATATTCATTCAGTCATTTCCACAAACACTTGGGCCACACATTTTAGCATATATAGTGTATATTGGCCGTGGCGTGATTTAGGGCAAATCCTTTCGTCAAAGGGGTATCGCCAATACAACAATCATGAATCCATGACAATTAGTCATGGCGAGCACGAATGAGAATTCAATACTCATTCAGTCATTTTCACAAACACTTAGAAGACACTATTACAACATACATGGTGCATGTTAGCAAAACATGTATTAGGGCTATCCTTTAGCCAAGCGAGTATTTTATTCATGTATAATATACTACTACAACAAATAATCATGATACATACATCTCCAAAATTTATACGTATACAGTATTTTCTAGAATACACAATTTCAACATACATAGTGTATATAAGTAAAACATGTATTTAGGCGAATCCTTTCGCCAAATAAGTATTTTATCCATATATCGTATATCCATACAACAAATAAATATGTCAAACACATTTCCAAAAAATATACTTATACCGTACTTTCTACAAATACCTAGAGTATGTAGAATTCCATATTTTTCATCTTTAATCGAAACGGAAAACAGACAGCACTTTGTACATGTGCAATTGCATGCAGATCATGAATCTATCATTATCTGACATTGAAAGCGTTGAAAACCATAACCTATACACCTAAAGTCCACACCTTTTGTCATAGAATCGTAACGAAGTCGATAGGTTTGCTAAGCTTCCGTATTCGGCAGTTTGGCAACCTATAGAATGAAATAGGTTAGCTATTTCACAACCTACAAGTGTCTAAACCCCAAAACAGATTAGGGTTAGAGTTTCTTACCTAGAAATGACGCCGGAAACGCCAGGAAAGCGACTAGAACGAAGCAGTGTAGTTCGTATAGCGGCAAGGAAGAGTGCAGGGAGATTCTCCCACATCTCCCACACTTTCTCTCTCTTTTCTCTCTCTTTTCTCTCTCTCAATCTCAAATTCGTATGGCTGCCATGAGAGAGGGTTTAAGGTCCTTATATAGCCTAAAAACTCACCGAAATAGACTCCTAGTCAAAGTATACTTAGGTTATAACCAAAGCGGGGCAGTTTCAGCTCAACGGAGGACTTCTGGCGGGCCTCCTTGAGCCAAAGGTCAGACTTAAGCTCACTAACACTGGATCTACGTTCTATTAAGTTTTCGTTACAGTGGGATTTCCAGATCACGCGTGGCGGACCAGTTTCAGTTCAACGGTCAGCGGATCTCGATCGGAGATTCCGAGTACATGTAAATGTGTATGAAATTTCTCCTGATCCGAGGGTGTAATTTGGTCTGATTCTGACGGTCTGGTTGCTTAATACTGATGCGCAAGCGAATGGTGCCAGATCACTATTCCAGATATTTATTTTGTAAAGAGAATAGTGTTTTTCACACTCCCTCGCAACGGATCCAAACGAATGGCCGTGGGACATCGGCTAGACCTGATTTATGAGATGGTTGTCAAGCCCAGTGAGGCGGTCCTAGATCCTTAAGTTCGTGTTAATCGGACTTCCGATGTGCGGTCTAGACCTAATACGAAGTTTCATTTCATTCCCGAGAGCAGCCGGGTAATGAGTTTGGTTCTAAACTTTAGGGTAACCTAGAGTCACTGATTTTACAAGTTTTGGGTCTTGCAGATCTTATTTAAAGCGATCCCAACGGATTTCATGGCTAATCGAGTTTTGCAATTTATTAACTTTGTTAAATTTCTAAAGAATTTAATCCTAATTGATTTCTGGTCGAGATGGTACTTAGGCCTTTGTAGTTTGTATATAAAGTGATCCCAGTTTTACTACTTAGCTAGTTTAAGTTAGTGTCTAGGGCGAAAGTGCTTTGAAAAATTGAAAGCACAAGGTAGTGAAGGGTGAGATTTGTGAAGGAAATGGGTTCAGAAGCGACTTTAGACTGTGGGGTTCAGTTCGGACGAATTAATAAGGTGTTAGGAGCAACCCATTGCCTAAGGATGTCTAATCCCAGGTTAGTAAAAATCCGGGATGTTACAAAGATAATCGTCGATCTGTGCATTCCAAGCACGAGGAGCTTGCTTCAACCCATACAGGGCTTTCTTCAGCCGATACACCTTGTGTTTCTCCCCTTGCATGACAAAGCCTTCAGGCTAGTCAACGTATACTTCTTCTTCTAGTATCCCATTTAGGAATGCGGATTTCACATCCAGTTGGTAGATCATCTAACCGTGATGAGCTGCAAGGGAGATAATCATTCTTATAGTATCAAGGCGAGCAACTAGGGCGAAAACTTCTTCATAGTCTACCCCATATTTTTGTTTGTAACCTTTTGCTACGAGCCTTGCTTTATATCGTTCGATCTTACCATCGGTATTCCGCTTAATTTTGTACACCCATTTGAGACCAATGGTCTTCTGGCTTTTGGGGAGTGAGGTCAACTCCCATGTTTGATTCTTCTCGATGGCATGAATCTCTTCTTCCATAGCCTTTCTCCAACATTCTTCATTCACAGCCTCCTCGAATGTGAGAGGCTCGCGGTCCGCATACAGGAAGAGTAAATTCACTTCCTCAGTTTCTGCATAGATGTCGTTGAGGCTTCTCATTTTAGTAGGAGCCAAGGGTGAATGAGAATCAGATGAAGATGTGCTGGATGAATTCTGATTTGATGAAGTACTTTCAGGAGAGATGGAGCGTACTCCTGGACTTCTGCGATCCGAAGGGGGTGATGTGGGAGTTTGCTCTTGCCTCTCATGTCTCTCTTCTTCATATTCTTCGATCTCGACCTGTTTTTCTTTGGCCAAGTTTCCCTCGTTCCATTTCCATGCTTCTTCCTCACAAAATACAACATCTCTACTCACCACCAGCTTATTGGTTAGTGGGTTGTAGAGCTTGTATGCCTTTGACTCTTCGTTGTAGCCAATGAAGATGCACTTCTCGCCACGATCATCAAGCTTTTTCCTTCTTGCTTCTGGAACTTGAGCGTAGGTGACACACCCAAAGATCTTAAGGTGCGCTACGCTCGGCTTGTATCCACTCCATGCTTCCTGCGGTGTCTGGAATCTGACGCTCTTGGTTGGACACCTATTGAGCAGATAGGCAGTACATGCAACTGCCTCTGCCCAGAAATTCTTTGGCACTCCACTCGGAAAGGAGTTCCTTTGTTGTTTCCCAAGTGTGCACGCCTCACACACATGTTCTGGAGCTTCAATAGCAGGCAAGCCATGCACCATGCTTGATGAGGACAGAAGTTTCAGGCCGCTAAAATTTAGATGGCCAAAGCGAAGATGCCACATCCAGGAATCATTCTTCGCTTTTCCATAAAAACACTTCTCAAGCATTGTGTTTATATGAAGAGGAAACATACGATTCTTCACCATCTGGACTTTTACAATCAAACGTCCATGCGTATCTCTTATGGAAAGAGAAGAGTTTTCCATGTGTATGACATACCCTTTTTCGAGGAGTTTTCCGAGACTCAGTATGTTACTTTTCATGTTGGGTACGTAGTACACATTGGAAATATAGTTTGGAACACCATTCTTCTGAAAGATTTTGATTTTACCTTTACCTTTCACTGGCGTTTTTGATGAGTCTCCAAATGTTATATCACCATGAACTCCTTCTGTGAGTTCCACAAAGATTTTCTTGTCGCTGCACATGTGATTACTTGCACCCGCGTCGAGATACCATACATCCTATTGATCACTACCTTTCTCTTGTGCAAGGAGAAGTGTGGAGCTTTCTTGTTCATGGCCTGGTGCTTCGGCATAGTTGGATAGCTCGTCTTGATTCACCAGCTTGCTCCAACAATCAGATGCATAGTGGCCAAGCTTGTTACAATTATAACACTGGATGTTCTTTGTACTTCCTCGTCCACACATCGATCTGCCTCTGCCATTTCCTCTTCCACGAAAATTGGTATTTTTCTGTTGGTTTTAGCCATGGCTTTGTTGATATCCGCGCCCTCTGCCTCTTGCGCGATTGTTAGCAAAACGTCCACCACGTTGTGAACTTCCACATCCGCCATTATTATCATTCAGAGCCAATCTTGACTCCAAAGCTTGTTCCATCGGCATAGAACTGACATTCTTCTGCATTCGTTGCTCATGAACTTGCAACGATCCCATCAACTCCTCAATGGAGAGTTTCTCAATATCTTTTGATTCTTCGATCGCCACAACCACATGCTCAAACTTGGTTGTGAGGGATCGAAGTATCTTTTCAATAACTCGGACATCTTCAATCTTCTCACCATTTCTTTTTAAATTATTGATAGTTACAAGCAAACGGAAAAAGTAATCAGAAATATTCTCACCTTCCTTCATGTGAGTTGCTTCGAACTCAGCTCTTAATGTTTGAAGGCGAACCCGCTTCACTCGATCTACACCCTTGAAGATGGTGCTAAGGGTATCCCATGCTTGCTTGCTTGATATTGCTTTGACAATTTTTTCGAAGGTGGATTCATCCAACCCTTGATAGAGGAGAAACAAAGCCTTGTTGTCTCTCTTCCTTTGATTTTTGAGAGCGGTCTTTTCTTCATTGGTGAAGGCGGCTTCTTCTTCCATAGTGGGTTCTTCATACCCATCAGTGACAATCTCCCATAGTTCTTGCGACCCGAACAACGCCTTCATTTGGATGCACCACTTTTCATAGTTGTCCTTTGACAACTTAGGAACCTGTGGCTGGATTGTGCTGGCCATTGTTTTTTATTTTTTAAAAGAAATGGCTGAATTTTTTTTTTTGCTGAAACTGTGGAGTCGTGGACAGAATCTTAGCCTTTTTTACAATTTGTTTTTTTTTGTAAAACAGATTTTTTTTTTTTTTACAATCTGATTTTTTTTTTTGAAAAAACAGCAGTCTGATTTTTTTTTTTTTTGAAAACAGATTTTTTCACGCTACAGTGATTTTTTGAAAAAACAGCAATCTGATTTTTGAAAACAGATTTATTTTTTTCTGCTACAATCTGATTTTTTTGAAAAATAGTAATCTGAATTTTTAAAAAACAGATTTTTGCTGAAATGGTGGATCTGGACGTTTCGAACTGATTGAAAAACTGCTGAAAACTGATTTTTCTGTTGTGGCTGAAAACAGATTTTGAAACTGTTGAAAAACAGATTTTAAAACTGCTGAAAACAGATTTTTCTGTTTTGGCTGAAAACTACTGGAACCTTCTCACGGCTGATGTGGCCCAAGGATCAATCGCTTTAATACCAGTTTGTTGGGTGTAAAACCCAACAACTTGCTGTTGTGTGGCTGCAGCCACCGTAGAACAGAAACTCTTGAAGAAGAAGGGAGAACTATTGCTGCTGTATTGGAATTGCTTAAAATCGTATTACACTGATGCCTTTTTATAGGCTTTCTTATTATGTGAAATCACTAAACTTTCTCTGTCTAGATTCATCCTAGGGGCAGCTAAAGAAAGAAAAAATCCAGAAAGAAATCTACTGCTTATCTTAACACAGCTAACAATCTAAACTTAGAAAAAAAAATCTAATCTCACAGCTAGCTCACACGGTTTTGGATTTGCAGAAATCACCGTATCCAACAAGTGAGTAGCTAACTCAATGGAACAATAAAGCATAGGTTAACATGTTATCAATACAGTCAAGCAGTAATGATAAAGCGGTAAAATCAAACACTCCTAACTACTCTTATTAATGCAAGTAGGGATGCGGGTATGATGGATGCCCTCACCACACCCTCCCTCGTGCGACACCATCTCACGTTCGCGGCATGCTTTCATCCCTCAGTGTTCTACATCTTCCAGGCACATGCAATGCATGATGGGCATGATTACCGAGTTTTTAATTAGTCCATTTCAAACAGCAGAATTGGGAAACTAAAGTACCTCCCTTGTATCATTCCCAAACATGATCCATTCTAGGGTCGTCAGTCCTAGTTAATATCAGACGATGGTGTGTTTTCTAGGTCACTGCAAAGGATGTCAGGGCTGTTACACACAAAGGTTACACCACTCCCCCATCACCTCTTAAACGATTCATCACAATACAGAAACAGGCCTAGTTCATACTCTATATACCGCGGCAAACCCTATGGCTCACTGCGATTTCAGAGTATGCTCGAGGTCACTACAAAGGGCTGTCAGGGCTGTTACGCACAAAGGTTGCACCGCTCCCCCATCACCTTATCAATGTAGGCCGACAACACGAATATAGTGTCCCATACCACCATAATCGGCTCACGAGTCTGGTTGCTCACTGGTCACTACGGGGAGGCACATGGCCCCAGTGTAAGCCGACAGCTCGACCACGGTGTCCCATACCACCATGCCCGGCTCATGAGTCTTAGCGGATCGAGGTACCATGGTTAAAAGGGATTCCACTGGTAAGTTTGGTACCCTAGGTTCAAGCAGAGGCGTCCAAACATGGTGAACATACATAAGACAGATCGGGTTGCTTGACGAGCTCGGCTAGCTCGAGCGCACATCAAGTTGAACGATATGAAGAGCATGAGCACTTCGTGTGGCCAACCACTATCGCCAACCGAAGTACGACTCCAGTTCGTCGAACACATCTCATGTGGCAAATGAATCACAGCCACGAATTCAACTCTGGTACTGATTGTCTGGACTATAATCATAGCCTCAAACACAATCAATTGCAGATAGATAAAGCAGTAGTGAATCAAGATTCAACTCATACAATCAAGGTCTGGTTTATCTGTTTAGGGCTGCCAGGGCTGTTGCACGCATTCGTTGCTCCACTCCCCCATCACCCATGACAGATCATACAACGTAAATATGAATTTAAACATATGCATTACATAGATAAAATCATAAAAGCAGCTGAGCATGTTATGAAGCACAACACAAGCATGAGTTTGTACATGTTCAATTCCTAATCACACAACTATCCAAGGAAATCATACACATAGTTAAAAGAGGTTGAGAATCATATCTCAACACCCTTAAACATTACAATTTACTAACTACTACTCATTCAGACATTTCAACAAACACTTTAAAATACAGGCAACAACATACATGACATATGTTGATCACATAGGTATAAGGCCAAATCCTTTCACTAGGGAGTTACCCCAATCATAACACTCATACACCCATGATGGATAGTCATGGCAAGCAGGAATCCAAGTTCCATATTCATTCAGTCATTTCCACAAACACTTGGGCCACACATTTTAATATAAGTAGTGAATATTGGTTGTGGCGTGATTTAGGGTAAATCCTTTCGTCAAAGGGGGATCGCCAATACAACAATCATATATCCCTGACAATTAGTCATGGTGAGCATGAATGAGAATTCTATACTCATTCAGTCATTTTCACAAACACTTAGAATACACTATTACAACATACATGGTGTATGTTAGCAAAACATGTATTAGAGCTATCCTTTCGCTAGGCAAGTATTTTATCCATGTATAATATATTCATACAGCAAATAATCATGGCAAATACATCTCCAAAATTTATACGTATACGGTACATTCTAGAATACACACTTTCAACATACATAGTGTATATAAGCAAACATGTATTAGGGCGAGTCCTTTCACCAAACAAGTAATTTATCCGCATATAATATATTCATACAACAATTAATCATGTCAAACACATTTCCAAAATTTGTACGTATACGGTACTTTCTACAACTACCTAGAGTATGTAGAATTCCATATTTTTCATCTTTAATCGAAACGGGAAACATATAGCACTTTGTACATGTGCAATTGCATGCAGATCATGAATCTATCTTTATCTGACATTGAAAGTGTTGAAAACCATAACCTATACACCTAAAGTCCGCACCTTTTGTCGTAGAATCGTAACGGAGTTGATAGGTTTGCTAAGCTTCCGTATTCGGCAGTTTGGCAACCTATAGAACGAAATAAGTTAGCTATTTCATAACCTATAACCTTCACGCTCCCAAACAGATCTAGGGTTAGGGTTTATTACCTTAAAACGGAGTCGGTATCGCCGGGAAAGCGTCAAGGAAGGGGTGGTGCAGCCCGTGTGGTGGTTGGAAACAGTAGGAGGAAGATTCTCCCACAACTGTCAAGCTTTCTCTCTTTTTTCTCTCTTCTCCTTAGGGTTTATCCCAAATTCGTATGGCTGTGAGAGATGCTGCCCTAAGGTCCTTATATAGCCTAAAAACTCTCTGGAATAGACTTATGTTCAAGGTATACTTACATTATAATCAAATCGGCATTGTTTCAGCTCGAAAGAGGGTTTCTGGCGGCCCTCCTTGAGCCAAACGTCGGACTTAAGCTCACTAACCTTGGATCTACGTAGAGTCATGTTTTCGTCTCGGTCGGATTCCCAGATCACGCGTGGCAGACCATTTTCAGTTCAACGGTCAGTGGTCCTCGATCCGGAATTCCAAGTACATGTAAATGTTCTTGAAATTTTTCCTAATCCGAGGGTGTATTTGGGTCAGATTTTGACGGTCTGGTTGCTTATAAAATGTACGCAAGAGATGCATGTCAGATCACGATTCAAGATATTTATTTTGTAAAGAAAACAGGAGTTTTCACACTCCCTCGCTCCGGACTCGAGCGAACGGCCGTGGGACACTGTCTGGACTTGATTTCTGAAATGGTAGTCAAGCCCAGCGAGGCGGTCCTAATTCCTTAACTTTGTGTTAATCGGACTTCCGACGTGCGGTCCAGATCTGATACGGAGTTTCGAGATGCTCCCCAGAGCAGCCGGGTAATGAGATTGATCCTAGATTTTAGGGTAACCTAGCGTCAATGATTCTACAAGTTTTGGGTCTTACAGATCGTATTTAAAGCGATTCTAGTGGATTTCGTAGCTAATCTAGTTTTGCACTTAGTTACTTTGTCTCATTTCTAAAGGATTTAGTCCTATAAGATTTCTGTCTGAGGTGGTACTTAGTCCTTTGTAGTTTGTATATAAAGTGATCCAAGTTATACTACTTAGCTAGTTTAAGATAGTATCTAGGGTGAAAGTACTTAGAAAAATTGAAAGATCAAGGTGGTGAAGGGTGGGATTTGTGAAGAAAATGGTTTGAAAATGGATTTGAGGCTTTAATCGAGTGTTTGAGAAGTTAAACCGGTGTTAGGTTTGACTCATCGCCTAAGGACGTCTAATTCCAGGTTGGGAAAAATCTGGACTGTTACAGTGGGATTTCCTATATGATTTTTTTATATTGGCGGTGCTAGGTTTCAATTCAGTTAGTTACACATAGTTTAAGCTCTTGAGTAGTGGAGCCCACACAGTTTTTTAGACTCTTGAGTAGTGGAGTCGGGTCTCACGTGATGGTCTTTGTAACTCTTAGGAGTTCACTAGATTTCTCACAACCTGGTGATTTCACAAACTGCGATCCATCAGAGGGGCTGTAAGACCCGCATCATAGTCTGTACCATTCCGTAGGTTCCCGTGATCCTCCCTGTCAAATTCTGGTAACCCTCGACCTGTATCCAATGTTTGCACATCATCCTAAGCCAAGTCCTGCAAACTTGAGGCGACTCAACCTGAGACATGTACCTTAGTGACCGTGTCATCACCACGGTTCCGATGCCACATCTCGTGCATCGAGGCGATACCCAAGCTAGGAGATGTGGGCTTACGTTCAGTTCGAGGAAAATGCCGCGCGTGCGAATTCCGAGAGAATCTCTAAAACAAGTCACCTCAATCAATCAATCAATCCCATCAAAAGCCAAGTGTATGTCAAGTACACCATCACCTCACACCCATCCCCAAGCAACCCCATAAGTAAACAATTTCTTACACACCCCATACCCTTCTTACACCATCTACCCCTAAAGTCAATAAAGTTCTTACACACCCATCACTCACCACATCCATCACCCATCTCTCTCTCTCTCTCTCTCTCTCTCTCTCTCTCTCTCTCTCTCTCTCTCTCTCTCCCTCTCTCTACTACCCTCTCTCTCTCATTTCTCAAACTCACATTCCCAAGCAAGAAAAAAAGATCACACGTCCAAGCTCTTCCAAACCTCCAAGAGAGCTTTGTGTGTAGCCCACTTCCTACCCTCTCATCTCCTTTCTCAAGCATTTAAACTCCATCTCTTCTATTATGATCGAGGCTAAGTAGAAAAGAAAGCCAATGGAGCAAGAAGAAGTGGACAGTGGGTGATCTTGGACCCACATTTCATTTTATTTTATGTTTTGTGATTTAAGGGCCCATATATGGTGGGACCCACCATGATGTATGCTTGTATCCAAGAGGGGCCTATAGTGGCGGGGCCCTTCCGTCATCTCTGATCTTTCTTTCTCTCTTTCTCTCCCTCTCTCTTCCTATGATCATAGCCCACCTACGATGTGTGTATTTTATCCATGTCGTCCAACAGGTGGGCCACTTTGATCCCGATTCAGGGTCCTCATCAAATGGTCACAGAGGCCCAAATAAAAAGGGAAAAATAAATACCAGCTTAATCCAAATGTAGTGGCCCACTACGTGGGACCACCATGATGAATGTGCTCCATCAAGCACCGTCCAGCTTACAGGACGGTGGCTGGACACTAGGTGGGCCACATCCATTTGGGAACCACCGTGATGCCTGTGATGTATCCATACTTTCTGGGGTGTGGCTGCCAGTGAACTGTGATCTGACATTGGGACCCAGATCCATAGCTTACGTGGTAGACTGAGTGAAAGATACCTCGTTTCAATGCTGAGGTCTTGGCATTGAATCCCTACTGCGGTGGCTACTAGTGAAGTGTGAACCGACAGTGGGGTCCGTGGGACCCAACCACGTCGTACACCCTTCTAAATGGGTCACACCGAGATGCGTGTGGGGTATCCATCGTCCCTGGATGGTGGGACCCACCCCACGTGTAGGGCCACCTAGGTGTATGCATTCGTCCAGGGCCTGGACATTGTGAATATTATATATATATATATATTATTAATATATTATATTATATATGATATAGTATACTATATATTATATTATAATATATTTTAATATCTCATATTTAAGGTTGTGGTGGGCCCTATGAGGGACCCACCTCTGCCTTTTTAATGCAAAAAGCTGCACTAGCGGTAGATATGGATTATATATATATTATATATAATATTGTATACATATATATGAGAGTGGGCCCTACGTGGGACCCACCTCTGCCTCTTAACAGCAGCAAATGTTGCACGTACAGCAGCTATGCAGCTGCCCTGTCCACGTCAACAAGGTCTGTAGGACCTGTTGTGCTGCACGTGTGGGTGTAATCCACACCGTCCAGCTATGTGGACCCCACCGCTGGCTGCTGTACAGACGGTAGCAAATCCCATGGGTCCCACCTATGCCATCCATGCCGTCTATTTATAGGTCCCACCATGATGCATGTGTTGTACCAACCGTCCAACCATTTGAGATATCATTTTATGGCATGAATAAAAGAATGGGTCAGATCTAAAGCTCAAGTTGACCCCACCATTGAAAATTTATGGGGACAGTGACATCCACCATTCAAACTTCTAAGGGCCATAGTAGTTTCCAATGAAGCTAATATTTGTTTTCACTCTATGTTAACTTGTGAATAGGTCGGATCTCAAAATACATAAGGGTGGGCCCAACTTGATATACATGAGGCCCACCGGTGCGGCCTATTTGATATATATGAAGCTCGTTGATGCGGCCCATATAATGAGGCCCATGTATTGTGGCCCACTTGACATATGAGGCCCATTGTAATGTATTCAAGGCCTATTTGACTCGGCCCATTTGATTCGGCCCATTTGATCGGCCCAAATGATTCGGTCCAATGAGACGTACGTGAGGCCTTTGTGTGGGCCAAATGGGATGTATATGAGGCCCATTGCGATGTGAGATTCTACCATGATGTATGTGATGATGTTTTTAGTGGTCATGCCTTGGAGAGCAATGTGATTTGACATCCATATTGTAAGAGCAATGATGGTTTGATGTCCACATTGTAAGAGCAATGATGGCTAAATGTCCGCATTGTAACTCTCCCGATGGCCCAATGTTAGGCCCATACTTGTAATGTGTAGGCCGTCTAGGCCTATCTTCGTTATGAACAAAATCCATCACCATATAACATGTTTAGTATAGTTCCATGAATCATGCTCATACGCATCATATGTATGCTTGATATGAGAAGTGACTGATCATAGCATATGTCTTCGAGCAGATTGTTTATGGGCTCCCGGATAGGTGGTGTTGCCCTACATGAGCGCTCGATACGAGCTGCATGACTGGATAGTGTGATTAATGCATCTCGCATTGTATGACATGGTTACTGTACACCCTAGCGACATCGGGGTCGTAGCCTCCACAGGCTTATCGTGGTTGGCAGGATTGAACACTAGAAATCTTATTCTACATGGGGTGCTATAGATATCCCTAGGTGAAAGTCCCTAAACCCTTATTATACCAGGATGTTGCTCCAACGTCTAGACCGAGTGGGTGCATGAACACCAAGTGTCGATTATCAGAAGGTCGCGCTTTCCACTGTCCTGGTTGGTTGGAAGGGGATGCGGCCTTACCCACCCGAGAGAAAGGGGCAAAGCTAGGTTGAGTTTGACTAGCTCAAGGAATGGGTCCACTATCGACGAGCCAGGCCCGATATTGGCAGGTGGATAATGAGGTCTCTTCCACTCACCTTGTTGCTCGCGATGGGGCAGAAATTTGGTTCAAAGTGCACTAGACCCTGGTAATATTCCAGAGTTAAGCTGTATTGATATGTGGACTCAGATGAGGATTTGTATGCTTGAGTTGCATCTTGCATCGCATGGCCTTAGTATGGCCGACATCATACATGCCCTACATCGCATGGCCTTAGTACGACCAATAGTGTTCATGGATTCTTCAAAATGTTCCGTATTACTCTGATGCTGATTAATTGTATTACTACCTTACGCACATACTATTGTTTTACTACCTTACGCAAATACTTTCACTACCCTCTAAGATTTTCATAAGCTTATGCATGATCGTTGCGTGTAGGTGACGTTGGATCGTAGTAGCGCTGAGGCTAGAGTGCGTGGCAGATCATTTTGGAGATTTTGTCTATCATCATTGTAGTTCCCTTTACGCTCACTGTGCTTATAAATTTTTTATCATAGTAGAAATGTGATGGAGTTTTTGGTTGTTTGTGGGTTATGCCTTTGGTTATGCTTATTATGAATCAAACTGACGTTGGAAATCCTCCTCGTAGCATCCCAGGATCGGAACCTAGCGAATGCGCACTAGGTGCCGAGAATGAGGTACAATGGAGGCTATTAGCACTGGATTTGGCGATTGTTAATTTTGTGAGCCCGGCTTTCGAGTTTGGGGCATGACAGAAGTTGGTATCAGAGCATAACTTGGGAATAATTAAAATAACATTACATGTCTGCTAGGAATGATTAAGTCCTGAGTTCTGATAGCTTAGCGATCTTTTATTACAGACCCTTAATGTGTGTGCCTTCAAAAGTTTTCAAAGTTGATAGGCGCCTTCGATCTTTCCTGTAGGACATGCCGCCCATGAGAGTGACCTAATCAACTCCCGCTCCACCATCTGAGCTTCCTGCCCCACCACCTGCAACTCCCGCCCTACCACCTGCGACTCCTGCCCTACTACCTATGATCCCCACTCCACCACTAGAGATTTTGACTCCCTGGCATGAGGATGTCATTCCTCTACCAGAGACCGATGCGGATACGACCGTACCTATGAGTGCTTCCCAGTTATAGCAGATATTGCAAGCTGTGACCGCCGCCCTTTAGGGGCAAGGCAGGCACCCAGTTATTTCGCCAGCCCAGGCAAAGCAGGAGTGCGCGAGCGAGAGCTTCGACGACTCGATCCCCTACTTTTCCAGTGCGAGCCAGACCCAACTGTAGCTGAGAGGTGGCGCTCCGATGTGGAGAAGATATTTGATACGATAGGATGTACAACCTAGCGGCGAGTCCGATTAGCAGTATTTCTTCTCCATGGTGAGGCTGAGCACTGGTAGACATCAGTCTCCCGAACAGCAGGCGCCAATTTTGTGTGGACCTAGGAGGATTTTGTGGATTGGTTTGACCGACAGAATTTTCCTGTTCACATTCGATGACAGCGAGCGTTGGAGTTCGAGGCCCAGGTGCAAGGTGATATGACGATGGCTCAGTATGCGGCTTATTTTCTAGCGTTGTCCAAATTTGCACCTTATTTGGTAGATGATGATGGGTGAAGGCCCGCCATTTTGAGGACGATTTGCATTACGGTCTTCGAGGTCGTGTTATTGGGCATGAGCTCTGACTTTTGAGGGGGTGGTACGGAAGGCCAGATTTTTGAGGCCGAATGGTTGGTTCTCAGTCTGATCACGGTCAGAGGAGAGATTGGAAGAGACAGGTTCCTTCCGAAGACTCCCACCAGCGTCGAACAGAGTAGAGGCACACAGATCGTCCAACCTTCCGAACACCAGCAGCACATCCAGTACCACCTCCAAGGCAGTTCATTGGCACCTGTTTTGGGTGCGGTGCGACGGGGCACCATAAGTGGGAGTGTCCTCACCCCTAGCAGCAGCAACAGTCGAGAGGTCTACAGCAGCCTCCACCACAGCAGCAACAGAGACCCCCCACAGCAGCCCCCACCATCGAGGCCACCTCAACAGTAGCATCAGCACCAGCCTCCGAGGCCGCAGCAGTTTCAACCGCCATAGCGACAGTAGCAGCGACACGCTCAGAGGGGACATGCACCTCCCCAGCCAACTCAGGCTAGGTTCTACATGGCCCAGCAGGATCCTCAGTCATCTAGAGGGGTCGTCGAGGGTATAATTTTAGTCTTTGCATGCATTGCACGTATGTTGTTTGATTCTGGTGCATCGCATTCCTTTGTGGAGAGTTTCTACAGATCGATTGGTTTGTCGTTGGAATCTGCTAGTGAGGGCTTGTCGGTAACAACTCCCTTGGGGAAGACTGCAGTGATGGGCTGTAACGCCCTGAAAATCGAGGGTCGAGCATAAACTCAACTCCCGAGTTCCAGAACATCACTTATGCAACAAAATGAATGATGATTGAATGTTGACTGTATTCGTGCATTGAACATGAGTGAGATTAAGCCAAAGCAGCATATCATACTCCAGAGACAGTTAAATTTGCAAGCCGAAGACTGTGATAGATAGATAAAATATATAAACTATGAAGAGTCTCCAGAGTGTGATAACATTACCAGGTTAAATAATTACAAGTACAGTTTTAAAATATACCAAATGTGAGAAAGTGTAATGTCTCTTATCCCAAGTACCATAGCCCTGTCAATACAATATCAGGTCTTCATTGACCTGCCAGAGAGATACAGATAGGAGAACTCCTCCTATCATTATAGAAGTAGTCCGGCTCTGCTTCACAAGCATTGCCATCACCTGAAACTCAACAAATCTGGTTGGTGTGTACAACACCGTCCCGTAACGTGGGAGTGAGTGATCAACTCAGTGGAACAATAAAGCATAGGTTAACATGCTATCAAATCAATCAAGCAGTAATGATAAAGCAGTACAAATCAAACAATTCTAACTACTCTTATTAAGTGCGAGAATGAAATGACATGATGCTGTATGCCCTTGCCAAACCACCCTCATGCGACATCATCTTACGTTCGCGAATGCTTAACTCCCTCAGTGCGCCACATCTACTAAGCACATGCGGTGCGATGATGATCATGATTACCGAGTTATTATTAGTCCATTTCAAACAGCAGTATTGGGAAACTAAGGTACCTCCCTTGTATCATTCCCAAACATGATCCATTCTAGGGTCGTCAATCCTAGTTAATCTCATACGATATTATGGTTTGAGAGGCATAGCGAAGGCATCACAAAGGGCTCGTCACCCATCACCACGGATACAGATCTCACCGTATGCGGCTCAATTGCTGACCGTCAGCTCGAGTACAGGTCTCACCATACTCGACTCAATCACTAGCCGTCAGCTCGAGTACAGGTCTCACCGTACTCGGCTCCACTCATACTCTATTTGATGTGAAAGACTCGTCGCCAATCACAGACCTTGGAGTATACTCGAAGATACTACAGAGGACTCGTCGCCCATCAGCACGAGTACAGGTCTCACTGTACTCGGCTCTTGCCGTAAGTATCGACAGCTCGAATACAGTGTCCCATACCACCGTATTCGGCTCAGGAGTTTGGTTGCGCAATGGTCACTACGGGGAGGCACATGGCCCCAGCGTAGGCCGACAGCTCGACCACGGTGTCCCATACCACCATGCCCGGCTCATGCGTCTTAGCGGATCGAGGTACCATGGTTAAAAGGGGATTTCACTGGTAAGTTTGGTACCCTAGGTTCAAGCAGTAGCGTCCAAACAGGGTGAACATGCATAAGGCAGATCGGGTTACTTGACGAGCTCGACTAGCACGATCGCCCGTTGAGCTGCACGACATGAAGTGCATAAACAACTTCGTGTGGCCTAACCACTGCCGACAGGCAACGCACGACTCGAGTTCGTCGAACACATCCCACGTGGCAAATGAATCTCAGCCACGAATTCAATCCCGTTACCGATTGCCTGGGCCATAATCATAGCCCCAAACACAATCAATTGCAGATAGATAAAGCAGTAATGGATCAGGATTCAAATCATACAATCAAAGTCTGGTATTATCCGTTTAGGGCTGCCAGGGCTGTTGCACGCACTCGTTGCTCCGCTCCCCCATCACCCATGACGGATCATACCACGTAAATATAAATTTAAACATATGCATTACATAGTTAAAATCATAAAGCAGTTGAGCATGTTATGAATCACAACACAAGCATGAGTATGTACATGTTCAATTCCTAATCACACAACTATCAAAGGAGATCATACACGTAGTTAAAAGAGGTTGAGAATCATATCTCAACACCCTTATACATTACAATTTGCTAACTACTACACATTCAGACATTTCAAGAAACACTTAAACAAACATACATCAACATACATGACATATGTCGATCACATAGGCATTAGGCCAAATCCTTTCACTAGGGAGTTGCCCCAATCATAACACGCGTACACCCACGACGGATAGTCATGGCAAGCAGGAACCCAAGTTCCATATTCATTCGGCTATTTCCACAAACACTTGGGCCACACATTTTAGCATATATAGTGTATATTGGCCGTGGCGTGACTTAGGGCAAATCCTTTCATCAAAGGGGCATCGCCAATACATAAATCATGAATCCATGACAATTAGTCATGGCGAGCATGAATGAGAATTCCATACTCATTCAGTCATTTTCACAAACACTTAGAATACACTATTACAACATACATGGTGCATGTTAGCAAAACATGTATTAGGGCTATCCCTTAGCCAAGCGAGTATTTTATCCATGTATAACATATTATTACAGCAAATAATCATGATAAATACATCTCCAAAATTTATACGTATACAGTATTTTCTAGAATACGCAATTTCAACATACATAGTGTATATAAGTAAAACATGTATTTAGGCGAATCCTTTCGCCAAATAAGTATTTTATCCATATATCGTATATCCATACAACAAATAAACATGTCAAACACATTTCCAAAAAAAATACGTATACCGTACTTTCTACAAATACCTAGAGTAGGTAGAATTCCATATTTTTCATCTTTAATCGAAACGGAAAACAGACAGCACTTTGTACATGTGCAATTGCATGCAAATCATGAATCTATCATTATCTGACATTGAAAGCGTTGAAAACCATAACCTATACACCTAAAGTCCGCACCTTTTGTCGTAGAATCGTAACGGAGTTGATAGGTTTGCTAAGCTTCCGTATTCGGCAGTTTGGCAACCTATAGAACGAAATAGGTTAGCTATTTCACAACCTACAACAGTCTAAACCCCAAAACAGATTAAGGTTAGGGTTTCTTACCTAGAAACAGGGCTGGAATAGCCGGGAAAGCGATGAGAACGATGCGGTGGAGCGTGGATAGTAGCAGGGAAGGACGGCAGGGAGATTCTCCCACATCTCCCACACTTTCTCTCTCTTTTCCCTCTCTCAAATCCCAAATTCGTATGACTGCCATGAGAGAGGGTTTAAGGTCCTTATATAGTCTCAAAACTCACCGAAATAGACTCCTGTTCAAGGGTTACTGCTAATATAGGTATTTCGTCACTTTTTCAGCTCAAAAGAGAGGTTCTGGTGGCCCTCCTTGAGCCAAACGTCAGACTTAAGCTCACCACACATGGATCTATGTGGGATTACATTTTCGACTTGATCAGATTTCCAGATCGCACGTGGCGGACTACTTTCAGTTCAACGGTCAGTGGGCCACGATCTGAAATTCCAAGTACATGTAAATGTTCCTGAAATTTTTCTTAATCCGTGGGTGTAATTTAGTCTGATTTTGACGGTCTGGTTGCTTAATACTGATGCGCAAGCGAATGGTGCCAGATCACTATTCCAGATATTTATTTTGTAAAGGGAATAGTGTTTTTCACACTCCCTCGCTCCGGATCCAAACGAATGGCCGTGGGACATCGGTTGGACCTGATTTTTGAGATGATTGTCAAGCCCAGTGAGGCGGTCCTAGTTCCTTAACTTCGTGTTAATCGGACTTCCGATGTGCGGTTTAGACCTAATACGAAGTTTCAAGTCATTCCCGAGAGTAGCCGGGAAAAGAGTTTGGTTCTAAACTTTAGGGTAACCTAGAGTCACTGACTTTGCAAGTTTTGGGTCTTGCAGGTCGTATTTAAAGCGATCCCAACGGATTTCATCGCTAATCGAGTTTTGCACTTAGTTAACTTTGTTAAATTTCTAAAGGATTTAATCCTAATTGTTTTCTGGTTGAGATGGTACTTAGGTCTTTGTAGTTTGTATATAAAGTGATCCAAGTTTTACTACTAAGCTAGTTTAAGTTAGTGTCTAGGGCGAAAGTGCTTTGAAAAATTGAAAGCACAAGGTAGTGCAGGGTGGGATTTGTGAAGAAAATGGTTTAAAAAGGGATTTGAGGCTTTAATTGAGCGTTTGGGAAGTTAAACCTGTGTTAGGATTGACCCATCGCCCAAGGACGTCTAATTCCAGATTGGCAAAAATCCGGGATGTTACATGGGCCGATTTTGCTTGTCTTACCCCATTCTAGTTAGGGATACCTTTTTGCCTACCGATTTGTTTGCATTACTGATGTCCAAGTTCGATGTCATCCTGGGTATGGATTGGCTTGCTTAGTACTATACTATATTGGACTACTCCGCAAGGACAGTCACGTTTTGTATACCCAGCTTGCCACAGTTCCAGTTCATTGCTGAGCCCAGAGGAGAGCCGTTGTCTTGTATGATGTCGTGTGTCATAAAGGAGCCCATAGTGGTGAGCATCGACCAGTTGTCTGTGGTTTGCAATTTTTCTGATGTGTTCCAGATTAATCTCGTGCCTGGTACCGTACCTATTTCAAAGGCTCCGTATCGTATGGCACCATTGGAGTTACGTGAGTTGGGGTTTATCCGTCCGAGCAGTTCGTTGTGGGGAGCGTCGACACTATTCGTGAAGAAGAAGGATGGCTCATTGAGGCTCTACATGGACTATCGCGAACTCGACAAGGTCACGATCAAGAACAAATACCCGCTCCTGAGGATTGATGATTTGTTTGATTTGCTGTAGGGTGCACAATTCTTTTCGAAGATTGACCCGCGTTACGGTTACCATCAGATTCGGGTCTGAGAGGAGGACATTCCGAAGACGGCTTTCAGGACGCGTTATGGTCATTTTGAGTTCCAGGTCATGTCCTTCGGACCGACCAATGCGCCCGCGGTATTCATGCAGTTAGTGAATGAGGTCTTCCGCCCATATCTCAATCAGTTTGTTGTAGTGTTCATCAACGACATCCGGATTTATTCGAGGACCCGTGAGGAGCATGTTCAACATCTGGAGGTTACCTTGCTGACCCTCTGCACACACCAGCTGTATGCGAAGCTGAAAATGTACGAGTTCTGGCAGGATGAGGTGAAGTTCCTTGGTCACGTGGTGATGAGGGAGGGTGTCACGGTGAACCTCTTGAAGGTTGAGGCAGTGCGTCAGTGGGCCAACCCACGAATGCGTCTGAGACGTGCAGTTTCCTTGGTTTGGCAGGCTACTACCAGCGTTTCATTGAGAGCTTCTCTTGTATTGCACCCCCACTGACCAGGTTGACTCAGAAGGGCGCAGAGTTTATTTGGAGCGACGCCTATGAGTGAGCATTTATGGAGTTGAAGGACCGCCTCACGTCCGCTCTTGTCCTCACTCTTCCCTCTGGGAGTGATGGATTTATTCTATTTACTGATGCCTCGCATATTCGATTGGGTGCTATCTTGATGCAGCACGGGAGACCAGTGGCCTTCGCGTCTCGTCAGCTCAAGGTCCATGAGTTGAACTACCCCACGCATGATTTGGTGCTGGCTGTAGTTGTCTTCACACTGAAGGTGCAGAGGCACTATCTCTATGGGCTTAGGTTCGAGCTCTTTTCTGACCACAAGATCTTGAAGTACCTCTTCTCACTGTCTGAGTTGAACATGAGGCAGAGGTGCTGGATGGAGCTCCTTAAGGACTATGACTTCGATCTTCAGTACCACCCGGACAAGGCAAACGTGGTGGTAGATGCCCTCATCCGTCAGCCACGTGGCCTGGAGGCACACATGATGGTCTAGGAGTGGAGGATGCTTGAGGATATAGTAGAGTATGATTTTGAGTTCGGCCTACAGTCTTCTATCGTACAATTATCGAGCTTGTCGATTCAATCCTCTTGTTGTAAGGGTGATCGAAGCTCAGCAGGCTGATGAGTCGTTGTAGAGTTATGTGGCTAAGGTGGCATCTGAGAGTCAGGCAGATTGGCAGATAGGTTCTGATGGTGGACTTCGCTTAAGAGGTCAATTATGTGTCCAAGATATTCCTGAGTTGTGCAGAGATCTTATGACCGATGCACATTGATCGAGGTTTTCTATCCACCCTGGCTCGACGAAGATGTACCGTGACATGAGGCGATAGTATTTTTGGGTCGGGATGAAGCGCCAAATCGCTATTTTTGTGGCCGAGTGTGACACGTGCCAGTGTGTCAAGGCCGATTATCAGAGACCCCTTGGTCTATTACAGCCGTTGAGTGTCTTGATGTGGAAGTGGGAGCATATCTCGACAGATTTTATTATGGGTGTGCCGAGGACTCAGCGCGGTCATGACGCCATCTGGGTTGTTGTGGATCGTCTGATGAAGTCGGCACATTTCCTTGCGATGCGTGCGATTTGGTCTATGAACTGGCTTACGATGTTATTTATCGAGGATATTGTGAGACTGCATGGCGTTCCAGTCTCAATCATTTCTGACCGAGACCCGAGGTTTACGTCTCAGTTTTGGGAGAGCTTCCAGAGAGTGATGGGGACTGATTTGCAGCTCAGCACCGCGTACCATCCGCAGATTGATCGCCAGACCGAGAGGGTCAACCAGATCTGTGAGGAAATGCTTCGGGCCTACGTGATTGATTTTGAGGGTAGCTAGGATGAGCATATGCGATTGGCTGAGTTCGCGTACAACAACAGCTATCAGGCAACCATCAACATGACTCCTTTTGAGGTACTATATGGCAGACCGTGCAGATCTCTGAGTCGTTGGACCGAGGTTGGAGAACGCCGTCTCCTAGGTCCCGAGCTTGTGCAATAGACGTTAGAGGCTATCGGTATCATCAGGCAAAGGATGCGCATAGCTCAGAGCCGGAAGAAGAGTTTTGTTGATCACCAGTGTCATCCCTTAGAGTTTGCTGTAAGGGACCATGTGTATCTCAAGGTCTAGCCCATTAAGGGTGTAGTTCGATTTGGAACGAAGGGCAAGCTTGCCTTGAAATTTATAGGACCTTTTGAGATCACTGGGAGCGTTGGTGCCATGGCCTATCAGCTTGCCTTTCCATCTCAGTTGTTTGGCGTCCACAACATTTTTCATATCTCTATGAAGAAGAAGTGTGGGTCAGACATAGTTTCTTTTATTGATTGGTAGCCGCTGTAGGTTCGTGAGGACGCTTATTACATTGAGTAGACAGTTTGTATCCTTGATCGAAAGGAGCAGGTCCTATGGACGAAGGTCATTCCGTTGGTGAAGGTTCAGTGGGGTCACCATTCCATTGAGGAGGCTTCTTGGTAGCGCGAGGCAGAGATTCGAGAGTGCTATCCCCATCTCTTTGATGATTGATTATGTGTTGTATTTTATATGTTGTTTCTGAATTTATATGATGATGTTATGTTTCTTCTTCCTCACGAGTTTTGTCTAGTTGTGATGATTGTGTAAATTTCGAGGTTGAAATTTCTATTAGGTGGGGAGAGCTGTAAGTCCCGCATCATAGTCCGTACCATTCCGTAGGTTCCCGCGATCCTCCCTGTCAAATTTCGGCAACCCTCGACCTGTATCCAACGTTTGCGCACGATCCTAAGCCGAGTCCTGCAAACCTAAGTCGACTCAACCCGAGACGTGTACCCTAGCGACCGCATCATCGCAAGTGTCTCGTGTGCCGAGGTGATACCCAGGACAGGAGATGTGGGCCAGCGTTCAATTCGAGAAAAATGCCACGCGTGCGAATTCCGAGAGAATCTCTACAACATGCTACCTCAATCAATCAATTTATCCCATCAAAAGCCAAGTACATGTCAAGTACACCATCACCTCACACACATCCCCAAGCAACGCTATAAGTCAACAATTTCTTACGCACCCCATACCCTTCTTACACCATCTACCCCTAAAGTCAACAAAGTTCTTAGACACCCATCACTCACCACATCCATCACTCCATCACCCATCTCTCTCTCTCTCTTTACAACCCTCTCTCTCTCTCTCATTTCTTAAACTCACTTTCCCAAGCAAGAAAAAAAGATCACATGTCCAAGCTCTTTCAAACCTCCAAGAGAGCTTTGTGTGTGGCCCACTTCCTACCCTCTCATCTCCTATCTCAACCATCTAAACTACATCTCTTCTGTTAGGATCGAAGATAATGAGAAAAGGAAGTCAAGGGAGCAAGAAGAAGTGGACAGTGGGTGATCTTGGACCCACATTTCATTTTATTTTATGTTTTATGATTTAAGTGCCCATATATGGTGGGACCCACCTTGATGTATGCTTGTATCTAAGAGGGGCCCATAGTGGCGGGGCCCTTCCGTCGTCTTCGATCTTTCTTTCTCTCATTCTCTCCCTCTCTCCCTTCATATGATCATGGCCCACCTATGATGTGTGTATTTTTTCTATGCCATCCAACAGGTGGGCCACTTTGATCCCGATTCAGGGTTCGCATGACCGGACGATCACAGAGGCCCAGATAAAAAGGGAAAAATAAATACCAGCTTGAACCAAATCTAGTGGCCCACTACGTGGGACCACATTGATGAATGTGCTCCATTAAGCACCGTCTAGCTTGCTGGACACTAGGTGGGCCACATCCATGTGGGAACCACCATGATGCCTCTGATGTATCCATACCCGGTGGGGTGTGGTTGCCAGTGAAGTGCGATCTGACGGTGGGACCCAGATCCATAGCTCACATGGTAGACTAAGTGAAAGATACATCATTTCAACGCTGAGGTCTTGGCATCGATTCCCTAGTACGGTGGCTACCAGTGAAGTGTGAACCGACAGTGGGGTCCGTGGGACCCACCACGTCCTCCACCCTTCTAGATGGGCCACACCGTGATGCGTGTGGGACCCACCACACATGTGGGGCCACCTTGGTGTATGCGTCCGTCGAGGTCGTCCAGGGCCTAGACGTTGTGAATATTATATATATAATATTAATATATTATATTATATATGATATAGTATATTATATATTATATTATAATATATTTTAATATCTCATATTTAATGTTGTTGTGGGCCCTACGTGGGACCCATCTCTGCCCTTTTAATGCAGAAAAGCTGCACTAGCAGCAGATATGGATTATATATATATATATATATATATATATATATATATATATATATATAATATTGTATATATATGTGAGGGTGAACCCTACGTGGGACACACCTCTGCCTCTTAACAGCAGCAAATGTTGCACGTACAACAGCTATACAGCTCCCCTATCCATGTTAGCAAGGTCTGTAGAACCTGTTGTGCTGCACGTGTGGTTGTAATCCACACCGTCCAGCTATGTGGACCCCATCGCTAGCTGTTGTATAGATAGCAGCAAATCCCGTGGGTCCCACCTATTTCATCCACGCCGTCTATCTATAGGACCCACTATGATGCATGTGTTGTATCCAATCGTCCTACCATTTAAGATATCATTTTATGGCATGAGTAAAAGAATGGGTCAAATCTAAAGCTCAAGCGGACCCCACCATTGAAAATTTATGGGGACAGTGACATCCACCGTTCAAACTTCTAAGGGCCAAAGTAGTTTCCAATGAAGCTAATATTTGTTTTCACTCTATGTTAACTTATGAATAGGTCGGATCTCAAAATACATAAGGGTGGGCCCGACTTGATATACATGAGGCCCACCAGTGTGTCCTATTTGATATATATGAAGCCCGTTGGTGCGACCCATATAATGTGGCCCATGTGTTGTGGCCCACTTGACATATGAGGCCCATTGTGATGTATTCAAGGCCCATGGGCGAGGCCCATTGTGATGTATTCAAGGCTCATGGGTGAGGCCCAGTGTGATGTATTTAAGGCCCATTTGACTCGGCCCATCTGATTCGGCCCATTTGAATCGACCCATTTGATTCGGCCCATTTGATCGGTCCAAATGATTCAGCCCAATGAGACGTATGTGAGGCCTTCGTGTGGGCCGAGTGCGATGTATATGAGGCCCATTGCGATGTGAGATTCTACCATGATGTACGTGATGATGTTTTTGGCGGTCATGCCTTGGAGAGCAATGATGGTTTGACGTCTACATTGTAAGAGCAATGATGGTTAAATGTCCGCATTGTAACTCTCCCGATGGCCCATTGTTAGGCCCATACTTGTAGTGTGTAGGCCGTCTAGGCTCATCTTCGTTACGAACAGAATTCATCGCCATATAACATGTTTAGTATAGTTCCATGAATCATGCTCATACGCATCATATGTATGCTTGATATGAGAAGTGACTGATCATAGCATATGTCTTCGATCAGATTGTTTATGGGATCCCGGATAGGCGGTGTTGCCCTACATGAGTGCTCGATATGCGCAGGATTGTTGCATAACTAGATAGTGTGATTCACGTATTTCGCATTGTGTGACATGGTTACTGTATGCCCTAACAACATAGAGGTCGTAGTCCCCACAGGCGTATAGTAGTTGGCAGGATTGGACACTAGGAAATCTTGTTCCACATGGGGTGCTATAGCTATCCCTGGGTGAAAGTCCTTAAACCCCTATGGTAATAAGAGGTTGTTCCAACGTCTAGACCGAGTGGGTGCATGAGCGTCAAGTACCGATTACCAGAAGGCTGCACTTTCCAATGTGTCGTGGTCGGTTGGAAGGGGGTACGACCTTACCCGCCCGAGAGGAGGGGGCAAAGCTAGGCTGAGTTTGAGCAGCTCGAGGAATAATTTTACTATCGACAAGCTAGGCCCGATATGTAACATCCCGGATTTTCGCCAACCTGGAATTAGACGTCCTTGGGCGATGGGTCAATCCTAACATAGGTTTAACTTCCCAAACGCTCAATTAAAGCCTCAAATCCCTTTTTAAACCATTTTCTTCACAAATCCCACCCTTCACTACCTTGTGCTTTCAATTTTTCAAAGCACTTTCGCCCTAGACACTATCTTAAACTAGCTAAGTAGTAAAACTTGGATCACTTTATATACAAACTGCAAAGGCCTAAGTACCATCTCAACCAGAAAACAATTAGGATTAAATCCTTTAGAAATTTAACAAAGTTAACTAAGTGCAAAACTCGATTAGCCATGAAATCCGTTAGGATTGCTTTAAATACGATTTGCAAGACCCAAAACTTGCAAAATCAGTGACTCTAGGTTTCCCTAAAGTTTAGAACCAAACTCATTTCCCTTCTGCTCTCGGGAATGAAACGAAACTTCGTATTAGGTCTAGACCGCACATCGGAAGTCCGATTAACACGAAGTTAAGGAACTAGGACTGTCTCACTGGGCTTGACAATCATCTCAAAAATCAGGTCCAGCTGATGTCCCACGGCCATTCGTTTGGATCTGGAGCGAGGGAGTGTGAAAAACACTATTCCCTTTACAAAATAAATATCTGGAATAGTGATCTGGCACCATTCGCTTGCACATCAGTAGTAAGCAACCAGACCGTCAGAATCAGACTAAATTACACCCTCGGATTAAGAAAAATTTCAAGAACATTTACATGTACTTGGAATTTCGGATCGTGGCCCACTGACCGTTGAACTGAAAGTGGTCCACCACGTGCGATCTGGGAATCCGATCGAATCGAAAACGTAATCCCACATAGATCCATGTGTGGTGAGCTTAAGTCTGACGTTTGACTCAAGGAGGGCCACCAGAACCTCTCTTTTGAGCTGGAAAAGTGACGAAATACCTATATTAGCAGTAACCCTTGAACAGGAGTCTATTTCGGTGAGTTTTGAGACTATATAGGGACCTTAAACCCTCTCTCATGGCAGCCATACGAATTTGGGATTTGAGAGAGGGAAAAGAGAGAAAGTGAGGGAGAAGTGGGAGAATCTCCCTACCGCCGTTCCCTGCCACCACACGGGCTGCACCATCCCTTTCTTGACGCTTTTCCGGCGTTTCCGGCGTCGTTTCTAGGTAAGAAACCCTAACCCTAATCTGTTTTGGGGTTTAGACTGTTGTAGGTTGTGAAATAGCTAACCTATTTCGTTCTCTAGGTTGCCAAACTGCCGAATACGGAAGCTTAGCAAACCTATCGATTCCGTTGCGATTCTACGACAAAAGGTGAGGACTTTAAGTGTATAGGTTACGGTTTTCAACCCTTTCAATGTCAGATAATGATAGATTCATGATCTGCATGCAATTGCACATGTACAAAGTGCTTTCCGTTTCCTGTTTCGATTAACGTTGTAGAATATGGAATTTCACATACTCTAGCTATACGTAGAAATACCGTATACGTATTTTTTTTGGAAAAATGTTTGACATGTTTATTTAATGTATGATTATATAATATATGGATAAAATACTAGTTTGGCGAAAGGAATCGCCGTAATACATGTTCGCTTGTAAATGCTACGTATGTTGAAATTGTGTATTCTAGAAATACCGTATATGTGTAATTTTTGGAAATGCAATTGTCATGATTATTTGATGTATGATTATGCTATACATGGATAAAATACTCACTTGGCAAAAGGTTAGCCCTAACACGTATTTTGCTAACATACGTCATGTATGTTGTAATAGTTTATTCTAAGTGTTTGTGAAAATGACTGAATGAGTATAGAATTCTCATTCGTGCTTGCCATGACTAGTTGTCATGGATTCATGATTGATGTATTGGCGATACTCCTTTGACGAAAGGATTTGCCCTAAGTCACGCCACGGCCAATATACACTATATAGGCTAAAATGTGTGGCCCAAGTGTTTGTGTAAATGGCTGAATGAATATAGAACTTGGATTCCTGCTTGCCATGACTATCCGTCGTGGGTGTACGCGTGTTATGATTGGGGCAACTCCCAAGTGAAAGGATTTGGCCTAATGCCTATGTGATCGACATATGTCATGTATGTTGATGTATGTTTGTTTAAGTGTTTCTTGAAATGTCTGAATGAGTAGTAGTTAGCAAATTGTAATGTATAAGGATGTTGAGATATGATTCTCAACCCCTTTTAACTATGTGTATGATCTCCTTGGATAGTTGTGTGATTAGGAATTGAACATGTACAAACTCATGCTTGTGTTGTGATTCATAACATGCTCAACTGCTTTATGATTTTAACTATATAATGCATATGTTTAAATTTATATTTACGTTGTATGATCCGTCATGGGTGATGGGGGAGCAGAGCAATGAGTGCGTGCAACAGCCCTGGCAGCCCTAAACGGATAATACCAGACCTTGATTGTATGAGCTGAATCTTGATTCATTACTGCTTTATCTATCTGCAATTGATTGTGTTTGTGGCTATGATTATAGTCCAGACAATCAGTACCAGAATTGAATTCGTGGCTATGATTCATTTGCCACGTGAGATGTGTTCGACGAACCCGAGTTGTACTTCGGTTGACGATAGTGGTTGGCCACGCGAAGTGCTTATGCACTTCATGTCGTTCAACTTGTTGTGCGCTCGAGCTAGCCGAGTTCGTCAAGTAACCCGATTTGTCTAATGTATGTTCACCATGTTTGGTCGCCTCTGCTTGAACCTAGGGTACCAAACTTACTAGTGGAATCCCTTTTAACCAAGGTACCTCGATCCGCTAAGACGCATGAGCCGGGCATGGTGGTATGGGACACTGTGGTCGAGCTGTCGGCCTACGCTGGGGCCATGTGCCTCCCCGTAGTGACCATTGCGCAACCAGACTCATGAGCCGAATATGGTGGTATGGGACACTGTATTCAAGCTGTCGATACCTACGGCGAGAGCCGAGTACGGTGAGACCTGTACTCGTGCTGACGGGCGACGAGTCCTCTGTAGTATCTTCGAGTATACTCCAAGGGTCTGTGATTGGCGACGAGTCTTTCACAGCAACTAGAGTATGAGTTGAGCCGAGTACGGTGAGACCTGTACTCGAGCTGACGGCCAGCAATTGAGCCGCATACGGTGAGATCTGTATCCGCGCTGACGGGTGACGAGCCCTTTGCGATGCCTTCACTATGCTTCTCAAACCATAATATCTTATGAGATTAACTAGGATTGACGACCCTAGAATGGATCATGTTTGGGAATGATACAAGGGAGGTACCTTAGTTTCCCAATACTGCTGGTTGAAATGGACTAATAATAACTTGGTAATCATGAGCATCATCGCACCGCATGTGCTTTGTAGATGTGGCGCACTGAGGGAGTTAAGCATTCGCGAACGTAAGATGATGTGGCTTGAGGGTGGTTTGGTAAGGGCATACAGCATCATGTCATTTCATTCTTGCATTTAATAAGAGTAGTTAGAATTGTTTGATTTGTACTGCTTTATCATTACTGCTTGATTGAATTGATAACATGTTAACCTATGCTTTACTGTTCCACTGAGTTGATCACTCACTCCCACGTTATAGGACGGTGTTGTACACACCAACCAGATTTGTTGAGTTTCAGGTGATGGCGATGTTTGTGAAGCAGAGCCGGACTACTTCTATGATGATAGGAGGAGTTCTCCTATCTGTATCTCTTTGACGGGTCAATGAAGACCTGATAGTGTATTGACGGGGTTATGGTACTTGTGTAACATCCCGGATTTTTGCCAACCTGGGATTAGATGTCCTTAGGCGATGGGTTGCTCCTAACACCTTATTATTTCGTCAGAACTGAACCCCACAGTCTAAAATCGCTTCTGAACCCATTTCCTTCACAAATCCCACCCTTCTCTACCTTGTGCTTTCAATTTTTCAAAGCACTTTCGCCCTAGACACTATCTTAAACTAGCTAAGTAGTAAAACTTGGATCACTTTATATACAAACTGCAAAGGCCTAAGTACCATCTCAACCAGAAAACAATTAGGATTAAATCCTTTAGAAATTTAACAAAGTTAACTAAGTGCAAAACTCGATTAGCCATGAAATCCATTGGGATCGCTTTAAATACGATCTGTAAGACCCAAAACTTGTAAAATCAGTGACTTTAGGTTTCCCTAAAGTTTAGAACCAAACTCTTTTCCCGTCTGCTCTCGGGAATGAAACGAAACTTCGTATTAGGTCTAGAACGCACATCGGGAGTCCGATTAACACGAAGCTAAAGAACTAGGACCGCCCCACTGGGCTTGACAATCATCTCAAAAATCAGGTGATTCCGATGTCCCACGGCCATTTATTTCGATCCGGAGCGAGGGAGTATGAAAAATACTATTCACATTCCAAAATAAATATCTGGAATAGTGATCTGGCACCTTTCCCTTGCGCATCAGTATTAAGCAACCAGACCGTCAGAATCAGACCAAATTACACCCTCGGATCAGGAAAAATTTCAGGAACATTTACATGTACTTGGAATTTCGGATCGTGGCCCACTGACCGTTGAACTGAAAGTGGCCCGCCACGTGCAATCTGGGAATCCGATCGAGTCGAAAACGTAATCCCTCATAGATCCATGTGTGGTGAGCTTAAGTCTGACATTTGGCTCAAGGAGGGCCACTAGAACCTCTCTTTTGAGCTGGAAAAGTGACAAAATACCTATATTAGCAGTAACCTTTGAACAGGAGTCTATTTCGGTGAGTTTTGAGGCTATATAAGGACCTTAAACCCTCTCTCATGGCAGCCATACGAATTTGGATTTGAGAGAGGGAAAAGGGAGAGAAAGTGAGGGAGAAGTGGGAGAATCTCCCTGCCGTCGTTCCCTGCCACAACACGGGCTGCACCATCCCTTTCTCATCGCTTTCCCGGCGATTCCAGCACCGTTTCTAGGTAAGAAACCCTAACCCTAATCTGATTTGGGGCTTGGGTGGTTGTAGGTTATGAAATAGCTAACCTATTTCGTTCTCTAGGTTGCCAAACTGCCGAATATGGAAGCTTAGCAAACCTATCAACTCCGTTACGATTCTACGACAAAAGGTGAGGACTTTAAATGCATAAGTTACGTTTTTCAACGCTTTCAATGTCAGATAATGATAGATTCATGATCTGCGTGTAAATGCACATGTACAAAGTGCTTTCCGTTTCCTGTTTCGATTAACATTGTAGAATATGGAATTTCACATACTCTAGGTATACGTAGAAATACCGTATACGTATTTTTTTTGGAGAAGTGTTTGACATGTTTATTTAATGTATGATTATACTATATATGGATAAAATACTAGTTTGGCGAAAGGAATCGCCGTAATACATGTTCACTTGTAAATGCTACGTATGTTGAAATTGTGTATTCTAGAAATACTGTATACGTATAAATTTTGGAGATGTATGTATCATGATTATTTGTTGTAGTAATATATTATACATGGATAAAATACTAGCTTGGCTAAAGGATAACCCTAATACATGTTTTACTAACATACACCATGTATGTTGTAATAGTGTATTCTAAGTGTTTGTGGAAATGGCTGAATGAGTATGGAAGTCTCATTCATGCTCGCCATGACTAATTGTCATGGATTAATGATTGTTATATTGGCGATACCCTTTGACGAAAGGATTTGCCCTAAATCACGCCACGGCCATTATACACTATATATGCTAAAATGTGTGGCCCAAGTGTTTGCGGAAATGACGGAATGGATATGGAACTTGGATTCCTGCTTGCCATGACTATCCGTCGTGGGTGTACGCGTGTTATGATTGGGGCAACTCCCTAGTGAAAGGATTTGGCCTAATGCCTATGTGATCGACATATGTCATGTATGTTGATGTATGGTTGTTTAAGTGTTTCTTGAAATGTCTGAATGTGTAGTAGTTAGAAAATTGTAATATATAAGGGTGTTGAGATGTGACTCTCAACCTCTTTTCACTATGTGTATGATCTCCTTTGATAGTTGTGTGATTAGGATTTGAACATGTACAAACTCATGCTTGTGTTGTGATTCATAACATGCTCAACTGTTTTATGATTTTAACTATGTAATGCATATGTTTAAATTTATATTTATGTTGTATGATCCGTCATGGGTGATGGGGGAGCGGAGCAACGAGTGCGTGCAACAGCCCTGACAGCCCTAAACGGATAATACCAGACTGATTGTATGATTTGAATCCTGATCTATTACTGCTTTATATCTCTGTAATTGATTGTGTTTGGGGCTATGATTATAGTCCAGGCAATCGGTAACGAGATTGAACTCGTGGCTGAGATTCATTTGCCACGTGGGATGTGTTCGACGAACTCGAGTCGTGCGTTGCCTGTCGGCAGTGGCTAGGCCACACGAAGTTGTTTATGCACTTCATGTCGTGCAGCTCAACGGGCGATCGCGCTAGTCGAGCTCATCAAGTAACCCGATCTGCCTTATGCATGTTCACCCTGTTTGGTCGCTACTGCTTGAACCTAGGGTACCAAACTTACCAGTGGCGATCCCCGTTTAACCATGGTACCTAGATCCGCTAAGTCGCATGAGCCGGGCATGGTGGTATGGGACACCGTGGTCGAGCTGTCGGCCTACGCTGGGGCCATGTGCCTCCCCGTAGTGACCATTGCGCAACTATCTCGTGAGCCGAATACGGTGGTATGGGACACTGGATTCGAGCTGTCGATACTTTGGCGAGAGCCGAGTACGGTGAGATCTGTGCTCGTGCTGACGGGTGACGAGTCCTCCGTGGTATCATCGAGTACATTCCAAGGGTTTGTGATTGGCCGCGCGTCTTTCACAGCAACTAGAGTGTGAGTTGAGCCGAGTACGGTGAGACCTGTACTTGAGCTGACGGCTAGTGATTGAGTCGAGTACGGTGAGACCTGTACTCGAGCTGACGGCCAGCAATTGAGCCGCATACGGTGAGATCTGTATCCGCGCTGACGGGTGACGAGCCCTTTGCGATGCCTTCACTACGCTTCTCAAACCATAACATCGTATGACAATAACTAGGATTGACGACCCTAGAATGGATCATGTTTGGGAATGATACAAGGGAGGTACCTTAGTTTCCCAATACTGCTGTTTGAAATGAACTAATAAAAACTTGGTAATCATGAGCATCATCGCACCGCATGTGCTTTGTAGATGTGGCGCACTGAGGGAGTAAGCATTCGCGAACGTAAGATGATGTGCTTGAGGGTGGTTTGGCAAGGGCATACAGCATCATGTCATTTCATTCTTGCATTTAATAAGAGTAGTTAGAATTGTTTGATTTGTACTGCTTTATCATTACTGCTTGATTGAATTGATAACATGTTAACCTATGCTTTACTGTTCCACTGAGTTGATCACTCACTCCCACGTTACGGGACGGTGTTCCGAACACCCACCAGATTTGTTGAGTTTCAGGTGATGGCGATGCTTATGAAGCAGAGCCGGACTTCTATGATGTGGAGGAGGAGTTTTCCTACATGTAACTTTCTGACAGGCCAATGAAGACCTGGTATTGTATTAACGGGGTTATGGTTCTTGGGATAGAAGGCATTACACTTCCTCAAATTGGTAAATTTTAGAACTGCACTTGTATTTATTTAACCTGGTAATGTTATCACACTCTGGAGACTCATCATAAGTTATATATTTTATCTATCTATCACAGTCTTCCGCTTGCAAACTTAACTGTCTCTGGAGTATGATATGCTGTTTTGGCTTAATCTCACTCATGTTCAATGCACGAATACAGTCAACATTCAATCATCATTCATTTTGTTGCATAAGTGATGTTCTGGAACTCGGGAGTTGAGTTTATGCTCGACCCCCGATTTTCAGGGCATTACAAGATGGTATCAAAGCATGATTTTGATTAAACTGGACCTGGGTTATGGTCACACTACGCACTCTGACGCACTCTGACTTAGGAGGGAGCGACGAAACATAGAAACTGACTTAGGATTTTCCAAATTCGCCGAACGGCGAAACCAACCGAAATCGACCGTTGAGATTGGGTCGTACACACCCATGATCAAGCGAAACAATCCCGAATCACTTCTAGGCCATCAGTCGACGGGTGTGAGTCATTCCTTAGAGACGAATGTCCTTAGATTGTGGGTCAACCACAACACCAAAGCCTAAAACCCCTTTTTACCCAATTTCTTCAAAATCTCTCCTTACACCACTTCATTCTTTAATTTTTTCTAAATCCTATCATACCAGATATAAATTCTAATGTATAAATGACGAAGAATAACACCTAAACACAAATTTACTATAAGTAGTAAATATATGTATAAATTGGACTTTTGACCATTCAAACTTTGGAATCTAACCAAATAAATGGGTTAGTTGGATAGATTAGCTCCTCCTACCCCAAAATCATATGTCACACGATATATAAAATCATTCTAGTTTGTAATCGGCCCCGAAAATGCCTCAACTGGAGTCGGGGGCCTCCCCACTTAAATGTACTAAGATCCAGGGTCGAACCCGGGTGCATTTGGCACCTTGGGACCAAGGAGAACACACCCCACCTGCGGCGGCAGCCCACCGGCCACTTTGGGCGGGGGTGGAACCTCCACTCTGGAGGTGGACCTCCATCAAACTTGGCCGTACGGGTCGGGCCGGGTCTGGTCTTGGTCGGCCCGACCTCCCCTACCCCCTGGCATGTGCGGTTTTGGCTGGGGTTTGGGATTTTTAGGTCTGGAGCTCCCCTCTCTCTCACATCACCCTTCCAAGCCCCTCAACTTGTTGTTTCTCTCTCCAATCTCCCTCTCAATCCTACATTCCACCTTTTTCAACCACCATCCATCATTCCACAATGTTTACAGTAATACTTACCTCCTCCCTCTTCATTCTCTCTCAATTGAGCTCCTACACCCCCCATTTGAGGCTCATTTTCCAAAGCCTCTACCAATAATTTTGATCCCCACCCACCCTCCTACCAACCATGTCACTCCCAATCCCGAGGTAGGATTAGCAATACAGTTCCATTTTAATACAACTTAAGACCACTGGCCAAATAGTGTTGAAGTGATAAAGTCCCTTGATATACATTAACCCACCACACTCTGATAGCTTAAGCTTTAGAGTAAATGGTTGTTTGACAAATATGGCTCATAGAGTTTGGACCTAGAGCAGTGCTTTGACAGACCTGACGGTATAGGCAATCCAACCAATTAAGAACGTGAACTCTAGAACCCCCTTAGTTGGTTTGAGCATATGTGAAGTGCTCGAGCGTAGCTACATTCATGTTCAGGCAACTCAAATTCCAAACAAACAAACAAACAATTTTCCTTTATTTAAAATGGTATGAAATCATCTAGTGTAGAAGCATAGGCTTTGGATTACAACTAGGGGATTATGCTACTCATACGTTGCGACTAGGCACTAAAGAATGTACAAGATTCATTATGCTAAGATAATTGAAAAAAATAATAATAATAATAAATAAATAAATAAATAAATAAATAAATTTTGTTTGTGGGCTTGATTAGGTTGGAGCGAGACCCCGTTCCGTTGTTGAATCCCCTTAATACTTTAGGCTTCCTTAGTAACTCTTAGGGAGCTTGTTTGACGTAGAAACTATTCACGATTAGAGAATTAATGTTAGGTCAAATCAATACGACCCTTAGAATTGCCTTCTCAAGGACTTAGTACAATCGGGAACACGGAGTAGAGAAACTATCCATAAGCGAGGTATTCGCGGTCTGAATCGAATTCTCAATTCTGGTAGTGACCAATGAACCCTATGCTCTGATCAAGCAGAAGGTCGGAATCGACTAGGATTAAGAATTGATATAGCAACTTTCTGTTCTGGCTAGGCAGGAGGTCCATGTATCCGACTCAGACCAACTACACAACATTCCTTCTGTGTTGGCCGAACCACTTGCAACCAAAAGTTTATAACTTCGTCTTTGAAAGGTATTAGGAGTATATCGCTGATAGAGACTTTGTCTTTTAGGCCTAAGGAATTGCCCAAATGGGCAACAGACAGTTGGGGATTAGGTCCCAAATCGCAGGCCATGTTGGCATCCATATTGTGTTTATGAACGTAAAAAGATAGCCTGCCTATTAAGCTAGACATAATTAAATAGGATAAGTCTGGACCGCGACAAAACTCCTTGGTAGAATTAGGCATCTTGCCTCAAACTCACACCTATCCGTGATAACCCCTTTCTATAATCCTAGGTACCAAGACTGATGTAGTGGGAGACTGCATTTCCTTTCATGTCAAGGATAAGACTTAAATTACACCTTGTTCCGACTTGCGGATCAGGACATAGCTCTTGAGCCTTGAGGGTGAAACTAAATTTTAAGGGGGGTAGACTAAAATGAACCAGCTGGTATATACCCTACCACGCGTGGAAACTTGGAATCAATAAGTCTTAGGCGAATGAAATAATAGAAATCTTCCCTTATTACCCTTAGCCAATTTCGGGGACGAAATTTTGTTTTAAGGGGGGTAGATTGTAACATCCCGGATTTTTGCCAACCTGGGATTAGATGTCCTTAGGCGATGGGTTGCTCCTAACACCTTATTATTTCGTCAGAACTGAACCCCACAGTCTAAAATCGCTTATGAACCCATTTCCTTCACAAATCCCACCCTTCTCTACCTTGTGCTTTCAATTTTTCAAAGCACTTTCGCCCTAGACACTATCTTAAACTAGCTAAGTAGTAAAACTTAGATCACTTTATATACAAACTGCAAAGGCCTAAGTACCATCTCAACCAGAAAACAATTAGGATTAAATCCTTTAGAAATTTAACAAAGTTAACTAAGTGCAAAACTCGATTAGCCATGAAATCCGTTGGGATCGCTTTAAATACGATCTGTAAGACCCAAAACTTGCAAAATCAGTGACTTTAGGTTTCCCTAAAGTTTAGAACCAAACTCATTTCCCGTCTGCTCTCGGGAATGAAACGAAACTTCGTATTAGGTCTAGACCGCACATCGGGAGTCCGATTAACACGAAGCTAAGGAACTAGGACCGCCCCACTGGGCTTGACAATCATCTCAAAAATCAGGTGATTCCGATGTCCCACGGCCATTTATTTCGATCCGGAGCGAGGGAGTGTGAAAAATACTATTCCCATTCCAAAATAAATATCTGGAATAGTGATCTGGCACCTTTCACTTGCTCATCAGTATTAAGCAACCAGACCGTCAGAATCAGACCAAATTACACCCTCGGATCAGGAAAAATTTCAGGAACATTTACATGTACTTGGAATTTCGGATCGTGGCCCACTGACCGTTGAACTGAAAGTGGCCCGCCACGTGCGATCTGGGAATCCGATCGAGTCGAAAACGTAATCCCTCATAGATCCATGTGTGGTGAGCTTAAGTCTGACGTTTGGCTCAAGGAGGGCCACCAGAACCTCTCTTTTGAGCTGAAAAAGTGACGAAATACCTATATTAGCAGTAACCTTTGAACAGGAGTCTATTTCGGTGAGTTTTGAGGCTATATAAGGACCTTAAACCCTCTCTCATGGCAGCCATACGAATTTGGATTTGAGAGAGCGAAAAGAGAGAGAAAGTGAGGGAGAAGTGGGAGAATCTCCCTGCCGTCGTTCCCTGCCACAACACGGGCTGCACCATCCCTTTCTCATCGCTTTCCCGGCAATTCCAGCCCCGTTTCTAGGTAAGAAACCCTAACCCTAATCTGATTTGGGGCTTGGGTGGTTGTAGGTTATGAAATAGCTAACCTATTTTGTTCTCTAGGTTGCCAAACTGCCGAATACGGAAGCTTAGCAAACCTATCAACTCCGTTACGATTCTACGACAAAAGGTGAGGACTTTAAATGCATAAGTTACGTTTTTCAATGCTTTCAATGTCAGATAATGATAGATTCATGATCTGCGTGTAAATGCACATGTACAAAGTGCTTTCCGTTTCCTGTTTCGATTAACGTTGTAGAATATGGAATTTCACATACTCTAGGTATACGTAGAAATACCGTATACGTATTTTTTTTGGAGAAGTGTTTGACATGTTTATTTAATGTATGATTATACTATATATGGATAAAATACTAGTTTGGCGAAAAGAATCGCCGTAATACATGTTCACTTGTAAATGCTACGTATGTTGAAATTGTGTATTCTAGAAATACTGTATACGTATAAATTTTGGAGATGTATGTATCATGATTATTTGCTGTAGTAATATATTATACATGGATAAAATACTAGCTTGGCTAAAGGATAACCCTAATACATGTTTTACTAACATACACCATGTATGTTGTAATAGTGTATTCTAAGTGTTTGTGGAAATGGCTGAATGAGTATGGAAGTCTCATTCATGCTCGCCATGACTAATTGTCATGGATTAATGATTGTTATATTGGCGATACCCCTTTGACGAAAGGATTTGCCCTAAATCACGCCACGGCCATTATACACTATATATGCTAAAATGTGTGGCCCAAGTGTTTGTGGAAATGACGGAATGGATATGGAACTTGGATTCCTGCTTGCCATGACTATCCGTCGTGGGTGTACGCGTGTTATGATTGGGGCAACTCCCTAGTGAAAGGATTTGGCCTAATGCCTATGTGATCGACATATGTCATGTATGTTGATGTATGGTTGTTTAAGTGTTTCTTGAAATGTCTGAATGTGTAGTAGTTAGCAAATTGTAATATATAAGGGTGTTGAGATATGACTCTCAACCTCTTTCACTATGTGTATGATCTCCTTTGATAGTTGTGTGATTAGGATTTGAACATGTACAAACTCATGCCTGTGTTGTGATTCATAACATGCTCAACTGTTTATGATTTTAACTATGTAATGCATATGTTTAAATTTATATTTATGTTGTATGATCCGTCATGGGTGATGGGGGGAGCGGAGCAACGAGTGCGTGCAACAGCCCTGACAGCCCTAAACGGATAATACCAGACTGATTGTATGATTTGAATCCTGATCTATTACTGCTTTATATCTCTGTAATTGATTGTGTTTGGGGCTATGATTATAGTCCAGGCAATCGGTAACGAGATTGAACTCGTGGCTGAGATTCATTTGCCACGTGGGATGTGTTCGACGAACTCGAGTCGTGCGTTGCCTGTCGGCAGTGGCTAGGCCACACGAAGTTGTTTATGCACTTCATGTCGTGCAGCTCAACGGGCGATCGCGCTAGTCGAGCTCATCAAGTAACCCGATCTGCCTTATGCATGTTCACCCTGTTTGGTCGCTACTGCTTGAACCTAGGGTACCAAACTTACCAGTGGCGATCCCCGTTTAACCATGGTACCTAGATCCGCTAAGTCGCATGAGCCGGGCATGGTGGTATGGGACACCGTGGTCGAGCTGTCGGCCTACGCTGGGGCATGTGCCTCCCCGTAGTGACCATTGCGCAACTATCTCGTGAGCCGAATATGGTGGTATGGGACACTGTATTCGAGCTGTCGATACTTCGGCGAGAGCCGAGTACGGTGAGATCTGTGCTCGTGCTGACGGGTGACGAGTCCTCCGTGGTATCATCGAGTACATTCCAAGGGTCTGTGATTGGCCGCGTGTCTTTCACAGCAACTAGAGTGTGAGTTGAGCCGAGTACGGTGAGACCTGTACTTGAGCTGACGGCTAGTGATTGAGTCGAGTACGGTGAGACCTGTACTCGAGCTGACGGCCAGCAATTGAGCCGCATACGGTGAGATCTGTATCCGCGCTGACGGGTGACGAGCCCTTTGCAATGCCTTCACTACGCTTCTCAAACCATAACATCGTATGACAATAACTAGGATTGACGACCCTAGAATGGATCATGTTTGGGAATGATACAAGGGAGGTACCTTAGTTTCCCAATACTGCTGTTTGAAATGAACTAATAAAAACTTGGTAATCATGAGCATCATCGCACCGCATGTGCTTTGTAGATGTGGCGCACTGAGGGAGTAAGCATTCGCGAATGTAAGATGATGTCGCTTGAGGGTGGTTTGGCAAGGGCATACAGCATCATGTCATTTCATTCTTGCATTTAATAAGAGTAGTTAGAATTGTTTGATTTGTACTGCTTTATCATTACTGCTTGATTGAATTGATAACATGTTAACCTATGCTTTACTGTTCCACTGAGTTGATCACTCACTCCCACGTTACGGGACGGTGTTCCGAACACCCACCAGATTTGTTGAGTTTCAGGTGATGGCGATGCTTATGAAGCAGAGCCGACTTCTATGATGTGGAGGAGGAGTTTTCCTACATGTAACTTTCTGACAGGCCAATGAAGACCTGGTATTGTATTAACGGGGTTATGGTTCTTGGGATAGAAGGCATTACACTTCCTCAAATTTGGTAAATTTTAGAACTGCACTTGTATTTATTTAACCTGGTAATGTTATCACACTCTGGAGACTCATCATAAGTTATATATTTTATCTTTCTATCACAGTCTTCCGCTTGCAAACTTAACTGTCTCTGGAGTATGATATGCTGTTTTGGCTTAATCTCACTCATGTTCAATGCACGAATACAGTCAACATTCAATCATCATTCATTTTGTTGCATAAGTGATGTTCTGGAACTCGGGAGTTGAGTTTATGCTCGACCCCCGATTTTCAGGGCGTTACAACTTGGGATAAGAGACATCACACTTCCTCACAATTGGTATATTTTAGAACTGCACTTGTATTTATTTAACCCGGTAATGTTATCACACTCTGGAGACTCATCATAGTTTATATATTTTATCTATCTATCATAGTCTTCCGCTTGCAAATTTAACTGTCTCTGGAGTATGATATGCTGTTTTGGCTTAATCTCACTCATGTTCAATGCACGAATACAGTCAACATTCAATCATCATTCATTTTGTTGCATAAGTGGTGTTCTGGAACTCGGGAGTTGAGATTATGCTCGACCCTCGATTTTCAGGGCGTTACAAGATGGTATCAGAGCATGATTTGGATTAAACCGGACCTGGGTTATGGTCACACAACGCACACTGACGCACTCTGACTTAGGAGGGAGCGACGGAACATAGAAACAGTCATAGGTATCCGGATTTCGCCAATTGGCGAAGTTCATTGAAAACGAATGCCGAAATCGAGTATGTATTCAACCATGGTCGCACGGGTCGACCTTAAAACATTTCTAGGTTGTCTAGTGAAGGGTCTAGATCACCATCCACCTCATCCCAATCATTGAGAATCAGTAAAATGTGTGCGATAAACGTGATGAGGATAACTACTCCGAATCCTTGGAGCTTCTCTGGACTCCTCCTAGAGACTTCTCGAATCTACAAGAGGAGAAAGCAGAAAATAGAAATAAATTGTAATAAATTCAAAACTGATTAATGAATGACTAAAAACGAGTTCACAACCCTTTAAATAAGGAAACCAGGTAATGGGAACGAAATCGGGAACAAACTACAACTAAGACTTCTCGGATTCATGACTTACTATGGGTCGTGATGTCTACTAAGTGCGCAAGGCTTTCAGCCAGAAATAGTGTCCTATTTGACCTCAGCAAACCGTTCTCCTAATTATTCTAAGCTCTTTACACAATGAGCGCAACTCCTAAAGCCCAACAGATGAAGAGTAATTAAACTAAAACTACCATTTTTAGCAAAACGAAATTGAAGCGGGGAAATAACCGTCAATCGGAGAGTTTTCTCGCAATTCTGGGCTGCGCAACCCGGCATATCGGGGTTGGTTGGCTTCATTAGCTCGTTCTACCCCAAATTCATATATTTTACGTTAGATAACTCATTCCGGATTGCAAGATATGTCTGATTGTCCCGAAAATACCCGAAATGGAGCAAATCGGAGTCGGGGGCCTCCCCACTTAAATCCAATGGGACCCAGGGTCGAACCAGGGTGCTTTTGGCACCTTGGGAATGTGGCAAACAGGGCCCCACTGCGGCGGCGCGGTTCCGGCCAAGGAGGACCGCGGCGGAGCCGCGGTTCCGGCGGTGGACCGCGGTCAGGTGGGCCCTCTGGTGTGGGGCCGGGCCTGGGATGGGTTGGCCCGACCTCCCCTACCCCTTGGCACGTGCGGTTTTGGCTGGGGTTTGGGATTTTTAAGTCTGGAACCCCCCTCTCTCTCACATCTTTCCTTCCAAACGCCCTCCCTTTCTATTTTTGATTTTTCCCTCAAATCTCTCCTCCAATCTTTCAATCCACCACATTCGGTCATGATTCACGCACTTCCATTGATCACAGCAGCCCCAGCCACCTACTCTACCCCTTCCTTTCACGTGTGAGCACTTACATGTCTCATTTGGAGCTCAAATTCGGGTAAGCTCTCAACCCATCCCATCTATTCATTCTCCTCCTTCAATCCCTGTCGGTTGGGGCCTTTATAATCTTTGTTGAGGCTCAAACTCGTGGAGGGACAAACCTCCATCCCTTACTCTCTCTCTCCCCTTCACTTTTCATTGAATTTCCATGGCCCTATTCGATTTGGTTACGACCATTTTTGCGCTTTCCAACACATGGCTCATTTTCCAAAGCCTATACCAATAATTTTAATCCCCACCCACCCTCCTACCAACCATGTCACTCCCCATCCTGAGGTAGGATTAGTAATACAATCCCGTTTAGTACGGCTTAAGATCACTGGCCGAATAGTGTTAAAGTGATACAGTCCCTTGATATACATTAACCCACCACACTCTGATAGCTTAAGCTTTAGAGTAAATGGTTGTTTGACAAATAGACCCTCGGAGTTTTGGACCTATAGCAGTGCTTCAACAGACCTGACAGTATAGGAAATCCAACCAATTAAGAACGTGAACTCTAGAACCCCCCTTGTGGTTGGTTTGAGCTTGTGTGACATGCTCGGGCGTAGTTAAATTCAACTTTAGGCAACTCAATTCCAATTAGACAACTTTGACCCTAAGTAATAAAACCCTTCCTTGTATTAAAAATGAAGTGAAATCATCTAACGTATAAGCATCGACTTTGGACTCACCTATGGATTCCTGCTACTCCTCAATTAAGACTAGGCTACTGGTTAGGCTAAGGAAAGTAAAAGACTAATTAATTATGCTAAGCCAATTGAATAATAGACTTAGTTATTTGGCTTAACCGACTCAGACCCACTACACAATTTTCTTTCCGTGTTGGCCCGACCATTTACAATTAAGAGTTTATAATTTTGTCCTTGAAAAGTGTTAGGAGTATATTGCTAATAGAGACTTTATCTTTTAGGCCTAAGGAATTGCCCAAATGGGCAACAGATAGTTAGGAATTAGGTCCCAACTCGCATGCCACGTCGGCATACATATTGTGATTATGAACGTAGAGAGATAGCCTGCCTGTTAAGCCAGACATCATTAAATAGGATAAGTCTGGACCGCGACAATAACCCCTTGGTAGAATTAGGCATCTTGCCTCAAACTCACACCTGCCCCTGACATCAACCACATTACCCATCATTTTTAGCTCCTCTCGATCCCCTTAGGTATTAATGCCATCGTACACAACGTCGATGAAAGGCAGACCAATGTATTTCCCATTTCATATCAAGGATAGGTTATAAATTACACCTTGTTCCGACATACGGATCAGGGCATAGCTCTTGAGCCTTGAGGGTGGAAATATATATATATATATATAAATTTTAAGGGGGGTAGAACATTATGAGCCTGCTCTAGTTAGGTCACCTAATACACCTCTTTGACCTGAGTGGCGCAGCAGAAACATGGTGGATCCTACCCCACTGGCCCAGGATCGAAACGGTGCTCGTTGAGTGCGAACATTATAGAAGCCCTAGCAAGTTCTACTATAAGGAACCGTTTTAGGATGATCTAGTACAATATGATTCACCCTTTCCTTGGACATATATAATATCGAGGACTCTATTAGACTCAGACCTAAAGGGCAACCTTAGAATAAACAATTTGAGCCTTTCAATGATGGACATTCCCTACTCTTAGAGAGTGATCGGACTACGGAGTTACTAAAATATACAACTGCGAAACATTCGTGGCTTGACCCAATTCTCAATCCTGGGTGACTACCAGTGGACTCCCTGCTTGACTGAGCAGAAGACCAGGATCTCCCAGGACTGGGAAGGGATACGATGAGCCTTCTACCCTGGTCAGGTAGATGATCGATGTATCGGGATCGAGCCCACTATTACCGTCTCTCCGTGTTGGTCAAACAATGAAAACAGTTATCTTACTCTAAATTGTTGGGAATTGTCGTCGAGACTCCAAATAGGTAAAGAAATAAATGGTAGCAAACCATCAGGGTATGAGAAATGGATAAAGAATTAAATTTTAAGGGGGGTAGACTAAAATGAACCAGCTGGTATATACCCTACCACGCGTGGAAACTTGGAATCAATAAGTCTTAGGCGAATGAAATAATAGAAATCTTCCCTTATTACCCTTAGCCAATTTCGGGGACGAAATTTTGTTTTAAGGGGGGTAGATTGTAACATCCCGGATTTTCGCCAACCTGGAATTAGACGTCCCTGGGCGATGGGTCAATCCTAACACAAGTTTAACTTCCCAAACGCTTAATTAAAGCCTCAAATCCCTTTTTAAACCATTTTCTTCACAAATCCCACCCTTCACTACCTTGTGCTTTCAATTTTTCAAAGCACTTTCGCCCTAAACACTATCTTAAACTAGCTAAGTAGTAAAACTTGGATCACTTTATATACAAACTGCAAAGGCCTAAGTACCATCTCAACCAAAAAACAATTAGGATTAAATCCTTTAGAAATTTAACAAAGTTAACTAAGTGCAAAACTCGATTAGCCATGAAATCCGTTGGGATCGCTTTAAATACGATTTGCAAGACCCAAAACTTGCAAAATCAGTGACTCTAGGTTTCCCTAAAGTTTAGAACCAAACTCATTTCCCGTCTACTCTCGGGAATGAAACGAAACTTCGTATTAGGTCTAGACCGCACATCGGAAGTCCGATTAACACGAAGTTAAGGAACTAAGACCGCCTCACTGGGCTTGACAATCATCTCAAAAATCAGGTCCAGCCGATGTCCCACGGCCATTCGTTTGGATTCGGAGCGAGGGAGTGTGAAAAACACTATTCCCTTTACAAAATAAATATCTGGAATAGTGATCGGGCACCATTCGCTTGCGCATCAGTATTAAGCAACCAGACCGTCAGAATCAGACTAAATTACACCCTCGGATTAAGAAAAATTTCAGGAACATTTACATGTACTTGGAATTTCGGATCGTGGCCCACTGACCGTTGAACTGAAAGTGGTCCACCACGTGCGATCTGGGAATCCGATCGAATCGAAAACGTAATCCCACATAGATCCATGTGTGGTGAGCTTAAGTCTGACGTTTGACTCAAGGAGGGCCACCAGAACCTCTCTTTTGAGCTGGAAAAGTGACAAAATACCTATATTAGCAGTAACCCTTGAACAGGAGTCTATTTCGATGAGTTTTGAGACTATATAAGGACCTTAAACCCTCTCTCATGGCAGCCATACGAATTTGGGATTTGAGAGAGGGAAAAGAGAGAGAAAGTGAGGGAGAAGTGGGAGAATCTCCCTGCCGTTGTTTCCTGCCACCACACGGGCTGCACCATCCCTTTCTTGACGCTTTTCCGGCGTTTCCGGCATTATTTCTAGGTAAGAAACCCTAACCCTAATCTGTTTTGGGGTTTAGATTGTTGTAGGTTGTGAAATAGCTAACCTATTTCGTTCTCTAGGTTGTCAAACTGCCGAATACGGAAGCTTAGCAAACCTATCGATTCCGTTGCGATTCTACGACAAAAGGTGAGGACTTTAAGTGTATAGGTTACGGTTTTCAGCGCTTTCAATGTCAGATAATGATAGATTCATGATCTGCATGCAATTGCACATGTACAAAGTGCTTTCCGTTTCCTGTTTCGATTAACGTTGTAGAATATGGAATTTCACATACTCTAGGTATACGTAGAAATACCGTATAAGTATTTTTTTGGAAAAATGTTTGACATGTTTATTTAATGTATGATTATATAATATATGGATAAAATACTAGTTTGGCGAAAGGAATCGCCGTAATACATGTTCGCTTGTAAATGCTACGTATGTTGAAATTGTGTATTCTAGAAATACCGTATATGTGTAATTTTTGGAAATGCAATTGTCATGATTATTTGATGTATGATTATGCTATACATGGATAAAATACTCACTTGGCAAAAGGTTAGCCCTAACACGTATTTTGCTAACATACGTCATGTATGTTGTAATAGTGTATTCTAAGTGTTTGTGAAAATGACTGAATGAGTATAGAATTCTCATTCGTGCTTGCCATGACTAGTTGTCATGGATTCATGATTGATGTATTGGCGATACTCCTTTGACGAAAGGATTTGCCCTAAGTCACGCCACGGCCAATATACACTATATAGGCTAAAATGTGTGGCCCAAGTGTTTGTGTAAATGGCTGAATGAATATGGAACTTGGATTCCTGCTTGCCATGACTATCCGTCGTGGGTGTACGCGTGTTATGATTGGGGCAACTCCCTAGTGAAAGGATTTGGCCTAATGCCTATGTGATCGACATATGTCATGTATGTTGATGTATGTTTGTTTAAGTGTTTCTTGAAATGTCTGAATGAGTAGTAGTTAGCAAATTGTAATGTATAAGGATGTTGAGATATGATTCTCAACCCCTTTTAACTATGTGTATGATCTCCTTGGATAGTTGTGTGATTAGGAATTGAACATGTACAAACTCATGCTTGTGTTGTGATTCATAACATGCTCAACTGCTTTATGATTTTAACTATATAATGCATATGTTTAAATTTATATTTACGTTGTATGATTCGTCATGGGTGATGGGGGAGCGGAGCAACGAGTGCGTGCAACAGCCCTGGCAGCCCTAAACGGATAATACCAGACCTTGATTGTATGAGATGAATCTTGATTCATTACTGCTTTATCTATCTGCAATTGATTGTGTTTGTGGCTATGATTATAGTCCAGACAATCGGTACCAGAATTGTATTCGTGGCTGTGATTCATTTTGCCACGTGAGATGTGTTCGACGAACCCGAGTCGTACTTCGGTTGACGATAGTGGTTGGCCACGCGAAGTGCTTATGCACTTCATGTCGTTCAACTTGTTGTGCGCTCGAGCTAGCCGAGCTCGTCAAGTAACCCGATTTGTCTAATATATGTTCACCATGTTTGGTCGCCTCTGCTTGAACCTAGGGTACCAAACTTACTAGTGGAATCCCTTTTAACCATGCTACCTCGATCCGCTAAGACGCATGAGCCGGGCATGGTGGTATGGGACACCGTGGTCGAGCTGTCGGCCTACGCTGGGGCCATGTGCCTCCCCGTAGTGACCATTGCGTAACCAGACTCGTGAGCTGAATATGGTGGTATGGAACACTGTATTCGAGCTGTCGATACCTACGGAGATAGCCGAGTACGGTGAGACCTGTACTCATGCTGACGGGCGACGAGTCCTCTGTAGTATCTTCAAGTATACTCCAAGGGTCTGTGATTGGCGACGAGTCTTTCACAGCAACTAGAGTATGAGTTGAGCCGAGTACGGTGAGACCTGTACTCGAGCTGACGGCTAGTGATTGAGCCGAGTATGGTGAGACCTGTACTCGAGCTGACGGCCAGCAATTGAGCCACATACGGTGAGATCTGTATCCGCGCTGACGGGTGACGAGCCCTTTGCGATGCCTTCACTATGCATCTCAAACCATAATATCGTATGAGATTAACTAGGATTGACGACCCTAGAATGGATCATGTTTGGGAATGATACAAGGGAGGTACCTTAGTTTCCCAATACTACTGGTTGAAATGGACTAATAATAACTTGGTAATCATGAGCATCATTGCACCGCATGTGCTTTGTAGATGTGGCGCACTGAGGGAGTTAAGCATTCGCGAACGTAAGATGATGTCGCTTGAGGGTGGTTTGGCAAGGGCATACATCATCATGTCATTTCATTCTTGCATTTAATAAGAGTAGTTAGAATTGTTTGATTTGTACTGCTTTATCATTACTGCTTGATTGAATTGATAACATGTTAACCTATGCTTTACTGTTCCACTGAGTTGATCACTCACTCCCACGTTACAGGACGGTGTTGTACATACCAATCAGATTTGTTGAGTTTCAGGTGATGGCGATGTTTGTGAAGCAGAGCCGAACTACTTCTATGATGATAGGAGGAGTTCTCCTATCTGTATCTCTCTGACGGGTCAATGAAGACCTGATAGTGTATTGACGGGGCTATGGTACTTGGGATAAGAGACATTACACTTCCTCACAATTGGTATATTTTAGAACTGCACTTGTATTTATTTAACCCGGTAATGTTATCACACTCTGGAGACTCATCATAGTTTATATATTTTATCTATCTATCACAGTCTCCCGCTTGCAAATTTAACTGTCTCTGGAGTATGATATGTTGTTTTGGCTTAATCTCACTCATGTTCAATGCACGAATACAGTCAACATTCAATCATCATTAATTTTGTTGCATAAGTGATGTTCTGGAACTCGGGAGTTGAGATTATGCTCGACCCCCGATTTTCAGGGCGTTACACGATATTAGCAGGCGGATAGTGAGGTCTCTTCCACTCACCTTGTTACGCGCAATGGGGTGACAATTTGGTTCGGAGTGCACTGACCCCGATGATATTCCAGAGTTGAGATGTATTGATATGTGGACTCATATGAGGATTTATATGCTTGAGTTGCATCTTGCATCACATGGCCTTAGTATGGCCGACATCGTTCATGCCTTGCATCGCATGGCCTTGGTACGGCCAATAGTGTTCATGGATTCTTTAGCATGTTCCACATTACTCTAATACTGCATAATTGCATTACTACCTTACTCACACACTTTCACCACCTCTAAGCTTTCCATAAGCTTATGCATGATCGTTGCGTGCAGGTGACATTGGATCGTAGCAACGCTAAGGCAAGAGCACGTGACAAATCATTTTGGAGCTCTTGTCAATCATTATTGTATTTCCCTTTACGCGCACTGTGCTTATAAATTTTTTATCATAGTGGAAATGTGATGGAGTTTTTGGTTGTTGTTTGTGAGTTATGCCTTTGGTTATGCTTGTTATGAATCAAACTGACGTTGGAAATCCTCCTCGTAACATCCCAGGATCGAAACCTGGTGAATGGGCGCTGGGAGCAAGAATGGGGTACTACGGAGGCTGTTGACGCTGGATCCGGCTATTGAAAATTTTGTGAGCCCGACTTCCAAGTTTACAGCGTGACAAGGGCCCAGTGAAGCTACCGGATCCGTGAACTCGGTTGAAATTACGCACAGGGTTGGCTGTAGTAACTCTCTAGAGTTCACGGGGCTCACAAGGCGACCTTTGGGGTACCAAATCTAGGGCCGCCAGTCCACAATGAGTAGGTTTAAGCCCTTTCTCATGAGTTAGTACTGAAATCAAGCCAAAGATCTAGGGGGTCTTATGTGTGGTTGGCCTATCTATGGACATGGCCAAAGAGCTCACACTGCGGCCCGATTTTCCTAGGTCGACATTCACGGGTGGGAATTTTCCTTCGTTCCTTGTGATGCTGCCGAAAGCTATATAGATGGCATCAGTCTCACGCGTGACTGGCCGTTGAAGACTTTTTGGCCTTTTAGGATTTTAGTCACTGGCTTCATCAGCTGCCCGCATGGGTATACATACGATGGCCATCACGGGCTTTTTAAGGCCACTAGCTTCTCGCCGCTGCCCGAATGGCGAAAATGATAGGCCTTAGGCGTAGTTGTCCATTTTAGCGCTTGGTTAAGCTGCCTTAAAAGTAATAGTAGGTGGCTAGTGGTCATCATTGTCGTGAGGATGATAGACATATCTGCCTGAGATTGATAATACGTCACCACTTCTACTAATATCTTCAATGATGATCATATGTGTTGTTTATAATATATCAGCTTCGTGACGATATCAATTTCAACAGAATTTTGGAGAACTCGGTTGATGATGACGATGGGCGACGATGGGCATTTTTTTTTTTTTTTTGCAATACTTGCTGGTACATATTCTTGTCTTGACGTGCTCACAAATTTCTTCTTTATTTATTCATCTGATAATACATAGTCGTGGTCTTGTTTATTGTTGCCCCCTTTTGGTACAGAATCGTTATTTTAATAATATTCTGGATCAAAATTAGTAATATCTTCAGGGGCGATATCTTTTGATGAAGCGAGCATTGATCGGTATGCTAATACCTTGTCCATCTTGATCCACAACTCTATATGCGCCATTGGAGTACACCTCCTTTATTATATATGGCCCATCCCATTTAGGCTTGAATTTGCCCCCTGTTCTGCGGGTGACCACTATAGGTCTTTTCAACATCAACACCATGTCCCCCTTTTTGAAAGAGCGATATTTAACTCATTTATCAAAGGCGGCCGATATCCTTGCCTGATACGATTACAATTGCTGTTGGGCTGCCAGGCGTTTCTCATCAAGCAGATCCAGCTCTTTCAACCTTATTTTTGCATTTCTATCATCTGTTATGGACTGATGTACTGCCACTTTGAGTGATGTTACTTGTATCTCGATCGGGATCACTGCTTCTACACTATAGACCATCGAATACGGTGTCACTCTTGTTGTTGTCCGATGGGTAGTTCTTTATGCCCATAATGCTTCTTGTAACCTTTCATCCCAATCACGTGTAACACCCCGTACTTTCTAGTACTCGAGTATTACCATAAATGTATAAATAATGCAACCTAACTGTATACACTATGAAAATGTATGTACTTTGTGAAGATTTAAAACTTCATGCTAAAATGATATGTAAGTATTTAATGTATATAAGATATTATAAAAATAATATTATATTAAATAAACATAATGAATAATGATTTTACAACATATAATTGAATTATAAACATCAATGTAGTATTGAATATTTTTATAAAAACATATATACCAAAAATTATTAGATATTTGAATAAAATTTCATATTATTTAACGATGTGATTTTAAATAAGATATTGTACAATTTGCATTCATATATATATATATATATATATATATATATATATATATATATATGTATGTATGTATGTATGTATGTATGTATGTATAATATGAGACCGTATATGATGATTTATATATTAATAAATATGTGATTAATAACATGTAAATAGTAGCAGGTGAATATTATAAATTGTATTTGTATATATGTATGAGTTTTTATTTCTTTATCTATTTCAATTACATGTAAATCCATATTAATGATTAGTATTAGTTAATAATGCATGTTGAAGGCTTTAAATGGACCCTTGAACTATTTTAACCACTCACAATCAATTGTGGAATGATCTGACCATCGGATCGCCACAAGAGGCACTTAAAAACCTTTGCTCAATTAATACGACCCACCCAAACACTGGATCTGTCACACTTTCGGTCAAGATGGCCTAGCTGAGCCATAGAATATCATTAGGCGGAGTGGATTTCTCGTAAACATCATGACAGACCCCATGTTAGTGAGCGTGTACAGTGTAGGCAATGTACCCGAGGTACACTGGTCGGTCAGCGCACTCAAATCGGGCGTTGACTCGATGGAATTCAAAAAAAAAACAAAGAGCACGGGATCCCTCCCGTTTTCGCTGTGCAGCGAGATGGACCGAGAGATGCCCACTTGATGAGGTGTGGGCCATCTGTGGCCACTATGAATGGGATCCAGACCGTTGATCGGACCTATATGGTCCAAACGACCATGCCCACGACGCTCAACTAAGCCCATGCAATCGTGCATGACTGTAGGCAAAGGATGGCAAGAAGACGTCGGTTGTCGATGCACTATGGCCCACTTCTAGCCACTATTTGAACGATCCGAACCCTCCATTGGATAGGGAGGGTCCGGACGACCAAGTCCATGCCATCCATCTGAACACATGCACACGCACATGCGTACAAGCGATGGGCGGTCTCGAGTGAATGACTGCAATCTCCAAGAAAGAAACATTATGGGGCCCTCCACGTCAGCAATTCGCGTCCCCAAGAATCCCTCCATCTTAGCCATTCTTCCGAGCTTAAATCCAAGCTTTTAATCCACTGTCCGTTATGGGCAGGCATCCACCTGTGGCAACAAAAGGCATGGGAGACATTTTCCGTTTCGGGAAAACCTCTTTGGCGTGATCTGAGCGCCTCCCTGAGCCACGCGGAATGATCTCCGCCATCCGTTGTTATCATGCCCCAGAATCCGGCACCTGGGTATATCCGACCCCGATTCCGTACCCAAAGGCATGACTTATATTTTGTATGTTTACATTTCATAATCCACATATATATTGACAAAATAATCTCATTCATAAAATATAACAATCCTGAAATTTAATTATTAAACATTTATTTAAAGAAGAATAAACTGTCCATGTTTCTGACTATTCAAGATTATCATCAAAACACATGTCATCGTCATGTTATCATATTATACTTAATGTTCATTACACTTATTTAAAAAATGGTAAATAAATAAAAATAAATAAAAGAAAATCTCTTTAAGCTCCTCCATGAGATCCCGATCCTGAAATTTTAAAATCCCAACAGGGTAAGCTGCGAAGCCAAGTGAGTAATCTTAACACAGGTTTCAAAATAATCTCATGTAATATGAATAAAATGTATAAAAAATACAATAGATATTTAGGCAAAACAACAAATGAGGAGAGTTAATAAACAAAATGTTTCAATGTAAATTCAAGGAAAAATGAATGAATGAAATCAACATATGTTATACTCCATAATAACATGTGCGGTTTACTCTTTTTAACACCAGGGCCAGTTTACACCGGTTGGCCAACACCCACGCCAATACAACACCTAGCCTGGCAATGGGAACCTCTTGCATGACATGCTTACCCATCCAAAAGGCACTTGGTGAGGGACTCATTTGTACGTTAACTGGTCAAACTACTACCCTACCGAACCTGACAGTGGAAACCTTTTGCAATCCTGACATGCTCACCCACTCAAAGGGTACGGTAGAGGTTCCAAAAGGTACCAGTTGGGTTTCTGGGACTTTCAACCCAAGGGTCTTGATCGCCCCACCTATTTATGCTTTAGGGATTTTCAACCCGGAGGACTTGATCGCCTCACCTATTTTCTGGTGTTCCAAAAACTGTTCGAAGTATATATAATTTTAATATTTCATGAGAAAAATATTTCTAAGGACAAATTGTTTCTAATCATTGTAGATTGTTTATACATGATTTAAAGTTCTTATGTGAAAATATGTTTATGTAATGCAATTCGTCAAGTCTGATTCGATAGTCTGGAAAATTATATTGAACTTGAAGTTTAAAAAAAAAGATGCTCTAAATTCTGATTTTCTTAAAATTACAAAAAAATAAAAATAATAATAATAGAATTATTAATGCATGGGTAAATAATAATATCAATTTAAAGTTGATTCACAGCTTACTAATTAAAATAAAGAGAACTACAAAAAATCATGTTGAATAAACACAACAAACTATGAATCAAATAAATAAATCAATAAGAGAAAAATGCACAATTATTGAATTATTTGTATAATAATAAAAATAAAGGAAACCAAGTGGAATATAAGAAAATAAATAAAGAAAAAATATCCAGTGAGAGAAACTCACTTTTTCTTTAAAAAAATATTTTCTTTCCTTTTTCTTCCTCTCTCATCCTTTTTCTCTCTCCCCTTTTCTTTCTTCCTTTTTCTCTCTCTTCTCTCTCTCCCTCCCTTTCCAACGTAATGTCCAGCAATATTATTATTATTATTATTATTATTTCTCTCTTCCCTCTCTCTTTTCTCTCTCTCCTCAGTCTTCTCACGTCACACCACATCCCACTTCTCTTTCTTTGTTCCTTATTTATATTGATAAACATCACGTGTGCTATTAATGCACTTTTAAAATTTTAGTTTTCTTTCCTTTTTTAATCTTTGTACATCACGTTTTTTTTTTTTTTTTTAAATTTTTTTCTTTCTCTTTTGATTTACGCCACGTACACAAGTCTAAACACTTCACATCATTTATGCTTCCGTTTTGCAATTCTTTTCATCACGTTTTCTTTTTTTTTTTTTTTTTTTCAACGTGGGCTGGTTAAATGCACATATGTAGCATGCATCTTATGTGCACCGCATGCATGTGCCACATGTATGTGTAAGCTATGAGGCATGCATGGGCTACTTGTGTATGCGTGAGAGGTATGTATGTAATGTGTTTGGTGTATATGTAGTTGTGATGTATTTAATGGTGCATAAGTGTATGATGTAGATGGATGGATGGATCAATAGATGGGGATGGATGTATGGATAGATGGATGGATGTGCATGATGTGTTTGGTGCATGTGTGTGGTTGTGATGTATTTGATGGTACATGGATGATATAGATAGATGGATAAATGTATGGCTGGATGAGATCGGGGAGTGGACTTCGTGATGTACCTGTGGATTAGTGGTGAAATGGATGGTCAGTTTAGATGGATGGACAGTTTGATGGTTGTATCGTTGGATGGATTTATTAGTTAATGAACAGTTGGATCGGATATGTCCAAATCAATGGTTGAGATTGGACCAATTGATCTTGTAGATCGATGGTCACATCGGACTAATTGGGTACGTCGATCAATGGTTAAATTTCGACGGTCAAGATTTATTTGGGTTATTACAGTTGTAGGGCTACAATGGCTCTCTCAGAAAGGCCTCCCATCTCAAGAGAAAACTAAGGAGGCGCGGGAAAATCTCACGAGATGTGCAAAATGGCGATGAATGGCCTAAAAAGTAGGCCCCACAGTGGTCAACAGTCCCATCTGATCTGTCCAAACGGACCAGATCACGGAAATACACCGTAGACAAGAACCTACCATTGCCAACCACATCATCTTCTCCGTTTTACCAGGAAACCCTTCATGCAGTGGACCCCATTTCTAGATCAAAGGTGCTCGTTCGGTGGACCATGATAACAAGAAAACTACCCCACTGGTGGATCGATTTCATGCTTGGCCGAAAGAGAAAGAGAGAGCCTGAGACCGCAACATCCGGACCATCCGCGGGAGGACAGGTGCGACCCTAGCTCTATAAATAGGTCCCTACCTCGTCGGGATTCGCACCTCGAGCTTACTGAGTGAGAGAGAGAGAGAGAGCTAGGGAAAGAGTACGACTGAGAGAGAGAGAGAGAGGGAGCAAGGGCGAGTGTGCGAGAGAGAAAGAGAGACTGAGAGTGGCTGACTCGGCGCTGCACTGAATTGACCCGGCCCGTGCTGGTTGAGTCGGGACAGTGCAGTCCAGTTGAACCATTCTGAGAGGAGTGCAAAGAAGGGTAATAGAGGTAGGCGAGAGTGAAAGTTGTGAGCGTGAGTACCCGACACCCGCACTGCACCAGCTCAACCCGACCAAGCTCGGGTCAAGTTGGGTCAGTTCAGGCCAAGGGGAAAACTCCATTTCCAGGGAGAGGAAGGAGAACAGGTAACTCCCAACACCACCCTCATTGTTCGTTTAATTTCTAGCAATGTTCGACCGTTTAACTCTCTTGAAAGAGGCCATTTTCGGCCGTTATTCCACTGAGTCCAACCCTCCAAACCGAACCATTTCCAGGGTCAAAATCTGCCTCTGATCAAGGCCGAAACCAGCCCCTCTAACGGATTGTAAAGATGGTCCGAAGACGGTTTTCCTGCCTGGCTGGGAGTGTCTTCCAGGCGGACCCAGAACTGGGCTGAGTCTAGCTTCGAAACGGGGCCAAGCACGACCCTGCATTGGGTCTGAAGGTTGGGCCAGGGGCAGGCCACGGCCTAAGCTTTGGGCTAGGTGATCATACAAACATGTGGGCTCCACCACATTGCACTGTGGGCCCTGAACATTCCGGAAGAGTGGGCTTCACCTAATGCTTGTGGGCTGCCTTGACTGTGTGCCCTGCCCTGACCGTGTGACCCACCTGTGAAGGGGTTGGCCGGTGTACAAGTACACCAGTTACACAACAACCGTGGTGACGTCCCAAGGGCTGGGGGTCCCACGTATATTGTACATATTCATCCTTGCTATGTGGGGGCCACCTGAAGGTGTAGGTGTTTGTGGGACCAGTGGGCCACACCATAAATCTCTATGGGCCCTGCACATTGCAGGTGGGCCACGTTTCATGTCTCAGTGGGCCAAACCAATCAGTCCAAGCCCATCTAATGTGGTGCTACACCTAGGCCGAAATCAACCCATTTACTTGAGCCTGTCTACATGCACAAACAACCATCGTTGGACTGGATTTTGTCTAAGATAAAAGGCCCATAGGATGGTCTGTGGATGTTTTCAAGCCTTATTATTGGATGGTCTGCCCTAACGTTGGGCATACATAATGGTCTGACGGGATGGCCTAGTCTCTACTGACTTATTTTAATGCGTTAATATCATTGTTATCGCTCTTATTAGGGGGATTTCAAATGTTATGTATGATTAGACCTTAGTAGGTTCTTTATGTCAAACTAGTATTATAAACAAAATTGAAATCATTAAATACTAGTATTTTATTTAATTCTCTTAAATATTTTCCTTAATATTAGATCTTAATATTTATTATCATCATAATGATTGTTATTACTATGATAACTAATATTGATTATAAATTAAGGTTAATAATTATTTTCTAATTATTAAATTAGCATTTGTAATTTATTACACACCAACTACAATTCAAACCCTAAAGTTAAGGCTACAACTAGGCCCTAGGACTAAAACCCTAAAGATAAAATAATTAAAACCCTAGGCTATGATCTTAAACCCCAGGTAGTGTGTAGATGTTGGATCTAATTGTACTAGTTCCTGATTTATGATAGGGATTGATTTTAAGAGAACATGCATTCCCTAGCTATGCTGGTAGGCGATGCAAACTATGAGGTGATGATTCTTCCCCTTGAGCTTTCCATCTTCTCATTAGTTTAAGTTATAGTTTTATTTTAATTTATAAATGATATCTCCATTCTATAACTACATGTGTTAAATTGCTACATGTGTTAATTGAATTGGTTAATGATTATCCTGCATATTTATTCTTGCTTGTTTAATATTTGTGGATTGCTTAAGGAACTTAAACTGGTACATCAGTGGGAAACCCCCACCTATATGTGTACACCCATACTTGGGATGTAACCCGATTGGTTGTGAATGTAATGGACCTTCGGCTTAGTGGTTATTGCGTGGTGGTTTGAATTTACCATTGATGTGGGCCTACCATCCATGGTTATTGTGTCCAATGGTTTTCAAGGATGGCCTTTTATCGCTTGGTTTTGATACTCGCCCTATGTGGCTTATCTTGATAATTGCCCTACGTGGCTCGTTTGATATCGCCCTATGTGGCTTTGTTCTGGTAATTTTTCTATATGGGTTTGATGTTTGTATACCGTGTAACCATGCGATGGTAAGCCCTATATACTATAATATGATTGGCCACTAGTCGACAGGTTTCCATTAAACATCCTAAGAAGGTAGTCTCATGAGCCGGGGGATGGTGGTATGGGACCTATGCCCAAGCTGTCGGCCTACGCTGGGCCATGTGCTCCCCGTAGTGACCTTTGAGCTTATCTAAATTAACTGGTTGTAAATGGACTAATAATGACTTGGCTAAACATGCATACATGACACGTATTGGTCTGACTGGATGATGTTTCCTAGGTTCGATGATTGCATGGTTGACGGCCCATTGTCCGCACGGATGGGCATCCTCGGGGTGATGATTGCATTCACGCATCCATACATCTAATAAGACTGCATTTACTCGGTTTTGGTTGTCTGGATGTTTTATACTATTTCTTACCTAATGCGGCGGTGTGTAATCTTGAGGGGAATTCACACTGAGTTGGCCACTCATCTATCAAATATATAACCGTACAGGTAGCACAGGTGGCTTAAGTGAATTTCAAGTTTAGGCTTATGAGGAGCCGGGTGCAAGTGCCAGGGTTGCATGGCCGTATTTGCCTGGAGGAGCTATGCGATCTTGCGGCTTATATTTATGTGTTTTCTGCTATTCTTCATGTATTAAATCTTGTAAATCTTGTACTTGTTAAATTCAGAGGCATTGGTTTGTATAAGTCATTATGAGCAACCTCTTGTATACTCTAAATGAAATCTGGAATTTCCCTTTTATGCTTACTTGTCCATTCTACGCTCATTTGCTTACTCTGATAAAAGGAAAAAAAAATATATTTGACCATCCTTTTAGGTTAACACTCGAATTTTTGGAAAACGGGTCGTGTACTAGGGTCCTAAAAAGTCGGGTTGTTACAGTTGGTATCAGAGCAAAGTTTGGACAAACTTGGCCTTGAGAAATGATCTTATACAAGCCTTAAATGTCTTGAGTTAGGATGTTTGAAATTAGAATGTTGAACTTAGGTGAATCTCCCTTAGACTTAGGAGAAATGAGAATGTAGAAACTCAAATGTTAGGTTCCCTAGAGAATTGTTTGAGTATTTGTAGAACCTAGAAGTGAGCTTAAGTGCCTTAAAACATTTTGGATTTGGTTATTTGAACTTAGAAACAAAACTTTACTTCCCTAAAAACTACCAAGATTATCGTCTGAATCTTAGAGACAAAACTTATGGCCCCTTAGAAAAATTTTAGGATGGCCATTTGAATTTATGTGGATTTTCCTTCTAGATAGGAGGAATTGAGAATATAGGAACCCAAAACTTTAGGCCCCCTAGAAACTTGTTTAGAGGACTGAAGAACTTAGAAATAAACTTAGGTCCCCCTTAGGAATTATTAGAATAGCCATTTGAACTCATTTGAACTTAGGTAAAATTCCCTTAGAATTAGGAGAAATCGAGAACATAGAGATTCAGATCATAGGTTCCCTAGCACATTGGTTGGATAACCTTCAAACTTAGAAATATAACTTTAAGTTCCCTTGAGAACTACCAGAATTGTTATTTGAATTTAGAAATTAAACCCAAGTACCGTGAAAGAACAAATACCCACCATGACATATTTGTGATCTAATAAGGATATTCCTTAGACTCGATTCTCAAAGGGCATTCTTGAAATTTAGGATCCAAAATCCTCTATAAATTCCCTAGCCCGAGATAATATTATCACAACACTTAGTGAGTAGGATGAACTTACCCTTTATAGAATTTCCTTGGTCGCCAGACTGTACATCTGATTGGACATAAGTGCTCTCTAAACTTGAGGATCGCATTGGAAATTATAGGTTGAATCCCCTAATACATCTCCTTACTTAGATATAGCATTTCCCACAAGTTTCAGCACATAGAGATTAATTAGAGGTGCACTTATAAAATCATAGGCAAATATTTAACCATAGTCAGCGCATGCTGAGACTAGATTTGAAATCTTAGGTGAATTCGATAACTTTCAAACTCAGATCTTATGTAGGAATTTCGGTCGTGAAATTTTTTTTAGTAGTGCATTAAGTACTCAGAGTACGCATTGGAAGCGTAGTGGGCCACATGGTCTTATCCGTTACAGAGGTAGAAGAGTACTTAACATTTCCCCAGGAGTCTAGAATAATCAAAACCACAGGTTGATGGAACCACATTTAAGCAAAGTTGCATTTTTTGATCCGAACCCCATCTCCTAGCAGATTCCAATGATCTCAATGCCTTGATCAGGCAGAAGATCGAGATTTACCAAGATTAGGGATTGATACAAAAAATCCTCTATTTTACGTAGGCAAAGGATCGATGTATCTGGCTCAAACCTAATACGGCCATCTTATCGTGTTACCCCGAACGCTGAAAGATAGAAATTGGTAATATACCTTAGGCAGCTAGAACTATCATTGATAGCCAAGGAAAATATAGAATTCTTAGGCGTCACCTAAAGGAAGTTGTAATCCTAGTAAATACCGTAGGATGTCGTGATGTTGTTAGACATTAGACCAAATCCCGATAGTAAAGCCCTCTTTAAGGGGGGTAGATGAAATGAACCTTGTGCTAGTATCATGGGCATTTGCACACACAAATAACCGTAATGGGAGAGCTAGTAAATACATAGGGACACCGTAACACCATAAGTTAAATGGTCATTCCCATTCATAATGGAAGTGATGAATTTCGGGGATGAAATTCTCTTTAAAGGGGATAGATTGTAACACCCAGTACTTTCTAGTACTCGAGCGTTACCATAAATGTATAAATAATGCAACCTAACAATATACACTATGAAAATGTATGTACTTTGTGAAGATTTAAAACTTAATGCTAAAATGATATGTAAGTATTTAATGTATATAAGTGTAACATCCCGGATTTTTGCCAACCTGGAATTAGACGTCCTTAGGCAATGGGTCGCTCCTAACACCTTATTAACTTGTCAGAACTCAATCCCAAAGTCTAAAACCGCTTTTGAACCCATTTCCTTCACAAATCCCACCCTTCACCACCTTATTCTTTCAATTTTTCTAAGTACTTTCACCTTAGACACTATCTTAAGCTAGCTAAGTATTATAACTTGGATCACTTTATATAGAAACTACAAAGGCCCAAGTAGATTAGCTACGAAATCCACCTGATCCACTTTAAATACGATCTACAAGACCCAAAACTTGTAGAATCATTGACGCTAGGTTACCCTAAATTCTCGGCTCAATCTCATTACCCGGCTGCTCTCGGGAGCATCTCGAAACTCCGTATCAGATCTGGACCACATGTCGAAAGTCCGATTAACATGAAGTTAAGGAATTAGGACCGCCTTGCTGGGCTTGACAACCATCTCAGAAATCAAATCCAGATAGTGTCCTAACGCTATTCGCTTGAGCTCGGTGCGGGGAGTGTGAGAAATGTGAAAATAATTCTAAATTAAATTCAAAATAAATAAATCTGAGACTTGTCGCTTGTAGATCAGTATTAAGCAACCAGACCATCAGAATCATGCCAAATTACACCCTCGGATTAGGGATATTTTCCCAAACATATCCATGTACTTGGAGTCTCCGATCGAGATCCACTAACCGTTAAACTGAAACTGGTCCGCCATGTGTGATCTGGGAATCCGATTGAAACGAAAACTTAACTCCACCTAGATCCAGAGTCTGTGAGCTTAACTCCGACCTTTGGCTCAAGGAGGGCTACCAGAAGTACTCCGTTGAGCTGAAACAGATGCCCTTTGGACAAAACCCAAGTATATCTTGGTCCTGAGTCTGTTTTAGTGAGTTTTGGGGCTATATAAGGACCTTAAACCCTCTATCGTTTCAGCCATACAAATTTGAGAAAAACCCTAGGAAAAGAGAGAGAGAGAAAAGAGAGAGAAAGTGTGAGAGAAGTGGGAGAATCTCCCTACTACTTTACCCTGCCACTCTACAAGCTCCACCACTTCCTTCAAATCGCTTTCCCGGCGATTCCGGCTCCGTTCCTAGGTAAGAAACCCTAACCTTAACCTGTTTTGGGGTTTTGATAATTGTAGGTTATGAAATATCTAACCTATTTCATTCTATAGGTTGTTATACTGTCGTATACGAAAGCTTAGCAAACCTATCGGATCTGTTACTATTTTACAACAAAAGGTACAGACTTTAGGTGTATAGGTTATGGTTTTCAACGCTTTCAATGTTAGATAATGATAGATTCATGATCTACATGCAATTACACATGTACAAAGTGTTGTCTGTTTTCCATTTCGATTAAAAACGTAGAATATGGAATTTTACATATTCTAGGTATTTGTTGAAAGTACCGTATACGTATAAATTTTGGAAATGTGTTTGCCATGATTATTTGCTGTATGAATATGTTATATATGGATAAAATACTTGTTTGGCGAAAGGACTCGCCCTAATACACGTTTTGCTAATATACACTATGTATGTTGAAATAGTGTATTCTAGAAAGTACCGTATACGTATAAATTTTGAAAATGTGTTTGTCATGATTATTTGCTCTATGAACATATTATATATGCGTAAAATACTTGCTTGGCGAAAGGACTCGCCCTAATACATGTTTTGCTAATATACACTATGTATGTTGAAATAGTGTATTCCAGAAAGTACCGTATACGAATAAATTTTGGAAATGTGTTTGCCATGATTATTTGCTGTATGAATATATTATATATGCTTAAAATACGTGCTTGGCGAAATGACTCGCCCTAATACATGTTTTGCTAATATACACTATGTATGTTGAAATAGTGTATTCTAAGTGTTTGTGAAAATGCTTGTGAGAGTAAGTGCTTGGATGATAGTGCCTTAGATAGGTGTTGAGATGGGATTCTCAATTACCTTAGAGACGTATATGATTTTCTCCATGTTGGTTGTTTACTTTACCCGTTTACTTATGAAATATATGTGTTTGTATTTCCTGTTTATATGGTGCTTTATAACATGCTTTATAACATGCTTTATGACATGCTTATTAACATGCTTGAACTACTTTGTTTATTATGCTTTATTCCACATGCTATGAATAAGGATTGATTGTGTTTGGGGTTATGATTATAGTCCAGACAATCGGTAATGGGATTGAATTCGTGGTTGAGATTCATTTGCCACGTGAGATGTGTTCGACGAACCCGAGTCGTACTTCGGTTGGCGACAGTGGTTGGCTACATGAGGTGCTTATGTGCTTCATATCGTTCAACTTGTTGTGCGCTAGAGCTAGCCGAGCTCGTCAAGCAACCCGAGCTATCTTATGTATGTTCACCATATTTGGACGCCTCTGCTTGAACCTAGGGTACCAAACTTACCAGTGAAATCCCTTTAACCATGGTACCTTGATCCGCTAAGACTTATGAGTCGGGCATGGGGGTATGGGACACCGTGGTCGAGCTATCGACCTACGCTGGGGCCACATGCCTCCCCGTAGTGACCAGTGTTCAACCAAACTCGTGAGCCGATTATGGTGGTATGGGACAATATATTCGTGCTGTCGGCCTACATTGATAAGGTGATGGGGGAGTGGTGCAACAAATACGTGTAACAGCCCTGACAGTCCTTTGTAGTGACCTCGAGCATACTCTAAAATTGCGGTGAGGCGACGAGTTTTGCCGCGATGTATGGAGTATGAACTAGGCCTGTATCAGTATAGTGATGAACCGTTAAAAAGGTGATGGGGGTGTGGTGTAACCATTGTGTAATAGCCCTGGCAGCCTTTGCAGCGACCTAGAAACACATTATCGTATGAGATTAACTAGGACTGACGACCCTAGAATGGATCATGTTTGGGATGATACAAGGGAGGTACCTTAGTTTCCCAATCCTGCTGTTTGAAATGGACTAATAAGAACTCGATAATCATGTTCATCATTGCATTGCATGTGCCTAGAAGATGTGGAGCACTGAGGAATGCAAGCATGCCGCGAACGTAAGATGGTGTCGCACGAGGGAGTGTGTGGTGAGGGCATACATCATGACTGCATTCATACTTGCATTAATAAGAGTAGTTAGGAGTGTTCGATTGTACTGCTTTATCATTACTGCTCGACTGCATTGATAACATGTTAACCTATGCTTTATTGTTCCACTAAGTTGATCACTCACTCCCACGTTACGGGACGGTGTTGTACACACCAACCAGACTTGTTTGAGTTTCAAATGATGGCAATGCTGCGAAGAGGAGCCGGACTTTTATGAAGATGAGGAGGATTCCTGTGAGCCGTGTCCTAATCGACGGGACTTTCTAGGATATTGACTAGATGACATTACACAACTTGGTATAATTTGAAATTGTACTTGTAATGAATTAACCTGGTAACCTTATCACACTCTGGAGACTCATCACAGTTTATATATTTTACATATCTATCACAGTCTTCCACTTGTAAATTTAACTGTCTCCGGAGTATGATATACTGTTTTGGTATAATCTCATTCATGTTTCAATGCTCTCATCATAATCATCATTATCTGTGTTGCATAAGTGATGCGTTGAAATTCGGGAGCTGAGCTTTGCTCGACCCCCGATTTTTAGGGCGTTACAAGATGGTATCAGAGCATGATTTGGATTAAATTGGGCCTGGGTTATGAGACACGACGCACTCTGACGCACTCTGAATTAGGAAGGGGGCGATAAAACCTAGAAACCATATTCGAATCCCAAGTTTCGCCGACAGGTGAGACTATACGATAATTTAGTCCACAACGTATCGTTGGTCTCGTGAAATGACCTAAGTCGGCCGTCAGTCGATGGGTTTGAGTCGTTCCCTAGAAACGAATGCCCTTAGGTTGTGGGTCAACAACAACATCTTACACTTCATCTCAAAGCCTAAAACCCCTTTTTATCCAATTCTTTCAAAGTCTCTCCTTGCACCACCTCATTCTTTAATTTTTTTTCTAAATCCTTTCATACCAGATATAAATTCTAACGTATAAATGATGAAGAATAATACTTAAACAAAAAGTTACTATAAATAGTAAATATATGTATAAATTGGACTTTTGACCATTCAAACTTTAAAATATAACCAAATAAATGGGTTAGTTGGATATATTAGCTCCTCCTACCCCAAAATCATGTCATCACATAAACTCATTTCGGTTTGCAAATTGGCCTCGAAAATACCTCAAATGGAGTCGGGGCCACACTATGAAATCCGGAGGGACCCAGGACAGACCCGGGGTACCATTGGCACCATGGGAGTGTGGTGAACACCGCCCTAACGCGGCGGCACCGCGACTGGTCTGGTGGACCGCGGCAGAACCGCGGTCACAGCGGTCGACTGCGGTCAGGTTGGGCTGGGCTGGTCGGGCCGGTGTTAGTCATGGTCGGCCTGACCCCTAAGCACGTGTGGTGCCCACCAAATTTTGTGGGGGCCCCTGTTTCACGTCTGTTTTGCCCCCTCTCTCAAAACACTCCTCCAAGCGCTCCCTTTCCTTCCAAAATCTGATTTTCTCTCTCAAACCTCCCTTCTAATCGCCCCTTCCGTTGTTTTCTGTTAAATCTCGGACCCCTCTAACATTCACAGCAACACCTACTCCCCTACCCTCCCCATTCTCATTTATTTGAGCTCCTACACTCTCCATTTGAAGCTCAAAATCGTGTAAGCACTTAACCCATCCCATCTCTTCACTTCCTTTCTTCAAACCCTGTCTATTGGGCCTCCACAACATCTGTTGAGGCTCCAATCTGTGGAGAACCAAACCTCCAGCCCTTTCTCTCTCTCTCTCCATCACTTTTCATTCACTTTTTCATGGCTCTCTCCGAGCTTGGTACGGTCATCTTCTCGGATGTCTAGCTATCCATATGTTATCTTGTAATTTGCATGGGTTACTGTCTTAGGGTGGTTCTGTTTCCATGTTCATGGGTGTAGTAGTTAGTAGTATGTTTTAAGTGTTTGAAGCATTGGTTGTATTAGCTCACATGCATCTTCTGTCATGGACCGGAGTTGTACTTGACAATTGCAAACTCCTTCTACCCCTCCACCATTACTTCTCTAAACCCATCTCTTACTCCTTTTGGCCTCACCAGTTCACACCCATATGGGCACAACAATCCACATTTTTGTGTCCCATGACTTTCATAACCTCCAAATGTTGGGACGTTTAAGGCCCGTTCGGCCAACTACATTAAGTGAGATTAGGTGGATGGAATTGTAAAAGTAATAATAAATGTATGTGTAAGGTATGGTCCCTAGATTGGGTGTAACCCATGTTTTCTAATGCCATGTTTGGAATGTATGCAATGAAAAATATATTCCGAGATTTCCTTCCAATTACACTTAGAAATTCATCATCATGGGATTTGGAAATCCCATCTCACACTTTCCAACACAAGGCTCATTTTCCAAAGCCTATAACATGAATCCCCACCCACCCTCCTACCAAACAAGCCACTCCCAATCCCGAGGTGGGATTAGCAATGCAAGCCCATTTCATACAACTTAAGACCACTGGCTAGATAGGCCTTTAGAGTGTTGAACCTAGAGTTGGTACTCCTAGATGTTGCAAACACATCGGGCAGTATAGGAAATCCACCAAATTAATAACGTGAACCCTAAGACCTCCTTAGCTTGTATGAGCATATGTATGAGCATGTGTAGTGCTCAAACATAGTTAAATTCAAGTGCAGGCAACTTAGTTCCAATCAGACCACTTTTGACCCTAAGCGATAAAACAACTTCTTGTATTAGAAATGGTACGAAATCATCTAGCATATGAGTATAGACTTTGGATTTCAACTATTAGATTACCACTACTCATAAATTAAGACTAGGCTACTGGTTCTACTAAGGAATCTAAAAGACTGATTATGTTAAGATAATTGAAAGATAGTTGAAAGGTAGACTTAGTTAATAGGCTGGATTAGGTTGGAGTGAGACCTCACTCCTTCATCGGACCCCTTAATACCCATAGACTCCTTTAATAACTCTTAGGAAGTTGTTTGACGTAGAAACTATTCACGCTCATAGAAAACTTATATATCCCTTAGATTTAATGTTAGGTCAAGTCAATACAACCCTTAAAAATTGCTTTCCCAAAGACTTATTATAATCGAGAACACGGAGTAGAGGAACTATATATATAAGCGAGGTATTCGCGGTTTGAGTTGAATTCTCAATCCTGGTAGTTACCAATGAACCCTATGCTCTGATCAAGCAAAAGGTCAGGATCAACTAGGACTAAGAAATGATATGACAATTTTTTGTCCCAGCTAGGCAGAAGGTCCATGTATCCGACTCAGACCCACTACACAACTTTCCTTCCGTGTTGGCCCGACCACTTACAACCAAAAGTTTATAACTTCGTCTTTGAGAAGTGTTAGGAAAGTATAGTCAATAGAGACTTTTCTTTTAGGCCTAAGAAATTCCCCAAATATGCAACAAATAGTTAGGAATTAGGTTCCAAATTACATGCCATGTCGGCAAACATATGGTGCATATGAACGTAGAAAGATAGCTTGCCTGTTAAGCTAGACATGATTAAATAAGATAAGGCTGGACCGTGACAAAACTCCTTGGGTAGAATTTAACATCTTGCCACCAACTCACACCTGTCCTTGAAATCAACCTCAACACCCATTATTTTTAGCTCCTTTCTATAACCATAGGTGCCTATGCCATAATACGCATCATCGATGAAAAGAAGACAAATGTATTGGGAAACCGTATCCCATTTCATGTCAAGGATAGGTCCTAAATTACACCTTGTTCCAACATACGAATCAGGACATAGATCTTGAACCCTGAGGTAGAAATAAATTTTTAAGGGGGGTAGAACATTAAGAGTCTAATCTTGTTAAGTCAGTTAATACACCTCTTTGATCTGGGTGGCACAGCGGAAACGTGGTGGACCGTTGCCCCACTGGCCCAGGATCGAAGGGAATTGATCCAAAATGTACGTAAAGGTAGGTCACTAAATAGGATCTAAATCTTCCTTAGAATTTAAAGCAATTAGGGTTCAAGTATTAAACAATTTCATATTACACAATAGGCCTAACAATGGGTACGAACTGAATTACAATAGCCAAGGTCAACGTATCTACAACTGTGCTCGTTGAATACGAACATAATGGAAGCCTGTCCTACTTTGAGAAACCGTTTTAGGATGATCTAGAAGATCTGATTCACCATTTCCTTGGACATAGATAATAACGAGAACTCTTTTAGACCAGACCTAAAGGGCAACCCGAGAAATAGGACATTTGAACCTTTCTATGATGGGCATTCCCTAAGTTTTTAGAGTGATTGGTCTACGGAGTTACTGAAATATACAACTGCGAAGCATTCGCGACTTGACCCAATTCTCAATCTTGGGCGACTACCAATGGACTCACTGCTTGACCGAGTAGAAGACTAGGATCCATCAGGATTCGGAAGGGATACGATGAGCTTTCTACCCTGGCCCGGTAGATGATCGATGTATCGGGATCAAGCCCACTACAACTGTCTCTCCGTGTTGGTCAAACATTGAAAATAACTATCTTACTCTAAATTGTTGGGAATTGTCGTCAAGACTCCAAATAGGTAAAGAAATAAATTGTAGAAAACCATCAGGATATGGGAAATGGATAAAGAAATAAGTTTTAAGGGGGGTAGACTAAAATGAACCAGGCCAGTATATACCCTACGCAATAAAACTTAGGGAAAGAAATAATTAAATCTTTCCTTATTACCCTTAGGTAATTTTGGGGACGAAATTTTGTTTTAAGGGGGGTAGATTGTAACATCCCGGATTTTTGTCAACCTGGAATTAGACGTCCTTAGGCAATGGGTCGCTCTTAACACCTTATTAACTTGTCAGAATTCAATCCCAAAGTCTAAAACCGCTTTTGAACCCATTTCCTTCACAAATCCCACCCTTCACCACCTTATTCTTTCAATTTTTCTAAGTACTTTCACCCTAGACACTATCTTAAGCTAACTAAGTATTATAACTTGGATCACTTTATATACAAACTACAAAGGCCCAAGTACCACCTCAGATAGAAATCTTACAGGACTAAATCCTTTAGAAATTTGATAAAGTTAACTAAGTGCTAAACTAGATTAACTACAAAATCCACTTGAACCACTTTAAATACGATCTACAAGACCCAAAACTTGTAGAATCATTGACGCTAGGTTACCCTAAAATCTCGAATCAATCTCATTACTCGGCTTCTCTCGGGAGCATCTCGAAACTCCGTATCAGATCTGGACTGCACGTCGGAAGTCTGATTAACACGAAGTTAAGGAATTAGGACCGCCTTGCTGGGCTTGACAACCATCTCGGAAATAAAATCCAGATAGTGTCCCAGCGCTATTCGCTTAAGCTCGGAGCGGGGAGTGTGAGAAATGTGAAAATAATTCTAAATTAAATTCAAAATAAATAAATCTGAACTTGTCGCTTGCGGATCAGTATTAATCAACCAGACCGTCAGAATCAGGCTAAATTACACCCTCAGATCAGGGATATTTCCCCTAACATATCCATGTACTCGGAGTCTCCGATAGAGATCCACTGATCGTTGAACTGAAACTGGTCCGCCACATGTGATCTGGGAATCCGACTGAAACGAAAACTTAACTCCACCTAGATCCAGAGTCTATGAGCTTAACTCCGACCTTTGGCTCAAGGGGGGCCGCTAGAAGTCCTCCGTTGAGCTGAAACAGATGTCCTTTGGACAAAACCCAAGTATATGTTGGTCCTGAGTTTGTTTTGGTGAGTTTTGGGGCTATATAAGGACCTTAAACCCTCTCTCATTTCAGCCATACGAATTTGAGAAAAACCCTAGGAAAAGAGATAGAAAAGAGAGAGAAAGTATGAGAGACGTGGGAGAATCTCCCTGCTACTTTACCCTGCCACTCTACAAGCTCCACCGCTTCCTTCTAATCGCTTTGTCAGCGATTCCGGCTCCGTTCCTAGGTAAGAAACCCTAACCCTAACCTGTTTTGGGGTTTTGATAGTTGTAAGTTATGAAATAGCAAACCTATTTCATTCTATAGGCTGGCAAACTATCGTATACGAAAGCTTAGCAAACCTATCGGATCTGTTACGATTGTACGACAAAAGGTGAGGACTTTAGGTGTATAGGTTATGGTTTTCAATGCTTTTAATGTCAGATAATGATAGATTCATGATCTGCATGCAATTACACATGTACAAAGTGTTGTCTGTTTTCCATTTCGATTAAAGACATAAAATATGGAATTTTACATATTCTAGGTATTTGTAGAAAGTACCATATATGTATAAATTTTGGAAATGTGTTTGCCATGATTATTTGCTGTATGAATATGTTATATATGGATAAAATACTTGTTAGGTGAAAGGACTCGCCCTAATACACGTTTTGCTAATATACACTATGTATATTGAAATAGTGTATTCTAGAAAGTACCGTATACGTATAAATTTTGGAAATGTGTTTGCCATGATTATTTGCTGTATGAACATATTATATATGCGTAAAATACTTGCTTGGCGAAAGGACTCGTCCTAATACATGTTTTGCTAATATACACTATGTATGTTGAAATAGTGTATTCTAGAAAGTACCGTATACGTATAAATTTTGGAAATGTGTTTGCCATGATTATTTTCTATATGAACATATTATATATGCGTAAAATACTTGCTTGGCGAAAGGACTCGCCCTAATACATGTTTTGCTAATATACACTATGTATGTTGAAATAGTGTATTCTAAGTGTTTGTGAAAATGCTTGTGAGAGTAAGTGCTTGGATGATAGTGCCTTAGATAGGTGTTGAGATGGGATTCTCAATTACCTTAGAGACGTATATGATTTCCTCCATGTTGGTTGTTTACTTTAACCGTTTACTTATAAAATATATGTGTTTGTATTTCCTATTTATATGGTGCTTTATAACATGCTTTATAACATGCTTTATGACATGCTTATTAACATGCTTGAACTACTTTGTTTTTTATGCTTTACTCCACATGCTATGAGTAAGGATTGATTGTGTTTGGGGCTATGATTATAATCCAGGCAACCGGTAATGGGATTGAATTCGTGGCTGAGATTCATTTGCCACGTGAGATGTGTTCGATGAACCCGAGTCGTACTTTGGTTGGCGAGAGTGGTTGGCCACACGAGGTGCTTATGCGCTTCATATCGTTCAACTTGTTGTGCGCTCGAGCTAGCCGAGCTCGTCAAGCAACCCAATCCGTTTTATGTTTGGACGTCTCTGCTTGAACCTAGGGTACCAAACTTACTAGTGAAATCCTTTTAACCATGGTACCTCGATCCGCTAAGACTCATGAGCCGGGCATGTTAGTATGAGACACCGTGGTCGAGCTGTCGGCCTATGCTGTGGCCACATGCGTTCCCGTAGTCACCAGTGAGCAACCAGACTCGTGAGCCGATTATGGTGTTATGGGACACTATATTTGTGCTGTCAGCCTACATTGATAAGGTGATGGGGGAGTGGTGCAACGAATGCGTGTAACAGCCCTGACAGCCCTTTGTAGTGACCTCGAGCATACTCTGAATTTGCGGTGAGGCGACGAGTTTTGCCGCGGTGTATGGAGTATGAACTAGGCCTGTATCAGTATAGTGATGAACTGTTAAAAAGGTGATGGGGGAGTGGTGTAACCATTGTGTGTAATAGCCCTAACAGCCTTTACAGCGACCTAGAAACACATTATTGTATGAGATTAACTAGGACTGATGACCCTAGAATGGATCATGTTTGGGAATGATACAAGGGAGGTACCTTAGTTTCCCAATCCTGCTGTTTGAAATGGGCTAATAAGAACTCGATAATCATGTTCATCATTGCATTGTATGTGCCTAGAAGATGTGGAGCACTGAGGAATGCAAGCATACAGCGAACGTAAGATGGTGTCGCATGAGGGAGTGTGTGGTGAGGGCATACATCATGACCGCATTCATACTTGCATTAATAAGAGTGGTTAGGAGTGTTCGATTGTACTGCTTTATCATTACTGCTCGACTGCATTGATAACATGTTAACCTATGGTTTATTGTTCCACTAAGTTGATCACTCACTCCCACGTTACGGGACGGTGTTGTACACACCAACCAGACTTGTTTGAGTTTCAAATGATGGCAATGCTGCGAAGAGGAGCCGAACTTTTATGAAGATGAGGAGGATTCCTGTGAGCCGTGTCCTAATCGACGAGACTTTCTAGGATATTGACTAGATGACATTACACAACTTGGTATAATTTGAAATTGTACTTGTAATGAATTAACCTGGTAACCTTATTACACTCTGGAGACTCATCACAGTTTATATATTTTACATATCTATCACAGTCTTCTGCTTGTAAATTTAACTGTCTCTGGAGTATAATATGTTGTTTTGGTATAATCTCATTCATGTTTCAATGCTCTCATCATAATCATCATTATCTGTGTTGCATAAGTGATGCGTTGAAACTCGGGAGCTGAGCTTTGCTCGACCCCCGATTTTCAGGGCGTTACAATAAGATATTATAAAAATAATATTATATTAAATAAACATAATGAATAATAATTTTACAACATATAATTGAATTATAAATATCAATGTAGTATTGAATATTTTTATAAAAACATGTATACCAAAAATTATTAGATATTTGAATAAAATTTCATATTATTTAACGATGTGATTTTAAATAAGATATTGTACAATTTGCATTCGTATATATATATATATATATATATATATATATATATATATATATATATGTATAATATGAGACCGTATATGATGATCTATATATTAATAAATATATGATTAATAGCATGTAAATAGTAGCAGGTGAATATTATAAATTGTATTTGTATATATGTATGAGTTTTTATTTCTTTATCTATTTCAATTAAAAGTAAATCCATATTAATGATTAGTATTAGTTAATAATGCATGTTGAAGGCTTTAAATGGACCCTTGAACTATTTTAACCACTCACAATCAATTGTGGAATGATCTGACCATCGGATCGCCACAAGAGGCACTTAAAAACCTTTTCTCAATTAATACGGCCCACCCAAACACTGGATCTGTCACACTTTTGGTCAAGATGGCCTAGTTGAGCCATGGAATATCATTAGGCAGAGTGGATTTCTCATAAACATCACGACAGACCCCATGTTAGTGAGCGTGTGCAGTATAGGCAATGTACCCGCAGTACACTGGTCGATCAGCGCACTCAAATCGGGCACTGACCCAATGGAATTAAAAAAAAAAAAGAGCACGGGATCCCTCCTGTTTTCGCTGTGCAGCGAGATGGACCGAGAGATGCCCACTTGGATGAGGTGTGGGCCATCTGTGGTCACTATGAATGGGATCCAGACCGATGATCGGACCTATATGGTCCAAACGACCACGCCCACGACGATCAGCCACGCCCATGCAATCGTGCATGACCGTAGGCAAAGGACGGCATGAAGACGTCCGTTGTGGACGCACTGTGGCCCACTTCTAGCCATTATTTGAACGATCCGAACCCTCCATTGGATAGGGAGGCTCTGGACGACCAAGTCCATGCCAGCCATTTGAACCCATGCACACGCACATGCGTACAAGCGACGGGCGGTCTCGAGTGAATGACTGCACTCTCCAAGAAAGAACCATTGTGGGGCCCTCTACGTCAGCAATCCGCGTCCCCAACTCTCCCTCCATCCTAGCCGTTCTTCCGAGCTTAAATCCAAGCTTTTCATCCACTGCTAGTTATGGGCAGGCATCTGCCTGTGGCAACAAAAGGCGTGGGAGACATTTTCCATTTCAGGAAAACCTCTCTGGCGCAATCCGAGCGCCTCCCTGAGCCACGCGGAATGATCTCCGTCGTCCATTTTAGGGCTACAACGACTCTCTCCGAAAGGCCTCCCATCTCACGAGAAAACTAAGGAGGCACGAGAAAATCTCACGAGATGTGCAAAACGGTGATGAATAGCCCGAAAAGTGGGCCCCACAGTGGTCAACCGTCCCATCTGATCCGTCCAAACGAACCAGATCATAGAAATACACCGTAGACAAGAACCTACCATTACCAACCACATCATCTTCTCCGTTTTACCAGGAAACCCACCATGATGCATGGGCCCCATTTCTAGATCAAAGGTGCCCGTTCGGTGGACCATGATAACAAGAAAACTACCTCACTGGTGGATCGATTTCATGCTTGACAGAAAGAGAGAAAGAGAGATCTTGAGACCGCAACATCCGGACCATCCGCGGGAGGACAGGTACGACCCTAGCTCTATAAATAGGTCCCTACCTCCTCGGGATTTGCACCTCGAGCTTGCTGAGTGAGAGAGAGAGAGAGCTAGGGAGAGAGTACGACTGAGAGAGAGAGAGGGAACAAGGGTGAGTGTGTGAGAGAGAAAGAGAGACTGAGAGTGGTTGACTCGGCGCTGCACTGAATCGACCCGGCCCGTGCTGGTTGAGTTGGGACAGTGAAGTCCAGTTGAACCATTCTGAGAGGAGTGCAAAGAAGGGTAGTAGAGGTAGGCATGAGTGAAAGTTGTGACCGTGAGTACCCGACACCTGCACTACACCAGCTCAACCCGACCAAGCTCGGGTCAAGTTGGGTCAGTTTAGGCCAAGGGGAAAACTCCATTTCCAGGGAGAAGAATGAGCACAGGTAACTCCCAATACCACCCTCATTGTTCGTTTAATTTCCAGCAAGGTTCGACCGTTTAACTCTCTTGAACGAGGCCATTTCCGGCCGTTATTCCACTGACTCCAAGCCTCCAAATTAAACCATTTCCAGGGTCAAAATCTACATCTGATCGTACAAACCTGTGGGCTCCACCACATAGCACTGTGGGCCCCGAAAATTCTGGAGGAGTGGGCTTCACCCAACGCTTGTGGGCTGCCTTGACTGTGGGCCCTTCCCTAACCGTGGGACCTACCTGTGAAGGAGTTGGCTGGTGTACGAGTACACCAGACACACAACAACTGTGGTGACGTCCCAAGTGTTGGAGGTCCCACTTATATTGTACATATTCATCCTTGCCACGTGGGGGCCACCTGAAGGTGTAGGTGTTTGTGCGACCAGTGGGCCACACCATAAATCTCTATGGGCCCTGCACATTGCAGGTGGGTCACGTTTCATATCTCAGTGGGCCGAACCGATCAGTCCAAGCCCATCAAATGTGGTGCTACACCTGGGCCGAAATCAGCCCATTTACTTGAGCCTGTCTACATGCTCAAACAGCCATCGTTGGACTGGCTTTTGGCTGAGATAAAAGGCCCACAGGATGGTCTGTGGATGTTTTCAAGCCTTATTATTGGATGGTCAGCCCTAATGTTAGGCATACATAATGGTCTGACTGGATGGCCTAGCCTTTACTGACTTATTTTAATGCGTTAATATTAGTGTTATCGCTCTTATTAGGGGGATTTCTAATGTTATGTATGATTAGACCTTAGTAGGTTATTTATGTCGAACTAGTATTATTAAAAAAATGAAATCATTAAATACTAGTATTTTATTTAAATCTCTTAAATATTTTCCTTAATATTAGATCTTAATATTTATTATCATCATAATGATTGTTATTACTATGATAACTAATATTGATTATAAATTAAGGTTAATAATTATTTTCTAATTATTAAATTAGCATTTGTAATTTATTACACACCAACTACAATTCAAACCCTAAAGTTAAGGCTACAACTAGGCCCTAGGACTAAAACCTTAAAGATAAAATAATTAAAACCCTAGGTTATGATCTTAAACCCCAGGTAGTGTGTAGTGGTTGGATCTAGTTGTACCAGTTCTTGGTTTATGATAGGGATTGATTTTAAGAGAACGCGCATTCCCTAGCTATGCTGGTAGGTGATGCAAACTATGAGGTGATGATTCTTCCCCTTGAACTTTCCATCTTCTCATTAGTTTAAGTTATAGTTTTATTTTAATTTATAAATGATATCTCCATTCTATAACTACATGTGTTAAATTGCTACATGTGTTAATTGAATTGCTTAATAGTTATCCTGCATATTTATTCATGCTTGTGTATTATTGGTGGATTGCTTATGGAACTTAAACTAGTACATCGGTGGAAAACCCCCACCTATATGTGACACTCATACTTGGGATGTAACCCGATTGGTTGTGAATGTAATGGACCTTCGGCTTAGTGGTTATTGCGTGGTGGTTTGAATTGACCATTGATGTGGGCCTACCATCTATGGTTGTTGTGTCCAATGGTTTTCAAGGATGGTCTTTTATCGCATGGTTTTGATACTCGCCCTATGTGGCTTATCTCGATAATTGCCCTAAGTGGCTCGTTTGATATCTCCCTGTGTGGCTTTGTTCTGGTAATTTCCCTATATCGGTTCGATGTTTTCATACCATGTAACCATGCGATGGTAAGCCCTATATACTGTAATATGATTGGCCACTAGTCGACAAGTTTCCATTAAACATCCTAAGATGGTAGTCTCATGAGCCGGGGATGGTGGTATGGGACCTATGCCCGAGCTGTCGGCCTACGCTGAGCCATGTGCTCCCCGTAGTGACCTTTGAGCTTATCTAAATTGGCTGGTTGTAAATGAACTAATAATGACTTTGTTAATCATGCATACATGGGTGACGGCCCACTGTCCGCACGGATGAGCATCCCCGGGGCGATCATTGCATTCACGCATCCATGCATCTAATAAGACTACATTTACTTTGTTTTGGTTGTCTGGATGTTTTATACTATTTCTTACCTAATGCGGCGGTGTGTAATCTTGAGGCGAATTCACACTGAGTTGGTCACTCATCCATCAAATATATAACCTTACAGAGTGAATTTCAGGTTCAGGCTGATGAGGAGCCAGGTACAAGTGCCAGGGTTGCATGGCCGTATTTGCCTGGAGGAGTTGCGCGATCTTACGGCTTATATTTATGTGCCTTCTACTATTCTTCATGTATTAAATCTTGTAAATCTTGTACTTGTTAAATTCAGAGGCATTGGTTTGTATAAGTCATTATGGGCAACCTCTTGTATATTCTAAATGAAATCTGGAATTTCCCTTTTATGCTTACTTGTCCATTCTACGCTCATCTGCTTACTCTGATAAAAGAAAAAAAAATTATTTGACCATCCTTTTAGGTTAACACTTGAATTTTTGGGAAACGGGTCTTGTACTCGGGTCCCGAAAAGTCAGGTTGTTATATCACGCCTGTTTCCGGTCACTGTTTTCTTCAGTATCTTGACTATCGTTTTATTAAACACCTCTACTAATTCATTGGCCGGTGGATAGCAAGGTATCGAAAATGAATGATGAATGCTGAATTTTTGACATAGCTTTTCCATGCCTCTATTTTTGAAGGGAGTTCCATTATCTGTAACAATTTTCTTCGGGATACCATGGCGGTATATCATTGCGTGTTGGATGAAATTGACCACATCCTTCTCTTTAACATTGCGTAATGATACTGCTTCTATCCACTTGGAGAAATAATCTGCCGCTGCCAAGATATCCTGCTTTCTTTTGGACGAAGGCGGATTTATAGGACCGATGACGTCAAGTCTCCAAGCTGAGAAGGGCCAAGAGACGACCAACTGATGCAAATCTTCTTGAGGAATATGTATAACATCTCCGTGAATTTGGCATTCATGACACCGTTTCGCATAATCTATCGCATCTCAGAACATGGTAGGCTAATAATACCTCATTCGATGTATTCTATAGAATAAATTTCGGCTAGCTTGATGTGTCCCACATTCCCAAGAGTGTGCTTCTCGCAACATCTAGCCCATTTCTTGTTCGTCTAAGCAACGTAGCAACATTCCATGGTAAGATTTTCTGTATAATACTTCGCTGCATATGATGAACCTATTTGACCGTTGCTTGATTTGCTGTCTTTACGCTGGATCTTCTGGCAGGACATCATACTTGAGATAATCGATGAAGGGCTGATGCCAATCATCTATCGTTATCTCTAAACACGATACAGGGAGTGTTTTGACGATCTCTTCGATGACCTCTGGAGATGGTAAAAATCTTCTTTCTTCTATAGTTACTTGGAGAGGGCTTCGATTCGGGCAGGACAGAGCCGCTGCCAAGTTGGCCAAAGCATTTGCTCTTGCATTTTCAGACCGTGGTACGTGTCTGATTTCAACATGACAGAACTGCTCTAGCAACTGCTGTGCTTTTCGACAATATGGAAAAAGTTCTTGCTTTCTCACCTCAAATTTAGTCGTCAATTGACTTATGATTAATTTAGAATCTCCAAAGATATGCAACATTTTTATCCCCATTTCTTGAGCCATTTCCATTCCAATGATGAGTGCTTTGTACTCAGCCTCATTGTTCGTGTATGCTCCTCCCAATGTGAAGGAGTGAGGTAACAGATCACCTTGAGGAGTAATGAATATCACACCTACCCCTGCTCCTGATGCTCGAGCAACGCCATCAAAATACATCTGCCATGGGCTTTATGACTTAACCAACATAACGTGTTCATCTGGAATGTCATCACTGATAATTTCACATTCTGCTACAGGGTGAGCTGCAAGGAAGTCCGTCACGGCTTGTCCTTTTATCACTTTTGCCAGCTCATATGTAATAGTATACTCTGAAAGCAGCAACATCCACTTGGTCAATCTTCCAGTCAACATCGACCTGGTCATCAAAAACTTTATCGAATTTGCTCTTGAGATCAGAGTTATGTCATGGGAGAGACAATAATGTCTCAATTTCTAAATTGCAAATATTAACGCTAGACATTCTTTCTCGATTGGAGAGTAATTGCATTCCGCACCCATCAGAGTTCGGCTTAAATAGTAAAGAGCAGTTTCTTTCCAAGCTTCGTTCACCTGAGCCAACAAAGCTCCTAAAGAATTCTCGACGACAGATATATACAGAATAAGTAGTTTTCCTTTTATCGAAGCTATTAGTACTGGTGGTTGTTTCAGCAATTCCTTTATTGAATCAAACACATTCTAACAGGCTTGATCCCATACAAATTCCTTATCTTTCTTCATCAGATGGGAAAATAGCTGACATCTCCCTGCTAGATTTGAAATGAAACGATGAATGTATGCCAGCTTTTATTGCAAACTTTTCAATTCTTTTAATGTCTTTGGTGGCGGCATATTTTGGATAGCTTTAACTTTCCCTAGATCGATCTCAATGCCCCTGTGTCAAACCACAAAATTGAGAAATTTACCTAAAGACACCCCGAATGCACATTTAGCTGGATTCATCTTTAACTGTTTCTTTCTGAGTTGGCAGAAAACCGCTATCAAGTGTTCGCAATGCTCCTGATGATCTCCTGACCTAACTACTAAATTGTCAACATAACACTCAACATGCTTGTGCATCATGTCTTGAAAGATATTCTGCATTGCCCTCTGATATGTTGCCCCGACATTTTTGAGATCGAACGACATAACTTTATAACAATAAATTCCCAACGATGTCTTGAATGTTGTTTCTTCTTCATCTTCAGGTGCCATGAAGGACATAATAGCATACTGAGTCGTACTGTCAATCATTAATTCAATGATCGGGAGAGGAAAATCATCTTTCAGACAAGCTTCGATCAGATCTCTAAGGTCAATGCATACTCTGACTTGTCTGTTCTTCTTTTTCTCGGGGACAATTTTTGATATCTACTTGGGATACTTGACCTCCCTGATAAACCCAACTTTTATCAACTTACTGACTTCTTCTTCTATCAAAGGAACCAAGTCTGGATGAAATCGCTTTTGCGCTTGCTTAATCGACCTTTTCTCTCTGGAGATATTTAATCGGTGCAATGCTACGAAAGGTTCTAAGCCTGACATCTCTACATACATCCAAGCGAAGACATCTTTATTTTCCTTGAGGATCTGAATATATTTCTTAGACTCTTGCTCAAAAAGACCGACACTGATGAATGTGTTCCCTGGCACTTCTTCAGTACCCAGGTTTATCTCTCGTAAAATGTTTATTGTCGGCTGCCCCCCGTCTTCCCTGCTTCGGAGCCATTTCAGGATGTTCGACTGTTTGGGGATCCTCTTCTCATAATTGCTCAGTTGTAATCATATTCACCATCACCATCGTACTCCTTTCTTTTTCTCTACCAATTACTATTTCGCCCCTGTCTATCAATCGTTGTATTATACATTTCAATGTATAACAATTCTCAGTTGGATGCCCCACCAGACGATGATAGCGGCAAAAATCTCTCTCTGGTTCTTGCCATATATTCAGGGTGTTTAGGTTCTGACAACTCTATTGTGCCGTCTTTTAGCAGTTGGTTCATAATAGGAACGACATTCTCCTTGTCGAATGCAAACCCTTTATGAGAATTGAGCATCCTGGGCCTTTTTTCACTATATCTGCTTCTCGGCTGATTCCATTCTTCTGTTCGTTCCGACCTCTTTTCCTTGGAGACCCTTGCATCTTTGCCTCTCTTGTTGCAATCGACGGTATTTACGGACATCATGTTGGGTGCACTCCTAGTTGTTTCATGGTGAAATGCTGGCATCTGACGAAAAATATATGATTTTGGGGTAGAATGATTTACTTTAGCCTGCCGCCAAAGACGAATCTAAAAAGGCCTGGTCGACGACAGAAGTGATCCAGACCATCAGACCTTAAATCGGGCGTATCTCGCAATCCGAAATGACTTATCTGACATAAAATATATCATTTTGGGGTAGAACGAGCTACTTTATTATACCGCCAAAGATGGATCAGAAAAGGCCAGGCTGACGACAAAAGTGATCCAGACCATCGGACCTTAAATTGGGCATATCTCGCAATCCGGAATGATTTATCTGACGCAAAATATAAGATTTTGGGGTAGAAAGAGTTAATTTAGCCTATCGCCAAAGATGGATCTGAAAAGGCCTAGTTGACGACAAAAGTGATCTAGACCATCAAACCTTAAATTGGTCGTATCTAGTAATCTGGAATGAGTTATCTGACGTAAAATATATGATTTTGGGGTAGAACGAGCTACTTTAGCCTATTGCAAAGACGGATCTGAAAATGCTCGGTCGATGACAGAAGTGATCCAGACCATCAGACCTTAAATCGAAAGTATCTCACAATCCGGAATGAGTTATCTGACGTAAAATATATGATTTTGGGGTAGAACGAGCTAATTTAGCCTACCGCCAAAGATGGATTTGAAAAGGCCTGTTCGAGGACAGAAGTGATCTAGACCATCGGACCTTAAATCGGGCATATCTCGCAATCCGGAATGAGTTATCTGACGTAAAATATATGATTTTGAGGTAGAACAAGCTACTTTAGCCTATAACCTAAGATGGATCTAAAAAAGCCCGATCGACGACAGAAGTGATCCAGACCATCAGACCTTAAATCAATCATATCTCGCAATCCAGAATGAGTTATCTGATGTAAAATATATGATTTTGGTGTAGAACGAGCAACTTTAGCCTACCGCCAAAGATGGATCCAAAAAGGCCTAGTCGACGATAGAAGTGATCCGGACTATCAGACCTTAAATCAGGTGTATTTCGCAATACAGAATGAGTTATCTTACGTAAAATATATGATTTTGGGGTAGAACGAGACAGTTTAGTGTACCACCAAAGATGGATCTGAAAAGGCCTGGTCTACAACAGAAGTGATCCAGACCATCGAACCTTAAATCAGGCATATCACGCCATCCGGAATGAGTTATCTGACGTAAGATATATGATCTTGGGGTAAAACAAGCTACTTTAGCCTACCGCCAAAGATGGTCAGAAAAGGCCCGGTCGATAGCAGAAGTGATCCAGACCATCGGACCTTAAATCGAGCATATCTTGCAATCCGAAATGAGTTATCTGACGTGAAATATATGATTTTGGGGTAGAACGAGCTACTTTAGCCTACCACCAAAGATGGATCTGAAAAGTCTCGGTCGACCGCAGAAGTGATCCAGACCATGGGACCATAAATCGGTCGTATCTCGCAATCCGGAATAAGTTATCTGATGTAAAATGTATGATTTTGGGGTAGAATGGGCTACTTTAGTATACCGCCAAAGATGGATCGGAAAAGGCCCGGTCGAAAATAGAAGTGATCAAGACCATTGGGCCTTAAATCGGGCTTATCTCGTAGTCTGGAATGAATTATCTGACGAAAAATATATGATTTTGGGGTAGAACGAGCTACTTTAGACTGAAAGTGCCCTGGTTTGTCAATTAGCGTGTGTATTGAGTCAGCTAGACTGCAGAGCCTCATAGGAAGATCAATTCAAAGTGTCTGCCTCAGCCGGATGTGTAGACAAGCTCACCACAGGTAAATCTAAGCCTTACATCCCATGTCCTAAAGCACCAGGTATTTAAACCCTTAAAACAACTTAGAACATCATAGGGTTTTTAAGTTTAGAAAACTTTTTTAAAATCAGAAAATCTCTAAGTTTTCTTGCTTTATCGATTTTATCGATACACAGATCGATATGATCGACCTGCGCTGTTGATGTCCTCGATGACAAATCGATTCCATCGGAATGAGGACAAAAGTGTCCAACAACCACATATATTTCTGGACGGATTTATCGATGTATCGATATTTGAATCTCGAGTCCATCGAAGGTGACTCGATAATATCGACAAGCAGATCTCCGATGCCCCTGTTTTCACTTAAGAATATCTTATGTACATCTATATATGGATGCCCTCCTTGATACCATCGAAGTTCAAATCTAGATGACATCGGAAGGCTCTCGATGATATTGGTCGTGGGCACAAAGATTTCCAGCAAAATATTTTAGGATAGTTTATCTATGATCGAGGGTCACTCGATAGATCGATATTCAAATATCGATGATATCATTATGATTTCGATGGCATCGAACAGGGACAGTAACTGTCCAGCAAGCTTAAACAAAAATCGATTTATCGATGCCTCGATACAGCTATCGATATCATCGACATTCAAATTCCGATGATATCGAAGGTCCCACGATCATTCTTGTAAACCTGAAATATTTCAATGCAAGTCTCTCTCATTTTCAAATGTCGAGGAATCGAACCTCACATCGATGAAATCAGAGTTAAAAATCCGATGACATGGACACGTGTTTCTATTCCCTCGACCAGCTGGCAATAGGTTTCAAAAGCGTATGACATTTGAGTTTGTGTCATCGAGCAGACCATCGATGTTATCAAGAGTATATGCTCGATGATATCGATCCCGCTCGATGATATCGAACTCTGTCATAAATGTGACCGTTTTATATCCGTTGGAACCTTTTGCCTATATAAAGGGGACTTGTCTATTATTGCTGGCAGAGAAAGAAGAGAGTGCTTTTGAGTGTTTTACCTTAGATCATATACCCAAAGCCCTTTCTCTCATGGGAGTTCATCCTCCAATCCACCCTCATCATTGATATTCAATAGAGTGGATTGGGGAATGAACTTCCACATTCAAGGATCCTCCAGCTACTACCTTAATGGAAAATCATTAAGCTGAGATGCCTTGAATGCATAAATGATTGGAATCACTCATCTCCTTTATAGGAAAATATTTTGAGAGTAGGATTCCATCATTACCTTGACCCAACTCGACGCCGTATATTGGTACATCATCTGTGTTTCGGATCAAGGAAGCAGAAGATTCTTCATCAACAAAGAAGGAGATCTTCGACAACGTGCTGAATGGGACTCATCCACTTATTTGTAAGTAACTAAAGTCCAGAGGAACCTTGTGATAATTCCTTTGTAGGATTGGGTCTAAGGTGTTTCTCACCCTTGCAAGTCCTCTAGGAGGCCTTCGGTGGGAGTGTACGTAGTGGGTGCATTGTGTTAACCCTTGCTCTGTGGAGAGCATAAACAGTTAGGGTCTTGTGGAAGATCCTTGGCTAGTGTGCCTAAAAGTGGGTGCGTTGTGTTGACCCTTGCTCGTGAGAGCATAAACAGTGAGGTTCCTTGTGTGGATCCTCGGCCAGTGTGCCTAAAACTGGGTGCTATGTGTTGAACCTTGATTAGGGAGCATAAACAATCATCCTAGGTGCAGGTTGTAAAGGTTGGAGGTGAACCTGATTTAAAACCTTAGGTTTGAGGTGAACCGCTATGAAATCTCCTTAGTGAAATCTGACACACTCAAGGGTTGAGTGCGTCTGCCAGGAGTGGAGTATACATGTAGCCGAACCACTATAAAAATGATTGTATTTGTGATTGTTATTTGTCTCTTATTATTTGTGTGATTTCTTTAAAGGATCGCATATTTGATCACACTTCACACACAGTCACATCCATCATAAACTCGAATTTATATCTTGTTCATTCTGCAAAGTAGTTTTATGATTGGATCCTTTACTTGGCTTGGAAGCCGTAGAGTTACTCTTGAGTAATCCTAATTTATGCTTGTTATTAGGATTAAAGTGATAGGATTTTAAATAATTCATAAAAAATTTAAAATGTACTATACACCCCCCTCTAGGACATATTGGCATATTCCAACTTAAACTAAAGTGGTCTTCACCGCAATTTCATAGACTACCGCCAAAGATGGATCTGAAAAGGCCCGGTCGACAACAGAAGTGATCCAGACCATCGAACCTTAAATTGTGCGTATCTCGCAATCCGGAATGAGTTATTTGACGTAAAATATATAATTTTTGGGTACAACGACCTACTTTAGCCTACTGCCAAAGACAGATCTAAAAAGGCCTAGTCAACAACAAAAATGATCCAGACCATCGGACCTTAAATCGGACATATCTTGCAATCCGGAATGAGTTATCTGACGTAAAATATATAACTTTGGGGTAGAACGAGCTACTTTCGCCTACCGCCAAAGACGTATATAAAAAGACCTGGTCGACGACAGAAATGATCTAGACCAATGGACTTTAAATCGGGCGTATCTCGCAATCCAGAATGAGTTCTCTGACGTAAAATATATGATTTTGGGGAAGAGCGATCAACTTTAGTGTACCGCCAAAGATGGATCTGAATAGGCCTGGTCGAGGACAGAAGTGATCCAGACAATCGGACATTAAATCAGGCGTATCTCGCAATCCGGAATGAGTTATCTGACGTAAAATATATGATGTTGGGGTAGAAGGAGCTACTTTAGCCTTCCGCCAAAGATGACTCAGAAAAGGACCGGTCAACGGCAGAAGTGATCCAGACCATCGGACCTTCAATCCGGCATATCTCGCAATCCGAAATGAATTATCTGATGTAAAATATATGATTTTGGGGTAGAACGAGCTACTTTAGCTTACCGCCAAAGATGGATCTGAAAAGGCCCGGTTGATGATAGAAGTCATCCAGACCATCAGACCTTAAATCGGGCATATCTCGCAATCCGGAATGAGTTATCTGACGTGAAATATATGATTTTGGGGTAAAACGAGCTACTTTAGCCTACCGCTAAAGATGGATCTGAAAAGGCCCGGTCGACGACAGAAGTGATCTAGACCATCGGACCTTAAATTGGGCGTATCTTGCAATCCGGAATGAGTTATCTGACGTAAAATATATGATTTTGAGGTAAAATGAGCTACTTTAGCCTACAGCCTAAGATGGATCTAAAAACACCCGGTCGACGACAGAAGTGATCCAGACCATCGGACCATAAATCGGTCGTATCTCGTAATCCGGAATGAGTTATCTAACGCAAAATATATGATTTTGGGGGTAGAACGAGCTACTTTAGTGTACCGTCAAAGATGGATTGGAAAAGACTCGGTCGACGACAGAAGTGATCCAGACCATCAGACCGTAAATCGGGCGTATCTCGCAACTAGGAATGAGTTATCTAATGAAAAATTTATGATTATGGGGTAGAACGGGCTACTTTAGCCTACCGCCAAGATGGATCTTAGAAGCCCTGATTGATGACAGAAGTGATCTTGACCATTGGACCTTAAATCGGTCGTATCTCGCAATCCGGATGAGTTATCTGACGTAAAATATATGATTTTGGGGTAGAACGAGCTACTTTAGCCTACCGCCAAAGACGGATAAAAAAGGCTCGGTTGACGACAGAAGTTATCCAGACCATCGGACCTTAAATTGGGCGTATCTCGAAATCCAAAATTAGTTATCTGACCTAAAATATATGATTTTGGGGTAGAACTAGCTACTTTATCCTACCGCCAAAGATGGATCTGAAAAGGCCCCTTCGACGACAGAAGTGATCCAGACCATCGGACCTTAAATCGGGCGTATCTCACAATCCGGAATAAGTTATCTGATGTAAAAGATATGATTTTGGGGTAGAACGAGCTACTTTAGCCTTCCTCCAAAGACGTATCTAAAAATGCCTGGTCGATGACAGATGTGATCCAGACCATCGGACTTTAAATCGGGCGTATCTCACAATCGGGAATGAGTTATCTGACGTAAATATATGATTTTAGGTAGTAGAACGATCAACTTTAGCGTACCGTCGAAGATGGATCTGAAAAGGTCCGGTCGATGATAGAAGTGATCCAGACCATCGGACCTTAAATCGAGCATATCTTGCAATCCGGAATGATTTATCTGATGTAAAATATATGATTTTGGGGTTGAACGAGCTAATTTAGCCTAACGCGAAAGATGGATCAGAAAAGGCTTGGTCAATGACAGAAGTGATCCACACCATCGGACCATAAATCGGGCGTATCTCGCAATCCGGAATGAGTTAACTGACGTAAAATATATTATTTTTGGGTAGAACGAGCTACTTTAGCCTACCGCCAAAAGATGGTTTCGAAAAGGCTCGATTGACGACAGAAGTTGTCCAGACCAACAAACCTTAAATCGGGAGTATCTTGCAAACCAGAATGAGTTATCTGTCGTAAAATATATGATTTTGGGATAAAACGACCTACTTTAGACTTCCGCCAAAGATGGATCAGAAAAGGCCCGGTCGATGACAGAAGTGATCCAGACCATCAGACCTTAAATTGGGCGTATCTCGTAATCCGGAATGTGTTATATGACATAAAATATATGATTTTGTGGTAGAACGAGCTACTTTAGCCTACCTCCAAAGATAGATCTGAAAAGGCCCGGTCGACGACAGAAGTGATCCAGACCATTGAACCTTAAATCGGACGTATTTCGCAATCTGGAATGAGTTATCTGACATAAAATTATGATTTTGGGGTAGAACGAGCTACTTTAGCCTACCGCCAAAGATGGATGGAAAAAGGCCCAGTCGGCGAAAGAAGTGATCCAGACCATCGGACCTTAAATCGGGCGTATCTCGTAATCCGGAATGAGTTATCTGACGTAAACTATTTGATTTTGTGGTAGAATGAGCTACTTTAGCCTACCGCCAAAGACGGATCTGAAAAGGCCCGGTCGACGACAGAAGTGATCCAGACCTCGGATCTTAATTCAGGCGTATCTCGCAATCCGAATGATTTATCTGACATAAAATATATGATTTTGGGGTAGAACGAGCAACTTTAGCTTACCATTAAAGATGGATTAAAAAAGGGTCGATCGACGACAGAAGTGATCCAGACCATCGGACCTTAAATTGGGCGTATCTCGCAATCCCGAATGAGTTATCTAACGTAAAATATATGATTTTGGGGTAGACCTAGCTACTTTATCCTACCGCCAAAGATGGATCTGAAAAGGCCCGGTCGACGACAGAAGTGATCCCGACCATCGGACCTTAAATCGGGCATATCTAGCAATCCGAAATGATTTATCTGACGTAAAATATATGATTTTGGGGTATAACGAGCTACTTTAGACTTCCGCCAAAGATGGATCAGAAAAGGCCCGTTCAACGACAGAAGTGATCCAGGCCATTGGACCTTAAATCGGGCATATCTCGCAATCCGGAATTATTTATCTAATGCAAAAGATATGATTTTTGGGTTGAACGAGCTACTTTAGGCTACCGCCAAAGACGGAATTAAAAAGGCCTGGTCAACGACAGAAGTGATCCACACCATCGGACCATAAATCGGGCGTATCTCGCAATCCGGAATGAGTTATCAGACATAAAATATATGATTTTGTGGTAGAACAAGCTACTTTAGCCTACCGCCAAAGATGGTTCTAAAAAGGCCCGGTTGACGACAGAAGCTGACCTTAAACCAGGAGTTTCTAGCAAACCGGAATGAGTTATCTGAAGTAAAATTTATGATTTTGGGGTAGAACGAGCTACTTTAGACTTTCACCAAAGATGGAACAGAAAAGGCCCAGTCTACGACAGAAGTGATCCAGACCATCGGACCTTAAATTAGACGTATCTCGCAATCCAGAATGAGTTATCTGACATAAAATATATGATTTTGTGCTAGAACGAGCTACTTTAGCCTACCTTGAAAGACGATTTGAAAGGGCCCGTTCGACGACAGAAGTGATCCAGACCATCGAACCTTAAATCGGGCGTATCTTGCAATCTGGAATGAGTTATCTGACATAAAATATATGATTTTGGGGTAGAACGAGCTATTTTAGCCTACCGCCAAAGATGGAGGTAAAAAGGCCCAGTCTACGAAAGAAGTGATCCAGACCATCGGACCTTAAATCGGGCGTATCTTGCAATTCAGAATGAGTTATCTGACGTAAACTATTTGATTTTGCGGTAGAATGAGCAACTTTAGCCTACCACCAAAGATGGATTCGAAAAAGCCCCGGTCGACGACTAGAGTGATCGAGAACGTCGGACCTTAAATCGGGGGTATCTTACAATCCGAAATGAGTTATCTGACGTAAATTATATGATTTTGGGTTAGAACGAGCCACTTTATAGCCTACCGCCAAAGATGGATCTGAAAAGGCCCCTTCGACGACAGAAGTGATCCAGACCATCGTACCTTAAATCGGGCGTGTCTCGCAATCCGGAATGAGTTATCTGACGTAAAATATATTATTTTGGGGTAGAACGAGCTACTTTAGCGTACCGCCAAAGATGAATCTGAAAAGGCCCGGTCAACGACAGAAGTGATCCAGACCATCGGACCTTAAATCGGGTGTATCTAGTAATTCGGAATGAGGTATCTGACATAAAATATATGATTTTGTGGTAGAACAAGCAACTTTAGAGAACCGTCAAAGTAGGATCTTAAAAGGCCTAGTGGATGACAGAAGTAATCCAGACCATCGGACCATAAATTGGGCGTATCTCGCAATCCATAACTAGTTATCTGATGTAAAATATATGATTTTGGGGTAGAACGAGCTACTTTAGCCTACCACCAAAGATGGATGAGAAAAGGCCCGGTTAACGACAGAAGTGATCTAGTCCCCCGGACATTAAATCGGGCGTATCTCGCTATCAGGAATGAGTTATCTGACGTAAAATATATGATTTTGGTGAAGAACAAGCTACTTTAGCCTACCTCCAAAGAAGGATCTGAAAAGGCCCGGTCGACGAAAGAAGCGATCCAGACCATTGGACCTTAAATCGGGCGGATCTCGCAATCTGGAAAGAGTTATCTGACATAAAATATATGATTTTGGGGTAGAACGAGCTACTTTAGCCTACCGCCGAAGACAGATCTAAAAAGGCCCGGTAGATGACAGAAGTGTTCCAGACCATCGGATCTTAAATCGGGCGTATCTCGCTATCAGGAATGAGTTATCTGACGTAAAATATATGATTTTGGTGTAGAACGAGCTACTTTAGCGTACCTCCAAAGACGGGTCTGAAAAGGCCCGGTCGACGAAAGAAGTGATCCAAACCAACGGACCTTAAATCGGGCAGATCTCGCAATCTGGAAAGAGTTATCCGACATAAAATATATGATTTTGGGGTAGAACGAACTACTTTAGCCTACCGCCGAAGACGGATCTAAAAAGGCCCGGTAGATGACAGAAGTGTTCTAGACCACCGGATCTTAAATCGGGCGTATCTCACAATCTGAATGAGTTATCAGACTTAAAATATATGATTTTGAGGTAGAACGAGCAACTTTAACCTACCGCCAAAGATGTATCAGAAAAGCCTCGGTCGACGACAAGAGTGATCCAGACCATCGGACATTAAATCGGGTGTATCTCGCAATATGGAATGAGTTATCTGACGTAAATTATATGATTTTAAGGTAGAACGAGCCACTTTATCCTACCGCCAAAGACGGATATGAAAAGGCCTGGTCGACGACAGAAGTGATCCACACCATAAGACCTTAAATCAGGCATATCTCGCAATCCGAAATGAATTATCTGATGTAAAATATATGATTTTGGGGTAGAACGATCAACTTTTGGCTACCGCCAAAGATGCATCAGAAAAACCCCAGTCGATGACAGGAGTGATCTAGACCATCGAACCTAAAATCGGGCGTATCTCGCAATCCGGAATGAGTTATCTGACATAAAATATATGATTTTTTGCTATAACGAGCTACTTTAGCCTACCTCCAAAGATGGATCTGAAAAGGCCCGGTCGACGACAGAAGTGATCCAGGACATCGGACCTTATATCGGGCGTATCTCGCAATCCAGAATGAGTTATCTAACGTAAAATATATGATTTTGGGGCAGAACAAGCTACTTTAGCGTACCGCCAAATATGGATATGAAATGACACGGTTGACGACAGAAGTGATCCAGACCATCGGACCTTAAATCGGGCGTGTCTCGCTTTCCGGAATGAGTTATTTGACGTAAAATATATGATTTTGGGGTGGAACGAGCTACTTTAGCAGACCGCCAAAGTTTGATCAGAAAAGGCTCAGTCGACGACAGAAGTGATCCAGATCATCGGTCCTTAAATCGGGCGTATGTCGATATCCGTAATGAGTTATCTGAGGTAAAATATATGATTTTGGGGGTAGAACTAGCTACTTTCGCCTATCGCCAAAGATGGATTTAAAAAGGCCCGGTCGACAACAGAACTTATCCGGGCCATCGAACCTTAAATCGGTCATATCTCGCAATCCGGAATGAGTTTTCTGACGTAAAATATATGATTTTGCGGTAGAACGAGCTACTTTAGGCTACGGCCAAAGATGGATCTGAAAAGGCCCCATCGACGACAAAAGTGATTCAGACCATCGGACCTTAAATCGTGTGTATCTCGCAATCCAGAATGAGTTATCTGACATAAAATATATTATTTTGGGGTAAAACGATCTACTTTAGCCTACCGCCAAAGATGGATTAGAAAAGGCCCGGTCGATGACAGAAGTGATCTAGACCATCAGACCTTAAATTGGGTGTATCTCGCAATTCGGAATGAGTTATCCGACGAAAAATATATGAGTTTGGGGTAGAACGATCTACTTTAGCCTACCGCCAAAGATGGATCAGAAAAGGCCCGGTCGACGACAGAAGTTATCCAGACCATCGAACCTTAAATCGGACGTATCTCGCAACCTGGAATGAGTTATTAACATAAAATATTGATTTGGGGGGGTAGAACTAGCTACTTTAGTCTACCGCCAAAGATGGATCTAAAAAGGCTCGGTCATCGACAGAAGTGATCTAGACCATTGGACCTTAAATCGAGCGTATCTTGCAATCCGGAATGAGTTATCTGACGTAAAATATTTGATTTTGTGGGTAGAGAACGAGCTACTTTAGCCTACTGTCAAAGACGGATCTAAAAAGGCCGGTCGACGACAGAAGTGCTCCAGACCATCAGCTCTTAAGTCAGGTGTATCTCACAATCAGGAATGTGTTATCTGACGTAAAATGTTTGATTTTGGGGTAGGTAGAACAAGCTACTTTAGTCGACCGCCAAAGACTGATCTTGAAAAAATCCCAGTTGACGACAGAAGTGATCCAGACCATCGGACCTTAAATCGGGCGTATCTCGCAATCTAGAATGAGTTATCTTACGTAAAATATATGATTTTGGGGTTAGAACGGGGGTACTTTAGCCTACCACTAAAGATGGGGGAGAAGGCCAGGTTGACAAACAAATTGATGCTGACTATCAGACCTTAAAGGGTGTATCTGGCAATCTGGAATGAGTTAGCTGACGTAAAATATATGATTTTGGGGTAGTAGAACGAGCTACTTTAGCCTACTGTTAAAGACGGATCTAAAAAGGCCCGTCGACGACAGAAATGACTCAGACCATCCGACCTTAAATCGGGAGTATTCGTAATCCGGAATGAGTTATCTGACGAAAAATATATTGGTTTTGGGGTAGTAGAACGAGTACTTTAGCGTACCGCAAAAGATGAATTTGAAAAGGGACGGTCGACGACAGAAGTGATCTAGACCATCGGACCTTAAATCGGGCGTATCTCGAAATCCGGAATGAGTTATTGGCGTAAAATATATGATTTTGGGGGTAGAAGGAGCTACTTTAGACTTTCGCCAAAGATGGATCAGAAAAAGGCCGGTCGAAGACAGAAGTGATCCAAACCATCGGACCTTAAATCGGGCATATTCGCAATCTGGAATGAGTTCTCTGACATAAAAATATATGATTTTGGGGTTGAACGAGCTACTTTAGCGTACTGCGAAAGAGGGATCAGAAAAAGGCCCAGTCGACGACAGAAGTGATCCAGACCATCAGACCGTAAATCGGGCTTATCTCACAATACGGAATGAGTTATCTGATGCAAAATTTATGATTTTGGGGTAGAACGAGCTACTTTAGCCTACCGCTAAGATGGATCTGAGAAGGCCCGGTCGACTACAGAAGTTATCTAGACCGTCGGACATTAAATTCGTCGTATCTCGCAATCCGAAATGAGTTATCTGACGTAAAATATATAATTTTGGGGTAGAACGAGGTACTTTAGCCTATCGCCAAAGACGGATCAGAAAAGGCTTGGTCGACAACAGAAGTGATCCAGACCATCGGACCTTAAATTGTGCGTATCTTGAAATCCGGAATTAGTTATGACTTAAAATATATGATTTTGGGGTAGAACGGGCTACATTATCCTACTGCCAAAGATGGATCTGAAAAGGCACAGTCGACGATAGAAGTGATCCAGACCATGGACCTTAAATCGTGCGTATCTCACAATTTGTAATGAGTTATTGACATAAAATATATGATTTGGGGTTGAACGATCTACTTTAGCCTACTGCCAAAGTCGTATCTAAAAGGCATGGTCGACGACAGAAGTGATCCAGACCATCGGACTTTAAATCGGGCGTATCCTGCCATCCAGAATGAATTATCTGACGTAAAATATATGATTTTGGGGTAGAATGAGAAACTTTAGCGTACCGCCAAAGATGGATCTGAAAAGGCTGGGTCGACGATAAAAGTGATCCAGACCATCAGACCTTAAATCGGGCGTATCTCGTAATCCGGATGAGTTATCTGACGTAAAATATATGATTTTGGGGGTACAACGACCTACTTTAGCCTACTACCAAAGACGGATCTAAAAAGGCTTAGTCGACAACAGAAATGATCCATACCATCAGACTTTAAATCGGACATATCTCGCAATCCAGAATGAGTTATCTGACCTAAAATATATGATTTTGGGAGTAAGAACGATCACTTTAGCGTACCGCCAAAGATGGATCTGAAAAGGCCCGGTCGACGACAGAAGTGATCCAGACCGTCGGACATTAAATTGGGCGTATCTCGTAATCCGGAATGAGTTATCTGACATAAAATATATGATGTTGGGGTAGAAGGAGCTACTTTAGCCTTCCGCCAAAGATGGCTCAGAAAAGGCCCGGTCAACGACAGAAGTGGATCCAGACCATCGGACCTTCAATCGGGCGTATCTCGCAATCCGAAAATGAATTATCTGATGTAAAAATATGATTTTGGGGTAGAATGAGCTACTTTAGCGTACCGCGAAAGATGGATCGAAAGAGGCCGGTCGACGACAGAAGTGATCCAGACCATCGGACCTTAAATCGGGGGTATCTCGCAATCCGGAATGAGTTACCTGACGTAAAATATCTAATTTTGGTGGGGTAGAACGAGCTACTTTAGCCTAACGCCAAAGATATATCAGAAAAGGCCCGGTCGACGATAGAAGTGATCCAGACCATCGGAACTTAAAATCGGGCGTATCTCGCAATCCGAAGAGTGAGTTATCTTTCGTGAAATATATGATTTTGCGGTAGAACGAGCTACTTTAGCCTACTGCCAAAGATGGATCTGAAAAGGCTCAGTCAAGACAGAAGTGATCTAGACCATCGGACATTCAATCGGGCGTATCTCGAAATCCGGAATAAGTTATCTGACGTAAAATATATGATTTTGAGGTAGAATGAGCTACTTTAGCTTACAGCCTAAGATGGATCTAAAAACGCCCCGTCGCGAGAGAAGTGATCCAGACCATCGGACCTTAAATCGGTCGTATCTCGAAATCTCGGAATGAGTTTATCTAACGTAAAAATATATGATTTTGGGGTAGAATGAGCTACTTCAGCGTATCGCCAAAGATGGATAAAAAAGGCCCCAATCGACGCAGAAGTAATCTAGACCATCAGACAGTTAAATGGGTGTATCTCGCAACCCGGAATGAGTTATCTGATGAAAAAATTATGATTATAGGGTTTAGAACGAGCTACTTTAGCCTACCAAAGATGGATCTGAGAAGGCCCGGTCACGACAGAAGTGATCCAGACCATTGGACCTTAAATCGGTCGTATCTCACAATCCGGAATGAGTTATCTGATGCAAAATATATATTTTGGGTAGAACGAGCTACTTAGCCTCCCACCAAAGACGGATCAG
>JAJHSJ010000019.1:22856357-23258323 GCA_021015155.1 Magnolia officinalis
GGACGGAAGAGATTAGATTACTACGGCAAATAGTCAAATGCAAATGCAAGAAGTAAGCATACATGATAATCCTACGGCATTTAACAACCAATTCCAACATGCATATCATTTGAGCATATTATTCACCACATATAACATGATATTCTACATATACATTGGCTACACAAAACATACAATTGTAATTAAAGCTATATGAAGAAAAGTATACATATGGCTAAGGTAGTTGAGAATCCTATCTCAACAACCCTTGTAAATACAAAGCATCAAACAATTACTCATACAGGCATTTTGTCAAACACTTAGACTACATATTACGCATACGTGTAATATATTAGTTTCAACAGACATTAGGGCAAATCCTTTTACAAAGGAGCTGCCACTCATACAACGATCATATCTTCTTAATTTACAAGCATGTCAAGCACAAATCATATTTCCATAATCGTTCAAACATTTCAACAAATATATAGAATGCATAATATTCAACATAATTTATATATATACGTGTAATACACGGAGGACACCCTATCTAAACACATGTGATAGCAATCAAGTCAATCATAAATCATTACTGATATTGAAAACATTGAAAACCATAACCTAAGCGTTTATAGTCCGCACCTTTCGTCGGTAGACTCATAACGAGCTCAGTTTGAACAACATGCCCTAGTCTACGGCACAACGGCTACCTATAGCATAAAGTAATTTAGCTATCCCATATATATATATATATATATATATATATATATATAAAACTATAATGGCCAACATGTATGGCCGGGGTATGTAGGCGATTTTTGTGGTCGCCGCCATTTAAAGAAAGGAGCGCCGCCAATATTAATTTCTGCCGGTTTGTGTACACTTGAAAAGTAGATAAATAAATAAAAACTAACTCATTTCTCATTCTGTCTCCACCCCCGCAGGACTCCACATTCTTCTTCTTGACAGTGCAAGAGCTCGAAGAGATCGATCTAACTTCTATTGAGATCGAGAGACAGAGTCATTGGGCATTTGGATGGAAAGCTCCCGTGTGCCCCCCCCCCCCCCTCTCTCTCTCTCTTTGATGGCGATACCATGGTCGCTGACCTTCTTCAGATCCACTCGCCCTCTCTTCACAGCCCCCACCATCTGTACGATCGCATCTTCTTAGCCGTCATCACCTTCCAACCATCTCAACAACCATCCTTTTCACTTCCCAACCTTCACTCCCCAACAAATCCCATCCCTTCATCACCACTCCTAGGAAAACCCCACGACCGAGGGTTGAAAATCATAGCCGCCCACTTCAACATCTCATTTCCACCTCTCATCTCTCCTTACGATCATTGGGGAATATGGACCTCGCTATTCATAGCTGGTGCATTCGGCCTCTGGTACTACTTCCCACTCATCGATCCTGCCTTGATTCATTTCTCCTTTCTTCTTTTTATTTTGAGATTTTGATTCAAAGATGTTTGTTTTGAAATGGGATGGGAAGGCGGAGAAGACGAAAGTGCTGAGGTCACTGAGAGACGCCCTGGTCAGCACTCTGGTGGCGCTCGCCATGACCAATCTCAGCATCATTGCTAGTGAGGTCCCGGCGTATTATGTTGTCTTGGAGTATCTGCTGCCCGTTGCCATTCATTTGCTGCTCTTCAGAGCAGATCTACATTGGATCCTACAGTCCATTGGGACGCTGCTTTTGGTCTTCTTGCTTGGATCAGGTAACTCTTATTAGCGAATGGTAGGGCTTTTGAAAGTGCTTTACTTTAGAAATCTACTAAAATTGTATATGCCATCGTGGCCCCACCATGAAGATCGCCTCGTGCAGACATTAGGTTGGTACACTTGTCAGGTGGGCCACACATGTACATTAGTTTTAGACTGTTGTCAAGTCTGATCTATATCTTTAGTGTTTCTGTATGTGGTGGCCCACTTGTTTGGTGGATTGATCTAATTTTTATGTCAGGTGATCTTCATTGTTTTGGTCTTATGTATGCATAGTGTTGAGTGTTCTGGGCACGACTCATTTGCACATGAACTAGGTTCAGGACTAAATCCATAAGTAGATTTTAACCGAATAAGGTCTTTTATTAGATGTTTCTTTTATAATTAGAATTAAGGAGACATAATGATTAAAAAGAGAAAGTAAAAAAACAATGATAAAAGAAGGGTAAAAGATAGGATTGAAGAACGTTTCAATGTTGCTACCTTTAAGGTTGCCCCATACTATTATATCAGTTTGCAAGTGGGTTAAAAGCAAACCTGCCTCCAGGATACAACAAGCCCAACCTCTCGATCTGAGAATTGTGTCCTTATATTTACAAAATCGAAGTGGGTGCCTACCAGACACAACAACCTCAAATATGCCCAAGAATAAGAGAAATTACTAAGTTGTGTCATTCATAATAGGATTACAAAATAGCAGAAAACTGAATCTTGGTCTAAGAAAGCAGTAGAGGTTTGAGAGACAGGAAGAGAGAGAGAGAGGAGAGGCTTAGAGTCTTTGGAGCATATTCAGCCACTCTGAATAGATACAGACCCCTTCTGATGCTTTTTGATGGGTTTGCTATATTTAGAAATTTGCCATCTCCCCAATTCAAATTACAATGATCTCTAGATCCAACCAATATAATCACACCTAATCGACTCAGGGGCACAATCCAACAGTCTGATCAAGCAAGTGCAAAGTGTACTTCAAGCGCCCTTCCTCGTGCACGCACCACGATGGCCTGAGGAACTCATGTGCCTGCTGATGGGGTTGCTAAGCACCTATGAGCAAACACAGTAAGGCTTGCATATGAGAATACTATACTAGAAAATCAACCTTTTATGAAGCTTAAAATATTCCCATGTATTTCTGATGTGGGACTATTTTAAAAGACAAAAAAGGAGAGAGATGCAAAACACACAAAGTCCTTTTCATGAAAATAAAACCACACCTTTTCTCATCTTTTCAGAATTTCCATTTTCTTATTTTAATACAAATTCATCATTGTTTTCATATCTACAAAATTGGCATTGAGTTTTAATCAAATAAGCGGTCCATTTACTTGTTTATTTATTTTGAAAAACACTGAAATAAACTGTATTTAATCATCGAGCTATTTTAATTTTTAAGGTTTTTACCTTCATTACTGACGCAGGGATGAACGTGATGAGGTCAATCATCGTCTTCCTTAAGGATAACTACTCCGAATCTACGGAGCTTCTCTGGACTCCTCACAGAGACTTCTCAAATCCACGAGGAAAGAAAGCAAGAGAATACAAATAAATTCTAATAAAATTTGAAATTGATTAATGAATGAATAAAAATGAGTTCACAACCCTTTAAATAAGGGAACCAAGCATTAGGAAAGAAATCAGAATCAAACTACAACTAAAACTCCTATAATCCACGACTTATTATAAATAGTAAACTTACTATATATAGACGGTCGTGATGTCTACTAGTGCGCAAGGTTTTCGGCCAAAAATAGTAAGTGTCCTATTTGGCTTAACCAAGCCATTCTCCTAATTATTCTAAGCACTTTTCATGTTGGACACAACTCCTAAAGCCCAACGGATGAAGAGTTATAATCAAACTAAGACTTATTATTTATAGTAAAAATGAAAATAAAACAGGGAAACGACCGTCGATCCAGGGGTATTTCGCAAATCCGAGCTGCGCAACCTGGCGTTGCAAGTTGGTTGGCTAAATTATCTAGTTCTACCCCAAAATCGTATATTGTACGTCAGATAACTCATTTTGGATTGCGAGATACGCCCTATCTAAGGTCCAACGGTCCGGATCACTTCTGTCGTCGACTGGGCCTTTTCTGATTCATCTTAGCCATGAAACTATTCGCGACCCACTCTACATTAGTCCCCTCCACTTCAAAAGATCTGGTCCTCGAGTTCTCATCCTACGCTGGTTCATGAAACTCGGTCAGGTCCGCTACGTTGAAAATCTGTGAGATCGCCATGTCATCTGGAAGATCAATAACAAAAGCGTTGTCATTGATCTTTCAGATGATTGGTACTAGGCCAATCTTTTTATTCTTCAACTTGTTGTACATTCCGGTCGGCAATCGCTCCTTGCACAGATGAACCATTACTTGGTCGCCCACCTCGAACACCTTTTGTCGCCGATGTTTTCCCGCTTGCTCCTTGTACTTTTCGTTCGAGGCATGTAGCTTAGCCTGCACTTCCGCATGGATGCCCATGATCTTGTCTGCCATATGTTCTACTACAATGCTCGTGCCTAGGTGCTTAGGCAGAGGGACCAAGTCAAGTGTATGGCGAGGCACTCGTCCGTTGATAATCTAGAACGACGATTTTCCTGTCGAGCGGTTCACCATATTGTTGAATGCAAACTCTGCTTGAGACAAGGCTAAGTCCCACTGCTTCGGCTTTCCTCCTGTAATATTGCAAAGGAGGTTTCCCAACGTGAGATTCACAAATTCGGTCTGCCCATCAGTCTGTGGGTGGTAAGCACTGCTGAATTGGAATCGTATATCGAATCGAGTCCACAAAGTCAGCCAAAAGTGGCTAATGAACTTTGTGTCACGATAAGTAGTAAAGGTCTTGGCGACCCCGTGTAGCCGTACGACGTCCCTGAAGAATAGATTCACCACGTGTGTTACATCGAGGGTCTTCTTGCATGGGATAAAGTGCCTCTTGATGGTCCTTAGGAAGATTTGTCAATGGACCCGTGCTTATGCATTTCATGTCGTTCAACTCGATGTGCGCTCGTGCTAGTCGAGCCGTCAAACAACCCGATTTGCCGATGTATGTTAACCATGTATGGTCACTTCTGCTTGAACCTAGGGTACCAAACTCACCAGTGAAATCCCTGTTAACCTTGGTACCTTGATCCGCTAAGACTCATGAGCCGGACATGGTGGTATGGACACCGTGGTCGAGCTGTCGGCCTACGCTGTGGCGACGAGCTTCCTCGTAGTGACCATTGAGCAACCCAGACTCGTGAGCCGAATACGGTGGTATGGGACACTGTATTCGAGTTGTCGGCCTACACTGATAAGGTGACGAGCCCTTTGTAGTGACCTCGAGCATACTCTGAGACTGCGGTGAGGCGACGAGCCTTTCCGTAGCAACTAGAGTATAACTAGGCCTGTACTGATAAGGCGACGAGCCCTTTGCAGTGACCTAGAACTGTATCATCGTATGAGTTTACTAGGACTGACGACCCTGGAATGGATCCTTATTGAGAAGTGATATAAGGGAGGTACCTTAGTTTCCCAATCCTGTTGTATGAAAATGACTAATAAAGAACTTGGTAATCACGTTCATGCACCGCATTACGTGTGCGTTTGGCGTTGATGGTCAAGCACTGAGGGAGTGTGGCATGCCACGATTGTAAGAAGGAGTCACTGAGGGAGCGTAGGCGAGGGCATGCATCATACATACATACCATACTTGCATTAATAAGAGTACTTAGGGATGTGTGATTTACTGCTTTATCATTATCGCTTGATTGAATTGATAACATGTTAACCTTTGTTTTATTGTTCCACTGAGTTGATCACTCACTGTCACACTCCAAACTCGGGGATCGGGCTCACAAAATTCCCGATCGCCGAATCCGGCGCCGACAGCCTCCGTAGAACCCCATTCTCGACTCCCAGCGCCCATTCGCCAGGTTCCGATCCTGGGATGCTACGAGGAGGATTTATATATCAGTTTGAATCATAATCAGCATAACCAAAGGCATAACCCACAAACAACAACCAAAAAGTCCATCGCATTTCCACTACGATAAAAAAACTTTACAAGTACAATGAGCATAAAGGGAAATATAATGAGAATAGACAAGAAGTTCCAAAAGATCTGCTCTGCGCTCTCGCCTCAGTGCTGCTGCGTCCTCGCGTCACCTGCACGCAATTGTCGTGCATAAGCTTTATGGAAAGCTTAGAGGGTGGTGAAAGTGTGTGCATAAGGTAGTAATGCAGGTACACAGTATCAGAGTAAAGCGGAACATGCTGATGAATCCATGAATACCACTAGCCGTACCAAGGCTATGCGATGCAAGGCATGAATGACGTCGGCCATACCAAGGCCATGCAATGCGAAATGCAACTCAAGCATACAAATCATCATCTGAGTCCACATATCAGTACAGTTCAAATCTTGAATATCACCGGGGTCTTGTACACTCTAAACCAGATTGCCGCCCCATCGCGCGCAATAAGGTAAGTGGAAGAGACCTCACTATCCGTCTGCCAATATCGGGCGCGTCTCGTCGATAGCGTACCCATTCCTGGAGCTGGTCAAACTCAGCCTAGCATTGCCCCTACTCTCGGGTGGGTAATTCCGCACCCCTTCCAACCGACCACGACACAGTGGAGAGCGCGACCGTCTGGTAATCGGTACTCGGCGCTCATGCACCCACTCGGTCTAGACGTTGGAGCAACCTCTTGGTACCATAAGGGTTTAGGAACTTTCACCCAGGGATATCTATAGCACCCCATGTAGAACAAGATTTTCGGTATCCAATCCTGCCAACCACGATACGCCTGTGGAGGCTATGGCCCTGATGTCGCTAGGGCGTACAGTAACCACATCACACAATACCAATGCATGAAACACACTATCCAATCATGCAGCAATCCTGCGCGTATCGTGTGCTCATGTAGGGCAACACCGCCTAACCGGGAGCACCTAAACAACCTGCCCGAAGGCATATGCTATGATCAGTCACTTCTCATATCAAGCATACATATGATACGTATGATCATGAATCATGGAACTATACTACACATGTTATAAAGTAGCGAACTATTCTTGCAACGCAGATGGGCCTAGACATGGACGGCCTACACACAACCGGTACGGGCCTCTCAATGGCCCTAGGGAGAGTCATAGTGCGGACATTTAACCAACACTATACCTGCAATGTGGACGTCAAACCGACATCGCTCCCAAGGCATTATCTGTCGTAAACATCATTACATAAACTATGTAGGGATCACACATTGCAATGGACCTTAGGTACATCCCATTGGGCCTTAAATACATCGAATGGGCCGTGTCACATGGGCCTTATATTCATCAATAGGGCCACATCAATGGGCCGCACCAATGGGCCTTAAGTGCATTGCAATGGGCCATAACCCGTGGGCCTTAGAATGCATTAATGGGCCTAATCTCATGGGTCATATGTGTATCAGATGAGCCACACCAATTGGGCCCCATATGTACATCGAATGGGCCTTAACCCATAGGCCCTAACACATCTCAATGGGCCTTAACCCATGGTCCCCTACTATATCAAATGGGCCTCAATCCATGGGCCTTACATAAAACAAGGTGGGCCTTAACGGATAGCCCACAAATGACTAAGGTGGGCCTCATTCAGACATCAAAGTGGGCCCACTTGAAGTTTAGATCTGCCTCATTCTTTTAACTCAAGCCATAAAATGATATTTCAAAATGGATAGACGGGTCGGATGCATCATATGCATCATGGTGGGGGCTCATATGCGGGCCTACCATAATGTATATTATACATACATAATATATGTAATATATAAATACATAATATATGTAATATATAAATATATGGATATATATATACACATCAGCACACGCACACGCGCACACACACGCGCACACACACACGAGCACACATACTCACGCACACACAAAAGCACACCCACACACACACACCAGCACACACACGAGCACACCCAGGACGGTGGGGTTTTAAGAAAAAAAAAACATCACATTGGACTCCACCGTCCAGCAGACGGTGGAGTAAAGCACATACATCATAGTGGGTCCTATGTGGGGCCCACCTTAATGTTTTTATGCCATCCAACCCGTTGGTAAGGTCACCCGGACCTGGAAGAAGGGGAACCACAAGTTTTAGCTCGATCAGAAACTTCGGTGGGCCCCAAAAAGGGTTTCAATGGTAGACTTTCAATTCACACTGTTTCCCTTGGCGTGGGCCACCAGGACGCTGGATGGGCCTAATCTTTGGAGGGGGGCCCACTCCAGGGGGTGACCCACCTAGTGGACAAGTCGGATGACAAATAGACATCATGGTGGGGCCCACGGCTAGAGCCGTGGGTGACCCTGCTCGTCCGCCTAAAGGCAAGCGCAGGCGCTGCCTGCGCCCTCCTGACACACAGTAGCAACGCTGCTTCACCCTTTCTTCTTTCCTTTTTTTTTTTTTTTTTGTTTTCCCGCAGAAAATCACGTACGGGGCCCGCTACCGGAGGATCCACTCCGCCCATTGCGTTCTCAGGCCCGGAAGGCATCAAGCGAGTCCAAAGATCAAAAATTTTTGGGTGTGTAGATACAGCAAAGTGACTCCAAAAGGCTTTGGACAGTAGAACTATGGTTTTCAATGGTATGGCCCGCCTGAGTATCGGATTTACGTCATTTTTCGGCTCAACGCCTAAATTGAGCCAAGGAATGAGATGGACGGCGCGGATTGAATAGATATATCAAGGTGGGGTCCATACACGGGACCCACCCCAAGGGCAAGCTAATATTTGTGTTTTCATCTTGACGTCCAGCGTCTCTGGACACTGGACGGTGTGACGGATGTGGCCAAGCTTAGGTGGGCCACACATGATGGGTGGTGCCTGTACCACACACACAAGTGGGCGCCATGTATGCGTGGTTTGGATGGAATACGTACCTCATGGTGGGGTTTATTCAAGTGGACCACACAACCAAAACATGATAAAAGGAAAAAAATGAAATAGAGAGAGAGATAGAGAGAGATCGGTGAGTATGGAGGGACCCCGCCACTATGGGCCCCTCATACAAATGTACATCAAGGTGGATCCCACATTATGGGCCCTTAATCGACAAAAATGAAGGAAAACTAACGATCTACAATCACCCACTGCTTGATCTTCTTGTTCCCTCGGCTTGCCGGTCTCCTTGTGCTCCTCTTTGATGGTGGAGATGAGAAATGGAAGGCTAGGATGAGAGATGAGAGGGTGGAGAGGTGGGTCACACTTGTGGCTTGGAAGGAAATGGGGAGATGGCTCATACGTATGGTGCTCTCTCTTTTAGCTTGGGAATGGTTTTGCAATTGAAGAGAGAGAGGGTTGTTGTAAATGGAGAGGAGTGATGGATGGTTGATGTGGTGGTGATGGGGTGTAAGACACCTTTTTTGACTTTTTTGGCAAAAGGTGTAAGAAGGCATGTGTGTTGTAAGAACATTTTTGACTTTTGAGGCTTATTTGGGAAAAGGTGAAAGTGATGTGTACTTGACCCTTGATGGATTGATGGGTTGATGGATTGATGGATTGATGTGACACATCGTAGAGATTCTCTTGGGTTTTGCAACGCGCGGTGTTTTCCTCGCACCGAACGTTGGCCCACGTCTCTTGATCAGAGAGTCGGATCGGCGTGCGAATCGCGGCATCAGAACCGAGGCGACGGTGCGGTCGCAAGGATACAAGTCTTAGGTTGAGTCGACTCGGGTTAACGGCGTATGAATCAGGGTCATGCGCAGATACCGGTAAGGGTCGAAGGTTGCCGAAATTCGACCGGGAAGACCGCGGGAGTCTACGGAATGGTACGGTCTAGGATACGGGTCTTACAGCTCTCCCCTACTAATAAAAATTTCGTCCTCAAAATTTACGCAATCATCGTAACTAGTCATAACTCATGAGGAAGAAGAAACATAACGTCGCTATATAAAATCAGAGATAGCATACAAAATACAACTCATACTCTGTCATCAAAGAGATGGGGATAACGCTCTCGGATCTCGGCCTCACGCACCCAAGAAGCTTCCTCAACAGAATGGTGACCCCACTGAACCTTTACCAACGGGATGACCTTGGTCCGGAGGACCTGCTCCTTCCGATCCAGGATACGAACCGGCTGCTCAATGTAGGAAGCATCCTCACGTACCTCTGACGGCTGCCAATCAATAACAGGAACAATGTCTGACCCACATTTCCTTCACATGGAGACATGGAAAACGTTGTGGACGCCAGACAACTGAGATGGCAAGGCAAGCCGATAGGCCACGGCGCCAACGCGCCCAGTGATCTCAAAAGGTCCTATGAATCTCGGGGCAAGCTTGCCCTTCGCTCCAAATCGAACTATGCCCTTCATGGGCGAGACCTTGAGATACACATGGTCCCCTACATCAAACTCCAAGGGACGACGCCGACGATCAGCAAAACTCTTCTGCCGGCTCTGAGCTGTGCGCATCCTCTGCCTGATGATATCGATAGCCTCTGACGTCTCCTGCACAAGCTCGGGACCTAGGAGACGGCGCTCTCCAACCTCGGTCCAACAACTCGGTGATCTGCATGGTCTGCCATATAGTGCCTCAAAAGGAGCCATGCCGATGGTCGCCTGATAGCTGTTATTGTATGCGAACTCAGCCAATCGCAGATGCTCATCCTAGCTACCCCCGAAATCAATCGCGCAGGCCCGAAGCATATCCTCAAGGATCTGGTTGACCCTTTCGGTCTGGCCATCGGTCTGCGGATGGTACGCAGTGCTGAGCTGCAAATCAGTCCCCATCGCTCTCTGGAAGCTCCTCCAAAACTGAGACGTGAACCTCGGGTCTCGGTCAGAAACGATCGAGACTGGAACGCCATGCAGTCTCACAATCTCCTCGACGAACAATCTCGCAAGCCGGTCCATGGACCAAGTCGCACGCATCGCAAGGAAATGTGCCGACTTCGTCAGACGATCCACAACAACCCAGATGGAGTCATGACTGCGCTGAGTCCTCGGCAAACCCATAATAAAATCGGTCGACACGTGCTCCCACTTCCACATCGGGACACTCAACGGCTGCAATAGACCAGGGGGTCTCCGATGATCAGCCTTGACACGCTGGCACGTGTCACACTCGGCTACAAAACTAGCAATCTGGCGCTTCATCCCTGCCCAAAAGTACTGTCGCCTCATGTCACGGTACATCTTCGTCGAGCCAGGATGAATAGAAAAACGCGATCGATGCGCCTCGGTCATAAGATCTCTACATAGCTCAGGGATATCCGGGACGCTCAATCGGCCTCTGAAGCGAAGTCACCATCTGTACCAATCTGCCAATCTACCTGACTCTCAAATGCCGCATCAGCCCTATAACTCTGTAACGACTCATCAGCCTGCTGAGCCTCGATCACCCTTGCGACAAGAGAGGGTTGAATCGACATGCTCGATAACTGCACGATAGAAAACTGCAGGCCGAACTCAAAATCATACTCTGCCACATCCTCAAGCATCCGCCACTCCTGAATCATCATATGCGCCACCAGGCCTCGTGGCTGACGGCTGAGGGCATCCGCCACCACGTTTGCCTTGCCCGGGTGGTACTGAAGATCAAAGTCATAATCCTTCAAGAGCTCCATCCAGCGCCTCTGCCTCATGTTCAACTCAGATTGCGAGAAGAGGTACTTCAAGCTCTTGTGGTCGGAGAAGAGCTCGAACCTGACCCCATAGAGATAGTGCCTCCACACCTTCAGTGCGAAGACAACTGCAGCCAGCTCCAAATCATGCGTGGGGTAGTTCAGCTCATGAATCTTGAGCTGGCGAGACGCGAAGGCCACTGGTCTCCCGTGCTGCATCAGGACAGCACCCAAACCAATATGTGAGGCATCAGTAAATACAATAAATCCGTCACTCCCAGAGGGAAGAGTGAGGACAGGAGCACAACATTTGTACCTTCGAGAGTTCCAAGTTGATAGGATGATTAAGTCCCAGAGTGACAGAAGTTGGTATCAGAGCATAACTCGGGAATAACCAAGAACAACATTTCATATCTGCTATGGATGATTAAGTCCCAAGTCCGGATAGCTTAGCAATCTTTATTACCGACCCTTAACATTCGTACCTTCGAGAGTTCCAAGTTGATAGGCGCCTTCAATATTCCTGATGCCGTCCAGCGGAGCAGTGACCGGGGCGTCACACTCACTCCCACGTTACAGGATGGTGTTGCGCACACCAACCAGACCTGTCTTAGATGCAGGTGGTGACGATGCCTACGAGGCGGAACCAGACTTCGAGGAGGATTAGGAGGCCTTCTCTTATATGCAGACTTCAGGCAGGTTTTTGTGAGCCGTGGCCTAACTGACGGGACTTCTTTCTGGGATTATGAATAGAGGATACTACACATTTTGTATATTTTGAAATTACACTTGTAATCCTTGACCTGGCAATGCAAACATATGTTGGGGACATACACTGGTTTATACAGTTATATATATTCGTTTCAGTCTTCTGCTTGTGTATTATAACTGTCCCTGGATTATGTTTTATTGATTTGGCTTAATCTTATTCATGTTTCATGCACTAATACAGACAACATACAGTCATCATTTCATATGTTGCATAAGTGATGCGTTGGAACTCGGGAGTTAAGTTAATACTCGACCCCCGATTTTCAGGGCGTTACACGGATCTAGAGGAGTTTCCAGCCGTACTCGAACTTTCATTTCCCCCATTTTTAATGCACGAAACCCCACAAACCCAAACCCTACTCTCATTCTTCCTCTCCCTCCATATCTGATCGATGGAAGCGTCAGACCCCTCGCATCAGACGCAGTGCATCATCTTCCTCATCGATCTCCATCAACTCTTCCACCTCCAAAACCCTAACCCTTACATCTCCTCCATTCTCTCCTCCTCCAAAACCCTCATTTCCTTCTCTCCTCTCCCCTCCTCTCTCTTCGCTTTGAAGCTCTTCTTCTCTTCTCTTTCTCTCTCCTCTCCTCTCCACATCCAAAATCCACCGCCTTCTTGGCAAATCTGCCACTTTCATCTCCTTCAATTCCCCATCTCAAACCCTAATCTCTCTTTCCCAGGCACTAATCTCTCTCTCTCTCTCTCTCTGCTGTCTCTTCCCTTCCCCCAACGTCGTCGGTGATCGCGTCTCTCCGTCCTGCACGTCGTTCACCGCCGGATCGCTACGCCAGATCACCCATGACTATGCCTAGGAGCCTCGGATTCTAGATCTGAAAGGTACGTCTTATCTCGATGTCTTTGTCGTTCGTTCGAATCTGGTCATTCTCTTTTATATTGGTACGCTATTGGATATTCCATTTTTGCATAAAGCCCCAGGGCTTCATGTCTCTTCATTTCCTTCCCCATTCACTACGTTTCGATGAAGCCTCGATCTATGGCTGGGATTCCTAAAACCCAAATGCAAGGACTGATTTGAATGTGTGCAGATCTGTTCTCTGGATTTTGTAGCAATTTTGGGTAATGTAGTTGGGTTTTTTTAATAACCATTTGTTCTCTTTTTCTCTGAATTTTTAGTTTTTGTTTTCTTTTGTTCTCTCTCTCTCTCTCTCTCCTCTCTCTCTCTCTCTCTCTCTCTCTCTCTCTCTCTCTCTCTTTTATGTCTTATTTGGTTACGAAATTTGGGACTTCTAATTCCCAATTGAAGGTTTGAATTGTTCTTTTCAGTTTTGCTGAATTTTTAGTGTGTTTTTCAAGTCTCTTATCTGGTTTGAAATATGCACGTTAACCATTTGAAGAAATGCTTCAACCAAGATCCCTTTCAGTTCTTTTGAGTATTTTAGCTAAGTTGTATATCAATGTTTTGTAGTATGCTTGCCATTAGATACTATATTGGTAAATTGTAGCATTTTTTATAATTTGCAATAATTTCTTTTTATATTTTTTTTTTGCACAAGATTTTAAAGGTTGGCTTGCTTCCAACACTAGTCTGGGTAAAGGTGTGTTGATATCAGGTGGGCAGCCATTCACCAAACCTTTGCCAAACAAATCATCGGTATCCATTTTTTGAATCTACTAGTGATACAAGGTTTGTAAATTTGACCCTAAATTGCCAGGACAACAATATGATGACAATAATCACAATTTGGCAAGGTGCAAGCTGACAAACCTGAACTTGCATTTAACTAGAAATAGTCAAATCACGTTCTCCATGAGTAACATTAAAGATGAAAAATGATTATTGCTTGAACTAGTGCAAGCACCTCTCATCATCATGCTAGTCATTAAATATATGGCCATGTCACGTTCTCCATAAGTAACATTAACATTAAAGATGAAACAAGGATTTCTCATTTCCTGTATTTTCTTTGGCCATGTCATCAGTGATGACATCAACACTATTGCAATGATATCATCCATAATAACATGGCCTGATGAAAATGTAGTAAATGGGAATTTCCTGTTTCCAATAGCAGAGGATCTGGATTCATAAGCTATATAGTTTTATGTGTGCTTACCAACATGCAATGTAGATTTACCTCACAAGACTAGTGTTCTTTGGTTTTTTATACCACTAGCCCCCAACCCAACTACTCCATGGGCTTGTTTGGATTCTGGCAAAGTTGTGTCGCAACTAGTAGTCTATTTGCAATTGGAAAACAAATACTCTGTGCATCCTCTTGTATTTATCAGGGTTTGATGCAATTACAAATTATTTATCTGATATGGCATGGTTATACAATACAGTGATATGATTTGGAAAAAATAAAAAATCAATGGACTTATTTTAGTGGTTTTATTAAAATGTTTTAGCATTCTTTCAAACTACAATTTCTTCCGATCAGCAAAGTCTAGTTGCCAGGGGAGGATTTAGTTGTAGTCTCTGCCCTCTTTTGTTTCATCTCTAGCACATCTTGTGGATTTAAGCTGATTTAAGGTTGAGAATTTACTTTTCTGGTTCCAAGTAGTTGAATAGGTCCAGGATATGGTGTTTTCAACTCATTTGTGTTGATTTGTGGGGGTATTTGTGTTATATAATATTTTTGCTGCTCGGCCTAAATTAACAGTGTTTCAGTTCAGAACTGCATTCCATACAGGGACTTTGATTGATCTAGACGATTCAACCCCCATCTGACAACCTGTCCTTTTGTATTGGCTTGCAAGTGGATGGCTAAAAAACAAATATTGCCATTTGTCCACATGCAACTGGAAAAGCCTATCCAGTTTATGACTGAGATTTTTTATTTTTATTTTTGCATTCGTGTGTCCATTATTTATGTTCAATCATCTTGTCAGATGAACAATCTAGATTTTTTATGGTTTCTGAGGTATTAATTATAATTCAAGATTGGGTTTCTCTTTATGAATAATTTAGTATTGATCGGCTTGTTAGATTTTCCATGCTGAATTGGTAGATTTAATTAGTACAGTTTTTGGCTGATCAGCCGTGTTTAGGAAGAAGTGGTTTGGATGTGTTCGATGAATTTATAAAGGACAAGCTCTTTATTTTGTTCTTCTTTAGTTTGAATCACAAGTTGTAAATTGTTTAAGCTAAAATCTGTTTATAGCAAAATTTCAAAATTCTAGCTATTAGGCTGAAGTTTAGTTGCATGTAAATAAAATCATTTTTTTTTCATGCCTATTTTGATTAGTGGGGGATCAGAAAGGGATTTATGGAAGTGCACAACATGAACTGTCATTTGGTTCAAAATGGTTTAGGCCTCAAAAGCCCCTTTTGAGGGTGTGTCCAAATGAGCTCTCAGCATTCATAATGGGGAAGTAGCCCTCTAGTTGCAGTTACGTTTCTTTCAAATCCATCTTGAAAGCATTCATAATGAGTCCAAGCAGATACTGGTAAACTCATATCCTATATTATTCTTTCACAAATTTTCTATTGTTGACTAGTTTCATTTTCTTTAAAAAAAACCATTGCCTTATATTGTTTATGAATGTGGATTGCATTTTTTACTTATGAAGTAAATAGAAGGTTATCTTATTGGCATTTCAAAACTACTTCTTAATGCTGGGAACTAGCGTAATCATTCCATCATGATCCGGGTACTCAGGCTTTGATTTTGTGGTGCTGATTAGTGTCAGTGCCAAGCTTCTCAGCCTCTTGTGTGTGTTTCCAATAAGCATGGATGTGAAGGAGAAGTGGCACCCAAAGTTTAAATTGATGTGCTGAATTAGTTTCTACTATTCGCTACGAATTATAAATGTTGAATGTGTGAGTTAGGAACAAACAACTAGTTCCATTTTATGGATTTAGTTTGAGTTGATATATTGATTTAGTTTCTATTGTTTCAGTGTTTTGATATGAATGCCTTTTGATGATATTAGGTGCAAGAAATTCAAAATTTTGTATGTTCTTCTCAAATATTCCATCTCTCTCTCTCTCTCTCTCTCTCTCTCTCTCTCTCTCTCTCTCTCTCTCTCTCTCTCTCTCTCTCTCTCTCTATGAATTAATGTTTTCATCCCAGAAAATAGTAACATATATTCTAGAACAATGTTTCACATTCGTCCACTAATGTCCACAATGCCATCACCATGCTCCAATGATCCAGACATGTCACATGTGCAAGTATATGTGTGGAAGCCAGCCATGTGTCCATATGTGCCATTGTGCTGAATGTTTACGGGAGACAACTACCTGGGCATGTATCTAAATATCAATCACTAGGGATTTTTGTCCATATTTATTTTTGTTGTTGTTGATTTGGTCTCTTTTCTTAGTATGATCTGGGCTAGATCAATCACTAGGGAAACTGAGTTTAAGAGCATTACCGTTGGGGTATATGCCACCAAGAGCTTTGGTAAACCAACGCTCCCTACACTCAGCTTACAATGCCTCATGTGCCAAACTGTATGTATGTGTGACAACTCTGTTGTACATCGGGTGGGCTACTTGACTTATCAAGTGTGCAAGACGAACAAAATATTGCCAACTGTCAACTGCCTACTGTTATCTGTCTTAATGTTTTCCCAATCCTGATGTTTTGGCTAGGTCATTTATGTAGTACTGTAGGCATTTTAAGTAGAACTGTAGAGACATTTATGATTTCGTTGCTGCTTTTGTTGACATCTTCTTAACTTGAAGAATCATCCAATGGTTTCCATCAAGCTTGAATGAATCCTATGCCACATTTCTGCTGCTTGAAGCTGTGGTAAGTTGGCTTCTTCAGATTGTATCATGGAATCTGTCTAACAAATTAATTGAATGGTCGTATGCCAATTTTCTTATTTTCTTCTTCTCTGTTTGTTTTTTTTCCTTTTTCCTTTTTCTTTTGTTATTAGCGCCCCTTGATAAATAAATAAATAAATTAAAAAAAAAATAAGAAGAAGAAAAGGGAGTCATTTGATACTTGGGCAGAGTGTGCTGCTTGATATGCAGGCACTGAGAGTTGTATACATGTATAGTAACTCAAATTAAACTGCATAAACTTTTGAGTTCAATGTAACTGAGTAAAAATTCTCAAATCAGAATTGTTTGCAAATCCTAGCTTCTGATTAATGAACTCTTTTTTTTTTTTTTTTTTTTTTTGGGTTAGCTTGTTAGTACACACCTTACTGTTGGCCACACCTCACTTGGGAATCAATACCAAGACCTTAGTGTTGAAACGAAGTTATCTTCGCTCAGTCTACCACTTGAGTTATGGATCGGTGTGTATTGAACTCTTTTTTCCTGTATAGAACTGCTGGATATATTCACCAATCTTATAGTTATATTATTATTAAATAATAAGTTTAATTTTTTGCTTTATGATATGATCTAAAATGGACTAATAATTTGGACAGTTCAATTTGAAGTACTTGTATGCCATGTACACACTTTCTCAGTGCCTGTGTATCATCCAATATACTTCAACCAGAGTATCAAGGTTCTCCTCGTCAATCTGTTGCATGCACTTTTGGTTATTAGTTGGAAATTCTCATTTCACCTATTAGAAGAATTTGGTTTCTTGTTGTGTCACATTATACCACAATTACAGTGCCATAGCAGCAGCCCTATGGGGATCATGTCAGACGCACCTTGAGTTCAGACAGTGCAAGTAGTGGGACCCACTGTAAATGGGTTATAACCTAAAGTGGTCCTGTAAATGGGTTATAATCTGAAAATTACACTTAAAACTATGGTCGTACCTTGCAGATAGGTGTGCATGTAGTAGACCGTCAATATCTCCAATGAGCAACCAGTCGGAGTTTGACAACGTCCATTAATCAGATTTTGGGGATACCACCAAAATCTAAATAAGCAGGACCATTGTTGGGTGGTTTGGATTTGAGGTACATGCCCAGTGCCCTCTAAAACTCTGCTTTCTTACTTTTAGGGTACTTTTGGCTGCACCAAATATCATGAAATTGCATTATGTTTTGCACCAAATTACACTTATTAATAATGAAATTTTAACTGTAAAGTAAGAACTGGCATCTTTAAGCCAAAATAAAATTTTTGTTGGGTCGTGCTTCAAAAAAGGCTCGAGGTTGTTTACACATACATATGTTTTTGGTCGTGGATCCATCCTGTTGCTACATCCTTTGGATAGATCAACTGGATCATGGTCGCATCTGTCCTGTTGGAATCTTATTCATTGTTATTCAGTTAGAAGCTCGATGCGGCTTATTTATGCATATGAGTTTCAGATTCTAAGATCTTTCCGCTTGTTCCTTCGTAAGGAGTAAGGACACTCATTTCATGCAATGGTTGCATCTAGGTAGCTGATTGTACAATATAAAAGTAACAATCCATATGCACACTCATGTGGAGATGCACTCAATCTAGATCCTCCAAATTTTAGGTTGGGCACTGGGCAGTTCATAATGATCACCTTGATATAAAAAAAATCAGCCCCATCCACCTATCAGGTGGGCCACAACATAAAAACAAGTCCTAGCTATTGATAAATAACAAAACACAAGTGTGATCCACTTTTTTTTTTTTTTTTTAAATTATTATTTGAAAGCTAACAGTAACTTTTATTAAGAGGGGAAAAAAAAAAAGAAGAATTGCTGAGATGGGGCCTCCTCATTTTTAGAACTGTCAAGAAAAAAAAGCCTCTTATGCCCTTGCTAGGAGAAAATTACTTAAAATTTTGTCAATGTATGTCACGCCCCAAACTCGGAAACCGGGCTCACAAAATTCTCGATTGCCTAATTCAGTGCCGACAGCTTCCATAGTACCCCATTCTTGGCTACCAGCGTCCATACGCCAGATTCCGATCCTGGGATCCTACAAGGAAGATTTTTTTTATTATATTTAACTTGTAATAAGCATAACCACAAGTTTACCCAAGTCACAAAGGCAACATCATCATCACATATCTACTAATATAAACATTTGAATACAATGCCGAAAGGGAAATACATATGACAAAATCAAAGCTCCAGAGGTCCGCTGCATGCTCCAAGCTCAACGCTGCTGCAACCTAACACCACCTGTACGAGGTAAGCGCCAAGTGGTGAAAGTGTGTGCACAAGGTAAGTGCCAAGTAAGCAGAAATACTGATAAGCCCATAAATCATACAATATCAGAAATATTGGCAAGATCATAAATCATACGATATCAGAATAATGCGAAAACATGTTGATAGGCCCATAAATACCATCAGCCTTATCCAGGCTATGCGATGCAAAAATATAATAAAAACAATATCATATACTGATGAAGCAATGTAAATCAGCTATGTAATGCGGGGACAGTAAGCTAAATATCAGATGCTGATGATGCAATGTAATATGCAGTGTGAATGAAATGACCAAGCTTGAGTGAAGGCGGGATGATAGTACGTAGTATCACAAGCTATGGAGTCTATCACAGAGGACTTCTATCCAAACTAGTCTCATACCTAAATTTGGATAGTCAGACTCAATGTGGTAGACTCCTAATCTCAGGTTAGTCGTGCACCCAACCGAAATCCTAGCCATGCGAAAGTACACAACAATTAGTTGCGCACCACCAGCCCGAGTGGATAGTGAATGAAATGAATGCATGAGTATGCAACTCCTACTCAATAAGTCCACATATCAGTACAGTTCATCTCTGGGAAATCACCGGGGTCTATTACAATCCTAACCAGATTGTCGCCCCATTACACGCAACAAGGTGAGTGGAAGAGACCTCACTATCCGCCTGCCAATATCGGGCCCGGCTTGTCGATAGCGGACCCATTCCTCGAGCTGGTCAGACTCAGCTTAACATTGTCCCCTCCTCTCTGGCAGGTAAGGTTGCACCCATTCCAACAGACCACGATATAATGGGAGACGCGGCCTAACGGTATACGGCCCTTATGCGCTCATGCATCCACTCGGTCTAGATATTGAAGCAACCTCTGAAACCAAGAGGGTTCTGGGACTATCACTCAAGGATATCTATAGCACCCCATGTAGAACAGATTTTCGGTGTCCCATCTGGCCATCCACGATATGTCTGTGGAGGCTACAGCCCTGATGTCGCTAGGGCATAAAGTAATCACAACACATAATGCAAGATGCATGAGTCATACAATCCAGTCATGCATCAATCCTGCGAATACCGTGCACTTATGTGAGATAACCTCCGACTATCAAGGAGTTTCATAACAACCTACCCAATGACATATGCAATGGTCAACCACATCTCATAACAAACATGCAAATGATGCGTATGAGCATGTATCATGATGTTATGCTATCACATACTCATAATCGGTATCAATAACCGGCATCGACAATCGACCTCGACAATGTGGATATTTAACCAACATTACCCCCAAGGAATGACCCACATAGAACCTAACATATAGTGAACCCATGGCCTCACACAAGGGCCAAATATACAACACCATGGGCCTCACTCATGAGCTTAATACACATCACGATGGGCTTTTCACATGGGCCTAACATACATCACAATTGGCTCCATCGTCTGGCCCTCAAATGCATCACATTGGGCCTTAAACACGGGCTGAATACACATCACAATGGGTCTCAAATACGAGCCGCATATACATCACATTGGGCCTCAAACACGGGCCGAATGCACATCACATTGGGCCTCAAATACAGGCCGCATATACATCACATTAAGCCTCGACAATTGGCCTCAATATCCGCCCTCGACAATTGGAATCAGCCTCGATAATCGGAATCGAAAACGGCCTCAACAATCGACCTCGACAATCGGAATCGGAAACGGCCTCAACAATCGGCCTCGACAATCGGAATCAGTATCGACAATTGGAATCAACTTCGATAATCGACCACGACAATTAGAATCGGCCTCGACAAATCAGAATCGGCCTCAATACTTGGACTCGACAATCGGAATCGGCCTATACAATTGGCCTTGATACTCAGCCTCGACAATCGGAATCGGCCTATACAATCGGCTTCGACAAATCAGAATCGGCCTATACAATCGGCCTTGACAAATTAGAATCGACCTCGATACTCCGCCTCGACAATCGAAATCGACCTATACAATCAGCCTCGACAAATTAGAATCGGCCTATACAATCGGCCTCGACAAATCAGAATCAGCCTGCGACAATCAGAATCGGCCTCGACAATCGAAATCGGCCTATACAATCGGCCTCGACAAATCAAAATCGGCCTCGATAATCGAAACCGGCAATCGGCCACAATAATTGGAATCGATCAATAATCGGCCTCGATGGTTGGCATCAATGAGAATGAGCCTGACAAGGCCCAAGGGAAGGTCACAATGCAGACATTCAACCATCATTGCCCATCAATGTGGACATTTAACCAACATTGCTCCAAGGAGTGGCCCACATAAACATCATTACATACATCATGGCAAAATCACACATCACATCGGGCCTTGAATACACAACAGGTGGGCCTGCACCTAGGCCTCAAATACATCGTACGGGCCTCGCCGAAGGTCACATACACATCACGGTGGGCCTCCTTATGTGGGCCATATATATACATCAATATGGGCCTCGCCAAATGGGCATGATACACATAATAAGTGGGCCACACCAATGGGCCTCGATATACAATATAACTGGCTGCAAATACATCACAATGGGCCACGAATACATCAAGTCGGGCCTCATTCAATGGCCGGAATATATGGTCTTCAAATAACCCTGCACATGGGCCATAAATACATTACATCAGGCCTCATCATATGGACTGGAATTACATCACAATGGGCCTCGCTAAATGGGCCATAAATACACAACAGGTGGGCCCTACACATGGGTCTCAAATACATCACATGGGCCATAACCCATGGGCCTAATGCACATCACGATGGGCTGCATCCATGGGCCGGAAATACGTCACAATGGGCCATGACATATGGGTTAAAAATACATAACCGGTGGGCCTCAAATATCCAATAGGTTGGCTTCAAATATACATCACAGGTGGCCTCGTATACATCAAGTGGGTCGCATCAATGGGCCGCACCAATGGGCCTCATGTACGTCAAGTGGGGCGCATCAATGAGCCACACCAGTGGGCCTTATATACGTCGAGTGGGCCGCACCAAAGCACAATAGGTGGGCCCCGTGGATGGGCCATAAATACATTCGGGTGGGCCCCATGGGTGAGCCATAAATACATCAATGTTAGGGCCCACCATATCCTCCATCCAACCTGGTCACAAGGTCACCAGGACCTGGACTAAGAGGGTAAACAAGTATCATATAGATTAAAAACCTCTGCGACCCAAAAGAGTTTCGATGGTAGACGTTCAATCTCCTACTGTTTATGCAATGGGGTCCACTTGGTAGTTGGACGATGTGGATCTCAAATGCATCCCGGTGAGCCCCACATAGCCCACTAAGTAGACAACATGGAAATAACACATATATCATGGTAGCCCACAGAGCTTGTTGGCGTCAACCAGCAGCTACACCTGCTGGTGGGGCCCACATAGATAGACGGTTAGATATAACACATGCCTATGATCAGGCCCGCAGAACTTGCTGTCGTTGACCCGACAACGTCCAACTGTGGGACCCACAGAAGTTGTTGCCGTTAGGGCAGCAGCTAAATAGCTGGTGGGCAAGTCCAGCAGATGGACGATGTAGATAAAATCCAAACATCGAGGTGGGGTCCGCAGCACTGCCCAAACATTGTCCAGCACCGTCCAAGCAGTTTGGACGGTGTGGATGAAACAAGTACATCACGGTTGGCCCCACAGCATCGTCCAGGGAAGGACGGTGTGGATCATAAAATGCATACATCATGGTTGTGGGACCCTCGCCCAGCCAATGGGCGGTGCGGATGCAATGCATCCATCAAGGCAGGCTCCATACGTCCAGCTACTAGACGGTGTGGGGTAAACAGATACATCAGAGCGGGACCCATGGTCCGGACGGTCTGGATGACACCGTCCCAGTCAGCTGGATGGCTGGATTAAATAGATGGATAGCGTGAATGTAAAATGCACACCTCAGATGGGTCCCACCGTCCTTTGTTTGGACGGTGGACTCCATACGTGCTCAAGACAGGCCCCACCATGCAGGGGTTTGGACGGTGCAGCAAATCACATACATTAGGGTGGTGCCACGTGGTGGCCCACCAAAGTTTTAGATGAACTGATATTTGTGTTCCTCGTCCAGGCTCGTCCAGAGGGACGGCCAGGATATACTACACATCATGATGGTGGGTCCCATGTGGGGCTCACCAGATATATTATATCAATAATATATATATATATATATATATATATATATATATATATATATATATATATATATATATATATATATATATAATATCATTATTATTATTATTATAACAAATCCAGCGTCCATAGACTATTTGAAGTCCATATGGATGTATGGTGTAGATTAAACACCTATCGTCAAGGTGGGCCACATATATACACGGTGTGGATTTAAAACACATATACTACGCAGGCCCCATACAGGCGGTGTGGATACAGAATGCGTACAACAAGGTGGGTCCCATCCCACACGTGTAGCACGTGTGGTGTGGGCCCCACACTACTGCCAGATGGATGGTTGGTTGGGATATAACACATGATGGGGCCCACAGAAGTTGCTGATGTCAGGAACTTACTGACGTGCAGTACAGCAGTTATGTAGCTGCACGGTACACCAGCCATTTAGTGGGTGGATGCAACACGTCTACATCCACCGCCCAGCAGATCTGAACGGGGTGGATGCAACACATCATACAGGGTGGGCCCCCACACGTTGCCATGGTGGGGATCCACGTACAAATGGATGGATGGTTAGGATATAATACATACATCAAATGAGGGTACCCATCGTCTAGACGGTGCAGATAAGGCCCATACATCATGGTTGGCCCCACAAAGCTTGCTGTCGTCAAGGGATAGTGTAACGACTCAGAAAATCCCGTACAATGGCCCGAGTACCACCTCAGGCAGAAATCACTCAGGACTAAATCCTTTAGAAATTAGATGAGGATTAACTAGTGTTAAACTAGATTACATACGAAATCTGCACTAATCACTTTAAATACGATCTACAAGACCCAAAACTTGTGGAATCGTTGACGCTACTTTACCCTAGAATTTAGGATCAATCTCATTACCCAGCTGCTCTCAGGAGCATCACGAAACTCCGTATCAGATCTGGACCGCACATCGAAAGTCCGAATAATACGAAGTTATAGAATTAGGACCGCCTTGCTGGGCTTGACAACCTTCTCGGAAATCAAAACCAGATAATGTCATTGGGCTATTCGCTTGAGCCCAGAGCGAGGAGTGTGAGAAAACATGGTTTTCTTTAGAAATTAAATCTAATTTAAGTAATCTGAGACTTATCGCTTGCGGGCCAAATATAAGCAATCAGACCGTCGGAATCTGACCCAAATACACCCTCGGATCAGGAAACATTTCCCATATATGTCTGTGTACTTGTAACCCTGATCGAGTTTCTGTGACCGTTGAACTGAAACTGGTCCGCCACATGTGATCTGGGAACTCGACTGGAATGAAAACTTAACTCGACCTAGATCCAAGGTCGGTGAGCTTAAGTCCGACCTTTGGCTCAAGGGGGGGCTCCAGAAGTGCTCCGTTGAGACGGAACAGTCCGTATTTGTACATAACCTAAGTATACCATGACCCTGAGTCTATTTCCATGAGTTCTGGGCCTATATAAGGACCTTAAGCCCTCTCTCATTCAGCCCATACAAATTTGAGAAAACCTAGGAGAGAGAAGAGAGAAAAGAGAGGAAAAGTGTGAGAGAAGTGGGAGCATCTTCCTGATACTCTATCCCACTGCTATACGTGCTTGACCATCGCTTTCTAATCATTATTTCGGCGATTCTGTCGACGTACTTAGGTTAGAAAACCTAACTCTAATTTGTTCTAGGGTTTCAACTATTACAAGTAGCAAGATAACTGACTTAATTCATGCTATAGGTTGTTGTGCCGCCGTAGACGAAGACTTAGAGATTCTATTGACTTCGTTATGCTTCTACGGCGTAAGGTGCGGACTATAGATGTATAGGTTATGGTTTTCAAAGCTTTCAATGTCAGATAATGATAGATTCATGATCTGGGTGTTATTTCACATGCAAAATGCGATGTTCGTTTTGCGATTCAGTTACGTATGCAAATTATGGTGTTTAGTGTATTCTGTGTATATGTAGAAAATACCATATACGTACAAAATATGAAAGTGTGTTTGCCATGATTAATTACTGTGTGTACATGCTATATATATGTGTAATACTTACTCGGCGAAAGGATTCGCCCTAATACTTGTTTTGGCTAATATACGTTATGTATGTTAAATAAGTGTAGTCTATGTGTTTCTGAAAATGCTTGTATGAGTAAGTATTTAGGAGATAGGATTCTCAACTACCTTAGCGATGTGTATGATTTCCTTCATGTAAGTTGTTTAAGTTAATCGCTTACTTATGAATGTATGTGTTTGTATTTCGTGTTATATTGTGCTTTATAACATGCTTGTTAACATGTTTGAGTTACTTTGTTAATTCTGCTTTGACTACTATACATTCTTTCTGGTTACGGATTGAATGTGATTGGGGCCAAGTTATATTCCAGGCAATTGGTAACAGGCTTGAAGTCATAGCTGAGATTCATTCGCCATGTAGGATGTGTTTGACGAACCCGAGTCGTGTGTTTGTCGTCGGCAGTGGTTAGGCTATACGAAGTGCTTATGCACTTCATGTCGATCGATGCAATGTTCGCTCGTGTTAGTCGAGCTCGTCAAGTAACCCGATGTGCCGATGTATGTTCACCATATATGGACGCTTCTGCTTGAACCTAAGGTACCAAACTCACCAGTGAAATCCCGTTTAACCTTGGTACCTCGATCCGCTAAGACTCATGAGCCGAACATGGTGGTATGGGACACCGTAGTCGAGCTGTCGGCTTACGCTGGGGCGATGTGCCTCCCCGTAGTGACCAGTGAGTAACCCAGACTCGTGACCCGAATATGGTGGTATGGGACACTGTATTCGAGCTGTCGGCCTACACTGATAAAGTGATGGGGGAGTGGTGTAACGATTGCGTGTAACAGCCCTGACAACCCTTTGTAGTGACTTCGAGTACACTTTAAATCTGCGGTGAGGCGACGAATCTTCCTATAGTAAACAGAGTATAAACTAGGCCTGTATTGATAAGGTGATGGGGGAGTGGTGTAACGATTGCATGTAACAGCCCTGACAGCCCTTTGTAGTGACCTCGAGCATACTTTAAATCTGCGGTGAGGCGACGAGTCTTCCTGTAGTAAACATAGTATAAACTAGGCCTTTATTGATAAGGTGATGGGGGAGCGGTGCAACGAGTGCGTGCAACAGCCCTGACAGCCATTTACAGCGACCTAGAACCGCATCATCGTATGAGATTATCTAGGACTGACGACCCTAGAATGAATCATTGTTTGGGAATGATATAAGGGAGGTACCTTAGTTTCCCAATACTGCTGTATGAAAAGGACTAATAACAACTCGGTAATCACGCTCATAACATAGCACTGCATGTGCCTGGCGTTGTGGAGCACTGAGGGATGAACGCATGTCGTTGATGTAAGATGGTGTCGCACAAGGGAGCATTGGTGAGGGCATGTATTATGACTACATTTCATCCTTGCATTAATAAGAGTAATTAAGATGTTTGACTGAACTGCTTTATCATTACTGCTTAACTGAATTGATAACATGTTAACCAATGCTTTAGTTAACTACTCACTCCCACGTTACGGGACGGTTTCTGGATACCCACCAGACTCTGTCTTAGATGCAGGTATCGACGAGACGCAGGAGGCTGAGCCTGATTACTACGATGATTAGGATGAGTTCTCCTACATGCAGTTCTCTGGAGGCTTTGCTTAGGCCATTCAGATGACGGGGCTACAGGGTTTACCATTATAGTTGTACCATTTTTTGGCATTTTGATTTTGAAACTAATACATGTATATAGTGACTCAGTAAGGTGTTCATACTCTGGAGACCGATTGTGACCGTTTCTGGCTTTATAAACATTTATATATATCTTTCAGTCTTCCGCTTGCGTTTTATAACTTGATTTGGAGTATGAATTACTGTTTTGGTATAATCCCACTCATGATTAATGCACTAACATAGACAATATTCAATCATAAGCATTTATGTTGCATAAGTGATGTTTTGGAACTCGAGTGTTGAGTTGCTACTCGACCCCCGATTTTCAAGGCGTTACAGATAGCAACATAGTTGGTGGAGGAACTCCAGCCAATCCATCTTCCAACATCCATTTGGACGGTGCGGATCAACAGACATCAAGGTGGGCCATCAATAGAAAAAGGGAGAGAGAGAGAGAGAGAGACGTGTGATGAGGGACCTCGCCACTATGGGTCCCTTTAGTTTACAACACATACATTAACATGGGTCCCTTCACAAGTGGGTCCTCAAATAATCAAAATCAAATCATAAATCACTCATCTTTGATCTTCTCGGACTCCTTCCACTGATGCAATCTAGAGCTCCAAGGGGTGGATTTTAACGGTTAAGATCTGCTTTGAAGGGTTGGATTCAGTGGTAGGGAGGTGGGCCACACTAGCATCTCTCCTCTCCCTTAGAAATCCATGGACGATTGCTCTCTCTTGCTTGGGAAAATGGGAGAGAGAGAGAGAGAGAGAGAGAGAGAGAGAGAGAGAGATTGTAAGAGAGAGGGATGGGTGTGATGGGTGATGGGTGATGGATGTGTACTTGACATGTATGGGTTGTAAGAGAGAGAGAGAGTTGACTTTAGGGGAGGGGTGGTTGTACTTGACATGATGTAGTGATTGATGAGATTGATTTGACATGTTCTCTCTTGGAATTGCAAACGCACGGCGTTTCCTCTAACTAAACGCGGGCCTACATCTCCCGGCCTGGGTATCGCCTCGGTGCGCTAGACGCGGCATCGGAACCACAGCAATGACGCGATCGCACGGGTACAAGTCTCGAGTCAAGCTGACTCTGAAATACGGGATGTGACTCAAGGTTGCGCGCAATTTCTATCTACGCATCGTGGGTCGCCGAAATTCGACCGGTAGGACCGCGGAAGCTTACGGAACAGTACGGGCTAGGATACGGGTCTTACAATGTATCTCTAGTTTAATATTTAAATTAGGTTTTAAAGTTTCCAGTGAGGCACTGGACTCACAAATTGACAATTCCTACCAGATTCCCCTGCTGCCCAACTAACTAGCCGCTATGAAGTTATTGCTTTTGATTTCAGGTACTAGTCTAATTGTTAATCTAAAAACTCAAACTTCTATAGATGATTGTTGCAGTACTTTTTTGTCCATCATCAAAAGCTTATGGGATTTGGCAGCTATTAGCTATAGTAGTCAGTGGTTATGATTGAGGAACTAGATTATAGCATTCCATGCATGTTGAAAGATGCAAAACTGAATCCCCAATAGTTGATAAAATGATGAAGAGCCAATTAAGATGGTTGGAACGTGTGCTACGATAAGCAAGATGGCCCCAGTAAGCATGGGAACTATGATTGGGGTTTATTGGGCCTAAAAGGAGGATAAACTGGGAACTAAAGACTAGGGTCAAGGCAGTGAGAAGGGATATGAAAGTTTGTTTGCCGAGGGTAGGGCTTCAGGAATGACTGGTGAAACAAGATTCGGAAACCTAGACCAGATGGGACAATGTTGGTAGGAAAATAAAGGTGTAAGTGTCAATATTAAGTTCTTTCTACAGGAAATAACAACATGCATGTTTATTCTCACATTCAGCATCTTTACTGAAAATTTTCCATGCTCTGACATAGCTCAGGACTATATAATTATTTTTGAATGCATTCTTTTGCTGCAATACCATTTCTAGTTCCTCCTACTTATGCCAGGCTATTCTCTTACTTATCATGTATTGTAGTGGTAAGCTGGTTGAGGATGTGAAGCATCCAACGCACATGTTTGTTTTGAGAATACACATGAAGCTCCATGCTAGTGGTTGGTCTCTAATCCTTTTCTCAAGGATGCGTGAGAAGCAGCAGAATGCCACCATGGACCATCTCATTTCTGCGGGATATAAAAGCTAGTGTTCTTTGATTATGAGGTAGTATGCCCTTCCACATATTTTGATGTGAAAAATTGCCCATTTATCTTTTAGGAGCGTTGCTAAGCACATAGGCATTTGCAATGAGTCTCATGTAGTCACTGCACATGTGCCAACATAGCACATAGGAGCGACATCCAATCCAATCCATCTATAGCACATTGGAACTCATGCTTTGTTCAGGTACGCAGGCAACTGGATCCTTACTCTTGTCAGGAGTTTCAACACCCGGTCAAGGGTTCGATTATCCACAGGTGGTGAAATTCCACTAGTGTGAGTGTGTGGGCGTGTGTGTGCGCGTGTAAAAAAAAAAAAGGTACGCAGGCAATTGTCCTGGAATTTTGAAGGTGCATTTGGGTATTTAATTACTGTACGTAGCAATATGTGCATCCAGATTTATACTCATCTACTGTTAATATTTTGGGCTTTTGCAACAGGAATAATCATTGCATCCTTTCATAGCAGCCATGTTTCTAGTCTGCTTTTCCAGTTGTTTTTTTATCCATGTTCACTCAACATTCATAGTGCCCAAGGTTCTGGTGAATTTCTGCTACCTTTATTGCCATTGCACCTAGCCTATATGTGCATCCAGATTTCTGTCTATTTGAGGACACCAATCTCTGCGGTTACAGAGCAGTGTTGTGGGTCTTTTTTAGGACACCAATCTCTGCGGTTACAGAGCAGTGTTGTGGGTCTTTTTTAGGACACCAATCTCTGCGCCATCCACACCAAGAGGGTCACCATCATGCCAAAGGGTCACAACAACAATGTAGATCCATGTAGGATACTGGATAAGCTAATGAATCCCATGTCATTCGACATCAGGTTACATGGATGCACATATCATTCTCTCGACTTGAAGAGCTTTTTATTTTATTTTACTTTATTATTCTCCAACACCTGATACTGAATATAACATTTTGCTCACTGGTGGGAGTCTTTGGAATGGCCAATCAAGTCATTGAGAACCATCCATTGTCATCTAACATTTATCTTGCATCACTGATTGACTCCTCAAGGCCCTTAGTCAAAATATCATGGATGCTCATGGTTTCGCCATTTCACAGGGTGAACTGTTAAATATTTTTGTTACCACGGAACTGGTATTATTTTCTTGAAAACTTGTTTGTTATTTCATGAATAGGAAAATACTAGGTGTTCTTTGGGTCTTTTTTAATACTTTCATTTGCTTTCTTGTACTAGCCAATGCATGGGAGGAGGATGATGAAATTGTTTTGGCCACTTGTCGAATTAAGAATCCTGAACTAGACGTGGTCAGTGGACCTGTGAATGAGAAGCTTAAAAACTTCATAAATGAGTTGTAACTTTTTTTTTTCTTTGTTTTCTTTTTGAGCCAGATGAAATGTGATTCAACATGAAAATTGGTGTTGCTTCACAAAAGCAGCTATCAGCATCTACTGTAGATTTTTCCTCGGATTAATTGAGAAGCTTTTTAGGAGTCTAAAACTGAATTGAACTACGATTAGCATGAATTGTGAACAACTCATCTACTGATTATTTTTGGTTCTTTCATGGTTTTAAAGCAATATGCCACTGAATCTTTTATGCTTTTAGAGAACTAGGCTGTTATATCCATAACTTACTCTCTTTCTTAAAAAAAAAAAAGAAAAAAAAAAGAAGATGAACACAAAGTGATGGCGAGGGGAACCTTTGCTAATATTTGCATTGTTAACAAGCTCTTGAAGGGAGAAGCCAAAGACAGTTCACATTCTAATAGGCAAGAAGCTCTATGTTTTTTATGCGGCGATGGTGAGTTCATTGACATCAAATTATGATATTCTTTTCACTTAGCTACATTTTTTCTTCATTGCTTCCTTTGACTATTTACAATGACTGATCCCCTGAAACTGCTGTAGTTTACAAGTATTTTCCTTGAAATTTGTTTTTAAGGGAAAAAATGGAAATAGATTCTTTTGGCAAGAAAAGGTTGTAGCATACAACCACCTATAGGTGATTGGTTCTCTTTAAAATTTAGTCCTATTAGGACCTCTATCTGTTACTTATGGTTTATGGATGGGTTCAAAAGATTTCTCTGGAAGGTAGATACATACAGAGAAGGCATGTGATTGCGTCCATTGGAATCTCCTTGATCACTTGCTTTGGAGGATGCGTTTTGGTGAAAGATTGCAAAAATGGATTACAACGTGCATTTCATTGTCATGTTTCTCTATTATGATCAACAAGAGCCATAAAAGAAGGGTTTTTTTTTTTTTTTTTAAATGCAGCAAGGGGATTGGCAAAGGGGACCCTGTCTCCCTTTCTCTTTACAATTATTGCCGACTCTCTAAGCAAAATATTGATGAAATCTTCATACGTTCTTTCTATTTTCTTCCTTTTCTACATAGAAGATAAAAATGGAAACCAACAACTTTTTTCAATTTGAAGACCCGGGTCCTTTTCTTTTCTATTCCTAGATTGATTTGGTAGTTTCTCTTTCCTTTTTTGTTTTTATTTATTTTTATTTTTTTTCATGTATTGCAGCAGTTTTTCAGCATCAGGCCTCCTACTCTGGAAATCTTCCCTTCATGGCCAATGAGATACCAGCAGACTCAAAGGGTAGGTAGTTTCTCCTCTTTGATTCTCTCTCATGTGGTTTTCTTCTCTTTTGGTTAGAAAATCTTGAAATTGAAGGACCTTCTCCATGTTTTTCATGATTCTAAACTGGTTTTCAAGCACCTCATTTGAAATTGAGGGTGTGTGTGAAATAACTGGTGCAGGAAAATAGCGGAATGGGCAACCAAGAAGAAAAACTGACTGGATGGTCTTGTATTTAAAATAAGTGTAGCCCACCTAACTATTAGACCGGCTTGATCAATTTGAGGCAGGGTATCTTTGTGTTCCTACTTGAGAGGCAACCCATCTGTTTGATACACATTTACACATTTAAATGCAGCCCACTCTTGACTATCTTAGCCTAACCTTTAACATAAAGACATTTAGTAGGTGGGGCCTGTCTAATTATCATTTTGGATCACATCACTCTAGTGCAATTAGCCTTCGCCTTCACTGCTAGGGTCTTTGGTTACCTATACCTGAAGGAGGATTGAAGAGGTACTTGCATCATGCATGCCAATGAGGAACACCCATATGAGGTGTGGGGCATCGGTTAAGTGGTCATGAACATGTCGCATCTCAAAAATCATGCCTTTTCAACCTTAAGTGGGTGAAACTCACAATGAAAAGATGGTCAGTTGGAGAGTTATTTATTTTTATTTTTTTTTCGAAAAGCCAGTTGGAAAGAAAATCACCAATGGCGTAGATTAAATTTATAGAGGTGACCCACATGATTAATGGACCGGCATATATTGGGACCCACATGTTTTTTGTTTTTTAAGTTTCACAAGTGCAGTTGTGGACCAATCAAGTACAACCTGTGCGTTACAGTTGTGGCCTGCAGTTTGGATTATGCAGACATGACAAATTTTCTCCTTTTGTTTTGATTTTGGCAATAGAACTTTGTCTGGCAGGCAATGTTCTAGTCCATTTTACTGCTAGCTGAAGTGACTTGGGAACACCTTATCTACTATTTTAGCTTTATTCTCTTTTAACAGATTAATCGATGAAGGGAAATTGGTGGATGCTCTTTTAATAGATAATAGGCTTTGCCATACAACCAGTTTGAAGTAGTCAGATCACTGGATAACATTTGCTTTAACAGGCCATTAAATGGCCATCCGCATAATTCTCAGTTTATCCATCTATCACAATCTGGACAGTTTGAATTAATTTGATGCCATTTCATAGTGCCAACCTATCTACCATTTCATAGTATCAAAACTTCGATTTTATCCACATTACAGAGTTCCCAGAAAAGGCACAAAATGGAGTCCCTTTGTTATGAAATCAGCAACTATGTGATGAAATTCTACTGTAGAAATCTGACAACTTTACAATCAGCCAGAACCAATAGTAGATATCTTACATTATGGTTTCCTGCTAAGAATAATGTGATTTAAACATTCTTCAACCACTAGCAAATTTCTCAAAAAAAAAGAGTCTAGATTCATCCTGTTATTGTACATTTGCTATCTTTCATTGTACATTATGATTGACCAACACCTTTCTGTCCACTTCAGCAACATAACTCAATCATCTTATATCAAGAGGCGTAGTGTCATTTTCATCAAGGGGTACACTACAAGAAAACGGGTAGTCAGTAGCAGATAGCATGTCATATTTATTTATGCCATTTGATTCAGGTCAAATGATGTCTACAAGCACTAAAATTTATGCTAGATCCTTCACTTGAATTGCACAAGTATTGGTGGGCATGGCATTGTTCTTCTTGATTTGTAGATGAGGGGTTAAGGACATAAATTTTCTTTTATTAATGAAAGTAATTCTCTTTCATGGTAAGGGAGCTTTCTTGTTTCAAAGTTTGTCTAAGGATGTTCATGATGTTTGCTTACTTCATGATTTTGGAAATGCCTTGTATAGATTAGCTTATGTTTTTCTTTGGATTAATCAATATTTTGATGGAATGCAATAACCTTTTGTTAATTTATTTCCCTTGACCGTGAATTTCGTGTTTATCAGGGTTTCAAGTTGTTCCTAAAATTGTCCCATAATCTGACCACTGGCAACATTAAGAACAGTCTAAAACTGTTTCTAAAATTTTGTTCCCGACTGTTGGCACTAGAGCGGTTTAAAACCGCTCCTAAAATTCCGTTTCTAAAATTTGAAACAATACCCAAAACGGTTCGGAACCGTTCCTGTTTTTTTGCGACGCCTCATTTAGGAACGGTTTTAAACCGTTCCTAAATGACGATTTTGGTCTAGTGATTCATCTAAATACAAAGGATTCTTAGACCGTTAATGATCTTCTTTGAAATAATTCCCATTCAAATTCATGATTTTTTATTCAATTAAGATGTAGGATCGACTATCATAGAAATAATTGCTAAATTTCCTCTAAATTAGGACCACAAATCTTTATAACCACTGATGATCAGATTTAAATGCATTCTTACAGTATGGGCCATCAAAGCTTTGAATCCAAAATTATAAGACCTAAAATCTATCAGTATGGGCCACCAGAGCTTTGAATCTGCTTGATCTATGGCCAAAGGTCCTTATTGGATCCATAAAACAGGGTGGACAGAGTGGATTGGTTGAATACATCTCTGTGGGCCCACATTTAAGGTGCGTGTGCATGACCTGCAAACACCCGTAGTACACTAGATTGAAAGTCAGGTCAAATCGGGTTTGACCCAACATTTCTGAAGAAGGTGACCTTCTTCACTTTCATTTCCCGCTAGTGATGAATAAAACTCGTCCGTTTGAATTTGGGCCCACTAGATGCGATCCTTTGAATGGTCTAAACCATCCAACGTGTTTGGCCGACCTTCGCACGTTAACTCCCATGTGCAAATGCACAATCATGGGCATAACAGCGCTGCATGTGGTGGGTTGCCGAAAATGAAAATCCCACTTTTCTCCTTGTCATGTCGGCGATCCATCCGCATGCCTCCCTTCATCTTAACCTTTCATTGTATCAAATTTGACGCAGGGGAGGACGTGAGGTCGAGCACCGTCTTCCTCAAGAGGATAACTATTCCGAATCCACGGAACTTCTCTGGACTCCTCACAGAGACTTTCTCGAATCCACGAGAAAAGAGAGCAGAAAATAGAAATAAATTCTAATAAATTTGAAATAGATTAATGAATGCATAAAAACGAGTTCACAACCCTTTAAATAAGGGTACTAAGCAATGGGAAAGAAATCATAATCAAACTACAACTAAAACTCCTAGAATTCGTGACTTACTATAAATAGTAAACTTACTATTTATAGACGGTCGTGATGTCTACTAGTGCGCATGGTTTTCGGCCAAAAATAGTAAGTGTCCTATTTGGCTTCACCAAACCGTTCCCCTAATTATTCTAAGCTCTTTTCACGTTGGACGTAACTCCTAAAGCCCAACGGATGAAGAGTTATAGTCAAACTAAAACTTACTATTTATAGTAAAAACGAAATTAAAACAGGGAAACGACCGTCGAATCAGGGGTTTCTCGCAATTTCGAGTGTCGCAACCTAGCATAGATAGGTTGGTTGGCTAAAGTAGCTTGTTCTACCCCAAAATCATATATTTTACGTCGGCTAACTCATCCCGGATTGTGAGATACGCCTGATTGAAGGTCTGATGGTCCAGATCACTTCTGTTGCCGACCGGGCCTTTTCTGATCCATCTTTGCCATGTAATTGTCTGCGACCCACTCTACATCAGTCTCCTCCACTTCAAAAGAACTCATCCTCGAGTTATCATTATGCGCTGGTTCATGATACTCGGTCAGGTCCGCGACATTGAAAGTCCGTGAGATCACCATATTATCTAGAAGATCAACAACATAAGCGTTGTCATTGATCTTTCGGATGATTGTTACTGGTCCAATCTTTTTATTCTTCAACTTGTTGTATGTTGCGGTCAGAAATCTTTCTTTGCACAGATGGACCATTACTTGGTCGCCCACCTCGAACACTTTCTGTCGCCGATGCTTGTCCGCTTGCTCCTTGTACTTTTCGTTCGAGGCATGTAGCTTATTCTGTACCTCCGCATGAATGCCCATGATTTTGTCTGTCATATGTTCTGCTGCAATACTCATGCCTAGGAGCGTGGGCAGAGGGACCAAGTCTAGTGTGTGGCGAGGTACTCGTCCGTAAATAACCTGGAACGGGGATTTCCCTATCGAACGGTTCACCATGTTAATGAATGTAAACTCTGCTTGAGACAAGGCCAAATCCCGCTGCTTCGGTTTTTCTCTTGAAATACATCGAAGGAGGTTTCCCAATGTGCGATTCACAACCTCAGTTTAACCGTCAGTCTGTGGCTGGTATGCGCTGCTGAACTGAAGGCATGTATCGAATCGAGTCCACAAAGTCCACCAAAAGTGGCGTATGAACTTCGTGTCACGGTCGGAAGTAATAGTCTTGGAAACCCCGTGTAGCCGCACAATTTCTCTGAAGAATAGATTCGCCACTGTGTTGCATCGAGAGTCTTCTTGCATGGAATAAAGTGCGCCATCTTGAAAAAACGATCTACTACCACGAACACCGAATCCATGCCGCGTTGTGTTCGTGGGAGACCAAGCACAAAGTCCATAGATAAATCCTCCCAAGGGCAGTCAGGCACGGGTAATGGGGTGTAGAGGCCCATATTATGAGATTGTCCCTTGGAAGTCTGACAAATATAACAGCGTTGGACTGCCTTTCCCACATCACGTACTGTAACGCCCTGAAAATCGGGGGGTCGAGCATAAATTCAACTCCCGAGTTCCAGAACATCACTTATGCAACAAAAAGAATGATGATTGAATGTTGACTGTATTCGTGCATTGAACATGAGTGAGATTAAGCTAAAACAGCATATCATACTCCAGAGACAGTTAAATTTGCAAGCGGAAGACTGTGATAGATAGATAAAATATATAAACTATGATGAGGCTCCAGAGTGTGATAACATTTCCAGGTTAAATAATTTCAAGTACAGTTCTAAAATATACCAAATGTGAGGAAATGTAATGTCTCCTATCCCAAGTACCATAGCCCCGTCAATACAATATCAGGTCTTCATTGACCCGCCAGGGAGATACAGATAGGAGAACTCCTCCTATCATCATAGAAGTAGTCCGGCTCTGCTTCACAAGCATCGCCATCACCTGAAACTCAACAAATCTGGTTGGTGTGCACAACACCGTCCCGTAACGTGGGAGTGAGTGATCAACTCAGTGGAACAGTAAAGCATAGGTTAACATGTTATCAACTCAGTCAAGCAATAATGATAAAGCAGTACAATCAAACAATTCTAACTACTCTTATTAATGCAAGTATGAATGACATGATGTATGCCCTTGCCAAACCACCCTCATGCGACATCATCTTATGTTCGCGAATGCATAACTCCCTCAGTGCTCCACATCTACAAGGCACATGCGGTGCAATGATGCGCGTGATTTCCGAGTTGTTATTAGTCCGTTTCAACCAGCAATATTGGGAAACTAAGGTACCTCCCTCGTATCATTCCCAAACATGATCCATTCTAGGGTCGTCAGTCCTAGTTAATATCAGACGACGGTGTGTTTTCTAGGTCACTGCAAAGGCTGCCAGGGCTGTTACGCACAAAGGTTGCACTGCTCCCCCAGCACCTCTTTAACGATTCATCAATATACAGAAACAGGCCTGGTTCATACTCTATACACCGCGGCAAAACTGTAAGGCTCACCGCGATTCCAGAGTATGCTCGAGGTCACTACAAAGGGCTGTCAGGGCTGTTGCTCGCATTCGTTGCACCGCTCCCCCATCACCTTATCCATGTAGGCCGACAGCACGAATATAGTGTCCCATACCACCATAATCGGGTCACGAGTTTGGTTGCTCACTGGTCACTACGGGAAGGCATGTGGCCCCAGCGTAGGCCGACAGCTCGACCACGGTGTCCCATACCACCATGTCCGGCTCATGAGTCTTAGCGGATCGAGGTACCATGGTTAAAAGGGATTCCACTAGTAAGTTTGGTACCCTAGGTTCAAGTAGTAGCGTCCAAACATGGTGAACATACATAAGACAGATCGGGTTACTTGACGAGCTCGGCTAGCTCGAGCGCACAACAAGTTGAACGACATGAAGTGCATAAGCACTTCGCGTGGCCAACCACTATCGTCAACCGAAGTACGACTCAGGTTCGTCGAACACATCTCACGTGGCAAATGAATCACAGCCACGAATGCAATTCTGGTACCGATTGTCATAATCATAGCCCCAAACACAATCAAGTGCAGATAGATAAAGCAGTAGTGGATCAAGATTCAACTCATACAATCAAGGTCTGGTATTATCCGTTTAGGGCTGCCAGGGCTGTTGCACGAACTCGTTGCTCCACTCCCCCATCACCCATGACGGATCATACAACGTAAATACAAATTTAAACATATGCATTACATAGTTAAAATCATAAAGCAGTTGAGCATGTTATGAATCACAACACAAGCATGAGTTTGTACAAGTTCACTTCCTAATCACACAACTATCCAAGGAGATCATACAAATAGTTAAAAGAGGTTGAGAATCATATCTCAACACCCTTTTACATTATAATTTGCTAACTACTACTTGAGACATTTCAAGAAACACTTAAACAAACATACATCAACATACATGACATATGTCGATCACATAGGCATTAGGCCAAATCCTTTCACTAGGGAGTTGCCCCAATCATAACACGCGTACACCCACGACGGATAGTCATGGCAAGCAGGAATCCAAGTTCCATATTCATTCAGTCATTTCCACAAACACTTGGGCCACACATTTTAGCATATATAGTGTATATTGGTCGTGGCGTGATTTAGGGCAAATCCTTTCGTCAAAGGGGTATCGCCAATACAACAATCATGAATCCATGAGAATTCTATACTCATTCAGTCATTTTCACAAACACTTAGAATACACTATTACAACATACATGATGTATGTTAGCAAAACATGTATTAGGGCTATCCTTTAGCCAAGCGAGTATTTTATCCATGTATAATATATTACTACAACAAATAATCGTGATAAATACATCTCCAAAATTTATACGTATACAGTATTTTCTAGAATACGCAATTTCAACATACGTAGTGTATATAAGTAAAACATGTATTTAGGCGAATCCTTTTGCCAAATAAGTATTTTATCCATATATCGTATATCCATATAACAAATAAACATGTCAAACATATTTCCAAAAAATATACGTATACCGTACTTTCTACAAATACCTAGAGTATGTAGAATTCCATATTTTTCATCTTTAATCAAAACGGAAAACAGACAGCACTTTGTTCATGTGCAATTGCATGCAGATCATGAATCTATCATTATCTGACATTGAAAGCGTTGAAAACCATAACCTATACACCTAAAGTCCGCACCTTTTGTCGTAGAATCGTAACGGAGTCGATAGGTTTGCTAAGCTTCCGTATTCGGCAGTTTGGCAACCTATAGAACGAAATAGGTTAGCTATTTCACAACCTACAGCAGTCTAAACCCCAAAACAGATTAGGGTTAGGGTTTCTTACCTAGAAATGACGCCGAAAACGTTGGGAAAGCGATGAGAATCAGGCAGTGGAGCTCGTACAGCGGCAAGGAAGAGTGGCAGGGAGATTCTCCCACTGCTCCCACACTTTCTCTCTCTTTTCTCTCTCTCAATCTCAAATTCGTATGGCTGCCATGAGAGAGGGTTTAAGGTCCTTATATAGCCTAAAAATTCACTGAAATAGACTTATGTTCAAAGTATACTTACATTATAATCAAATCGGCATTGTTTCAGCTCAAAAGAGGGTTTCTGGCAGGCCTCCTTGAGTCAAAGGTCGGACTTAAGCTCACTAACGCTGGATCTACATTCTATTAAGTTTTCGTTTCAGTGGGATTTCCAGATCACGCGTGGCGGACCAGTTTCAGTTCAACGGTCAGCGGATCTCGATCGGAGATTCCGAGTACATGTAAATGTGTATAAAATTTCTCTTGATCCGAGGGTGTAATTTGGTCTGATTCTGACGGTCTGGTTGCTTAATACTGATCCGCAAGTGAGTGGTGCCAGATTACTATTCAAGATATTTTATTTTGAATTAATTTCACATTTCTCACACTCTTCACTCCGAGCTCAAGCGAATAGCGCTGGGACATTATCTGGATTTGATTTCCGAGATGGTTGTCAAGCCCAGCGAGGCGGTCCTAGTTCCTTAACTTCGTGTTAATCGGACTTCCGACGTGCGGTCCAGATCTGATACGGAGTTTCGAGATGCTCCCGTGAACAGCCGGGTAATGAGATTGATCCTAGGTTTTAGGGTAACCTAGCGTCAATGATTCTGCAAGTTTTGGGTCTTGCAGATCGTATTTAAAGCGATTGGTGCTAATTTCACAGGTACTCTAGTTTAGCACTAGCTAATTCTCGCCTAATTTCTAAAGGAATTAGTCCTATATGATTTCTGTCTGGGGTGGTACCTGGGCCTTTGTAGTTTGTATATAAAGTGATCCAAGTTATACTACTTAGCTAGTTTAGGATAGTGTCTAGGATGAAAGTGCTTAGAAAAATTGAAAGAACAAGGTAGTGAAGGGTGAGATTTGTGAAGGAAATGGGTTTAGAAGCGATTTTAGACTGTGGGGTTCAGTTCTAACGAATTAATAAGGTGTTAGGAGCAACCCATTGCCTAAGGACGTCTAATCCCAGGTTGACAAAAATCTGGGATGTTACACTCCTGCGGCTTCGTCAGTCCACTGAAACTGCCCTTTCTTCATGCAATCTGTGATCGGTGACACAATGGTGCTGAAAGTTTTCACGAACCGACGATAGAATGTCACTAGTCCATGGAAACTTCGTACTTCGTGAATATTTTTGAGAACCGGCCATTCTCTGATTGTCTTCACCTTTTCCTCATCCACTCGAATGCCCGTGGATGTAACCACAAAACCCAGAAACAATAGGTTATCAGTCATGTAGCTACATTTTTTTAAATTGAGGTACAGTTTATTTTTAGTGAGCACTTGAAGGACCTTCTTGAGGTGCTCCATATGGGTGGTTTCGTCTTGACTATATATCAAAATAAACCACAACAAACCGTCCAATGAAAGGTTTCAGAACTTGATTCATCAACCTCATGAATGTGCTAGGCGCATTAGAAAGACCGAAAGGCATGACCATCCATTCGTACAATCCTTCCTTGGTCTTAAAGGCTGTTTTCCACTCATCACCCGGCCGTATTCGAATCTGATGGTAGCCGCTCCTTAAGTCTAATTTAGAGAATATTTTTGCACCCTCTAGCATATCCAACATATCATCCAACTGTGGTATAGGAAACCTGTATTTTATGGTGATCTTGTTGATGGCTCGGTTGTCGACATGCATGCGCTAACTCCCATCCTTCTTTGGAGTTAGCAGAGCTAGTACAGCACATGGGCTCATACTTTCTCGAATAAGACCCTTACGGATCAGTTCCTCCACTTGTCTCTGCAGAATCTCGCACTCATTCGGGCTCATTCGATAATGAGGACGATTAGGTAAACTGGACCCAGGGACAAAGTTGATATGGTGTTGGATATCTCGCATAGGGGGTAACCCATCGGGAAGGTCCTCGGGCCAGATTTCTTGAAATTCATGTAACAAGGGCCTTAGTCTTTCAGGGATGATGGTAGGCTCGAGTTCTTCCCCTTTCACAATTAATGCATAAGTCTGTCGTGTTTCTTTGGATTCTTGCACGAAGTCCCAAATGGTTAAGAGGAAATGACCCTCTACTTTAGAAGTTTCAGGTGATCCTTCTGGATCCATAAGGGCCAATATGGTCTTCCGGCCGTCCTTAACAAAGATATATATGTTATCTCGCCCTTTATGAGTGGCGTCACGATCAGATTGCCAGGGTCGACCGAGTAGTATGTGACATGCTTCCATATCAACCACATCGCATACTACTTCATCCCTATAATGTTTGCCAATTGAAAAAGATATGGTGCACCGTTCAGTTACCTTTGTTTCGCTGACCTTCTTGATCCAACCAATTGTATATGGAGAGGGATGACGCTCTATTTTCAATTGCAATTTTTCCACCATGCCCCTGGAGACGATGTTCTCGCTACTTCCACTGTTAATGATCACGTCACAAACTTTTCGATTCACTGTACACCTAGTGCGGAAGATGTTATGCCGCTGTGGATGCACTTTTGTTCTTGGCGTATATAATAGCCGCCTCACGACGAGCGACTCGTTGTGATCTTGCTGAACCCAATCTGAATCATCTACCTCTTCCTCGGCGGTATGCTCCTATTCTTCAATATCTGGATCTTCATAAGCGTTATCAACACTACCATCATTAATGGCGAGGTTTTGCCACTTTTCACTGGGGACAAGTATTTGACAGGTGGTCAGGCTGGCCACAACGATAGCAGCTGTCGGGCCTTGGCCGAGCATAAGGGTTCAGAATTCTACTTGGACCAGCAGTAGTCGAGACGCCCCTTTTGGGTCTAACTTGCCCGCTTCCCTGATCTCGGTTCTCAGATGTAGGAGGTTGAGTGCGTGCTCCTACGGGCTCCTTCCCCTTAGGTTGTGGAGCTCCCTGAGGTGGACCTGCCGCAGTAATCCTTGCAGTAGGATAGGTCCGTGTGTTAGGACGTTCAAGTTGCGCTTCTGCCCGAGTAGCCAACTTGATCGCATCATTCATCGTCCAGACAGACTGCATCTGGACCCGATCCTAAATCGTCATACGCAATCCACCGTAGAATCGGGTGACTTGCTGCGATTCAGTCTTGACCAAATCGTTACACGCCGCTAGGCGGTAAAATTCTTCTGCGTACTCTCTCACCGACCGACTACCCTGTCGACAATTTTGGTATTGTTGGAATAATACCTGATCGTAATCGCTCGGGAGGAATCGGGCGCGTAGTAGCTGCTTCATCCACTGCCATGTGTGGATTGGTGCTTTCATCTGCTAGGTTCGTGCAAGTTGTAGTTGTTCCTACCAAGCTAACGCTCCTCCATTCAACTTGTAGGCCACCAGCTTGACCTTCTTTTCTTCAGGGATGTCCATATAGTCAAAAAATCGCTCAACTTCAGAAAGCCAATCGAGGAAATCCTCAATGTGTAGTTGGCCATTGAAGTTAGGAATATCAACCCGTATCTTGAATTCTCGATCTACTCGATTGCTGTATGGTCTGGGGTGTTGGAAGATTATGTCATCAATCTCCTCCTCACTGGAGCCCCCGTCCTCAGGCACGACCCTTGGATGCACTGTCGGTATTATCCTGTGATCAAGTCGATTACGAGTCTAGCAATTGGCGGCGGAGGATTACCACCAGGAACACGGAGTTGTCATAGGGTTTCTGCCAAGAGATTTGCTATATGGTCCATGGAAGCCTGCAACCCTTGCCTGGCTTGCCAATTCTCTTGCTGCGCTGCTTGGAAAGTTGCTGCCGTTAAAAGGCAAATTCCCTGGAGCACCCTATGGGATTGTTGCCGGACCCGTCATTAGAAGTCATCGATCCGAGGAGAAACTTGGCCCTGATACCAAACTGACGCAGGGGAGGACGTGAGGTCGAGCACTGTCTTCCTCAAGAGGATAACTATTCTGAATCCACGGAACTTCTCTAGACTCCTCACAGAGACTTTCTCGAATCCACGAGAAAAGAGAGCAGAAAATAAAAATAAATTCTAATAAATTTGAAATAGATTAATGAATGCATAAAAATGAGTTCACAACCCTTTAAATAAGGGTACTAAGCAATGGGAAAGAAATCATAATCAAACTACAACTAAAACTCCTAGAATTCGCGACTTACTATAAATACTAAACTTACTATTTATAGATTGTCGTGATGTCTACTAGTGTGCAAGGTTTTCGGCAAAAAATAGTAAGTGTCCTATTTGGCTTCACCAAACCGTTCCCCTAATTATTCTAAGCTCTTTTCACGTTGGGCGCAACTCCTAAAGCAACTAAAGATGAACCCTGCTAAGTGTGCATTTGGAGTATCTTCTGGCAAATTCCTCAGCTTTGTTGTACGACACAGAGGGATCGAGATTGATCCAGAAAAAATTAAGGCTATTCAAAATATGCCGCCACCAACGACGTTGAAGGAATTGAAAAGCTTACAAGGAAAATTGGCATACATTCGCCGTTTCATTTCAAACCTCGCAGGAAGGTGTCGGCCATTTTCTCGGTTAATGAAGAAAGATACAGAATTTGTATGGGATCACGCCTGTCAAAATGCATTTGACTCAATTAAGGAATTATTGAAACAGCCGCCGGTGTTAATAGCTCCAGTGAAAGGTAAGCCACTTATCTTATATACATCTGCAGCTACAAATTCTTTGGGTGCTTTGTTAGCACAGGTAAACGAAGCCAGAAAAGAGACTGTTCTTTATTATCTAAGCCGAACATTGATGGGGGCAGAATGCAATTATTCCTCGATCGAAAAAGAATGTTTGGCGCTAATATTCGCTGTACAAAAGTTGAGGCATTATTGTCTCTCCCATGATATAACTCTGATCTCAAGAGCAGATCCGATAAAATTTTTGATGACCAGGCCAATGTTGTCGGGAAGACTAGCCAAGTGGATGTTATTACTATCAGAATATACTATTTCGTATAAGCCGGCGAAAGCATTAAAAGGACAAGCTATGGCAGACTTCCTCGCAGCACATCCTATAGCAGAAAGTGAGGAAATCAATGACGAATTCCCAGATGAACAGGTTATGTTGGCCGAATCTCAGATTCTTTGGCAAATGTATTTTGATGGTGCCGCTCAAATATCGGGAGCGGGGGCAGGAGTGATATTCATTACGCCTCAAGGCGATTTATTACCATACTCCTTCACATTGGGCACTGCATGCACAAACAATGAAGCTGAATACAGAGCTCTTATCATCGGAATGGAAATAGCCCAGCAAATGGAAATAAAATTATTGCATATCTTCGAAGATTCTAAATTGATTATAAATCAATTGACAACGGAATTTGAAGGAAAGAAGAACTCCTGCCCTATTATCGGAAGGTACAACAGTTGCTTGAACAGTTTTGTCATGTGGAAATTAAACACATACCACGGTTGGAGAATGCAAAAGCAGATGCTTTAGCCGGTTTGGCAGCAGCTTTATCTTGCACAAACCGAAGTCCTCTTCAGGTAACTATAGAAGAAAGAAGATTCCTGCCATCTGCAGCAATTATCGAAGAAACCATTGAGATGTTTCCTATATCTTGTCTGGAAGTAATAACAGATGATTGGCGTCAGCCTTTTGTTGATTATCTCAAATATAATATCTTGCTAGAAGATAATGCACAAAGACAGTAGATTAAACAGCGATCAGGCAAATTTGTCATATGCAGTGAAGTTTTGTATAGAAAATCTTATAATGGAATGTTGTTAAGATGCTTAGACAAGCAAGAAGCAAACCAAATGCTGCGGGAGGCACATTCAGGTGAATGTGGAGCACATCAAGCCGGCTGAAATTTATGTCGTAGAGTGCATCGAATGGGTTATTATTGGCCTACTATGTTCAAAGATGCAATAGAATACGCAAAGCGGTGTCATGAATGTCAAATACACGGAGATGTAATACATGTTCCCCTAGAAGACTTACATCAGTCTGTTGCTTCCTGGCCTTTCTCAGCTTGGGGACTCGATGTGATTGGTCCTATAAATCCCCCTTCATCTAAAGGAAAACAGTATATTCTGGCAGCAACAGACTATTTCTCCAAATGGACTGAAGCAATTGCCTTGCGTAGTGTTAAAGAGACAGACGTGGTTAATTTCATCCGGCATGCTATAATATACCGTCATGGTATTCCGAAAAAGATCATCACTGATAATGGCACCCCTTTTAAAAATAGGGGCATGGAAAAGTTGTGTCAGAAGTTCGGCATCTAGCATTCTTTTTCAACACCTTACTATCCTCCGGCCAATGGATTAGCAGAGGCGTTTAACAAAACGATTGTCAAAATAATGAAAAAAATGGTGACAGGCAATAAGCGTGATTGGGATGAAAAGTTACAAGAAGCATTATGGGCCTACAGAACTACCCATCGTACAGCAACAGGGGCGACACCGTATTCATTAATCTATGGTATAGAGGCAGTTATCCCAATTGAAATGCAGGTGGCATCACTCAGAATAGCAGTACATCAGTTTATAACAGATGATGAAAATGCAAAAATAAGGCTGAAAGAATTAGATCTGCTTGATGAGAAACGTCTTGAAGCTCAGCAGCAGTTGCAGTCATATCAGGCCAGGATATCGGCTGCATTCGATCAACAGGTTAAATACCGCTCTTTCAAAAAAGGGGATATAGTGTTAATGCTGAAAAGACCTATAGTGATTACTCGCCGAACAGGGGGCAAGTTCGAGACTAAATGGGACGGTCCATATGTGGTAAAAGAAGTATACTCCAATGGGGCATATAGAATCACAAATCAAGAGGGACAGGGTATCAGTATACTTGTCAACGCCCGTTTCATCAAAAGATACTATCCCTAAATATAGACATGTGGATTTTGATCCAGAATATTATCGGCATAATAAATCTGTATCAAAAGGGGGCAAGGATGAATAAGATCATGTTTATATGTCAACAAAATAAGCTGTGAAGAAGAAATTCACAAGCATGTCAATTATCAAGCATCAAATCCGAAAATATATATATGATCATCATTACCAAATAAGTTGGACAAAACCAATATCATCTTGAGGATTCTCTTGAAGATATTGACAAGATTGATATATTGCCTTACAAGGCATGGATCTTCTTGAAGATACTATCTCAGTTGGAAATATCTACTATACTGGCAATGATGATGATCATAGATATTATTGCCTTACAAGGCACGGGTCTTCCTAAAGATATTATCAAAAGCAAGGATACATCAATCTCGGTTAAAGAGGCAGTATAGCCAAGCCAAATCCTAAAAGAGCCAAATTGAGCCAAATCAAAAAGATCAAGCTCTGTAAAAAAAAAAAAAAAAAAAAAAAATGCTCTCAAAGGATCAAGCTCTAAAAGAGCGGGCCAACTATACGCAAGACCTATGAAGATCGCCATTCAGGCAGCGGCGAGGAGTCAGTGGCCCTAAAAAGCCCGCGAAGACCATCGTGCGCACCCATCCGGGCAGCTGATGAAGTCAAGGATTCAAAGCCTAAAAGGCCATAAATCCGCGAAGACTAGTCACCATAACTCCCATGCCGTTTGTATAGTTTCCGGCAGTGCCACGGGGAACGGATGAAAATGCCTTCCTGTGAATGGGCTCGACCTTGCAGACGAAGAAAACAGGGGCCGCAATGCGAGCTTTATGTCAACCGTGCGTAAGACCCTCCAGATCTAGGGTTTGATTTCAGTAGTAACTCGTGAGGAAGGGCTTAAACCTACTCATTGATGGACTGGAGACCCTAGATTTGCTGCCCAAAGGTAGCCTTGCGAGCCCTGCGAACTCTAGAGAGTTACCGTGGCCAACCCTGTGCGTAAAACCAACAGTTCACCGCCCAGTAGCGTCAATGGGCCCCTCTGATGGACCTTGGCCGTGAGCTGAAGGCAGTGAAAAGCCCAAAAGCGAACTCTAGAGAGTTACAGTGGCCATCACATAAGACCCATAAATGCTCCACTACTCATGAGCTTAAACTGTGTGTGTGCGCACGCTCCACTACTCATGAGCTTAAACTGTGTGGCTAATTAAATTGAAACTTAGTACCGCCAACTTAAATACTCACATAGAGAATCCCGCACTAACAAAGCATAAAAGGTTTAGAAATTGTAAAGGATGTAATGAAATTATTATATAAAGTATAAATATAATTTGATAATATTAGTATAAATGTCATCAACATGCAATGAGAAAATGCTATTATAAACATCTCAAAATGCTTTCATAAAAAATATATGCGAAGCCAAATAAATTATGTCCAAGAAACATGAAAGCAAAGATCACATGTTCAAAATTACATGTTTAAAGATCTTCTGTAATCCCCACTGCTTCTGAGTATCTTCGCAAATCTTCTTTCAATTGTGCTTGAGCTACATCATGTTTAGCTTTTTCTGCAAGAATAAGTTTCGCCTGATCAGGAACGCCAGCAAGTTTATTCTCCAGAGATGCAATCATTTCTTTACTTTGAAGTTGCGCGGATTTTTCAATATTAATGGATTGAACATTCGCCTGTATCCTCTCGTCAACATCTTGAATGATTAAGGCTTTTTCATGATTCCTTCTCTCCAGTTGAGAAATTTCTTCCTTCAGGGCTGCAATACGATCTTGGATAGTCATATTTTCATCAATATGAATCTTTAATTGATCTTGAAGAATCATATGCTCTTGTTCAAGTTTAGAAATTGATGAAGTTGTCAGAAAGGCTTCTTCTTGAGATGCAGTCAGCTGCTTCTTGTACTCTAAAATCTCAGGGGCAATTGTAACATTCTCTACCGACGCCAAAGAAATTACTGAATCACAAAACTTGAGGAGTGAATCACGCAAAGGAGATATGTTGATTCTAGCTATCTTGGCAGAGCTCTCCAAAATCTCTATAGCAACATCCAAGTCCAACCATTGATCAGGATTTCTGAAGATATGGATTATTGCTAACAAGGAATGTTTCACCATAAGCATTTTATGAACAGGGATTTTCGCAAAGGACGACAATTCAGAAGTAGTGGCCACAGAATCAGAACTGGCCGCACCACTGCAAGGATGAGTTCCTATAGCAAAAGAAGAAAGATATTCAAAATATTATTATGAAATATGCAGTCATGAGTAAAGATAATCAGTGCATATATATGCACCTGTCACTGGAATATGACTAACAAAAGGAGAAGCTCTCTGAGTCATGGAAAGACCAAGTTCCACCATATCAGCAAAAGATGGTGCTCTAGCTTCCGTGCTTGAATCTCTGGTAGCCGGAGTTGGCAAGTCTGTAGTTTTTGTTGGAAATATGATTTCACGAGCCACTACTCTCTGTACTACCAATGGAACTACAGGTGCTCTTGGTGAAGTTACCACGAGAGGGCTTGCTGGAGAGATAGCACCTATTTCTGCAACTTGAGCACCTAAAAAAGGAGACACAATAAAAGGGAGACACAATAATAAAATAATAGTTGTTAAAATATAGATAGATATATGCATATGAAAATTAAATCTCCTTTACCTGGTGAATACCCATATTCGCCATAATCTAAAAGTTCCTCTTCATTTTCCTCAGCTGCAGGAGATTTAGCAGGAACATTTACACCAGGAAGAGTCTTAACAGATGCAGGGGAAGATTCCATCTCAACTTCTTTCGCAATTATTTCCTCATCCCCGTCGATGTCAACTTCACCTTCTTCATAGTCATCATCTTTATCTTCACAGCTGTCGCTATCTCTTCTGTTTTCATATTGTGAAGATTCAGTAGTATCTGACGATGAAGCTGAACTTTCATCTTCCAAGATTTCTTCGTCAACTTCTTCAATGATAACTTGCTTCCCTTTGTAAGAAACGGGTTGGCTGCTCTCTGGTGCAGGCTCTTGTACTATAGGGGAAGCGGATGCTTGGCGGGTCCTTTCTGGAAGAATAGGGGATGATGTTTGCAAACGTCTTTTTAATTTAGTCAATGGGGAAGATGGACTAGGACCAAGGGGTTGTGGAGGAGATATGGAAGTACCAATAGCTGGTCCTTCTTGAACTGTTGCAGTCTCTGCAGGAATTGGAGAAGATGTACCTTCAGCATCATTTGCGGCTTGATTTGAGAAGTCCCGACGAGTTTTCTCAAATTCTCTCAGAACTCCGTGAGCAAACCAGCCATCCAAAGTATTGATAGGCTTGATTTCACGGATAGGGTCTTCCAATGATATCTTCCTACAAATTTCTCCGGGATGAGATGCATGGCTCTTTTCTGGAATATAACCGATTCCACTCTCTAAATTTCTGCCCTTCAGCCTGGGTGGATGGAGAAAGATAGAAGAATCCACTGGCAAGCATTTAGTAACCAAGTATGATTGGTGATCCCACCATCGCATCCAGCTATATGATGTACGGACTATGCGATTACAGCCTGGAATTATGAAAAGAGATCCAAAGCAGCCATTCAGCAGTTGTTTCCATATCATGACCCAGTTAAGAGGACCAGTTCCATAACAGCGCATTTTTCTAGTAACCAGCCCGTAGTCTTGAGGCACGGTTTGATCATAACCGAATTGACGAGTAAAGCGACTGGGGTAGTAAGGTTCTCTCCAAAATTTTGTTCCTCCCCGAAGAGGTAAACTGCATGAGCAAATAGAAAAGAAGAAAGCTCTCTCTGCTGCAATAAGCGTTTCTTGGTCCACCATATCTGTATCTTCAGTGTGGCGATAGAGGCGGAACTGAAAGAAGTTTATCTGATCATCATCTCAAATTTTATTGGCAACCCACTCATACGCTCTTTTTGCCATCGCTCTTTGCTGAAAGAACCAGAGTAGAAGGTGAGAAGGATGAGTATATGCTTGCTCTGGAGCCTCAAAAGTCCAAGGAAAATAAACACCTAGCCACCCCGTAATATAATGCCAAGACGTATGTGCAGACGAAGCTCCAAGAATAGGGTCTTTTACATGAGTAGCTACTTCTCTAAGGGCTCTATAAATAGAACATAATACTGGAGGAGCAAGAGAGTATTTATGGCCTTCCGCTAAAGCACCAGCCACAACAAAGACGCTTGGACGAACAACATCTGCCCATTTAGAGTTGGGCAATACGACCAAACTTAGCCAATAAGCTAAGAACGCTGCAAGTTCTCCAAAAGAGCTATATTCTGGTCTTCCTCTTATTGCATCCCGAAGCTTCGTTAATTCTTTAGAGTGGCAATCGCGAAATCTTCAAAGAAAAATGAGGAGGTTAATATGCAGGAATGGCTAAATAGCAAGAATATAAAGAATAAGTCAACTGTCGGATTGATAAATACCTGAGACTTCTAGAAAAATGTGTCAGCCATTGTAGAGGGGGAATTTTGTGGAAGCTGGGAAATTTGCCCATCTCTTTGAACAGTTCTGTGGTAGTCTCAGAGATAGAAGGTTTGCGGTCTGGAGAAGATACAAAGGCCAATTCTCTGTTTGTAGGAATGAATTCATCATAGAATTTGCCTGTTATTGTGAGACCGGCTATACGATGAAGATCCCAAAGTGATATGCTCATTTCACCATAAGGTAAATGGAAGGAGTTGGTTGTAGGCGACCAGTATTCAAGGAAGTCTTTCAGTATATTGGGTTCCTTATAGAAGTATTTGGAGGTCACTTCTATGGTATCATAAAGGCCAATCTTTGCAAGAGTGCTCGTATGCTTCAGTAATATAGCCTCCGCCCATTCAGAGTAATAGCGGCGAGCAGTTAACATGCCTCTGATGTGGAATTCCGCCTGTCCCCAGAGTTGTTCTCGATCTCTAAAGCGCTGTCGAACTGTCTCATAAAAATGAGAAGGAAAGAGATCATGAGGACTGTGGAAAGGAACTAAGAAGATCATGGGATAAGCTTCTCCTATCCTTTGTCGCGGGTTTTTTGTTTGAATGATTCCCTCAAGGATTCGGGGCTCTCTTGAGGCCCACGATTCAGTATACATCAACCTCTCGCCATGGATGTAGTCTTTAGACTCACAGTCAAGCATGGACTGATGGCGATATACTTTGATGGGAATAACCGTCATGCCCTCCATATGAGGATTGTCAAACTTCATGATACCTTCAACAACTCGTACTGAGTCCCACGTGTTTTGAAGTCTCTTCTTCTTATGTTCCTTGATCTTCTCTGCAAATTCTTTCGCCTTATTGTGGCGAGTTTTCTTCGAACGAGAAGCCGGAGGAGTGTCTCCACGGGGAGATGGCTTTTCACTATCAGTACGAATATGAGCTGTGGTCTTTAACCATTCATCCCAGTCATACTCTCTGCCATGCTTAGGTGGACATTTGATATCTCCCAAAGATATAGATCTATGAATGGGGGATGGTAAAGATCTGATGTGTAACGACCTGAAAATTTTCGTACATTGGGCCGAGTACCACCTCGACCAGAAATCACATAGGATTAAATCCTTTAGAAATTTAACAAAGTTAACTAATTACTAAACTCGGTAAATCATGAAATCCGTTGGGATCGCTTTAAATACGATCTGCAAGACCCAAAACTTGCAGAATTGGTGACTCTAGGTTATCCTAAAGTCTAGAGCCAAACTCATTACCCGTCTGCTCTCGGGACTGAAACGAAACTTCGTATGAGGTCTAGATCGCACATCGGGAGTCCGATTAACACGAAGCTAAGGAACCAGGACCGCCCCACTGGGCTTGACAATCATCTCAAAAATCAGATGATTCCGATGTCCCACGGCCATTATTTTCACTCCGGAGCGAGGGAGTGTGAAAAACACTATTTCCATCCAAAAGAAAATATCTGGAATAGTGATCTGGCACCTTTCGGTTGCGCGTCAGTATTAAGCAACCTGACTGTCGGAATCAGACCAAATTACACCCTCGGATTAAGAAAAATTTCAGGAACATTTACATGTACTCAGAAATTCTGATCGTGGGCCACGGACCGTTGAACTGAAAGTGGACCGCCACGTGCGATCTGGGAATCCGATCGAGCCGAAAACGTAATCCCACGTAGATCCTCAGAGGGTGAGCTTAAGTCTGACGTTTGGCTCAAAGAGGGCTACCAAAACACCCCTTTTGAGCTTGGAAAGTGGCGAACTGCCTATATATGCAGCCACCCTTGAACCTAAGTCTATTTTGGTTATGTTCTAGGCTATAAAAGGGGCTTAGAACAGCCCCTCTCACAGCCATACGAATTTGGGTCCAAACCCTAAGAGAGAAAGAGAGAAAAGAGAGAAACTTGTGGAGATCGAGGCCGATCTTCCTCCTGCTGCTTCCACTTCTCCCACGGCCTACACCGCTCTATTCCAAGGGATTTCTCGGCGGTTTCCACCCCATTTGAAGGTAAGAAACCCTAACCCTAGGTCTGATTTGAGTCTGATTAGTGATAGGTTAAGGAAAGACTAATCGAATGCGCTCTTTAGGCTAAGAAACTCCCGTATACGGAAGCACCAACCCTCTTGCTGATTCATTGGAATTCCAAAGGCTGAGGTGAGGACTTTAAGCATATAAGTTACGGTTTTCAACGCTTTCAATGTCAGATAATGATAGATTCATGATCTGCATGCAAATGCACATGTACAAAGTGCTTTCCGTTTCCTGTTTCGATTAGCGATAAAGAATATGGAATTTTACATACTCTTGATATACGTAGAAATACCGTATACGTATTTTTGTTGAGAAAATGTTTGACATGTTTATTTAATGTTTGATTATATCATGTGTGGATAAAATACTAGTTTGGCGAAAGAGATCGCGAAAATACATGTTCATGTGTAAATGTCATGTATGTTGAAATTGTGTATTCCGGAAATCCCGCATACGTGCGGATTTTGGAAATGTAATTGTAATGATTATTTGCTGTATGAATACGATATACACGGGAAAAATACTCCCGGGGCGAAGGGACAGCCCTAACACAAGCTTCGTTAACATACGTCGCGTATGTTGAAATAGTGTATTCTAAGTAATTGTGTAAACACTCGTGTGCGCAAATACTCAGGTATTAGTGCCTTAGAGAGGTGCTGATGTGGGGTTTCCGACTCCCTTAGAGACATGTAGGATCCCCTCCATGCGGTGGTTCACCGCAACCACTTAATTGTATTGCACACACAATTGTATCCCTATGGGGATAGTGCTTGTTACATGCATTATAACATGCTTTGCAACATGCTTGACTTCATGTTTTACTTCATGCTTTATAACATGCCTACTAACATGCTTGTATTGCTTGTTTATCATGCTTTATTTCACCTGTTAACGATGAAAACTGTTTGAGTTTGGGACTATGAATATAGTCCAAACACTCGGTACCAGACTTGTGATTGTGGCTGAGATTCACGTCGCCACAAAGGTCGGGTCCGGCGAACTCGAGTCGTACTTCGGTTGGCGATAGTGGTTGGCCACGCGGAGTGCTTTTGCGCTCCATATCGCTCGACTTGTGGTGTGCTCGAGCTAGTCAGGCTCGCCAATGAAACCGAAGTGTAGTTGTGTGTTCACCTTGTTTGGTCGCTACTGCTTGAACCTAGGGTACCAAACTTACCAGTGGTGATTCCCGTTTAACCATGGTACCTAGATCCGCGAAGACGCATGAGCCGGGCATGGTGGTATGGGACACCGTGGTCGAGCTGTCGGCCTATGCTGGGGCCATGTGCCTCCCCGTAGTGACCATTGCGCAACTATCTCGTGAGCCGAATACGGTGGTATGGGACACTGTATTCGAGCTGTCGATGCTTCGGCGAGAGCCGAGTACGGTGAGATCTGTGCTCGTGCTGACGGGCGACGAGTCCTCCGTGGTATCATCGAGTGTACTCTAAGTATCTGTGATTGGCCACGAGCCTTTCACAGCAACTAGAGTGTGAGTTGAGCCGAGTATGGTGAGACCTGTACTTGAGCTGACGGCTAGTGATTAAGCCGAGTACGGTGAGACCTGTACTCGAGCTGACGGCCAGCAATTGAGCCGCATACGGTGAGATCTGTATCCGCGCTGACGGGTGACGAACCCTTTGCGATGCCATCACTAAGCTTCTCAAACCATAACATCGTATGAGAATAACTAGGATTGACGACCCTAGAATGGATCATGTTGGGAATGATACAAGGGAGGTACCTTAGTTTCCCAATACTGCTGATTGAAATGGACTAATAATAACTTGGCAATCACGAGCATCATCGCACCGCATGTGCTTTGTAGATGTGGCGCACTGAGGGAGTTAAGCATTCGCGAACGTAAGATGATGTCGCTTGAGGGTGGTTTGGCAAGGGCATACAGCATCATGTCATATCATTTTTGCATTTAACAAGAGTAGTTAGAAATGCTTGATTTGTACTGCTTTATCATTACTGCTTGGTTGATTTGATAACATGTTAACTTATGCATTATTGTTCCACTGAGTTAGCTACTCACTCCCACGTTATGGGACGGTGTTGTACACACCAACCAGACTCTGTTGCAGGGTAAGAGGGCGCCTTGGTTCAGGAGCCGGAGCCCGACGTTGATGAGGACCAGGAGGAGTTCTCTTTCATGCAGTATTCTGACGGCTACGCCTAGGCCGACTGCATCGCGGGATTCTCGGGGCCTCTTTTGAGGATGTATTTTGGTTTTTTTGATTTACAAACATTACATGTATATTGGTGCTCAGCTAGTACTCATACTCTGGAGTTCAGAAAATTTTGTTACTTTACATACTTGAATATAAAATTTCAGTCTTCCGCTGTTTTTAAATGCAATTGAACTGGAGTATGAATTACTGTTTTGGTTTAATCTCATTCATGTTTATTGCGATAACTCAGACAACATTTAACCGGCATTGTGTATGTTGCATAAGTGATGTGTTGGAACTCGGGTGTTGAGTTCATTCTCGACCCCCGAATTTCAGGGCGTTACATGATGCGATCAGAAAAGTCAAAGGTAGGGAGAACAAGCTCTTTAAAATAAGCAGGATTTCTGGAAGTCGTCTTTATTCTCTTAGCAGGAGGTTGATCAGAAGGAGTCACAGGACGGGCCGTTTGTTTAATACGAGCCATGAAAATAAGTCAAGGAAGAAAGATTGATGACAGAGTAAGAAAGGAAGAAAAAAGAAATTGGCTAATTTGAAGTACTTTGCGCGGGTCCGCGCAAAGTATATGGTTTGCGCGGAAAAGATTGCAACCTTGAAGGAGTTCGCGCAAACTGACAAGGTTTGCGCGAGTTCGCGCAAAGTGAGAAGTTTGCGCGGAAGAAAATCGCACAGGTAGAGTTTTGCCAGAGCAGAAAGAGTTCGTGAAAATGACTAAAATGTTGGGCTATTTATAGTATTTTTGGTCGAGTACGGTACTCGACCGAGCTTTGCGCGGGGTCGCGCAAACTTAACAGAAGATGAGTGATTTGATCCTTTTTCTTTGATTTTCTGTAAAAACAAAGAACGGATCAAGGGGGCATCTGTTGAGGCATAAAATAAGCAAAGAAGTGAAGAAGAGAAAGATCAAGAAAATCAGTTTGAAGATAAAGAAATCAGGTGTAAAGAATACTTTACGGGGGTTCGCGCAAAGTGAATAGATTGCGCTGGACCGCGCAAAGTAAATGGGTTGCGCGGGTTGATCAAGGAAGACAAATTGCGTGGGACTGATAGATTGCGCGAGACTGCGCAAAGCATGTCGTTTGCGCTGTCCGCGCAAAGTATTTTGCAGTGGTATAAAAATGGTTGGATGTTATTTTGTCCCACATCGACCAGAACAGAGATTTACACCAGTAAAAATGTCTATAAATACCCCGTTCTTTCTCTCAAAAGGGGTTGGAAGATTTCAGAGTGGAAGAAAGACGAAGAAGAAGACAGAAGGTGTAAATGAGCATTGGGCTCATATAGTTTACGCGGACTCGCGCAAAGGAGCATTGGGCTACTGTAGTTTGCGCGGACCCGTACAAAGCATGTCGTTTGCGCGGACCCGCGCAAACCGACTGCTGGACAGTCTATAACAGCAATGGGCTGATATGCTGCTGGAATGGCTAGAGGCTTCAAATCTTCAAGTTCTTCTTGTTCAGGAGGAAGGGAAGAATCATCGACGAAAAGGCGTATTCCTCCTAAGTCTCAAGAGATGACCGAAATAGCACTGAAATGCTGTCGAAATCTCTATTCTCTTGAAGACTGATTGGTCGACTTGTCTATTCCTCCTAAGTCATAGGAGATGATTGAAATCATTGCCGTTATGCTGTCGAAATTCATATTTAACTACGATAATTGTAACTTACAAGGAATTCTTTATAAACTATCTTAGAATCAAGGGATATCAGAGGATGTAAATGAATTCAGAATCAATAAAATGTGACGGTTGTCTTTGTAACTGTTCCATTATTATGATTGAATAAGATAATGCTCCCAAATCAATTACATTTGTTTCCTTGTCGAAACATACTCCAACAAAATCTTTGCCGCTTGGACAATCAACTAATTCCCAAGTAGAGTTCTTCTCGATCATGCAAACTTCCTCTTCCATAGTTTTCACCAAATTGTCTTCTCGAGTTGCAACTTCAAAGCTTTTTGGTTCTACAGTTGTAACGCCCCGAGTTTTCAGGACCCGAGTATATGACTCGTTTCCCAAAACCCGAGTGTTAACCTTAAAGGATGGTCAAATTCGAGTGTATTTTTTTTTTCTTCATCAGAGTAAGCAATGAGCGTAGTGTGGACAATTCGACATAAAGGATAATTTCATTATCATTCAAATATACAAGAAGCTGCCCATAATGACTTATACAAACCAATGTCTCTGAATTTAACAAGTACAAGATTTATAAAAATTTAATACATGAAGAATAGAAGAAAGCATATAAATATAAGCCGCAAGACCACGCAGCTCCTCCAGGCAAATACAGCCATGCATCCCTAGCGATCGTACCCTGCTCTTCATCAAGTCTAAACATGCATATCACTAAAGCCACCTGTACTACCTGTACGGTTGTATATTTGATGGATGAGTGGCCAACTCAGTGTGAATTCCCCTCAAGATTACACACCGCCCCATTAGGTAAGCATAGTTATAAAACAACAAGGCAATCAAAATAATACATGATGCAGTCTTTTTAAATGCATGGATGCGTGGAATGCACATCGACCTGGGGATGCACATCCAGTCGGACTTGGGCTCGTCGCCCATGCAAATCATCGACCTGGAAAAATCATCCAGTCGGAACAGGGGTCGATAGTCGGTGGTCTGGGAGCTAGCAAAACGATACCCCAACAACTCTAGGGCATGTGCTACAGCATCCAGAATTAGCCACCCGTCATCGCCAATATGCTATGGATGCATGATTAGCCAAACCGTTATTAGTCCAGTTACAATCAGCCAATTTAGGTAAGCTCAAGGTCACTACGGGGAGCGTATAACCCAGCGTAGGCCGACAGCTCGGGCATAGTGTCCCATTACCACCATCCCCGGCTCATGAGGCTACCACCTTAGGATGTTTAATGGAAAGCCGTCGACTAGTGGTCAATCATATTACAACATATGGGGCTTACCATCGCGTGGTTGCACGATATAAAACATCGAGCCCATATAGGACAAATACCAAAACAAACCACGTAGGCAGATATCAAAATAAGCCACATGGGGCGAGTATCAAAATATGCCATATAAGGCGAATATCAAAACCATACGATAAAGACCATCCTTAAAAATCATTGGACACAACAACCCTGGATGGTAGGCCCACATCAATCATCCTTCTAGACCACCACTCAATAACCACCTAGTCGAAGGTCCATTATGATCACAACTAGTTAAGTTACATCCCAAGCATGCGTGTACATTCCTATGTGGGAATTTTCCACCAATGTACCAGTTTAAGTTCCATAAGCAACCCACAAAAAAAAAAATCCACAAGCATGAGCAATTATACGGGATAGTCATAAAGCATGTAACACAGTAATTCAATTTCCACCAGCTAACACATGTGATTATAAAGGGAGATATCAATTATAAATTTAAATAAAAACTATAACTTAAGCTAATGAGAAGATGGAAAGCTCAAGGGGAAGAATCATCACCTTAAGTTTAGGATCACCTACTAGTGTTGTTTAGAGAATGCATGATTCCTTAAAGCCAAACCCTATCAACAATTGTAAAGTTACACCGTTAGATTCAAGCTTTATACGATATTCTTGGTCAAGGTCTTAACCTGAGGTTTTGATTACCTTAGTTTTAGGGTTTTGATGTAGAACTAGGTTTTCATCCATAAGTTTAGGTCTACGATAAGTTTTTAGGATTTGGATTGTAGTTGGCGTATGATAATTTACAATATTAATTTGAAAAGTAATTATTAACATTAGTGTTATAATTATCGTTTGCCAACTTAGTAATAATACCCATTATGATGTCAATGATACTATAATTTATTATTAACGATTGTGCCTAAGGATAATAATTAATGATTAATATTTAATAACGGTACTTTGTGTGGACTTACTACCATTAGCATGGACAATCTACTAGAGGTTAGTTGTGTTTAATAACCGTAATTATTATCGTAATACGAATGATAATAGTGATAGCTATCAAGTATAGTAGTGAATTTAATCATGATAATAGATACCATAATCGGCCATTAAAGCATTCATAATCATTTGTTGGGCCCACCAAGTTGTGGTTCACCAATCCAACCCATCCATCATGTGTGTCCCACTAGGTTAAGGGGTCAAACCAAGTTTCAGGTGCACCCAAATCTCATATGGACCCCAGCAAGTGCTTTTATATGATTTAACATGTCTTCACCAGATTGTAGATGGTGTGGGCCACCTGATCTCTATGTATGGCTGATTTTTGGGGGCACCCCATATATAAAGGGAACCCATCAAATGGACGGCGTCGATGTTCAACACACATCATGGTAGAGCCTGTGGTGGGGGCCATGGTTCTAGCCAAAATCAAACAAAGGAGGCAGCATCCTCTGGACGTTTACGTGCATGCTTCTTATATTATTTATTTTATTTTGTTTTGATAGGTGGCGCCCGCCTAAAGAGGATCTACTCCGTTGATTGGGTTCCAGGGCTCAGGAAGGGTCCAATGTCCAATTTTGGATATGTCTTGACGCACCGAAATATCACAAAGTGCCCTAATGATCTATCCCTATTAAATTAGTATTTATGATGGTGTGGCCTATCAGAGAGTTGGGTTGACTTCACTTTTTGGGTCAACGCATAAAATGAGGTAGGAAATAGGATGGACGGTGGAAGCATAACATACATCCAGGTGGGATCTACTTCAAGTAAAATTGATGAACAGTGTTGAATAACACGTACCTCAGTAAGACCCACGTAACTTGGTAACGTCAATACAGCAGCCGTCCGGCTGGTATCACTGACGGACAGCCTGGGTGATCCATGTCACCAAGGTGGGGTCCACACATGTGGGCCATCAACCGTGTAGAGTTAGGCCCACCTGCTGACGCAGGGTGCGGCCCATCAACACTTGTACAGAGCCCGAAACTAGGGAAGTTCTCTGATTTTTAGGTGAGGCCCACCTGCATTTGTGCAGGCCCACCAGTATTTTGGTGAAGCCCAAAACTGTTTAAGCACCTCTGCTGCCAACGGTCCAGCCAAGGGCTTTCTTCCCTGCTGCAAGTGGGCTGAAGTCTCAGCCGTTCCAAGCTACAGTCTCCAGCCATCTTTCCACTGCTGCCATGAGTACAAGTTTATTCATTTCTAGGTTTACCATTTGGCTGATTTCCAATCGTTTTTACTGAATACACGACTGTTCACAGTCACATTTTTAGCCTGGCTTCATGCTAGGAACCAACTGTTATCAGGTTGGGTTATCAGCCATAAACAGAGCCTTTTTTAGAAGGCTGCTCGGGGCATGAGCAAGGTGTGATGGGGTTATGGTTTGAGCTCATTTTAGAGTTCCAAACAGAGTGCAAGGAAGGTTTCAACCTGCTTCAAAACAGGGTCCGCCGTTCACTATGTGCATATTTTCTGCTGATCGGGTGTTTTTATACATGTGCGGTGAGGTGTCAGCTTTAGCATGAGTTATTTTAGAGTCTCCCAAGGAAGAAAATAATGGAGAGAGAGGTCTTACCTTCCACGGTTGGTTCCGACCCAAACTTGGGTGGTCACGCACGTACCAACTTCTCCTTCTTCCTCTCATCTCTTCCTCTCTGTTTTCTCTCTTTCTTCTCTCTCCGACTCTTTCCTCTCTCGACTCTCTTTCTACGTGAAGTCTGAGGGGCTGATTGATTTCTAAGGCTGTTGTAGGAGGAAGCGGAGAGATGGGTCTGCATTCGATACCAGCCCCCTCTTATGAGGTCTCTGGCCCTTCATAGACCGTTGGATGAAAATCAGACGACGGAGATTTATCTTGCTCAAAACCATCCTCAAATACGGTGGGCAAAACCTGAAACCACCCACGGTTTGTTTGGAAAACCCTAGGGAATTGAACGGCCGTATGGATGGCTAGGATTGGAGGAATCCTCCTCTCACACAGATTGTGCCAGCTGGCTTGCCAAAACGTTTCCGTTTCCAAAATGTTGTGTTTATAGGGTCGGTTTGTGCCGGGAATCGTGTGCTCGAGTACGTGCCAAAACACGTGAAGTTGTGGGTTTTGGTGGGGCCCAAGTCCTGATCACGATGGCCGGATCAGATCGATTATAGGGTCGGTGTAGGTGGGACACTGATCAATTAGACATAAACGGCCCGTCTCATGATGTTGCAGGCGGAAACGTGAAGAAGGAAGTTTCCTTATCTTGGAAACGTAAGGTTAGTGTAGGTCTGGTGCACCTCTGATGCACATAGGACATGCATACATGCCGCATAATATGGGGTCCATAGGATGTTTTTGAGAAATCCACTCCATCCATGATTCTCTGTGGGCCCATTTGGGTCACTTGGCCGGAGATGAGGGAAAGCCGAAGCTTGGGTGGGCCATACTCCCAATTTTACTTATTTCTAGCTCTAATTGTAGATTTTGGTTAGTTTAATGGTTGGATCACCTCAAAATCAAACATTAATGGTTGAAAGGATTCTAATGATCCTAAAGTATGTTCGGGCGTGTTATAGGGGTCGATCTACAACTCGGGCGAGCCACCCTTTAATTAAGGCGTACAATGTTCACGTTCAACCAAGGAAATCATTTACGTAAAATCTAACGGTTGGAGAAAAATCAGGTGGGGCCTATAGTGATGTTTGTTAAGAAATCTACTCCGTTCACCGTCTTTGGCACGTCGTGCAAACCTATGGTCCCAAATTTGAAGTAGATCTAAACTTCAGGTGGGCCGCACGATCTACTAATACATTGAATAGTATCCAACGTTAAAAGTTTAATGGTAACTCTTCGTCAACAGTGCCATGCATATGATGTTAACATATTTACAATTATAACCCTTTTCTTTTCAAAACTTTTGCCGTCTGTAACTCATAAGTCTACCGTCTAAATGTGATGAAATTTGACAGGTGATCTTTATCTTTCACGCTCTTTCCGTCGCCCAAATTTGAGCTATGATCTCTCAAGGATGACTAAGATTCTCCTTTAATGGTTAATATATTTTAAAATTCTAAAATAATATTTTTACTCCTCTGATTGACAAGTTATCGGGCAGTTGGGACCTAAACCCTAAGATCTTCATGATGATCAGTTTGCCATGATGTTTACATGGCCCGTTTGGCGGATCCAAACATGATGGGTGGTCAGATGACTTGTTAATAATAAGGGGACTTGATGGTTAGCACTCTGGCCATGTATGTCAGTGGATGTACGGTAAGTTTCGTAAATGGATGGTCGTAAAATAGGTTTCTGGAGTGATTAGGGGTAGGGCTTATATAAAGTTAGATTCGAGTGACTTTCTTACACGTGAAAGTTTCTCAGATTCTGATTCTAATGGTGGGTTAAGCATATTCATGTAGTGTGAACAAGGTGGACGAGTCAGAATCTTGATCTGATAAGTGTACGAACGAATGTAGAGGTCAAGTAGCTGAAATTCGAGGTGTGCGGTTAATTTGTGATAATTAGGCATGATATAAAATTTCACATGAAACAGATTGTGGGAATCATGTGGTCAAGGATTCAGGGGTCTAGGTTAGTGGCAATTTCGTAATTACTGCCGATCCATAAGTTTTGGGAAATCTAATGACTTTACTTGGTTGTAAACACGTTTCTAAATAGTTCTTACTAAAGAACATATATCTATATCATTATGGATAGAGAATTATTCGTCATGTCATCTAAGGGAAAGTACTTACGTGAAATTATGTGATGGGTGAGCTTGTCTTGAAATTCAACGGTCAGATGGCTTGATTTATGGATGAAGATCATCCCCAACGGTTATGTTTATGTCAGGGCAAGGATGTAAGGCTAGAATAGTTGAATTGGTATCGTACACATGTATATGTCACGTTGAATCTTATGGTAACGCTCGAGGACTTTCGATGCCCGAGCATCGAAAAGTTTGGGGCGTTACAACAGTCGAAAAATTGCAACCCTCGTAGGTGTCTCTCAGACTCTTCATTTTTCTCGGGGGCAATTCAAATGAAATACTTGAAGTTGTTGATGGAGAACTTGATGATGCGGATGGATTAGCTTCTGGTGAAGAGAATGGAGTTGTGGGTCCATAATCTTCTTCATCATTTTCTGCTTCTGTTTCTTCTTCCACATCTTGAGTGCTTTTTGGTTCATCTTCTTGTATAAGAACGGTTTGTTCTTGTATATTTTTCTTTTTCCAATCCCATCCTATATTTTCATTGAACAAAACATCTCGACTAATCATTAGCTTCCCCGTCTCAAGGTTATATACTCGATAACCTTTCGACAAAGTACTATAACCAATGAAAATGCAAATTTCAGATTTTTCATCAAGTTTTTGACGCTTTTGAGATAGAATATGAACATAACAAATGCAACCGAAAATTTTAAGATGTTTTACAGAAGGCTTGTGACTTGACCATGCTTCAATCGGTGTTTTGCCATCCACAGCCTTTGTAGGACTCCGATTAAGCAAGTAAACAACTGTAGATACAGCTTCAGCCCAAAAAGTATTTGGGATGCCTTTCTCCTTCAACATAGAACAAGCCATTTCGACAATTGTTCTATTCTTCCATTTTCCAATGCCGTTTTGCTGAGGTGTATAAGCAACAGTCAGTTGCCTCTTGATTCCTTCTTCACAATATGTCTCAAATTCCTTAGAGACATACTCACCACCATGATCACTTCTCAGCGTCATGATTTTGAGACCACTTTGTCTCTCAACTTGTGATTTGAATCCCTTAAAGATCGAAAGAGCTTCTGACTTTTACATTATGAAGTACACCCACATCATTCTTGTATAATCATCAACAAAGATAATAAAATACAAGCTTTCACTAAGTGATGGAGTTTGCATTTTTCCACAAATATCAGTGTGGATCAACTCCAAGGGCGCCTTTGCTCTCCACGTGCTTCTTGAGAAAGGTGCACGATGATGTTTTCCCAATGCACAACCCAAGCACATGTCATTTTTAATTTTGATAGACGGTAAACCATCTACCAGATTCTTCTGATCCATCAACTTCAATCCATGAAAGCTCAAATGCCCCAGTCTTTTATGCCAAAGCCAAGATTCATCAAGTGTCTCGACTTTTCGTGCACAATCGATCGAATATCACAACTTAATAGGAAAATTATGATTTTTCTCCATATTCACCTTAGCAATCACTTGATTTGTTTCATTCTTGTCATAGATAATGCAAGAATCATTTTCGAAGAATATAGAGTGCCCATTTTGAACAAGTTGGCCAATACTTAGCAAGTTTTGATCCAAGTCAGGAACAAGTAAAACAACTTTTATATACTTGACCCCTTTCTTGGTTTCTATGGCAATTGTCCCATTTCCATTTTCTTCCACAATAGCACCATTTCCCATACGGACTTGAGATCTGACGAATGAATCGATATTTGTGAATATCCGATCATCACCTGTCATATGATTGTTGCATCCACTGTCTAAGTACCATATGTCTTCAGTTTGAGTGAGTGAGTACTGACATGCAAAAAACATGTTTTCTTCAACTTTTTCTTCAAAGAAGTTTGCAGCATGCTGATTGTCCTTGAAACAACAAACCTTCTTTACGTGTCCAAACTTTTTACAGTTAAAACACTGAGGTTTGCCTCGATTCCAGCACTCACTTTCAATATGGCCAGACTTTTTGCAAAAGTTGTAGGTTAGATTTGAATTTTTACCTTTGTTTCAATTTTGTCATTTCCCTTGCATCGATTTTCCACCTTTCTTGTAATTGCCTTGATTCTTTCCGGGACCAACTTGTGTCTTCTCGGAAGAACTTTGTGAACCAATTAAAAGTTTTGTTTGAAACACACTTTCAACTGATTTTTCTTCACACCTCAACAATCTTTGTTCATGTGATTCTAAAGAGCCCATCAACTTAACCAATGATAAGGTTGAAAGGTCCTTAGATTCCTCTATTGCGGCAACGACAACATCATATTTTGCAAAGAGGCTTATTAAAAATTTTTGAACCACCATTTCATTAGAAATAGAATCTCCATAGATCTTAATCTAGTTCACTACTTCAATCACTTGTGAAAGATAATTTTTCATCTTTTCCGAGTCTTTCATTTTCAGATTTTCATACTCCCTCCGTAGAGTTTGTAACTTGATGGCAATCACTTTAGACGTACCTTTGAACTAAAGTGTCCCAAGCTTGCTTTGAAGTTTGAGATGGAATGATTCTAGAGAAGATAGAATCAGAGACACTTTGTTGGATGAAGAAGAGAGCCTTCGCATCTTTCTTCTTATTCTCCTTCAGTTGTTCTTGTTGTATGGCTGAGAGAGATGTGAGATCGGTTGTAGTTGGATAACCGGTTTCAACAATCTCCCATAGCCCTTGAGATTGGAACAAGGTCTTCATTTTGATGCTCCAATGATCAAAGTTCTCCCCTCCAAAAATGGGAATTGCGGGATGAATCATTGCACCATTCGTTGCCATCGATTATACTTCTTTAGAAGTTTCTAACACCCAGTCAAGACTCGAAATGTGGCTCTGATACTACTTTGTAGGCTATTGTAGCCCTTTTACTTAGTAAAAATAACTTAGAAGGGAATAGGAGAAAACTTATTTTTGTTGTAGCACTTCCTCATATGTGAAAATGAAATCCATACACATATTTATAGCATAAGAAAAAAAAACTAAGGGACATGACTCTTCAACAAAGAGACATGAACCTTTTCAATCAAGGGACATGTGACTCTTCACAAAGAGACATGAACCTTTTCAACTAAGGGATATGTGACTCTTCAACAAAGAGACATGAACCTTTTCACAAAAGTGCATTAATTCAACAGAAATAAGATGAAATGTAAAACCAAACTCTAAATCTCTAATCAAGAGGCAAGGATACAATAATAAAGGAAGGAAATGCATCAACTGGTGTAAGAAAACTCAAATTATAACAAAATATTCCCATAAAGATACATACCTTGTTATGATCCCTCCCAACTTGAGTGGAATACAAGTTCATCTCCTTTGTACTCTTCTTTATTATGAGGTTTTCATGGGATTAAAGCTATACACCAATGTTTGGTGTATCATCTTTTATGTTTCCACACAACATATCTTCCCCCGATCAGCCTGCATGCACCTATGTCTCAGAGCCGAAGACCTAACATTTTCTCAGCCACACCATGCAGCAAACAAACTTGAACCCATCCCCCCAAAAACCAACACCCCTAAAACCCCAAACCCATCTTCCCCTCCACTCCAAAACCCCCAAAATCCATCCATGACCGACTCCGTCACTACCATATGCCACTACCTAAAATCCAGCACTTTCACCAGAATTCGGTGCTCAACCACCATCTGCCACTACTATGAACCCAAATCTCACTTCACCCATCCACAAAACACTTCATGCACTACCATTTGCCGGCACCATCGGCAACACATCCGAATCCCAAAAACCTTCAAAACGTCCACTCCAACTAGCAACACACATAAACCTTAAAACCCTCATCATCATCCATCAAATACTCAAACCTTTCCAACCCGACACAGCCATCTCTGTCGCTATTTCCTGCTGTTCTCACAAATGTTGCCACGAGAGAGAGAAAGAGAGAGAGAGAGAGGTACATTGGGAGAGAGGACGTTTCGAGATCGATCGAGAAAGGGAGATGGGGGCCCAGCGAGTGAAGCTGAACGAGAGATTTGAACTCTCTCTTTTTTTTTCCTTGGGTATGAGAGAATTGTTGAGTATCAAGGGACTTCCTTGGGTATTAAGTTTCAGCTGAGAGAACCGTTAAAGTACGGTTGGGTATTAAGGGATGTGGATTTAAAAAAGAAAAAAATTCCCCTGGGTATTAAGGGCCACACCACAGGAAACCGTCATAACAGAAACGTCTACCGTTAAAACATTCCTGGAGCCAACCAGGATGTTTATATGCTATCCAAACTGTTCTTAGGCTATTAGCAGCCAGACTAAGCTGTAAAAACATATATCACACTAGTATAAAAATTCTGCGGCCTCACTATCTCCGAGTTGTACGAACCACTCAAAAGAGATCAAAGTTACATGGCCCCACAATGATGTATTTATTACATCCACACTGTTCATAAATTTTTCAAGATCATTTTAGAGCATTAGATAGAAAATGAATCATATCCACAGCTGACCACATCAAAAATAGCAGCGGGATGATGATTTTCACCGTTAAAAAGTTCATAGGGCACACCATAACGTTTGTTTTCCATCCAATCTGTTCATAAGGTCACAAATACCAGATTAAGAGGAAAAACAAATTTCATATTGATCCGAAACTTCCATGAACCCCAAAATAGTTTCAATGGTAGACGTTCAATCTCCCACCGCTTTTCGCAGTGTGTTCCACTTATCTTCAGATCTAGCTTATTTTTTGGCTCAAGCCTTATTACGAGCTCGCCAAATAAATGGACGGTTTCGATATAACACATACCTAATGATGGGACCCACGGAACTTGCTGACGTCAATACACAGCTATATAGCTGGTCTGTGGTACACCAGCCAATCCGCTTCCATTTATGGTTAGTCTCTGTGGACCTACACATCTACCGACCACAGGATCATGGGTCACAGTTAACTCGGGTCTTTTTTAGGATCCAAGAGCGATCTGTTACGGCCCTGACCATGGGTCCACCTTGATGCCTGCATTGTATATCCATGCCATCCATCCGTTTTCTCAGCTGATTTTATGGCATTTTTTAATAAATAAAATATATTTAAATCTGAGGGGAACCATACCATAGGAAATGGTAGGAATTGAACGGCCACCATTAAAATTCTTGGCTCACCGTAGTGTTTATTTTTCATACGTTCTTACAAACCTGGATCAAGGGAAACAACAAATATCAGCTTGATTCAGAACTTTTGTGGCCCACAAATGTTTTTAGTGATCAATCACCATGGTATGGTAGTGATCAATCACCACAGTGTGGTCCATCCGATATTTAGATCTGCTTTAATTTCGAGGTCATCCTTAAAGAAAAATGGAAAAATGGATGGACAACATCGATATTCAATAGATATGACAAGGTGGGCCCACGGTCACCATAACTTTTTGGTTGAGTCCGGGTTACACACAGTACTCTCCGGTTTCCGAACTAGAGAAGGACGCTGCTTAGGTAAATCTCTGGGCTACGATAATGTATGTGCCTTAATGCTGTACGTGAACCTAGTTAGCTTGGTCCGCTAGCCGACTCGGCTTGTAAAAGTTCGATTCAACTCGGTTTGAAATTGAGTTCGAGCGGAGTCGAGTTTTCCCAAGCTCGACTCGACTCGGAACGAACCCCAACTCGAATCGAACTCGATCGAACCAGTTTGGTGACTTGGTTATTTTGATATTGATGTTGCTCACCAAGTGTTTGATGAAATGACCCAATGAAATGTTAGTTGGTGGCGAGGAAGGTATGGATATGAAACAAATACCCTTTGTATCTTGATTTTTACATTGTCTACTGAGTGTTTGATGAAATACCAGTAAAGTATTGCTCTTGTTTTACATATTGTGAAAAATTGAAGGTGCACTCCATGTATTTAAGAAAATGTTGCATAAGCTCGATCTTGGTTGAACTCGACTCGAATTGGGCCAAGCTAATGACCGAACCGAGTCGAGCTGGCCAGTCAGGCTTGAGGACCGAGTCGAGCCAAGTTCGAGCTAGGGTCAGCTAGTGGCCGAGCCAAGTCGAGCTGTGCCAAGCTCGACTCAGTTCGACTCCTGTACAGCTCTAGCCTTATATCCTTGCCATCCATTTGTTTCACCAGAACATTTTAAGATACAAACCCAAAAAAGCAACAGATTCAAATCTCAAGTGGACCACACCAATTTTAAAACGGTTTTGAACCCTTATTTAGGAAGCGCCGATAAAAGCCATGCAACCATTGACAGAAGCCTGTAATTTATTTTATTTTTTCAATTGAAACCTGTATTTTTAAAAAAATATTTGAAATCCAAAGAATGTTACAATACAATTAAAAATGAATATTAAACAAATATTGTATGTACGACTTTACAATAAAAGATATATAATATTTACAACAATAAGTTGAAAATTGACCAAATTGTTGAGGGTCAAATATTGCATATCAAACCCCAATTATTACTCGAATTTACGAGTATGATACTGTTTAATGGCCCATTTTAATCGTATTTGTGTTGCAGGGTAGATTTATGAGTGTGGACTGAAATAGGATGCTAAAAGCATGGATTTAATGCTCAGAATTTTCCAAGGCAAGGGACGGACTCCAAAGGACCAATATTGAAGAATTTACACACCAGGGATCCGAGAAAATCAAGCCGTTCACGTTAAAGAGGCCCGAAACTGGTACAGAATGCAAGATCATAGGGTTTCCGCCATCCGATTGGCTCGAAACTTCATACATGGGTTGGGGGCCATAAATTAACCGTACATATTGAATTTCAGCAATTGGATATCGCGGAAAGTGGGACAACTGCTAGATCAGCCCCTTAATTTCTTAAGTGGGGCCCACCTGGTCTCTAAATATGCCTCAACTTTGGATTCAATGCATTATATGAGGAGACAAGACGGATGGATGGAGCTGATTTTTTAAAACCATCACGGTGGACCCCACATGAGATGGTGTGCGTACCATGCACAATAGTACTCGACGTGCATCATACTGTCTCATCTTCCTAAAAACGGAAACTCCGTTTCCTTTACAGCGTGCGTAACAAGGATTTACGCTGTGATCTTTGTGGGCCAACACCGTGCATCAACGGTCCGATCTGGACCGTCCATGAGACTCACAAGGTCGCTTAAAAAGACAACGGACGGTAGGGAGAAAATTCTGTGGGCCACACCGAAATCAGTCGAAAACCGACCGTTCCCGACTGGTTTTTCGAGGAGAAACCAATGGACGGCGTGGATTTCTCTGAAAAACCTGATCATGGCCCCCACCGACAGCCAGCGCAAGAAGCGCTGGCTCTGTTTTTGCGTTCAGAACAACCGGACGTTCCGGGAAGTGGTGGCCCACCACTGATGATCAGATCAATGATCTGGACCATCTGTCATGAAGATGAGCTTGAGAAGGTCAAACCCTAGTTGACAGTTTGTGATCATATACGCAAACGTGCCCGCTACAACAATCAACAGATGACCGTCTGCTGCCGTTACAACAAGGAGTGCTTCCTTGGGCTGCATCAACGAACGACCAAAACGCTCCATCTCTGGTCGAAATTCCGAGGAGAAGACAATGGATGGACTGAATTTCCAACATAGCGTCGATTAGGGGCCCCACCAAGCAATCAGCATCCGAAAAACCTATTCTAAACGCAAGGGAGTTACGTTTTTCTTTTCACTGCGTAAGACTTACGCACGACGCAAAACCGACTTCCTTCTGCATTATCCACCGCCTTTACGACGCAGCAACCGACTTTCCTGTGGCTATAAAAAGAAAGAGAGAGTTATGAAGAAGGATCTTGGCTTGGGACGTGGAGGAGGAGAGCAAGATAGGGAGTTTGTTTTTCTAGTTTATTTTCTGTTTTTGTTTTAGTTTTTAGTTCTGTTTTTTTAAGAGATTAGCTTAATCATATTTATGATTTGCTAAACCTCTTAGTTAGGGCTAAAGGGTGAAGCTTGTAGTGAGATGGGAGATTTTATTTATTACTTTTAATTTAATTTATGAATTGAAGTTGATTTTAGTTGATTATTAAGGGAATACTTTCAGTTTTTAATGGTTTGTTGTGACTGAAATTACAATAGATCTGTGATGGCTTTGAGTATTTCTTTCTCCTTTTTATGTTGATGACGTCAGGAAGCCCTGTTGTTCACCATTGTCTCCTGGGCATGGTCGGATGACGGTACCCTTCCTAACCCTCATAGCATGTTGATTGGTTGGTAATTAGTTTTATTATGTTGTCTGCTTTGCCTCTTGGACATGGTTTGGTGATGGAATCCATTCTAATTCATATACCTCTCATCTCTTGAAAACTATATCAACGGCAGTTCAGTTAATTTCCCTGATTTTTAATCCAGGCATAAGATCTCCCTGATCTCTACAAGTGGATCCTCTGAATCCCTAGTGCTCCTTCTCTGAATTTCTCTTCAGTTTTAGATTGTTATTTCACCATTATTCCTCAAATCACAATTGATTTAGATTTCATATTAGGCTAGTTCTAGTTCTGGTTAACTTCATATTACGTACAGGTTTCAGTCCCTGTAGATTCGACCTCGGTCTTAACGAGTTTATTACTGCATCACAACCCTATACTTGGGGAGTGAACACAAATACATTAACAAAATCCTCCATGTCGTCCACTCCTTGGCCAATATAGATAACTATCTCCAGCCTCTTTGCCCACACATTATTGTAACCAAACAACATTGGTACCCATTTACAACGGTCACTGCCAAAGTCTCCATCTACAAGTTTAAGATAATATACATGTCAAGAAGTTAAACAAGATTGAACATCTACAATGACGTTCAATGAAATAGATTTAGGAGAAGGGATTGTATTGTAAAGAAAATATCGACCTCAATGGATTTGCTGACATAATTCAACAGATTAGGCAAAGCTCTTTTCCCCCAACCACCCACCATCTGGAGAAAAATTCAAAATTATAATTGATTCTAATAATTTCGATCAACAACAGAGGCAATTAAATAAATGTATTGAATTGATACATCACCCTTACAAGATCATCCACAAACATTATGGATAGGATCATTAAGAAGCCCATTCTGCAAGATCATTCACAGACAATGATAGAAAGCAATCACTTAGTAAATGTCGAACATAGAATATGCACAGACTAAATTTGTAAAAGTACATAAATAATAAAAAGCATGTCAAACATAGAATATGCACAAACTAAAATTGTAGAAGTACATAAACAATGAAAAGCATGCCTCCATTTTCAATAGAAGATATTACTTATTATGATATTTTGCTTTATCCTAATTGCCAAACCTTAAAAAAATAAAAATAATAATAATACATGGCATCAAATTAGACAATTGATCAAGTGGTTATGCTCATATAGCCCAAAACGTATTCAATCAAATTAGACAATTGATCAAGTGGTTATGCTCATATAGTCTAGAAGGTATTCAGGCTAAAGCCAATCTAAGAAGTGTCCCTCTAATGACAAGTCTACATGCAAGCACAAGTGCTAATTGTCTGGTGGACATACTTCACATAGTTCACTTGCATGTTGGATGTTAGGAGAATATAGATGTTCCTGAAGGCAATCTTGAGTTTGGATTCTTGAGTAGTGGAAGTTGCAGGTTGAATGGTAAATTGACGGGAAATGGACCTAGTTGCAAATTCCTAGAATCTCATAAGTTTGGCGACATGCTCATTGACATCCAAAAGACAAAATTGTGAGAGAATGAAAGACCAGAGAATGTAGAAGATCGGAAGGAAACATAATTCAAAGCATCACAACTAGAATGGGGAATCGTGGCAAAGGAAAATCAGACAAAGATTGAAAAAAAGAGTTATTTCCCCAAGAACAGCATCATGGATTGAGATCTATAAAATAAGAGCTATTGAGGATTTAACATTTCGAACATTGAGAGAATCACTTCGAAATGCTTTAACATTATAAGAATAACCATGCAGTAACAAACTAGTAGACAATGCCATGTTTGTGGCCCACTTAATAGGATCAATCAGAATTTCCATTGAAGGATGAAATGGGGCGCAAAGATTCAACTAGGATCATTAAAAAGAATATAACAGTTTTCCATGTGAAGAAGACAACATATTATAAACTAATAGCCTCACATAGGAAAGGATAACATTCACTTACTAAAAGAATTATGATATTAGGTAGGGCTGTTCACGAGTCGAGCTAGCTCGAAAAACTCTCTCGATTCTGCTTGAGTCAGCTCGGATTGACTCGGCTTGAATGGCCAACTTGAGTCGACCCAAGCTAATTATTTGAAGCTCGAGTTGAGTTCAAGCCGAGTTTGACCAGGTGGCATTTCAACTCAACTCAAACTCGAACTCAAGCTCGACTCGGCTAGATTAATAAATATATTAAATATTATATATATATATATATTATTAATATAAGTTTTAACTTAAAAAGAAAAAAAAAAAAAAAAAAAACAAAAAGCAAAAAAAAAAAACCCAAATTCTTTACCCAACCGCATGCACCCCTTTCTCTTTCCCTTTCTTCTCCTTCTCTACCCGCTGCCAGCCGCATGCACGCCCGAACCACCACCAGCAGCTTTCATTTCAGCTCTACAATAGTATAATTTCAATCTCTTAAGATCTACTTCTTGGGCGAGAAACCCAAGAAATCTGAGATGTGTTCTTTTCAGATTTGTTAAAGCTTCAAGGAAATCCAATGATCTGATTGGCTAGAGCTCTTTCCTTGGATTTTTGATCTGCGTTTTGCTCTATTTCTTTTCTAGTACTTAGATTTCTGCTAGTGGAAAAAGATCAAGAATAGATCGATTCTTACAAGTTTCCTTATCCGATTCGAAGATTTGTTTATTTTTTTCATTAGGTTTTGCTTTGATTCTCCTAAGATTTTTGAATTTTTCATCAATAGAGGAGGATCAAGAATAAAATCCATTACTCTCTCACCCAACAAGCTCGAGCTTGACTCGAGGTAAACTCGACTCGACTCGAACCACTAGCTCGACTCGAACTTGACTCGATAGCTTTGGCAAACATGCCAAGCTTCAATGTTGAGCTCGAGACCAAGCTCAAGCTCGAGCTCGAACTCGAGTACATCATGGACAAGCCGAACCGATCTTGGCCCACCTCGTCTCGACTCGGCTCGATGCCCACCTCTAATATTAGGATCTTATATTTTCGGACTTCCTAACAAGACCCCTAAAATTAGTGAGGAAACTGGTCCTCTTAGGGTGTAACATCCCGAAAAATTGAGGGTCGAGTAGTGACTCAACTCTCGAGTTTCTAGAACATCACTTATGCAACATAGATAATGATGATTAAATGTTGACTGTATTAGAGTAGTGAACATGAGTGAGATTAAGCCAAACAGCACATCATACTCCAGAGACAGTTAAATTTGTAAGCGGAAGACTGTGATAAATAGATAAAATATATAAACTAAGATGAGTCTCCAGAGTGTAATAACATTACCAGGTTAAATAATTACAAGTACAATCCTAAAATATACCAAATGTATAAGGTCCTCTAATCAATATCCCAGAAAGCCCCGCCGATAAGGACACGGCTCACTGGAAGCCGTCAGAAGACAACCAATACAAGCAGGCATCGTAGCCATTGTAGAGGTCCGGCTCCGCCTCAGAAGTAACATCGCCATCTGAAATCAGACAATGTCTGGTGGGTGTTCGAAACACCATCCCGTAATGTAAGAGTGAGTAGCTAACTCAGTGGAACAATAAAGCATAGGTTAACATGTTATCAATACAGTCAAGCAGTAATGATAAAACAGTAAAATCAAACACTCCTAACTACTCTTATTAATGCAAGTATGGATATAGGTATGATGGATGCCCTCACCACACCCTCCCTCGTGCGACACCATCTCACGTTCACGGCATGCTTTCATCCCTCAGTGCTCCACATCTTCCAGGCACATGCAATGCATGATGAGCATGATTACCGAGTTTTTAATTAGTCCATTTCAAACAGCAGGGTTGGGAAACTAAGGTACCTCCCTTGTATCATTCCCAAACAAGATCCATTCTAGGGTCATCAGTCCTAGTTAATATAAGACGACGGTGTGTTTTCTAGGTCACTGCAAAGGCTGCCAGGGTTGTTACGCACAAAGGTTACACCACTCCCCCATCACCTCTTTAACGATTCATCACTATACAGAAACAGGCCTAGTTTATACTCCGTTACTACGGGAAGGCTCATCGCCTCACCGCAGATTTAGAGTATGCTCGAGGTCACTCTACTGACACCCTACCAACTGGCAATCTATTTTCGAAGCCCGACCAGTCCGCTTATTGAGAATGGAACCCGGATGCAACCCGACTGGGGACCACAGCTAGGCTGTGCCAGCGTAGGCCGACAGCACGAATATAATGTCCCATACCACCATAATCGGCTCATGAGTCTGGTTGCTCACTGGTCACTACGGGGAGGCACGTGGCCCCAACGTAGGCCGACAGCCCGACCACGGTGTCCCATACCACCATGCCCGGCTCATGAGTCTTAGTGGATCGATGTACCATGGTTAAAAGGGATTCCACTGGTAAGTTTGGTACCCTAGGTTCAAGCAGAGGCGTCCAAACATGGTGAACATACATAAGACAGATCGGGTTACTTGACGAGCTCGGCTAGCTCGAGCGCACATCAAGTTGAGCAATATGAAGCGCATAAGCATTTCGTGTGGCCAACCACTATCGCCAACCGAAGTACGACTCGGGTTCGTCGAACACATCACACGTGTCAAATGAATCACAGCCACGAATTCAATTCTGGTACCGATTGTCTGGACTATAATCATAGCCCCAAATACAATCAATTTCAAATAGTAAAGCAGTAATGGATCAAGGTTCAAATCATACAATCAAAGTCTGATATTATCCGTTTAGGGCTGCCAGGGCTGTTGCACGCATTCGTTGCTCCACTCCCCCATCACCCATGACGGATCATACAACGTAAACATGAATTTAACATATGCATTACATAGATAAAATCATAAAAGCAGTTGAGCATGTTATGAAGCATAACATAAGCATGAGTTTGTACATATTCAATTCCTAATCACACAGCTATCCAAGGAAATCATACACATAGTTAAAGGAGTTGAGAATCATATCTCAACACCCTTAAACATTACAATTTACTAACTACTACTCATTCAGACATTTCAACAAACACTTTAAAATACATGTATCAACATACATGTCATATGTTGAACACATAGGCATTAGGCCAAATCCTTTCACTAGGGAGTTACCCCAATCATAACACGCATACACCCACGACGGATAGTCATGGCAAGCAGGAATCCAAGTTCCATATTCATTCAATCATTTCCACAAACACTTGGGCCACACATTTTAACATATATAGTGTGTATTGGTCGTGGCGTGATTTAGGGCAAATCCTTTTGTCAAAGGGGGATCGCCAATACAACAACAATTATACATGACAATTAGTCATGGCGAGCACGAATGAGAATTCTATACTCATTCAGTCATTTTCAGAAACACTTAGAATACACTATTACAACATACTTAGTGTATGTTAGCAAACATGTATTAGGGCGAATCCTTTCGCCAAATAAGTATTTTATTCACATATCATATATTCATACCACAAATAATCATGTCCAACACACTTCCAAAATATATACGTATACGGTATTTTCTACAATACACTATTTCTACATACATAGTGTATATTAGCATAACATGTATTAGGGCGAATCCTTTCGCCAAATCAGTATTTTATTCATATAACATATATTCATACAACAACTAATCATGTCAAACACATTTCCAAAATATATACGTATACCGTACTTTCTACAAATACCTAGAGTATGTAGAATTCCATATTTTTCATCTTTAATCGAAACAGAAAACGGACAGCACTTTGTACATGTGCAATTGCATGCAGATCATGAATCTATCATTATCTGATATTGAAAGCGTTGAAAACCATAACCTATACACCTAAAGTCCGCACCTTTTGTCATAGAATCGTAACGGAGTCGATAGGTTTGCTAAGCTTCCGTATACGGCAGTTTGGCCACCTAGAGAACGAAGTAGGTTAGCTATTTCATAACCTACAACCACCCAAGCCCCAAAATCAGATTAGGGTTAGGGTTTCTTACCTAAAAACAGGGCTGGAATCGCCGGGAAAGCGATTAGAACGGAGCGGTGTAGCTCGTGAAGCGGCAAGGAAGAGTAGCAGGGAGGTTCTCCCACTGCTCCCACACTTTCTCTCTCTTTTCTCTCTTCTCTCTCTAGGTTTTCTCTCAAATTCGTATGGTTGCAATGAGAGAGGGTTTAAGATCCTTATAACCAAAACGGGTCAGTTTCAGCTCAACGGAGGACTTCTGGCGGGCCTCCTTGAGCCAAAGGTCGGACTTAAGCTCACCAACACCGGATCTACGTTCTATTAAGTTTTCGTTTCAGTGGAATTTCCAGATCACGCGTGGCGGACCAGTTTCAGTTCAACGGTCAGCGAATCTCGATCGGAGATTCCGAGTACATGTAAATGTGCATGAAATTTCTCCTGATCCGAGGGTGTAATTTGGTCTGATTCTGACGGTCTGGTTGATTAAAACTGATCCGTAAGCGAGAGGTGCCAGATTACTATTCAAGATATTTTATTTTGAATTAATTTCACATTTCTCACACTATTCACTCCGAGCTCAAGCGAATAGCGCTGGGACACTATCTGGATTTGATTTCCGAGATGGTTGTCAAGCCTAGCGAGGCGGTCCTAAGTCCTTAACTTCGTGTTAATCGGACTTCCGACGTGCGGTCCAGATCTGAAACGGAGTTTCAAGATGCTCCCGAGAGCAGCCGGGTAATGAGATTGATCCTAGATTTTAGGGTAACCTAGCATCAATGATTCTAAAAGTTTTGGGTCTTGCAGATCGTATTTAAAGTGATTGGTGCTAATTTCACAGGCACTCTAGTTTAACATTAGCTAATTCTCGCCTAATTTCTAAAGGATTTAGTCCTGAGTGATTTCGGTCTGAGGTGGTACTTAGTCCTTTGTAGCAATGTTTAGTTTAAGTATTGTTCTTCATCACCTAAACTTTAAGATAGTGTCTAATGTGAAAGTACTTAGAAAATTTAAAGAACAAGGTGGTGAAGGGTGGGATTTGTGAAGGAAATGGGTTAAGGAGCGATTTTGGACTGTGGGATTCAGTTCTGACAAGTTAATAAGGTGTTAGGATCGACCCATCGCCTAAGGACGTCTAATCCCAGGTTGGCAAAAATCTGGGATGTTACATAGGGGAACAAAACCCAAGCACAGGGGCAGATTGGCCTACCTAAGAAATGCCACTGGGGATATTTCAGTCAATACCAAATACACCTCTTCTTAGGTGGACTAATCATTGCTTTTCATTGAGTGCATTACCGCGCCTAGGATTCCTCATCAACAAGATGATCTGGAACTGAATTACCTTCTTAGTAAATGTGAGAATCCTCCATCTTTGTACAATTTGTAATTGGATTGCTTACATCTTTAACCATGGCAACAATTGTCCTTATTTTGGAGAATATTAACTATAATTTTAAAGGCACACCATAATTAAATATCTAGTTACTAAAATTTCTTTCATGACCCTATTTGAAAATTGGGTCATAACACTACAAGAAAATTGGCCTTTATTGTTGGTTAAAATCACCGGTAAAAGTTTTTCTAGTGGTCGGGTAAGCACCGGTAAAGGTGGCATCAGTAAAGGCTTTACCAGTGGTCAGCGTCCTTTACTGGCGGTTATGTTGGAGGCCCCTATAGGTAGGATTTACCGGTGGTATTACACCTTTTATTGGCACTTTTATAAGCACCAGTAAAGGTTTGCTGAAGCACCGACAAAGGCTTGCACAAGCACTAGTAAAGGCCTGCAGAAGCGCCGCTAAAGGCCTGCGGAAGTGCCGGTATATGTGCAGGTCACTTTATATTTGATTGGAACTTGCATTCTTTTCTTTTTTTTATTCTTTTTTCTTTAAAATTTACATATGTTGAGGCATAAAATAAGCAAAGAAGTGAAGAAGAGAAAGATCAAGAAAATCAGTTTGAAGATAAAGAAATCAGGTGTAAAGAATACTTTGCACGGGTTCGCGCAAAGTGAATAGATTGTGCTGGACCGCGCAAAGTAAATGGGTTGCGCGGGTTAATCAAGGAAGACAGATTGCGCGGGATTGATAGATTGCGCGAGACCGCGCAAAGCATGTCGTTTGCGCGTGTCCGCGCAAAGTATTTTTCGGTGGTATAAAAATGGTTGGATGTTATTTTGTCCCACATCGACCAGAACAGAGATTTACACCAGTAAAAATGTCTATAAATACCCCGTTCTTTCTCTCAAAAGGGGTTGGAAGATTTCAGAGTGGAAGAAAGACGAAGAAGAAGACAGAAGGTGCAAAGGAGCATTGGGCTCATATAGTTTGCGCGGACTCGCGCAAAGGAGCATTGGGCTCCTGCAGTTTGCGCGGACCCGCGCAAAGCATGTCGTTTACGCGGACCCGGGCAAACCGACTGCTAGACAGTCTATAACAGCAATGGGCTGATATGCTGCTGGAATGGTTAGAGTCTTCAAATCTTCAAGTTCTTCTTGTTCAGGAGGAAGGGAAGAATCATCGACGAAAAGGCGTATTCCTCCTAAGTCTCAGGAGATGACTAGAATAGCACTGAAATGCTGCCGAAATCTCTATTCTCTTGAAGACTGATTGGTCGACTTGTCTATTCCTCCTAAGTCATAGGAGATGATTGAAATCATTGCCGTTATGCTGTCGAAATTCATATTTAACTACGATAATTGTAACTTACAAGGAATTCTTTGTAAACTATCTTAGAATCAAGGGATATCAGAGGATGTAAATGAATTCAGAATCAATAAAATATGACGATTGTCTTTGTAACTGTTCCATTATTATGTTTGAATAAGATAATGCTCCCAAAATCAAATACATTTGTTTCCTTGTCGAAACAACATATTTAAAACTTAAAAGAAAATATTACATAAATTTCATTGTCAACTTTGTTGCCACACTCAAATCAGCATTGTCACAATTGTTAACTCCTGAAACTGCACTTGCATAAAATATGTTAACTTTGCCTATCCATTGTGTTGAGTCCTTCGTAAAAACTAATATTAATGGAAGCCAGTTGCCGACCATGTAGCCTTTTGTCTATTCATTAATTGCAGAAGTCAAGCCTAGTAATGCCTGTAATTCAAGCTTTATCATGACCCATAATGGTCGTAAAATGAGCCTGTAATGAGGATTTGTGGGTTCCTCAAAGGAAAGATCCATCAAACCTGAGCCTGGCCATAACCCATTCATTAGCTAGCCCTAAAAATGAATATTAAAATAATATTTACAATAATAAGTTGAGTGATTCCAAATACATGTAAAAAAAGAAAAAAAGAAACCCATCGATCCAACTCCCATTCATCCTTAACATGAGAGAAAATGATATGTTAGTAAAAGTTGTTATTCCGATGAAAACATGAGAGAAAACAAAGCTTGATGCAGCCCATGCTGATATTCATGTCAAAGGTCCAGCCTATCTAACCATTTTTGAAGCAACAACATCTTCTAGCATTATTTTAGAGTTGTTCTTTTCATTCAATGCTAGTGTGGGAGCACTTTTTGTGTTTGTTTAACACTGATTGGGTGATGCTGAAGTCAGTGACTGATTTCGTGTATGGCATGGGGTGGAGTTGGCAAGGCTGGTAAAGATGTGTGTAGGCTAACTCTCATGGCCGCTCTTTGGACTATTTGGGGTGTTAAGAATGGGTCTTGTTTTTGAAATGAGAGAGTGGGTGTTGAAGATGTTATTAAGAAAGTAAAATTTCTGGTTTCAAGTTGGGTTGTATATGTTAAAGATATCCCAGCTGCTAGTCTCTTTTTAAGCTTATTTGATCGGGTTAAAGGTATCCCAGTCCTAGTCTCTTATTTTAAGCTTTATTTGATCAGGTTGTATTCTTTTCTCTCTTTTGAGAGAGTTTTAATAAAGATTTTGTTCTCTCTCAATAAGTTTATACCACATCAACCCAAGTTTGAATAGCTTTTCAATGTCAAATGGTTCAGATTGAATAAGAAAAAGCTCCAGGACTGGTCGGCATCCATTTCCAGGACGGTTCCATTTAAGTGAGGTGAATTGTTGAAAATTTTTCTTTCCAAATGATCACACTCAACAACAGTCTATGTCCAGAGTAATCCATTGAATGTCACCTACGGTCTAAAGCACATCAATGGTAGCTAATAAGAAAAATGCTCTTGATCATCAACATCTTTGCATGTGGTTCAAGAGTTTGTTTAGCCTATGCCATGGCTCAGGATTGAAAATGGTTGAACCATCCATGTTCTGGATGCTATGTTAAATGGGCCACTGTAAGAAGCTACCATCATTGCCTGTAGATAAAAAGAAAATTTTCAACGGCTAAATCTCAACTAAAAAAATCTACTGTAGCTCATATATGGTAGCAAAGAGAGGATGGACGGTTCCAATCATCAGTCCATTTCTTCATGTTGCCCTGACCGGTGACACTAGCAATCCTGAATCGCGACAAGGTGGAATGAGATCACTATGGCAACCAGAGTTTTGGATCTGGTTGTGTAACGCCCTGAAAATCGGGGGTCGAACATAAACTCAACTCCCGAGTTCCAGAACATCACTTATGCAACAAAATGAATGATGATTGGATGTTGATTGAATTTGTGCATTGAACATGAGTGAGATTAAGCCAAAACAGGATATCATACTCCAGAGACAGTTAAATTTGCAAGCGGAAGACTGTGATAGATAGATAAAATATATAAATTATGATGAGTCTCCAGAGTGTGATAACATTACCAGGTTAAATAAATACAAGTGCAGTTCTAGAATATACCAAATGTGAGGAAGTGTAATGCTCCCTATCCCATGTACCATAGCCCCGTCAATACAATATTAGGTCTTCATTGACCTGTCAGAGAGATACAGATAGGAGAACTCCTCCTATCATCATAGAAGTAGTCCGGCTCTGCTTCACAAGCATCGCCATCACCTGAAATTCAACAAATCTGGTGGGTGTTCGGAACACCGTCCCGTAACGTGGGAGTGAGTGATCAACTCAGTGGAACAGTAAAGCATAAGTTAACATGTTATCAAATCAATCAAGCAGTAATGATAAAGCAGTACAAATCAAGCATTTCTAACTACTCTTATTAAATGCAAGAATGAAATGACATGATGCTGTATGCCCTTGCCAAACCACCCTCAAGCGACATCATCTTACGTTCGCGAATGCTTACTCCCTCAGTGCGCCACATCTACAAAGCACATGCGGTGCGATGATGCTCATGATTACCAAGTTTTTATTAGTCCATTTCAAACAGCAGTATTGGGAAACTAAGGTACCTCCCTTGTATCATTCCCAAACATGATCCATTCTAGGGTCGTCAATCCTAGTTATTCTCATACGATGATATGGTTTGAGAAGCGTAGTGAAGGCATCGCAAAGGGCTCACCACCCGTCAGCGCGGATACAGATCTCACCGTATGCGGCTCAATTGCTGGCCGTCAGCTCGAGTACAGGTCTCATCGTACTCGGCTCAATCACTAACCGTCAGCTCAAGTACAGGTCTCACCGTACTCGGCTCAACTCACACTCTAGTTGCTGTGAAAGACTCGTGGCCAATCACAGACCCTTGGAGTGTACTCGATGATACTACGGAGGACTCGTCGCCCGTCAGCACGAGCACAGATCTCACCGTACTCGGCTCTCGCCGAGGTATCGACAGCTCGAATACAGTGTCCCATACCACCATATTCGGCTCACGAGTTAATTGCGCAATGGTCACTACGGGGAGGCACATGGCCCCAGCGTAGGCCGACAGCTCAACCACGGTGTCCCATACCACCATGCCCGGCTCATGCGACTTAGCGGATCTAGGTACCATGGTTAAACGGGGATCGCCACTGGTAAGTTTGGTACCCTAGGTTCAAGCAGTAGCGACCAAACAGGGTGAACATGCATAAGGCAGATCGGGTTACTTGACGAGCTCGACTAGCACGATCGCCCGTTGAGCTGCACGACATGAAGTGCATAAACAACTTCGTGTGGCCTAGCCACTGCCGACAGGCAACGCACGACTCGAGTTCGTCGAACACATCCCACGTGGCAAATGAATCTCAGCCACGAGTTCAATCTCGTTACCGATTGCCTGGACTATAATCATAGCCCCAAACACAATCAATTACAGAGATATAAAGCAGTAATAGATCAGGATTCAAATCATACAATCAGTCGGGTATTATCCGTTTAGGGCTGCCAGGGCTGTTGCACGCACTCGTTGCTCCGCTCCCCCATCACCCATGACGGATCATACAACATAAATATAAATTCAAACATATGCATTACATAGTTAAAATCATAAAATAGTTGAGCATGTTATGAATCACAACACAAGCATGAGTTTGTACATGTTCAAATCCTAATCACACAACTATCAAAGGAGATCATACACATAGTTAAAAGAGGTTGAGAATCATATCTCAACACCCTTATACTTTACAATTTGCTAACTACTACACATTCAGACATTTCAAGAAACGCTTAAACAACCATACATCAACATACATGACATATGTCGATCACATAGGCATTAGGCCAAATCCTTTCGCTAGGGAGTTGCCCCAATCATAACACGCGTACACCCACGACGGATAGTCATGGCAAGCAGGAATCCAAGTTCCATATCCATTCAGTCATTTCCACAAAACTTGGGCCACACATTTTAGCATATATAGTGTATACTGGCCGTGGCGTGATTTAGGGCAAATCCTTTCGTCAAAGGGATATCGCCATTACAACAATCATATATCCATGACAATTAGTCATGGCGAGCACGAATGAGAATGCTATACTCATTCAGCCATTTTCACAAACACTTAGAATACACTATTCCAACATACCTAGTGTATGTTAGCAAACATGTATTAGGGCTATTCTTTCGCTAAGCGGTTATTTTATCCGCGTATACCATATTCATACAACAATTAATCATGACAATTATCTTTCCAAAATCCGCACGTATGCGGAATTTCTAAAATACGCAATTTCAACATACATGACGTTTACACATGAACATGTATTTTTGCGATTCTTTTCGCCAAACTAACATTTTATCCACACATGATATAATCAAACATTAAATAAACATGTCAAACATTTTCCCAAGAAAAATACGTATACGGTATTTATACGTATATCTAGAGTATGTGAAAATCCATATTCTTTATCGTTAATCGAAACAGGAAACGGAAAGCACTTTGTACATGTGCATTTGCATGCAGATCATGAATCTATCATTATCTGACATTGAAAGCGTTGAAAAATGTAACTTATACGCTTAAAGTCCTCACCTTTGGTCGTAGAATCGTAACGGAGACGGTAGGTTTGCTAAGCTTCCGTATTCGGCAGTTTGGCAACCTAGAGAACGAAATAGGTTAGCTATTTCACAACCTACAACAGTCTAAACCCCAAAACAGGTTAGGGTTAGGGTTTCTTACCTAGAAACGGGGCTGGAATCGCCGGAAAAGCGATGAGAACGAGATGGTGCAGCCCGTGTGGTGGCAGGGAACGACGGCAGGGAGTTTCTCCCACTTCTCCCTCACTTTCTCTCTCTTTTCCCTCTCTCAAATCCAAATTCGTATGGCTGGAATGGGAGAGGGTTTAAGGTCCTTATATAGCCTAAAACTTCACCGAAATAGACTCCTGTTCAAGGGTTACTGCTAATATAGGATATTCGCCACTTTTCCAGCTCAAAAGAGGTGTTCTGGTGGCCCTCTTTGAGCCAAACGTCAGACTTAAGCTCACCACACATGGATCTATGAGGGATCACGTTTTCGACTCGATCGGATTCCCAGATCGCACGTGGCGGACCACTTTCAGTTCAACGGTCAGTGGGCCACGATCCGAAATTCCAAGTACATGTAAATGTTCCTGAAATTTTTCCTGATCCGAGGGTGTAATTTGGTCTGATTCTGACGGTCAGGTTGCTTAATACTGATGCGCAAGCGAAAGGTGCCAGATCACTATTCCAGATATTTTCTTTTCAAAGGAATAGTGTTTTTCACACACCCTCGCTCCGGATCGAAATAAATGACCGTGGGACATCGGTCGGAGCTGATTTTTGAGATGATTGTCAAGCCCAGTGGGGCGGTCCTAGTTCCTTAGATTCGTGTTAATCGGACTCCCGATGTGCGATCTAGACCTCATACGAAGTTTCGTTTCAGTCCCGAGAGCAGACGGGTAATGAGTTTGGCTCTAGACTTTAGGGTAACCTAGAGTCACATGTTTTACAAGTTTTGGGTCTTGCAGATCGTATTTAAAGCAATCCCAATGGATTTCATGGCTAATCGAGTTTGCACTTAGTTAACTTTGTTAAATTTCTAAAGGATTTAATCCTAATTGTTTTCTGGTTGAGATGGTACTTAGGCCTTTGCAGTTTGTATATAAAGTGATCCAAGTTTTACTACTTAGCTAGTTTAAGTTAGTGTCTAGGGCGAAAGTGCTTTGAAAAATTGAAAGCACAAGTTAGGAAAGGGGTGGGATTTGTGAAGGAAATGGGTTCAGAAGCGATTTTAGACTGTGGGGTTCAGTTCTGACGAAATAATAAGGTATTAAGAGCAACCCATCGCCTAAGGACATCTAATCCCAAATTGGCAAAAATCCGGGATGTTACAGGTTGAAAGTTGAGCCATAGGGGTTTCATGGGGTGCCTCATAAAGAAGACTACATAAAGAAAATGTTCGATATGAAAATTACAGAGATTTTGCATGACACTTGTGCCATAGTATGTAAATAGTGTGTAAACCTAGATGATAAACTATTATAAACTTTGTAATACTTTGCTAAAAATACAAAGAAAAAAAAAGGAGAAAGTCATAAACTAAATAACTCCCTCATATGTGCATAAAGAGCTAACAAAGTTCTAGGGTTGGATATGTTGTAACAAGAATAATAAGAAATGCCTTGCCAGTATCTGAAATATTATTTATTAACTTGTATCTTGTAAATTTCAGCAAAGCTAGACATGATGAAATCCGTGCATACGCAATTATTGGCAGTAAAAAATGGAGGAAAGAAAAGATATCAAGCATGCTATCAATGTGACATGCCCATAGATTACATGTCCACGTGGAAACTGTAGCCATCTCCAATCAGGCTATTCAAACCATTCAATCAGTGGTTAGTACTAATTGCATATATGGTTGGCAGCAGACTGGGCTGGGCTCACGTGGAAGAATGGATGGTTCATCTGGTGTGTCCATTTGTATGAATATTGTATCAAATGGGCAATCCTATTTGTACAATAAGCAATTTTAAAATGGATAGTTCAAGAGAAAAATAAGCCAACAAGCTCATGTTCAAGTGGAAAAATCAATTGTAATAATTTTCCGTCTTTCATGGTTTTGCTCAGTCATCCACTTTGGTGGGTTAGAAAAGATGGATGGCCTTAATTACTTGGCCATGAAATATGCTAATAAATATGTACTTGTAGAATGCAACCTTCTGTTAGAAGATTCATAGATGCCAACAATTTAGTAGTTTTTAATAATAAATGGGTATTAAGACAAGCATACATTACAACAGAGAAAAACTAGAAAAGGAGTAAAGAGGTTTTAAAAAAGAATAAGAAAAGGTGATCTACATACTATTGAGGTAGCTTAAAGAACTATTTGTAATTTACATACCTTTACAACACAAATGGATAAGTATTGCAGACTCCGTGCAATGCAAATGTGCATCAGATCATTGTGCAAATGTGCATCAGATCATTGTGAAAAGGCCAAGAACAGTTTGTAGAACTGCAAATGCAGCTTGAAAGAAGGCTAAGAATCCATCAATTTTCTTTCTTTCATCAAATTGGGGAGAACCCCAACTGACCAAAATCTTTTTCATATGCATGTTTTATGTCCCCGTTTTCTACATACTATTGAGGCAGCTTAAAGAAGCTTGGTACTCTCATTTTGTTAGTGCTTTCAACATAAATATTTGTGGACTCACTAACAACAAAACACTTACAAAATAAAGAAAAGGCTAAGAAACATAGGCCGGAGTAGGAGTGGGAGCAGCACCTGGGAAGAGAGTTGGTACAACTAACAATCTTCGCATGCTTAAAAGATAAATCAATGATAAAGCGCAAGTCTAATCTTGTATACTTTTGAGATTTACTACAATACTTTGAGATTTATTGGAAAATACTATCTCAAAGAGAGAAGCAACCAAAAAATGCTAGATTATATCGAATGCAGGTTCATTAGTAGCATATAAGGCTGTAAATGAACCAAGCCAGTTTGTCATGCTTTTCGTCCTGGCTTGACAAGCAATGGCTTGGATGTCAACAGTTCAGGCCAGCAAGTCAAGTCTTCAGGCCTGTTCCCTCATGGATTGGGTATGGGCCAAGACTCCAGGCTCGTCAGGTTTGGTTGTGTGTAAATGTTTAGGCCTGATTAGTAATCAACCCAGCTCAAATCAAGCTAATTGGCCCATCGGATAATGTTGGGATGGGCCTGGGTCATGATAGTAATGTATGTTAGCCATATGGATATGTATTAAGCCAATCCAAAAAATATGTATATGTATTGCATGGTATTAATATAAATGCAGAATTGATTAACAGATAGGGCTTAGGCTTCAAAAGAATTTAATCAGGTCAGACTTGGGCCTGATTAATATAGATTTACACCCAGAACTAGTATATATCTTTTGATTTCAATGAACAAACCATCGAATCCCGATGTCAGGACAAAAACCAACTTCTAACTCAATGAAAGTATGAAATCTGAAAAACAACCAAATGAAAACGAAAACCTGAGAGAATTTTCATACCTGGTGAAGATGGGTTTTACCTCCAACGAATATATAGCTTGGAAGCGATTCCTCTTGAAAAGATGAGATGGTGAGAAAGGGATTGGATTTCAGCGCTATGGCTTTTGTTGCGGCATCCCAACACAAGACGAGAGATTGATTTAAATACCGCCATTAGAGAGAAAGAGAGAGAGTCGGGGCAGGGAAAGAGATATGGGGGTAGGGAGAGAGGGAGAGAATCGGGGGTAGTGATAGAGTTGTTGAATATGTAGGGTTTTGTAACTTGTATTTATATGGATTATTTGTCGGTGCCCAATTTTAGTTAGCACCGGCAAATGATCCCCTCCAGCATCGGCTTTGGCCTGTTTTCTCATAGTGTAACAATAAGAAGCAACGGCCAAAATGCCCATTCATGTGTGCTAATATTTAAGAAAATAGAGACAGTTTGTTTTATAACATCTAAACACTCATTGGATCACACTTTTTTATTAGGAAGGTGCATTGAACTTGAAACATTTTGCAACAAGTGAACATATATAGATTTTGAGATTCCCTTTGTTGCTCGAATTGCCAATACAATTGAGGAAAAAAGGTACACTTTCAACTCCTATATCCAAACCATATTAAATAAGAAAAGACCCTTTGTGCAATTGTAAACCCCATACAATTGCATATACATAGGAGTTTTGAGTGGGAGAATTTTGCTGTTAAGATTTCCTTATTTGTAGCTTTCCTTATTGAAAGATTTATATGTTGATTTAGTTAAGGAAAGATTATGTGGAGCTATCAATCTGTTAATTTAAGGACTTGTAAGATGGTTTGTATAGAGCCAAATGTTTTGGGCTTTTGAAGGAATGCATGATTTTTTTTAAATTTAATTTATTTATTTAATGAATAGATGTCCTTCTTTATGTTTCTTGAGACTACAAACATTATTTAGAAGTGAGACTCTTGTAAAACACTAGGAAATAAAGGAAACCATGTTAATATATAATATAGAAAATGATCTGGTAACAATAGATGATGTCCTTATATATCAAGATGCTTCTTTTTAGAAGGAAGGCATAAATGATGAGATAGATTCTATATTGCAAAATGGAACATGAAAACTTGTGGATCTGCCCCCAGGATCAAAACTGATAAGTTGTAAATGGATTTTCAAAAGAAAATTAAAACCGAATGGAACTACATACAGGTTTAAGGCTAGATTAGTGGCTAGAGGATTTACTCAAAAAGAAGATATTGATTTTTTCGATACCTATGCTCCAGTAGCAAGGATATCAACTATGCAAGTTTTAGTTGCTCTAGCATCCATTCATAAGTTAGAAATCCATCAGATGGATGTAAAGACAGCTTTTCTAAATGGTGACCTCGATGAAGAGGTTTATATGGAGCAACCAAAAGGTTTTATAGTTCCGGGACAGGAAAATAAAGTGTGTAAATTAATTAAGTCACTATATGGACTTAAATAGGCACCTAAGCAATGGCATGAAAAATTCGATAAAGTAGTCACCTCATAAGGCTTTAAAATTAATGAATCTGATAAATGTGTATATTTGAATTTCTCTGATAATAAATGAGTAATTATATATCTCTATGTAGATGATATGCTAATATTTGTTACATGTTTAAAAGTTATAAATAACACTAAAAGATTCTTATCATCTAGTTTTGACATGAAGGATATGGGTTAAGCTAATGTGATTTTAGGTATCAAGCTATTAAGAAACAATGATGGTATAACTCTATCTCAATTACATTATATTGAAAATATACTTAAAATGTTTGATTACTATGATAAGAACCCAGTTTTTACTCCTTTTGATTTTAATATTAAGTTAATTAAAAATGAAGGTCGTATTGTATCTCGGTTAGAGTATTTCAAGGTGATTGAAGTCTTATGTATGCTATGATTTCTACTCGACCTGATATTGCTTTTACAGTAGGTAAATTGAGTAAGTTTACAAGTAATCCAAGTTTAGATTATTGAAATGTTGTCTCTAGAGTACCCAGATACTTGAGAAAAACAATTAACTATATATCTATATATATTTCAAAAAGTGCATCCAACATCCAACTGTCCAGAGATGGACGGACGACCTGGCTAAAATGCATATATGCAAGGTGGGTCCCACGTGGGGCCCACCACATCATATATATTATATTAATATATTATAATATAATATATATATACACACACACACACACTAGGTGGTGTCCCACCATCCAATTGTGTGGACGGCGTGGATAAAACACACACCGTGGTGGGGCCAAAACGTGCATCAAGGTGGGGCAGGTCCGGCAGTGCACAGTGCAGTAGTCTGGACGTTGCAGCAGCAGCGCCTGCTGTTGCTTGTTATATATATATATATATATATATATATATATATATATATATATATATATATATATATATATATATATTGAAAAACTATTTTCTGAAGGTTTTTCCTAAGTGGGGTTCGCATCAGGTGAATCCACTCCATCCATTAGATTTTATAGCTCAAGACCGACCAAACAAGCCCAATATTCGGTATGTTTCGGTGTGTAGAAAGATCAGGGTAGATTTTAACAGTAAAACCCACCATTTTCTATGCTATGGCTCGCCAGAAGATCGGATTGGCTTCATATTTTAACTCAACATCAAAAATGAGATGGGGAATGGAATGGACGGCGTGTATTAGACCCATACTTCAAGGTGGGGCCTACATCGGTGGTCCACCCAAAAGTTTAGAATCAAACTGATATTTATATTTTCATTGCTGGACGGTATGCCAAACCGTCAGTTCACACTTCACTAAGCAACCAGGTCTAGCGTCCCTGGACGCTGGACGGTTTGGGTAACACATATATATATAAGGTGGGCCCCACCTACAAACATGCTACAGGTGGGCCACCAATTGGTTGAATGGTGTAGATAAGACACACACCAAGGTGGGGTCCATCCAAGTGGACCACACGGCCATGTCATCACATAAAAGAAGAAAAAAAAAGAAAAAGAGAGGGAGAGAGAGAGAGAGAGAGAGAGAGAGAGAGCAAGGGACACGTGCGATGGAGGCCTCCGCCACTATGAGCCCTCCCTTCCATACATCCAATAATACATCAAGTGGGTCCCAATACATGTGGGCCCACCAAATAAAAATTCAACGGTGGAGATTACCTCTCCACCAAAATGAAAGGTCTAGATGACCTCTTTAAATCTATAAAGTAAACATCATGATGGGGTCCATGGAGATTGGCCCCATCATGGAATGATCGTGAGAATCAAGGCGGGGCCATCAGCAACACCTAAGGTCCAAAGTGAGATCCATACCATTAATCGTAGGCCTCACTTGGCCCATCATCAAAAATAAAAATCTTGTGTAATAATATTTCTCTATCATTAAGAACGTAAGAAATAAAAAGACTTTACAGCTCTTGTCAATATATTAGTTGGTCTTGAAGAGTTGAACTTTTTGAATAGATAATTGCCAATATCTTGAAGGCAATTACTGTCGATATAATTTGAACCTGATTCAAGAGAAACGCATCTTTGCATATATATTTTACTCAACATTTAAAATTTTCATCAGGCAATTGCATATTTGAGCATATTTAATATGTATATGCAACATTTTGAATGCTACACATAATTGATGCTTTTGAGCATATCTGATGCTTTTGAGTAATGGTGCTAGGGTACTTTGATTGACCATACTTTGACTAGACAAGACCGAACTTAACGGGACTTGACTGGACTAGACTGGACTGGACTGGACTGGACGACCAGATTTGACAGAACTGGACTTGACACTGGGCTCAAAGAGCAAGATAGTTTACCGCCAATTTCGGGCAATGGGCTCAAGGAGCAATTATAGTTTACCGCCAATTTCGGGCAATGGGCTCAAGGAGCAATTATAGTTTACCGCCAATTTCGGGCAATGGGCTCAAGGAGCAATTATAGTTTACCGCCAATTTCGGGCAGGCCAATTTAGGGCTTTATAGGTCTTATGCGTAGTTGGCCATATAGGCTTGGTTAGGCTGCCTTAAATGATCATTTGCCATCGCTATCATAAGATTTGTGTGGTTGGGAAATTTAGGCTTATTCCACTGCTTATTTCACTGTTATGTATGGTGAATCCATAATTGATATTTCACTGCGGCTGATAATGTTTTGAGACTCAATAATTGATATTTCGCCGCTGCCGATAATGTTCCGAAAATTTCGAGAATTAATTTTGGTGATTGATGATGACAGCGATAGTTGCTAATTTTGGCGATTGACTTTTCCTTTGGCGATTGTCATTGGCGCTTGGCAGCGATTGTCATTGGCGCTTGGCAGCGATCATTATCGCTTGATAGCGATCATTAACGCTTGATAGCGATCATTAACACTTTCCATTTAACGACGACTTGATGGCTTTATATGCTTGAAGGCCTGTCTTGTTTTGGAAATGACTTGAAAGTGCTAATTTTGGCGATAATCGATGATCATCGACACTTTTCATTTGGTGATTATCTTTGGCGTTTTCTTGTTTGTCTTATTTTGGCAATAATCATCGACGCTTTTCATTTGGCAATGACTGAATATGCTTGAAAGCCTGCATCTCCTTCAAATATAAAAGAAATACATTCTATGATGAGAAAAACATTTCTTAGTTTCTTACTTACTTGGCAATAATCATTGATGCTTTTCATTTGGCGATGACTGAATATGCTTGAAAGCCTGCATTTCATTCAAATATAAAAGAAATACATTCTAAGGTGAGAAACACATTTCTTAATTTTTTTACTTATCTGTTTACTCACCTGTCTTGCCCCCTTTTGATTTTGGAAGTATTATACCAATACCTTCGAAATCAAAATAGCGATCATTTCCTGAACTGACAGGTATTGCAATGCATATCTGCACCGAATATGCTTTTTATCATGGCTTTACATCTTTTACCTCACTTGCTTCTTTTCTTTTGAATATTTAGGCTACGATAGCTTGATCTTGTCAATTACTGACGATTCGTCATACAAAGCATGCTATCGTCTTTTAACGCCGATGCCCCCAGAATTTTCTTTATCGAGCTTCTGTCATTTTTTCTCTATTTTCTCTTTCTGTTATGCTCTTTCCATCACAATTTCTCCTTTATCGATCATCTTTTGTAGCTTGTTCTTAAGGGGATTAACAGTTTTCCGTATGATGTCTGAATTTACGATGATAATGACAATAATCCATTCCTCTTGTATTTTCAATTTCTTTGATGTGTCTTTGCCGAGGTAATTCAATAATCTTCATAGCCAACAATTGATTCAGCATAGGAAGTATATCTTTTCTTGCAAACGAATACTTCATATGATCTTTATTTTGCCTGGACCTCTTATATGTCATAGTAACCGCATGACCATTTCTATCTTCTTCATCACTTTCTCTTTCAACATCCTGATAATCTTTTTTTTTCTATTCTTTTTTTTTTTAGTTTTTTCTTTCCGATTGATGCGGACTGATTTTGATTGGAAAGCAGACACTCTTCCCATCATCTTTTCAAGAGCATAAGCCTTCGTAGCAAAATTACGAAAGGTTTTCCAATCTTTACTGATCAGGTGGCACGCCAGTTCTGGTCTCAGACCTTCTAAACATAGTTCTACTTGTTCTGATTCCCGCAGAGGATGTTGACATGATGTTGCCAAGTCCTTCCATCGACTAATGAATTCTTCAACTGATTCATTTTCTTCTTGATGAATAGAGGCCAATTCGGTCAAACTAACTTCTCGATCTGAAGAGAAAAATTTTGACATAAAAGCATCCTACATCTGTTCCCAGGTATGAATAGATCTTGAGATTAAACTTGAATACCATCTGAAAGCTCTTCCTGTCAGAGAAGATCCGAATAATTGCAGACAATATTGAGGAATTCTAGAGAAATTTCTCATTTTTGCTATGAAATGCATCATATGCTCTTCTGGTGATCCACTCCCATTATATTTTTGAAAATTCGGGTGTTTGAAATCGGCGGGAAATGGCATGTCTTCTATTTCAGGAGGATACGGTGTCTGATATCGAAACCTTTTATTCTGACTTTGTTTATTCTCTAGATGAGTAAACTCGATAACCATCTGTCGAATTTCTTCCTGCGTTATATTTTGAGTAATATTAGGCATTGGCTCTTGAAATTTAACCGATTGCGGTTGTGGTCCTTCTTCTTGCGGTTCAGTGTTGTTCACAATAATCACTGTCGGAATATTAGGGACTTCTTCAGTCACATGTTCATCTAATGAAAACTGATCAGGCTGATTAATATCTGTCGATGAGCTCTCTGTTTCTTCATACTTTGATTGTCTTGATATTGAGGGAGAAAATAAGCGTTGTGCTGCTGACGCTGTTGAAGAGGATGAACTATCATTTGATTTGAAACCAATATGTTGTCGCTTCAAAGGACTAACTGACTCGAATCGTAGCATTCTTAATGCATGAGTTTGCTTAAAATCTTTCGCAGGAGGTGCTGTGAGTAAACATTTGCTGGTTACAGTTGTTTTTCCTTTGTTTTTCTGAACTCGCAATGATTCTGTGGAAGATGTGTTTACGGTTATAATTGATTGTATCGAAAGACCTCTTGGAGTGACGGGCCTTTCCGTTTTTCTTGAATGAGATGATTGTATGACTGAAGCAGGACTGTGTCTCATGGCAAGTCGCATAATTGACCCAGTACTTGGCGAGATGGTGCTTCTTGCAGAAGCAGATCGAACTTTTCGACTTTTGGGTATTACCATCCTCCATTCCCCCTCATCTTCTTGAGCTATTGGCGAAATAGAGATTGTTCCGTCCATTATACGAAATTCACTGCTCTTGATCACAGCAGACTTTGCTTTCTCTAACGCTTTCTATTTACTCTTAATTATTTTCTCTTCTATTCTAGAAGGTTGTGACGATGCCCCCTGGATTCTCTATTAGGTAATGAATTCGTTAATTCATTGATTAATTCGTCTACTTGTCGGCGAGCAGTGTATGATTCAGTCGAACTAACTTTTCATCTGACATTGTCTGTCCTTGATCATAACTGACTTGATCTTCTCTGATATTTTTGGTGGAAATCAGTTGGACAAGAGAAAGGTCGTTACGGTATACCTGTCATTCATAACAGAATGTTAGTTAATTTATTTAAATAAAATTGCACTTTGCTTTTAGAGATGAAGGGGAGGGTGTTCCCACTGAGAGTCGCCATTTTGGCATCTTTACAGACGCCAAAAAGTGATGAATGTTCTTTGAATATTTTTTTCTAAGTTACCATCGAATAAAAATCCATCCCCAGTGGAGTCGCCATTTTGTTTCGACAAGAAAACAAATGTATTTGATTTGGGGGATTTTTTCAATGATAACAAAGAAAGAACAAGAGAACATTGATCACATTTATTCTGAGTTCATTTACATCCTCTGATTCCCTTGATTCTGAAAACAAAGCACAATCAATCAAAACAGACAAGATAGCTTGATAGAAATTTCGGTAGCATTCCGACGCTATTTTAGTCATCTCCTAGATACTAAGAGAAATTGCTGATCTGATCAGCCAATCTCTAATGAGATAGAAATCACCACCACTTATCTCTTCACAAATGAACTTCTTCCTTTCTTAATCATGGTGTCCACCAAACTCTTCTTAGATGGTGGTGTCCAGTCTCTTTTCACTAAAATGACACTTATACCCGCTTTATTACCAAAATACCCTTTTTAATCTTTTTTACTGAAATACCTAAACTACCCCTGGAGATGGATTTTTACCAAAATACCTAAACTACCCCTTGAACATGGATTTTTACCAAAGTACCTAAACTACCCCTGAACATGGATTTTTACCAAAATACCTAAACTAACCCTGGACATGGATTTTTACCAAAGTACCCCCAGAGTGGATTTTTACCGAAATACCCCGGACATGGAAATTACCGAAATATCCCGGACATGGAAATTACTGAAATACCCCCAGACATGGAAATTACCAAAATAGCCCCAGACATGAAAATTACCAAAATATCCCCGGACATGAAAATTACCAAAATACCCCGGACATGGAATTCTCTGACCACTGCAATGAGATATTTTTTTGTGCCTCAACAATACCGCCATTAGAGAGAAAGAGAGAGAGTCGGGGCAGGGAAAGAGATATGGGGGTAGGGAGAGAGGGAGAGAATCGGGGGTAGTGACAGAGTTGTTGAATATGTAGGGTTTTGTAACTTGTATTTATATGGATTATTTGTCGGTGCCCAATTTTAGTTAGCACCGGCAAATGATCCCCTCCAGTATCGGCTTTGGCCTGTTTTCTCATAGTGTAACAATAAGAAGCAACGGCCAAAATGCCCATTTATGTGTGCTAATATTTAAGAAAATAGAGACAGTTTGTTTTAGAACATCTAAACACTCATTGGATCACACTTTTTTATTAGGGAGATGCATTGAACTTGAAACATTTTGCAACAAGTGAACATATATAGATTTTGAGATTCCCTTTGTTGCTCGAATTGCCAATACAATTGAGGAAAAAAGGTACACTTTCAACTCCTATATCCAAACCATATAAATAAGAAAAGACCCTTTGTGCAATTGTAAACCCCATACAATTGCATATACATAGGAGTTTGAGTAGGAGAATTTTGCTGTTAAGATTTCCTTATTTGTAGCTTTCCTTATTGCAAGATTTATATGTTGATTTAGTAAGGAAAGATTATGTGGAGCTATCAATCTGTTAATTTAAGGACTTGTAAGATGGTTTGTATAGAGCCAAATGTTTTGGGCTTTTGAAGGAATGCATGATTTTTTTTAAATTTAATTTATTTATTTAATGAATAGATGTCCTTCTTTATGTTTCTTGAGACTACAAACATTATTTAGAAGTGAGACTCTGTAAAACACTAGGAAATAAAGGAAACCATGTTAATATATAATATAGAAAATGATCTGGTAACAATAGATGATGTCCTTATATATCAAGATGCTTCTTTTTAGAAGGAAGGCATAAATGATGAGATAGATTCTATATTACAAAATGGAACATGAAAACTTGTGGATCTGCCCCCAGGATCAAAACTGATAAGTTGTAAATGGATTTTCAAAAGAAAATTAAAACCAAATGGAACTACATACAGGTTTAAGGCTAGATTAGTGGCTAGAGGATTTACTCAAAAAGAAGATATTGACTTTTTCGATACCTATGCTCCAGTAGCAAGGATATCAACTATGCAAGTTTTAGTTGCTCTAGCATCCATTCATAAGTTAGAAATCCATCAGATGGATGTAAAGACAGTTTTTCTAAATGGTGACCTCGATGAAGAGGTTTATATGGAGCAACCAAAAGGTTTTATAGTTCCGGGACAGGAAAATAAAGTGTGTAAATTAATTAAGTCACTATATGGACTTAAATAGGCACCTAAACAATGGCATAAAAAATTCGATAAAGTAGTCATCTCATAAGGCTTTAAAATTAATGAATCTGATAAATGTGTATATTTGAATTTCTCTGATAATAAATGAGTAATTATATATCTCTATGTAGATGATATGCTAATATTTGTTACATGTTTAGAAGTTATAAATAACACTAAAAGATTCTTATCATCTAGTTTTGACATGAAGGATATGGGTTAAGCTATTGTGATTTTAGGTATCAAGCTATTAAGAAACAATGATGGTATAACTCTATCTCAATTACATTATATTGAAAATATACTTAAAATGTTTGATTACTATGATAAGAACCCAGTTTCTACTCCTTTTGATTCTAATATTAAGTTAATTAAAAATGAAGGTCGTATTGTATCTCGGTTAGAGTATTCCAAGGTGATTGAAGTCTTATGTATGCTATGATTTCTACTCGACCTGATATTGCTTTTACAGTAGGTAAATTGAGTAAGTTTACAAGTAATCCAAGTTTAGATTATTGAAATGTTGTCTCTAGAGTACCCAGATACTTGAGAAAAACAATTAACTTGAATACTTGAGAAAAACAATTAACTATATATCTATATATATTTCAAAAAGTGCATCCAGCATCCAACTGTCCAGAGATGGACGGACGACCTGGTTAAATTGCATATATGCAAGGTGGGTCCCACGTGGGGCCCACCACATCACATATATTAATATAATATAATATATATACACACACACACACACACTAGGTGGTGTCCCACCATCCAATTGTGTGGACGGCGTGGATAAAACACACACCGTGGAGGGGCCAAAACGTGCATCAAGGTGGGGCAGGTCCGGCAGCGCACAGTGCAGTAGGTCTGGACGTTGCAGCAGCAGCGCCTGCTGTTGTGTTATATGTATATATATATATATTGAAAAAATATTTTAAAGGTTTTTCCTAAGTGGGGTTATATCCATATAATAGATTTTGAAAGATTTTACTAGTTGTACAATATTCCCTTAATGTATACAAGCGACCAAACAAGCCCAATATTCGGTATGTAGAAAGATCAGGGTAGATTTTAACAGTAAAAACCACCATTTTCTATGTTATGGCTTGCCAGAAGATCGGATTGGCTTCATATTTTAACTCAACGTCAAAAATGAGATGGGGTATGGAATGGACGGCGTGGATTAGACCCATACTTCAAGGTGGGGCCTACATCGGTGGACCACCCAAAAGTTTAGAATCAAACTGATATTTATATTTTCATTGCTGGACGGTATGCCAAACCGTCAGTTCACACTTCACCAAGTAGCCAGGTCTAGCGTCCCTGGACGCTGGACGGTTTGGGTAACACATATATATATAAGGTGGGCCCCACCTACAAACATGCTACAGGTGGGCCACCAATTGGTTGAATGGTGTAGATAAGACACACACCAAGGTGGGGTCCATCCAAGTGGGCCACACGGCCACGTCATCACATAAAAGAAGAAAAAATGAAAAAGAGAGGGAGAGAGAGAGAGAGAGAGAGAGAGAGCAAGGGACACGTGCGATGGAGGGCTCTGCCACTATGAGCCCTCCCTTCCATACATCCAATAATACATCAAGTGGGTCCCAATACATGTGGGCCCACCAAATAAAAAATCAACGGTGGAGATTACCTCTCCACCAAAATGAAAGGTCTAGATGACCTCTTTAAATCTATAAAGTAAACATCATGATGGGGTCCATGGAGATTGGCCCCATCATGGAATGATCGTGAGAATCAAGGCGGGGCCATCAGCCACACCTAAGGTCCAAAGTGAGATCCATACCATTAATCGTAGGCCTCACTTGGCCCATCATCAAAAATAAAATCTAAGCCTATAGAAGCACCCACCTTAAATCTCTTCTTCCTTCTTCCGCCAATGCATGTTAGAGCTCCAAAGGAACAATTTCAACGGTTGAGATGGTCTTTGGAGGGTGGGATTGGATGATAGGAAGGTGGGCCACACTAGCTTCTCCTCTTGGAAACCATGGATGTTTAAGTGCTTAGGAGGAAAAATGAGAGAGAAATGAAAGTGAGAGGTTGTAAGGAGTGAGAGGGATGGGTGATGGAGTGATGGGTGATGTGTACTTTGACATGTGAGGGATGGGTTGCTTTGACTTTGGGGTTTCTTGGGGATAGGGTGAAAGGTGATGTGTACTTGACATGAGATAGGATGGAGTACTTGACATTTGATGTGATTGATGGATTAATTGAGGTGACATGTTATAGAGATTATCTTGAGTTTCGCACACATGTCATTTTTCTCGAACTGAACACGGGCCCACATCTCCTGGCCAGGGTATCGGATCGGTGTGCAAGACGCGGCATTAGAACCGTAGCGGCGGTGCGGTCGCAATGGTATAAGTCGCGCGCAAACATCGGATAAAGGTCGAAGGTTGCCGAAATTCAACCGAGAGGACTACGGAAGCCTATGGAACGGTACGGGCTAGGATACGGATCTTACAGCTCTCCCCTCCTAATAAAATTTCATCCTCGAAATTTAAATCACAATACAACCAATACAGATCTCAACAAGGGAGGAGAAAATCCTATCAGAACACTCCATATACCAACAATATCAAATACCTAAGGGATGGGGATAACGCCCACGAATCTCGGCTTCTTGCTCTCAAGACGCTTCATCAGCACTATGATGATCCCACTAGACCTCGGATCTTGGATTGGAAATGACCGAAACTGAAATACTATGCAGCCTCACAGTCTCAACTGTAAGAAGCTATATAAAAAAATCTCTAAGTTATTTGAACTCGAGGATCTAATCATTTTAAGTCCTCGACATCATAGAGTGTAGGGTAGATATCAGCAAATATGTGATGTTATCTTTAGGTATTCCCAAGTTATGCTTTGATACCAACTTCTGTCACGCCTCAAACGCGAAAATCGGGCTCACAAAATTTTCGATTGCTGAATCCGGTGTCGACAGCCTTCGTAGTATCCCATTCTCGGCTCCCAGCGTCCATACGCCAGGTTCCGATCCTGGGATCCAACAAGGAGGATTTTTCAACCTACAGTTATCTCGTGCGAAGCATAACCACAAGTATACCCAAATCATAAAGGCAACATCATCATCACATATCCACTAATATAAACATTTGAATATAATGCTGAAAGGGAAATACATATGTCAAAATCAAAGCTCTAGAAAATCACTGCATGCTCCATGCTCAACGCTGCTGCAACCTAACGCCACCTGCATGCATCTATCGTGCATAAGCTTATAGAAAGCTTAGTGGGTGGTGAAAGTGCGTGTACAAGGTAAGTGCTAAGTAAGCAAAATCAGAGAAATCAGAGTAAGCGGAAATACTGACAAGCTCATAAATCATACAATATCAGAAATACCGGCAAGTTCATAAATCATACGATATCAGAGTAATGTGAAAATATACTGATAGGCCGATAATACCATCAACCTTATCCAGGTTATGTGATGCAATGTAGATCAGATATGCAATGCGGAGATAGCAAGCCAAATATCAGATGCCGATGATGCAATGCAATATGCAAATCCTGATGAGTCCATGAATACTGTCAGTCGTATCTAGGCCGTATAAATGCATAAACATAGTAACCCAGAATGTCATATGCTACGGATGTAATGCGAGATGCGGTGCGAATGGAATGACCATGCTGGAGTGTGAAGTTGGGACGATAGTACGTAGTATCGCAGGCTATGAGGTCCATCACAAGGGACATCTATCCAAACTAGTCCCATAGCTAAATTTGGATAGTCAGACTCAATGTGGTAAACTCCTGATCTCAGGTTAGTTACGCACCCCAACCAAAATCTTGGCCATTGTGAAGGTACACGTAACAAATAGTTGCGCACCACTAACCCGAGTAGATAGTAAATGAATGAATGAATGAGTATGCGACTCCTACCCAATAAGTCCATATATCAGTACGGTTCCTCTCTGGGATCATCACCGGGGTCTAGTACACTCAACACCACCTGCCGCCCCATCAAGCGCACAACTGGGTAAGTGGAAGAGACCTCACTATCTGCCTGGCCAATAGTCTGCCAATACCTACCTGGCTCGTCGATAGCGGACCCATTCCTCGAGCTGGTTAAACTCAGCCTAGCTATGCTTACTCCCTCGGGCGGGTAAGGCCACACCCCCTCCCAATCGACCACGACACAGTGGGAGACGCGGCCTCCTGGTATCTGGCACTCGGGTGCTCATGTATATCCACTCGGTCTCGATGTTGGGGCGTCCTCTAGTACTAAGAGGGTTTAGGAATTTTCACCTAGGGCCATCTATGGCAGCCCGATGCTCGAACCAAACATTTTTGGTGTCTCATCTTGCCATCCACGATATGCCTGTGGAGGCTACGACCCTGATGTCGCAAGGGCGTACAGTAATCGCAACACACAATGCAAGATGCATGAGTCATACAATCCAGTCATGCATCAATCCTACGCATACCGTGCGCTCATGTGAGATAACCTCCGCCTATCAGGGAGTCTTATAACAACCTGCCAATGACATATACAATCGTCAAACCACATCTCATAACAAACATGCGGATGATGCGTATGGGCATGATCATGATGCTATGCAGTCACATACTCAACTTCTGTCACGCCTCAAACGCGAAAATCGGGCTCACAAAATTTTCGATTGCTGAATCCGGTGTCGACAGCCTTCGTATGTATCCTTCTCGGCTCCCAGCGTCCTACGCCAGGTTCCGATCCTGGGATCCAACAAAGGAGGATTTTTCAACCTACAGTTATCTCGTGCGAAGCATAACCACAAGTATAACTACCCCAATCATAAAGGCAACATCATCATCACATATCCACTAATATAACCTTTGAATATAATGCTGAAGGGAAATACATATGTCAAAATCAGCTCTAGAAAATCACTGCATGCTCCATGCTCAACGCTGCTGCAACCTAACGCCACCTGCATGCATCTATCGTGCATAAGCTTAAGAAAGCTTAGTGGGTGTGAAGTGCGTGTACAAGGTAAGTGCTAAGTAAGCAAAATCAGAGAAATCAAGTAAGCGGAAATACTGACAAGCTCATAAATCATACAATATCAGAAATACCACGCAAGTTCATAAATCATACGATATCATGTAATGTGAAAATATACTGATAGGCCGATAATACCATCACCTTATCCAGGTTATGTGATGCATGTAGATCAGATATGCAATGCGGAGACAGCAAAAGCCAAATACAGCTGCCGATGATGCAATGCAATAAAAGTGCAAATCCGGATGATCCCTGAATACTGTCAGTCGTATCTAGGCCGTATAAATGCATAACATAGTAACCCGAATGTCATATGCACGGATGTAATGCGAGATGCGGTGCGAATGAATGACCATGCTGGAGTGTGAAGTTGGGGACGATAGTACGTAGTATCGCAAGGCTATGAGGTCCATCACAAGGGACATCTATCCAAACTAGTCCATAGCTAATTTGGATAGTCAGACTCAATGTGGTAAACTCCTGATCTCAGGTTAGTTACGCACCCCAACCAAAATCTTGGCCATTGTGAAGGTACACGTAACAAATAGTTGCACACCACTAACCCGAGTAGATAGTAAATGAATGAATGAATGAGTATGCGACTCCTACCCAATAAGTCCATATATCAGTACGGTTCCTCTCTTGGATCATCACCGGGGTCTAGTACACTCAACACCACCTGCCGCCCCATCAAGCGCACAACTGGGTAAGTGGAAGAGACCTCCTATCTGCCTGCCAATCCTGCCAATACCTACCTGGCTCGTCGATAGCGGACCCATTCCTCGAGCTGGTTAAACTCAGCTAGCTATGCTTACTCCCTCGGGCGGGTAAGCCACACCCCCCTCCCAATCGACACAACACACGTTGGGAGACGCGGCCTCCTGGTATCTGGCACTCGGGTTCTCATGTATATCCACTCGGTCTCGATGTTGGGGCGTCCTCTAGTACTAAGAGGGTTTAGGAATTTTCACCTAGGGCCATCTATGCAGCCCGATGCTCGAACCAAACATTTTTGGTGTCTCATCTTGCCATCCACGATATGCCTGTGGAGGCTACGACCCTGATGTCGCAAGGGCGTACAGTAATCGCAACACACAATGCAAGATGCATGAGTCATACAATCCAGTCATGCATCAATCCTACGCATACCGTGCGCTCATGTGAGATAACCTCCGCCTATCAGGGAGTCTTATAACAACCTACCCAATGACATATACAATCGTCAACCACATCTCATAACAAACATGCGGATGATGCGTATGGGCATGTATCATGATGCTATGCAGTCACATACTCATAATCGATATCAATAACCGACATCGACAATCAACCTCGACAATGTGGATATTTAACTAACATTGCCCCCAGGGAATGGCCCATATAGAGCCTAACATACAGTGGACTCATGGCCCCACACAAGGGCCAAATATACAACACCATGAACCTCACTCAAGAGCTTAATACACATCACGATGGGCCTCACTCATGGGCCACATATACATCAAGTGGGTCGCATCTCACGGGTCTAATATACATCGCAATGGGCTGGTCACATGGGCCTAATATACATCAAGTCGGGCCTCATCATATGGGCCGAAAATATATCATAATGGGCCACGTCCCATGGGCCTCGAATACATCACAATGGGCCTCGACAATCAGAATTGGCCTCAACAATCGACCTCGAAAATCAACACCGATAATCAGCATCGATAATCGGCACCGACAATCAACATATAAATAAGGCGGGGTCCATAGATGGACAGCTGATCAACTATAATATAAAGATCGGCCTATGGCCGTGGTTATATCAAATCTGATGGCACGGAGCCATCTGTCTATAGCGAATGGGGCCCACTTATTTGGGTTAACCCACTTAGAGAATGGTGCGAATGGGCCTAACAAAGCCTACGGGAAGGTCACAGTGAGGACATCTAACCATCATTGCACATCAATGTGGACATCTAACCAACATTGCTCCCAAGGAGTGGCCTATATAAGGGATCCATACACAACGTAACGGCCACACATACATCACATTGGGCCTCTCATGTATCGCGTTGAGTTTCCTACAAGGGCCTCAAACGTATCACAATGGGCCACACCCTGGGCCTCAAATACATTTCAATGGGCCGTGCCCATGGGCCTTGGATATATCACAATGGGCCACGTCCTATAGGCCTCATACAATCTCAATGGGCCACATATACAATACATCAGGCCTTGCCCTTGGGCCTCGAATACATCACATTGGGCCTCGCCCATGGGCCTCGAATACATCGCAAGTGGGCCTCAAATATACTTCACAGGTGGGCCACATACCTAGGCCTAATACATATCATTATGGGCCGCATCACATAGTCCTAATACATGTCACAGTGGGCCATATCACATAGGCCTAATACGCATCATGATGGGCCGCACGTACATGGACTTCAAATACATCATAATGGGCCTCAAATATGGGCCACACAAACTTCATATCGGGCCTCACTAATGGGCCATATATATATCACAATGGGACTCATATCTGGGAGTGGACAACGTGGAGTAAAACACATTCATCAAGGTGGTCTCATGTCCACGTGGCTGGATGGCATGGAATTACAATATATACATCATTGTGGGTCGCACGTCTAATGAACCAGACGGTGTGGCTAAAACACATAATTCAAGGTGTGCCCGGACAGTTTAGGCGGGCCCAATTAATACAACAACTATATAAATGGAGTGAGGTACACCAACTGATCCTCTTCCCACCGTCCAAAGATCGGACGGTGAGGTTATACAATACATCATTTAGGTGGGCCGCACAGATAGGCAGTGTGGATCAAACCCACATGCTGCATACAGCAGCTATATAGCCGGTGTACAGTAGACCAGCCAGTCCGTTATTACATCAGGTGGGTCCCACGTGGGGCCCACCATAATATAACATTATAATATATATTACATTATATTATAATATTATATATCTATATATATTTCATAAAGTGAATCCAGTGTCCAACTGTCTAGAGATGGACGGACGGCCTGGTTAAAATGCATATATGCAAGGTGGGTCCCACCACATCATATATATTATATTAATATATTATAATATATATATGTGTGTGTGTGTATACACACACACACACACACACATTAGGTGGGTCACACCGTTCCACACAGTGGACGGTGTGGATGGAGGGTGCGGCTATAACACATACACTAAGGTGGGGTCCCACTGTCCAATTGTGTGGACGGCATGGATAAAACACATACACCGTGGTGGGGCCAGCACGTGCATCACTTTGGGGCCGGTCCGGCAGTGCACAACGCAGTAGGTCTAGACATTGCAGCAGCAGCACCTATATATATATATATATATATATATATATATATATATATATATATATATATATATATGAAAAACTATTTTTCGGAGGTTTTTCCTAGGTGGTGTCCGCATCAGGTGAATCCACTCCACCCATTAGATTCTATAGCTCAAGATCGACCAAACAAGCCCAATATTCGGCATGTTTCTGTGTGTAGAAAGATCAGGGTGGATTTTAACGGTAAAAACCACCGTTTTCTATGTTATGGCCCGCCAGAAGATTGAATTGGCTTCATATTTCAGTTCAATGTCTAAAATGAGATGAGGTATGGAATGGACGGCGTGGATTAGAGCCATACTTCAAGGTGCGGCCTACATGGGTGGTCCACCCAAAAGTTTAGAATCAAACTGATATTTATATTTTCATTGTTGGACAGTATGTCAAACTGTCAGTTCACACTTCACTAAGTAGCCACATCCAGCGTCCCTGGACGCTGGACGGTTTGGGTAACACACACACACACACACACACACACACATATATATATATATATATAGGTGAGCCCCACCTACAGACATGCTACAGGTGGGCCACCAAATGGTTGAATGGTGTAGATAAGACACACACTAAAGTGGGGTTCATCCTAGTGGGCCACACAGCCACATCATCACATAAAAGAAGAAAAAATGAAAAAGAGAGGGAGACAGAGAGAGAGAGAGAGAGAGAGAGAGAGAGAGAGCAAGGGACACATGCGATGGAGGGCTCCGCCACTATGAGCCCTCCCTTCCATATATCCAATAATACATCAAGTGGGTCACAATACATGTGGGCCCACCAAATCAAAAATCAACGGTGGAGATTACCTCTCCACCAAAATGAAAGGTCTAGATGACCTCTTTAAATCTATAAAGTAAACATCATGATGAGGTCTATGGAGATTAGCCCCATCATGGAATGATCGTGAGAATCAAGGTGAGGCCATCGGCCACACCTAGGGTTCAAAGTGAGATCCATACCATCAATCGTAGGCCTCACTTGGCCCATCATCAAAAATGAAATCTAAACCTATAGAAGCACCCACCTTAGTTCTCTTCTTCCTTCTTCCACCAATGCATGTTAGAGCTCCAAAGGAACAATTTCAACGGTTGAGATCGTCTTTGGGGGGTGGGATTGGATGATAGAAGGTGGGCCACACTGGCTTCAGTGCGGTCGTAATGGTACAAGTCTCGGATTGAGTCGACTCAGGTTTGTAGGACTCGGTTTAGGATCGCGTTCAAATGTCGGATAAAGGTCAAAGGTTGCCAGAATTCTACCGAGAGGACTGCAGAAGCCAACGGAACGGTACAGGCTAGGATATGGGTCTTACATAGAACGAGCTACTTTAGCCAACCAACCTTGCTATGTCGGGTTGCCTAAGCCGGATTTGCGAATTACCTCCAAAGATAGATTAGAAAAGGCCCGGTTAACGACAGAAGTCATCTAGACGATCGGACCTTAAATCGGGCGTATCTCCCAATCCAGAATGAGTTATCAGATGTAAAATATATGATTTTGGGGTAGAAAGAGTTACTTTATCCTACCGCCAAAGATGGATTAGAAAAGGCCCGATTGACGACAGAAGTGATCCTGACCATCGGACCTTAAATCGGGCGTGTCTCGCAATCTGGAAAGAGTTGTCTGACGTAAAATATATGATTTTGGGGTAGAACGAACTAGTTTAGCCTACTGCCAAAGATGTATCAGAAAAGGCCCGATCGACGACAGAAGTGATCTAGACCATCGGACCATAAATTGGATGTATCTCGCAATCCGAAATGAGTTATCTGATGTAAAATATATGATTTTGGGGTAGAAGGAGCTACCTTAGCCAACCAACCTCGCTACGCCGGGTTGCACAAGCCAGATTTGTGAAATATCGCCAAAGATGGATTAGAAAAGGCCCGGTCAACGACAGAAGTGATCCAGACCATCGGACCTTAAATCAGGTGTATCTCGCAATTCGGAATGAGTTATCTGACGTAAAATATATGATATTGGGGTAGAACAAGCTACTTTAGCCAACCAACCTCGCTACGCCAGGTTGCCTAAGCCGGATTTGTGAAATATTGCCAAAGATGGATTAGAAAAGACCTGGTCAACGACAGAAGTGATCTAGACCATCAGATCTTAAATTGGGCGTATTTCACAATTCAGAATGAGTTATCTAATGTAAAATATATGATTTTGGGGTAGAACGATCTACTTTAGCCTACCGCCAAAGACGGATCAGAAAAAGGCCGGTTGACGACAGAAGTGATCTAGACCAACGGACCTTAAATCGGGCATGTCTCGCAATCCGAAATAAGTTATCTGACGTAAAATATATGATTTTGGGGTAGAACAAGCTAGTTTAGCCTTCCGTCAAAGATGGATCAGAAAAGGCCCGGCCGACAACAGAAGTGATCTAGACCATCGGAGCTTAAATCGGCCATATCTCGCAATTCGGAATGAGTTATCTGACATAAATATATGATTTTGTTATAGAACAAGCGACTTTAGCCAACCAACCCGGTTAGGTCGGGTTGCCTAAGCCGGATTTTCGAAATACTGCCAAAGATGGATTAGAAAAGGCCCGGTCAACGACAGAAGTGATCCGGACCATCGGACCTTAAATCGGGCATATCTCGCAATCCGGAATGAGTTATCTGACGTAAAATATATGATTTTGGGGTAGAACGAACTACTTTCGCCAACCAACCCTGATACACCGGGTTACCCAAGCCAGATTTGCAAAATACCACCAAAGATGGATAAGAAAAGGCCCGATCAATGACAGAAGTGATCCAGTCAATCAGACCTTAAATCGGGTGTATCTTGCAATCCGGAATGAGTTACTGACGTAAAATATATGATTTTAGGGTAGAACAAGCTACTTTAGCCTACCGCCTAAGATGGATTAAAAAAAGACCGGTCAACGACAGAAGTGATCCAGACCATCGGACCTTAAATCTGGTTTGTCTCGTAATCCGAAATGAATTATCTCACGTAAAATATATGATTTTGGGGTAGAACGAGCTAGTTTAGCCTACCGCTAAAGATGGATCAGAAAAGGCCCGATCGACGACAGAAGTGATCTAGACCATTGGACCTTAAATCGAGCGTATCTTGCAATCTAAAATGAGTTATCTGACATAAAATATATAATTTTGGGGTAAAACGAGCTACTTTGGCCAACCAACTTGGCTACGCCAGGTTACCCAAGCCGGATTCGTGAAATACCACCAAAGATGATTTAGAGGAGGCCCAATCAACGACAGAAGTGATCCATACCATCGGACCTTAAATTGGGCATATCTCGCATCCGAAATGAGTTATCTGAAGTAAAATATATGATTTTGTGGTAGAACAAGCTACTTTAGCCTACCGCCAAAGATGGATCAGAAAAGGCCAGGTCGACGACAGAAGTGATCCAGACCATCGGACATTAAATCGGGCGTGTCTCACAATCCGTAATGAGTTATCTGACGTAAAATATATGATTTTGGGGTAGAACGATCTATTTTAGCCTACCGCCAAAGATGGATCAGAAAAGGCCCGGTCGACGATAGAAGTGATCTAGACCATTGGACCTTAAATCGGGCGTATCTCGCAATCCGGAATGACTTATCTGAGATAACATATATAATTTTGGGGTAGAACGAGCTACTTTAGCCAACCAACCCGACAAGGTCAGGTTGCCCAAGCTGGATTTGCGAAATACTACCAAAGATGGATTAGAAAAGGCAAGGTCAACAACAGGAGTGATCCAGACCATCGGACCTTAAATCAGCTGAATCTCACAGTCCAGAATGAGTTATCTGACGTAAAATATATTATTTTAGGATAGAACAAGCTACTTTAGCCAACCAACCCGAGGTCAGGTTGCCCAAGCCGGATTTGCAAAATACTGCCAAAGATGGATTAGAAAAGGCCTGGTCAACGACAGAATTGATCCAAAGCATCGGACCTTAAATCGGGCGTATCTCGCAATCCAGAATGAGTTATCTGACATAAAATATATTATTTTCAGATAAAAAAAGCTACTTTGGCCAACCAACCCAGCTACGCCAGGTTTCCTAAGCCAGATTTGTGAAATTCTGTCAAAGATGGATTAAAAAATGCCCGGTCGACAACAGAAGTGATCCAAACCATTGGACCTTAAATCGGGCGTGTCTGGCAATCCGGAATGAGCTAACTGACGTAAAATATATGATTTTGGGGTTGAACGAGCTAGTTTAGCCTACCGCCAAAGATGGATCAGAAAAGGCTCGGTTGACGACAGAAGTGATCTAGACCATCGGACCTTAAATCAAGCGTATCTTGCAATCCAAAATGAGATATCTCGCATAAAATATATGATTTTGGGGTAGAACGAGCTACTTTGGCCAACCAACCCAGCTACGCTAGGTTACCTAAGCTAGATTTGCGAATTACCACCAAAGATGATTTAGAGAAGGCTCGGTCAACGATAGAAGTGATCTAGACCATCGGACCTTAAATTGGGCATATCTCGCATCCGGAATGAGTTATCTGACGTAAAATATATGATTTTGTGGTCGAACCAGCTACTTTAGCCTACCGCCAAAGATGGATCAGAAAAGGCCCGGTCGATGACAGAAGTGATCCAGACCATCGGACCTTAAATCGGGCGTGTCTCGAAATCTGGAATGAGTTATCTGATGTAAACTATATGATTTTGGGGTAGAACGATCTAGTTTAGCGTACCGCCAAAGATCGATCAAAAAAGGCCCTGTCGACGACAGAAGCGATCTAGACCATCGGACCTTAAATCAGGCGTATCTCGAAATCCGGAATGAGTTAACTGAGATAAAATATATAATTTTGGGGTAGAACGAGCTACTTTAGCCAACCAACCCGGTAAGGTCTAGTTGCCCAAGCCAAATTTGCGAAATACAGCAAAACACGGATTAGAAAAGGCCTGGTCAACGAAAGGAGTGATCCAGACCATCAGACCTTAAATCGGACCTATCTCGCAATCCGGAATGAGTTATTTGACATAAAATATATGATTCTGGGGTAGAACGAGCTACTTTAGCCAGTCAACCCAACTATGCCGGTTTGCCCAAGCCGGATTTTCGAAATACCGCCAAAGATGGATTAGAAAAGGCCGAGTCAGCGACGGAAGTGATCTAAACCATCGAACCTTAAATCGGTCGTATCTCGCAATCCGGAATGAGTTATTTGACGTAAAATATATGATTTTGGGGTAGAACGAGCTAGTTTAGCCTACCGCCAAAGATGTATCAGAAAAGGCCCGGTCAACGACAGAAGTGATATAGACCATCGGACCTTATATCAAGCGTATCTCGCAATCCGGAATGAGATATCGGAATTAAAATATATGATTTTGGTGTAGAACGAGGTACTTTAACCAACCAACCCCTGCTATGCCGGGTTACCCAAGCTGGATTTGCGAAATACCGCCAAAGATGGATCAGAAAAGGCTTAGTCAACGACAGAAGTGATTTAGACCATTGTACCTGAAATCGGACGTATCTCGCAAGCCAGAATGAGTTATCTAACATAAAATATATGATTTTGGGGTAGAACGAGCTACTTTAGCCAACCAACTGGGCTATACTGGGTTGCCCAAAATGAATTTGCGAAATACTGCCAATGATGGATCAAAAGTAGCCCAGTCAACGACAGAAGTGATCCACACTATCAGACCTTAAATCGGGCGTATCTCGCAAACCGGAATAGTTATCTGACGTCAAATAAATGATTTTGGGGTAGAACGAGCTACTTTAGCCTACCGCCAAAGATGGACAGAAAAGGCCGTGTCGACGACAGAAGTGATCCAGACCATCGGACCTTAAATCGGGCGTGTCTCACAATCCGGAATGAGTTATCTGACGTAAAATATAGGATTTTAGGGTAGAACGAGCTACTTTAGCCTACCGCCAAAGATGGATCAGAAAAGGCCGTGTCGACGACGGAAGTGATCCAGACCATCGAACCTTAAATCGAGCGTGTCTCGCAATCCGGAATGAGTTATCTGACGTAAAATATATGATTTTTGGGTAGAACAAGCTACTTTAACCCACCACGAAAGATGGATCAGAAAAGGCCCAGTCAACGACACAACTGATCCAGACCATCGGACCTAAAATCGGATGTATCTCACAATCCAGAATGAGTTATCTGACATAAAATATATGATTTTCAGGTAGAACGAGCTACTTTAGCCAACCAACATGACAACGCCAGGTTACCCAAGCCAGATTTGTGAAATACTGCCCAAGATGGATTAGAAAAGGCCCGGTCAATGACAAAAGTGATACAGACCATTGAACCTTAAATCAGGCGTATCTCACAATCCAGAATGAGTTATCTGACTTAAAATATATTATTTTGGGGTAGAACGAGCTACTTTAGCCAACCAACCTGGCAAGGCCGGATTGCCCAAGCAGGATTTGGGAAATACTGCCAAAGATGGATTAGAAAAGTCCCGGTTAACGATCGAAGTAATCCACACCATCGGACCTTTAATCGGGCGTGTCTCGCAATCTGGAATGAGTTATCTGATGTAAAATATATGATTTTGGGGTAGAACGAGCTACTTTAGCCTACCGCCAAAGATGGATCAGAAAAGGTCGTGTCGACCACAGAAGTGATCAAGACCATCGGACCTTAAATCGAGCATGTCTCGCTATCCAGAATGAGTTACCTGACGTAAAATATATGATTTTGGGATAGAACGAGCTACTTTAGCCTACTGCCAAAGATGGATTAGAAAAGGCCCAGTCGATGACAAAAGTGATCCAGACCATCGGACCTTAAATCGGACATGTCTCGCAATCCGAAATGAATTATCTGATGTAAAATATATGATTTTGGGGTAGAATGAGCTAGTTTAGTCTACCGCTAAAGGTGGATCAGAAAAGGCCCGGTCACCGACAGAACTGATCCAGACCATTGGACCTTAAATCGAGTGTATCTCGCAATCCGAAATAAATTATTTGATGTAAAATATATTATTTTGGGGTACAACAAGCTACTTTAGCCAACCAACCCCACTACGCCGGGTTTCCCAAGCTAGATTTGTGAAATACCATTAAAGATGGATCAGAAAGTGACCGGTCGACAACAGAAGTGATACAGACCATCGGACCTTAAATCAGGTGTGTCTCACAATCTGGAATGAGTTATTTGACATAAAATATATGATTTTGGGGTAGAACGAGCTAGTTTAACATACCGCCAAAGATGGATCAGAAAAGACCCTGTCGATGACAGAACTGATCAAGACCATTTGAACTTAAATCGGGCGTATCTCGCAATCCGGAATGAGTTATCTAACATAAAATATAAGATTTTGGGGTAGAACAAGCGACTTTAGCCAACTAACATGCAAGGCCGGGTTACCCAAGCCGGATTTGCGAAATACCGCCAAAGATGAATCAGAAAAGGCTCAGTCAATGACATAAGTGATCCAGACCATCGGACCTGAAATCGGACGTATCTCGCAATCCGGAATGAGTTATCTGACGTAAAATATACAATTTTGGGGTAAAACGATTAACTTTAGCCTACCGCCAAAGATGGATTAGAAAAGGCCCGGTCGACGACAGAAGTGATCTAGACCATCGGACCTTAAATCGGGCGTGTCTCGAAATCCGAAATGAGTTATCTAATGTAAATTATATGATTTTGGGGAAGAACAAGCTAGTTTAGCTTATCGCCAAAGATGGATCAAAAAAGGCCCGGTCGACGACAGAAGTGATCTAGACCATCGGACCTCAAATCGGCCGTATCTTGCAATCCAGAATGAGTTATCTGAGATAAAATATATGATTTTGGGGCAGAATGAGCTAGTTTTGCAAACCAACCTGCTAAGGCCGGGTTGCCCACGCCGGATTTGTGAAATACTGCCAAAGATGGATTAGAAAAGGCCTGGTAACGACAGAAGTGATCCAAACCATCGGATCATAAATCGGGTTTCCCAAGCTAGATTTGTGAAATACCATTAAAGATGGATCAGAAAGTGACCGGTCGACAACAGAAGCGATGTAGACCATCGGACCTTAAATCAGGTGTGTCTCGCAATCCGGAATGAGTTATTTGATATAAAATATATGATTTTGGGGTAGAACGAGCTAGTTTAACATACCGCTAAAGATGGATCAGAAAAGACCCTGTCGATGACAGAACTGATCAAGACCATTGGACCTTAAATCGGGCGTATCTCGCAATCCGTAATGAGTTATCTGACGTAAAATATATATTTTGGGGTAGAACGAGCTACTTTAACCTACCGCCAAAGATGGATGAGAAACGGCCCGGTCGACTACAGAAGTGATCCAGACCATCGGACATTTAATCAGGCGTATCTCGCAATACGGAATGAGTTATCTGACGTAAAATATTTGATTTTGGGGTAGAACAAGCTACTTTGTCCTACCGCCAAAGATGGATCTGAAATGGCCCGGTCGACGACAGAAGCGATCCAGACCATTGGACCTTAAATCGAGCGTATCTCGCAATCCAGAATAAGTTATTTAATGTAAAATATCTATTTTTCGAGTAGAATGTGCTACTTTTGCCCACTGCCAAAGATGGATCTGAAAAGGCCCGGTCGACGACAGAAGTGATCCAGACCATCGGACCTTAAATCCGGCGTATCTCGCAATCTAGAATGAGTTATCAGACCTAAAATATATGATTTTGGGTTAGAACGAGCTACTTTAGCCTACCGCCAAAGATGGATCAGAAACGGCCCGGTCGACGACAAAAGTGATCTAGACCATCAGACTTTAAATCGGGCGTATCTCGCAATCCGGAATGAGTTATCTGACGTAAAATGTATGATTTTGGGGTAGAACGAGCTACTTTAGCCTACCGCCATAGATGGATCTGAAAAGGCCCGGTCGATGACAGAATTGATCTAGACTATTGGACCTTTAATCGGGCGTATCTCTCAATCCGAAGTGAGTTATCTGACATAAAATATACGATTTTGGGGTAGAACGAGCTACTTTAGCCTACCGCCAATGATTAATCGGAAACGGCCCCGTCAACGACAGAAGTGATCCAGATCATCAGATTTAAATCAGGCGTATCTCGCAATTCGGAATGAGTTATCTGACGTACAATATATTATTTTGGGGTAGAATGAGCTACTTTATCATAACGCCAAAGATGCATCTTAAAAGGCCTGGTTGACGACAGAAGTGATCCAGACGATTAAACCTTAAATCGGGCATATCTCGCAATCCAGATGAGTTATCTATCATAAAATATGTGATTTTAGGGTAGAACGAGCTACTATAGCCCACCGTCAAAGACAGATCTAAAATGGCCCGGTCGACGTCAGAAGTGATCCAGACCATCGGACCTTAAATCGGACGTATCATGAAATCCGGAATGAGTTATCTGACTTAAAATATATGGTTTTGGGGTAGAATGAGCTACTTTAGCCTACCGACAAAGACGGATCAGAAACGGCCCGGTCGACGACAAAAGTTATCCAGACCATCGGACTCTAAATCGGACGTATCTCGCAATCCGGAATGAATTATCTAACGTAAAATATATGTTTTTGGGGTAGAACGAGCTACTATATACTACCGCCAAAGACGGATCTGAAAAGGCCCGGTCTACAACAGAATTGATCCAGACCATCGAAACTTAAATCGAGCGTATCTTGCAATCCGGAATGAGTTATCTGACGTAAAATATATAATTTTGGGTAGAACGACCTACTTTAGCCTACCGCCAAAGATGGATCTGAAAAGGTCAGGTCAACGACAAAAGTGATCCAGACCATCGGACCATAAATTGGTCGTATCTCGCAATTCGGAATGAGTTATCTGACGTAAAATATGTGATTTTGGGGTAGAATGAGCTACTTTAGCCAACGAACTAGGCTAAGTCAGGTTGCCCATGCCGGATTTGAGAAATACTGCCAAAGATGATTTAGAAAATGCTAGTCAATGACAGAAGTGATCCAGACCATCGGACCTTATATCGGACGTATTTCACAATCCGGAATGAGTTATCTGATGTAAAATATATGATTTTGAGGTAGAACAAGCTACTTTAGCCTAATGCAAAGATGGATCAGAAATAGCCCGGTCGACGACAAAGTTATCCAAATGATCGGACTTTAAATCGGATGTATCTCGCAATCCGGAATGAGTTATCTGACGTAAAATCTATGTTTTTGGGGAAGAATGAGCTACTTTATCCTATAGGCAAAGATGGATCAAAAATGGCCTGGTCGACGACAAAAGTTATCCAGACCATCAGACTTTAAATCGGACGTATCTCGCAATCCGGAATGAGTTATCTGACGTAAAATATAAGTTTTTGGGGTAGAACAAGCTACTTTATATTACCGCCAAAGATGGATCTGAAAAGGCCCGATCTACGACAGAATTGATCCAGACCATCGCACCTTAAATTGGGCATATCTCGCAATCCGGAATGAGTTATCTGACGTAAAATATATAATTTTGGGTAGAACGACCTACTTTAGCCTACCGCCAATGATGGATCTGAAAAGGCCCGGTCAACAACTAAAGTGATCCAGACCATCAGACCATAAATCGGGCGTATCTCGCAATTCGGAATGAGTTATCTGACGTAAAATATATGATTTTGGGGTAGAATGAGCTACTTTAGCCAATGAACCAGGCTAAGCGAGGTTGCCCATGCCGGATTTGAGAAATACTGCCAACGATGGATTATAAAATGCCAGTCAATGACAGAAGTGATCCAGATGATCGAACCTTATATCGGACGTATTTCGCAATCCAGAACGTGTTATCTGACGTAAAATATATGATTTTGGGGTAGAACGAGCTACTTTAGCTTAACGGCAAAGATGGATTAGAAACGGCCCGGTAGACGACAAAAGTTATCCAGACCATCGGACTTTAAATCGAATGAATCTTGCAATCCGAAATGAGTTATCTAATGTAAAATATATGATTTTGAGGTAGAACGAGCTACTTTGGACTACCGCCAAAGATGGATCTGAAAAGGCCCGGTCGACGACACAATTGATCCAGACCATCGCACCTTAAATCACGCGTATCTCGCAATCCAGAATGAGTTATCTGAGGTAAAATATATGATTTTGGGGTAGAACGAGCTACTTTAGCCTACCACCAAAGATGGATCTAAAAAGGTTCGGTCGACGACAGAAGTAATCCAGACCAACAGACTTTAATTCGGGTGTATCTCGCAATTCAAAATTTTTGGGGTAGAACGAGCTACTTTAGCCAACAAACTGGGCTAAGGCAGGTTGCGCATGCCGGATTTGAGAAATACCACCAAAGATGGATTAGAAAATGCCCAGTCAACGACAGAAGTGATCCAGACCATCAGACCTTATATCGGGCATATTTCGCAATCCAGAATTAGTTATCTGACGTAAAATATATGATTTTGTAGTAGAACGAGCTACTGTAACCTACCGCCAAAGATGGATCAGAAAAGGCTCGGTCGACAACAGGAGTGACCCAAACCATCGGACCTTAAATCGAGCATATCACGAAATCCGGAATTAGCTATCTGACATAAAATATATGATTTTGGGGTAGAACGAGCTACTTTAGCCTACCGCCAAAGATGGATCAGAAACGGCTCGGTCAACGACGAAAGTGATCCAGACCATCGGACTTTAAATTGGGCGTATCTCACAATCGGGAATGAGTTATCTGACGTAAAATATATGATTTTAGGGTACAACGAGCTACTTTAGCCTACCGCTAAAGATGGATCAGAAATGGTTCGGTCGACGACAAAAGTGATCCAGACCATCGGACTTTAAATCGGGCATATCTCGCAATTCGAAATGAGTTATCTGACGTAAAATATATGATTTTGAGGTAGAACGAGCTACTTTGGACTACCGCCAAAGATGAATCTGAAAAGGCCCGGTCGACGACACATATGATCCAGACCATCGCACCTTAAATCGGGCATATCTCGCAATTCGAAATGAGCTAACTGAGGTAAAATATATGATTTTGGGGTAGAACGAGCTACTTTAGCCTACCGCCAAAGATGGATCTAAAAAGGCTCGGTCGACGACAGAAGTGATCTAGACCAACGGACCTTAATTCGGGTGTATCTCGCAATTCGGAATCAGTTATCTAACGTAAAATATAAGATTTTGGGCTAGAACGATCTACTTTAGCCAACGAACCGGGCTAAGCCAGGTTGCCCATACCAGATTTGAGAAATACCGCCAAAGTTAGATTTGAAAATGCCCGGCAACGATAGAAGTGATCCAGACCATCGGACCTTATATCGGGCGTATTTCGCAATCCCGAATGAGTTATCTGACGTAAAATATATGATTTTGTGGTAGAACGAGCTATGTAACTTACCGCCAAAGATGGATCTAAAAAGGCCCGGTCGACGACAGGAGTGACCCAGACCATCGGACCTTAAATCGGGCGTATCACACAATCCGGAATTAGCTATCTGACGTAAAATATATGATTTTGGGGTAGAACGAGCTACTTTAGCCTACCGCCAAAGATGGATCAGAAACGGCTCAGTCGACGACGAAAGTGATCCAAACCATCGAACTTTAAATCGGGCATATCTCACAATCGGGAATGAGTTATCCGACGTAAAATATATGATTTTGGGGTACAACGAGGTACTTTAGCCTACCGCCAAAGACGGATCAGAAATGGCTCGGTCGACAACAAAAGTGATCCAGACCATCGGACTTTAAATCGGGCATATCTCGCAATCCGAAGTGAGTTATCTGACGTAAAATATATGATTTTGGCGTACAACGAGCTACTTTAGCCTACCGCTAAAGATGGATCAGAAACGGCCCGGTCGACGTCAGAAGTGATCTAGAACATCGGACCTTAAATAGGGCGTATCTCGTAATCCAGAATGAGTTATCTGACGTAAAATATATGATTTTGGGGTAGAACGAGCTACTTTAGCCTCCAAAAATGGACCAGAAATGGGTCGGTCGACAACAAAAGTGATCCAGACCATCGGGCGTATCTCGCAATCCGAAATGAGTTATCCGACGTAAAATATATGATTTTGGTGTACACCGAGCAACTTTCGCCTACTGCCAAAGATGGATAAGAAATGGCCCGGTCGACAACAGAAGTGATCTAGAACATCGGACCTTAAATCGGGCATATCTCGCAATCCGGAATGACTTATCCGACGTAAAATATATGATTTTGGGGTAGAACGAGCTACTTTAGCCTACCGGCAAATATGGATCTGTAACGGTCCGGTCGACAACAAAAGTTATCCAGACCATCGGACTTTAAAATGGATGTATCTTGCCATCCGAAATGAGTTATCTGACGTAAAATATATGATTTTTGTGTAGAACGAGCTACTTTAGACTACCGCCAAAGATGGATCTGAAAAGGCCCGGTCGACGACAGAATTGATCCAGACCATCGCACCTTAAATCGGGCGTATCTCGCAATCCGGAATGAGTTATCCGAGGTAAAATATATGATTTTGGGGTAGAACGAGCTACTTTAGCCTACCGCCAAAGATGGATCTGAAAAGGCTCGATCGATGACTGAAGTGATCCAGACCATCGGACCTTAATTCTGGTGTATCTCGCAATTCGGAATTAGTTATCTAATGTAAAATATAAGATTTTGGGATAGAACGAGCTACTTTAGCCAACGAACTAGGCTAAGGCGGTTTGCCCATGTCGGATTTGAGAAATACCACCAAAGATGGATTAGAAAATGCCCGGTCAACGACAGAAGTGATCTAGACCACTGGACTTATATCGGGCGTATTTCGCAATCTAGGATGAGTTATCTGACGTAAAATATATGATTTTGTGGTAGAATGAGCTACTGTAACCTACTGCCAAAGATGGATCAGAAAAAGTCCGGTCGACGACAGGAGTGATCCAGACCATAAGACCTTAAATCAGGTGTATCACGCAATCCGGAATTAGCTATCTGACGCAAAATATATGATTTTGGGCTAAAACGAGATACTTTAGCCTACCGCCAAAGATGGATCAGAAACGGCTCGGTCGACGACAAAAGTGATCAAGACCATCGAACTTTAAATCGGGCGTATTTTGCAATCTGGAATGAGTTATCTGACGTAAAATATATGATTTTGGGGTACAATGAGCTACTTTACCCTACCACCAAAGATGGATCAAAAACAGCTCGGTCGATGACAAAAGTGATCCAGGCCATCGAACTTTAAATCGGGCATATCTCGCAATCCGGAATGACTTATCCGATGTAAAATATATGATTTTGGGGTAGACCGAGCTACTTTAGCCTACCGCCAAAGATAGAACTGAAAAGGCGCGGTCAATGACAGAATTGATCCAAACCATCGGACCTTAAATCGAGGGTATCTCGCAATCCGAAGTGAGTTATCTGATGTAAAATATATGATTTTGGGGTAGAACGAGCTACTTTAGCCTACCGCCAAAGATGGATCAGAAACGGCCCAGTTAACAACAGAATTGATCCAGATCATCAGACTTTAAATCAGGCGTATCTCGCAATCTGGAATGAGTAATCTGACGTACAATATATGATTTTGGGGTAGAACGAGCTACTTTATCCTGACGCCAAAGATGCATCTGAAAAGGTCTGGTCGACCACAGAAGTGATCCAGACCATTGGACCTTAAATCGGGCATATCTTGCAATCCAGAATGAGTTATCTGACGTAAAATATATGATTTTGGGGTAGAACGAGCTACTTTAGCCTACCGCCAAAGATGGATCCGAAATGGCCAGGTCGACGACAGAAGTGATCCAAACCATCAGACTTTAAATTGGTTGTATCTTGCAATCCGGAATGAGTTATTTGACGTAAAATATATGATTTTGGGTAGAACGAGCTTCTTTACCAAACCAATCTGGCTGCACCGGGTTCCCTAAGCCGAATTTATCAAATACACCCAAAGATGGATCAGAAAAGTCCCAGTCGACAACAGAAGTGATCCAGACCATCGGACCTTAAATCATTTTATCTTGCAATCCGGAATAAGTTATCTAACGTAAAATATATGATTTTGTGGTAGAACGAGCTCCTTTACCCTTTCGCCAAACATGGATCTGAAAAGGCCCGGTCGATGACAGAAGTGATCCTCACCATCAGACCTTAAATCGGGCGTATCTCGCCATCCGGAATGAGTTATCTGATGAAAAATATAGGATTTTGGGGTAGAACGAGCTTCTTTAGCCTACCGTCAAAGATGGATCTGAAAAGGCCCGGTCGACGACAGAAGTGATCCAGACCATCAGACCTTATTTATTTTGGATTGCGACGATAGGGTGTATCTCGCAATCCAAAATGAGTTATTTATGTATAACGCCCTGAAATTTGGGGGTCGAGCATAAACTCCACTCTCGAGTTCCAACACATCACTTATGCAACATAGATAATGATGATTGAATGTTGTTCATATTAGTGCATTAAACATGAGTGGGATTATACCAAAACAGCATATCATACTCCACAGACAATTAAATTTTGCAAGCGAAAGACTGTGATAAGTATATAAAATATATAAATTGTTGTAAGTCTCCATAGTGTGAACATATTACCAGGTTAAATAAATACATGTATACTCTAAAAATGAACAAAATGAATATACATGGGTGTTCCAAAAGTGCAAACTAAAGTGTAATGACACCTAATCAGTAACCCTGTAACCCCGTCGATCAGAACATGGTCTACATAGACCCGCCTGATAACAGCATATAGGAGAAACTCTCCTCATCATCATAAAAGTCTGGCTCCGCTTCACAAGCATCGCCATCATCTGAAACTCAAACAAGGACTGGTCAGTGTGTACAAAACCGTCCCGTAACATGGGAGTGAGTGATCAACTCAGTGGAACAATAAAGCATATGTTAACATGTTATCAATTCAGTCAAGCAGTAATGATAAAGCAGTACAATCAAACATTCCTAAATAATCTTGTTAATACAAGTATGAAATGCAGTCATGATGCATGCCCTCGCCAATGCTCCCTCATGCGATACCATCTTACGTCCGCGGCATGCGTTCATCCTTCAGTGCTCCACATCTTCCAGGCACATGTTATGAGTGTGAGTACCGAGTTGTTATTAGTCCTTTTCATACAGCAGTATTAGGAAACTAAGGTACCTTCCTTAATTCTCAAACAATGATCCATTCTAGGGTCGTCAGTCCTAGATAATCTCATAAAATGATATGGTTCTAGGTCGCTGTAAAGGGCTGTCAGGGCTGTTACACGCACTCGTTGCACCGCTCCCCCATCACCTTATCAATACAGGCCTAGTTTATACTCTGTTACTACGGGAAGACTCGTCGCCTCACCACGGATTCAGAGTATGCTCGAGGTAACTACACCGGGCACGGCTAGGGCTGTCAGGGCTGTTACACGCACTCGTTACACTTGTTAAAGCATAAAATAAGCAAAGAAGTGAAGAGGAGAAAGATCAAGAAAATCAGTTTGAAGATAAAGAAATCAGTTTTAAAGACTACTTTGCGCGGGTTCGCGCAAAGTGAATAGATTGCGCTGGACCGCGCAAAGTAAATGGGTTGCGCGGGTTGATCAAGGAAGACAGATTGCGCGGGACTGATAGATTGCGCGAGACCGCGCAAAGCATGTCGTTTGCGCGTGTACGCTCAAAGTATTTTGCGGTGGTATAAAAATGGTTGGATGTTATTTTGTCCCACATCAACCAGAACAGAGATTTACACCAGTAAAAATGTTTATAAATACCCCGTTCTTTCTCTCAAAAGGGGTTGAAAGATTTCAGAGTGGAAGAAAGACGAAGAAGAAGACAAAAGGTGCAAAGGAGCATTGGGCTCATATAGTTTGCGCGGACTCGCGCAAAGGAGCATTGGGCTCCTGTAGTTTGCGCGGACCCGCGCAAACCGACTGCTGGACAGTCTATAACAGCAATGGGCTGATATGCTGCTGGAATGGCTAGAGTCTTTAAATCTTCAAGTTCTTCTTGTTCAGGAGGAAGGGAAGAATCATCGACGAAAAGGTGTATTCCTCCTAAGTCTCAGGAGATGACGGGAATAGCACTGAAATGCTGTCGAAATCTCTATTCTCTTGAAGACCGATTGGTCGACTTGTCTATTCCTCCTAAGTCATAGGAGATTATTGAAATCATTGTCGTTATGCTGTCGAAATTCATATTTAACTACGATAATTGTAACTTACAAGGAATTCTTTGTAAACTATCTTAGAATCAAGGGATATCAGAGGATGTAAATGAATTCAGAATCAATAAAATGTGACGATTGTCTTTGTAACTGTTCCATTATTATGTTTGAATAAGATAATGCTCCCAAATCAAATACATTTGTTTCCTTGTCGAAACAAAATGGCGACTCCACTGGGGAATTTTATCTTATTTAACACTAACATTGGGAAAGTTGCGAGACTCTCATTACTGTTTTTGGCATCTAGTAGACGCCAAAATGGCGACTCTCAGTGGGAACATCCTCCCCTTCATCTCTAAAATAGTTTACTTAATCTTTCGCATACTAATTTCATGTATGTTTCGTTATTGAAGGTACCCAAATTCAATCACATAACATTGCTAATGGCTAACGTTGTGAGAAAAGTGAACTTCCGATTCACCGCTACTGGGTTTGTAATTGAATTGCGTCAAGCCAAACTCCTGAGCATACGAAAGCAAGCACTACAAGCAGGTGCAAAGTGACTCAAGTAACAGCAGGAGTCATTTCCGTCTCACCCCAACTACAAGAAAGTGATGAGAACTGGACTTTAGTCTTGTCCAAAAAGACAAAAGCAAAGACCTTAAAGAACCGTAGGGCGAAATTGCTTGTACCAAGAGCTGAGGGACCAATCACGCGTAGTATAGCAAGAAGAAAACCCGAGCTCGCTCCTCCGGCGATTTATCCTGAACAAGTTGCTTCGCAGTTCTCGTTGCACGATTTTCCAGCTTTGGTCGCTCCAAAGACCAAATGGACAGAATCGCAGAAAGGCAAAGCACTGATGATAGGATCACCGATGCCCGTGTCACCTCAAACAAGCTCGCCCATAACTGTATCACCTCGATCGGTTAAAAGCACGGGAAGTACACAAGAGTCAAACGAGACTCCAATTTCTCCCCTCTTTATAAGTCCTGTTACGTCAACATACTCTCGTTTTACTCAAAAAACAGCTTCGACAAACAGTCAAGAGGCTGCAGTATATATGGCAAAGACGGGTCAAGGAAATAGACCAACTACTGAAGAACGTGTTGATCAAATGGCAGAGGCACAATGAGTGCTAATGGATGAATGTCAGAACCTCAGAGAAGCTCTGGCAACTCTGGCACATAATGTAGCCCAGATAGTGGTTCCACCCATGATGGGAGCAACAAATGGACAAGAGAACCAACCTGAAGGCTCCCGTTCACAGGGGATAGGATCGCGAGAGTCAGTTCCAGTGACAAGAGCTATAACACAGGATGATGTAAGACAAGTCATCGAAGAAGCAGTCAAATAGAAAGGGAGCGCGCGAATACTGGTCGTTTCAAATACCGAACACCCTACCCGAGAGAGGTAGAGGATGTTCCGTTTCCAGCCAATTTTAAGCATCCAGATTTCCAGAAATTTAATGGGGAAGGATCACCAGAAGAACACCTGATGCATTTCATCACCAGCATGGGGAATTTTTCCACGATACCTCAATACTGTTTACGCTTATTTGGATCATCATTGACAAGTAAAGCTTTCAGGTGGTATTCAAATTTAGCACCAGGATCTATACGCATATGGGAAGAAATGCAAGATGCTTTCATGTCAAACTTCTTCTCGTCAGAGCGCGATGTTAGCATCACAGAATTAGCTTCAGTACGACAACGAGAAGGAGAACCAGTTGAAAAATTCATAGACAGATGGAAGACACTGGGGGCATCGTGTAGGCAGTTGCCGGAAGAAAAGGAACAAGTCAAAATGTGTTTGAACTCTATGGAGACAGGAATTGCATTCGGACTCACCAGCGCTGATATCGGAACCTTTCACGATTTGGCTACCAAAGCCCATGCATTGGAATTAATGACTCGTAAGATGCCAGCATTTCATCATGAAACTGTCAGAAGAATACCTGGCAGGACAACCGTCAACACCATAATCAAGATGCGAGGGGCTCAAGAGACAAAAGCCCGGAAGGAAAAGAAAGCTGGAATCATTCAAGGGACAGATACGGCAGAAAAAAGCTCAGAATGCTCGATTCTCATGAAGGATTTGAGTTTGATAAAGAGGACGTGGTGCCTATGATGCAACAATTGTTAAAAGAAGGGACCCTAGAATTATCAGAACCAAAACGCCCTGAAGATGTGACGAGGACTCGAGAAAGAAACTTTTGCCGTTATCATCGCCTAGTGGGACATCCGACAGAAAATTGTTACACGTTAAAATGCATCATACAACGAATGATAAATAGAGGTGATATAATAACTAGCGAAAGCAAAGAAAAGAATACAAGGGTGACAATAAATGTATTGTCAATTCAAGAAAAGACTCGGGGAATAAAAGAGAAGGGAGATCGAAGGTCGATAAGAAATGCGACAATGATTACGTTGCGATCAGGGAAGCAGATAATGAGTCAGGTAAAGCAAAAAGCAGGAGTTATAAGGAAAGAAGTGACTGAAAGACAGAATACTGAGGATAGAAGTAGAAATGGAGACGCATTGACAAAAGTGGCTTATGACGTAGTTAGCCACTTGAAGGGAATACCGGCACGTTTAAGTATTTATGATGCGCTCAAGTTGTCAGAAGAATTTCGGCAGAGTTTGATTCAAGTACTGTCTGATCACGATGTGAGAGAAACTTTACTGACAGCAATGAAGAATGAAAGAAACAACGAAAAGATGAATTGTCTACCAGTAATATCTTTCTCTGATGACGATTTAATTGGTGAAATGGAACATAACAGGCCATTGATGATAGTAGGGTACATTTGCGAAAAGAAGATAAAACAGATTATGATAGATAATGGGTCCGCAGTGAATCTTTTGCCACTCTCCATGATTACTAAATTAGGTTATCGTCGTTCAGATTTGCGCCCCAGTGGAATGATGATAAAGGGGTTTAATCAAATGGACAACGTGCACTCGGTAAAATTACAGTAACATTGGAAGTGGGAAAATTAATCACTACTGTTGTATGTCACGTTATAAATGCTATGACGACATATAACCTTCTCTTGGGAAGGTTGTGGATACATCAGTACAATATTGTACCTTCTACTCTACACCAATGTTTCAAATACTGTAAGGACGGAATGCAGTGTAAAGTAATGGTTGATGCGAAACCCTATACAGAAGCTGAGTCTTTCTTTGCGGATGCTAGCTAGTATAAATGTTTCTCCAAAGAAGTGAGAAATGATGATGGAAAGAGAGTCTTAAAAGATGTCCAAATAAATAAAGTTAGAGAAGAAAGGGCAGAATCTCTTGGGACTACAAAAGCAAGAAAAAGGTTCTATTTTGTACCAAAGCGCATGAGACAACCGGGACAACCGCCATTGACATTGTTGTCGACAGGACAGCTGAAAGTCTTACAGTCCAATTACACAATGCCCTTACCCAATATCGAAAGATGTAAGCCATTTGCAGCCGCCCCAGGAACATTTCAAGTCAGAGCCAGTGCTAAATATCCTGAAGCAATAGAGTTTCACGCTGCAACAAAGGTGAAGAATGAAAACACAAGCAATATATATCATGGAGAGTTAGCACCGCATAATTTGAGAAAATACAGTGCAGTAAGCAAGAAAATCATGAGAAATATGGGTTTTCATTGTGACAAGCCCACTGGACTGAATCATGGGAAAGGAATTCAAATCCCTCTCGGAGTTAATCAGGAAAAACGGAGAAAATTCCAAGGATTAGGAGCAGAATCATCAGTAAATATGGTATCAGTAAATATGACTCCAGCCGAACAAATGTCAGAACAAGATGCTAAGGTAATCGAGTATCCTGAAACCGCTCCAAGACAAATAGAAGACGGGGGGCAGCCGACAATAGATGGCTTGCGAGAAATAAATTTGGGAACAGCAGAGAAAAAAGTTCTATTTTGTACCAAAGCGCCTGAGACAACCGGGACAACTGCCGTTGACATTGTTGTCGACAGAACAGCAGAAAGTCTTACAGTCCAATTACACAATGCCCTTACCCAATATCGAAAGATGTAAGCCATTTGCAGTCGCCCCAAGAACATTTCAAGTCAGTGCTAGTGCTAAATATCCTGAATCAATAGAGTTTCACGCTACAACAAAGGTGAAGAATGAAAACACAAGCAATATATATCATGGAGAGTTAGCACCGCAGAATTTGAGAAAATACAGTGCAGTAAGCAAGAAAATCATGAGAAATATGGGTTTTGATTGTGACAAGCCCACTGGACTGAATCATGGGAAAGGAATTCAAATCCCTCTCGGAGTTAATCAGGAAAAATGGAGAAAATTCCAAGGATTAGGAGTAGAATCATCAGTAAATATGGTATCAGTAAATATGACTCCAGCCGAACTAATGTCAGAACAAGATGCTAAGGTAGTCGAGTATCCTGAAACCACTCCAAGACAAATAGAAGACGGGGGGCAGCCGACGATAGATGGCTTGCGAGAAATAAATTTGGGAACAGCAGAAGAGCCAAGGAACACATTCATCAGCGTCAGTCTTTCAGATCAGGAATTTGAGAAATATGGCCAACTTCTCAAAGAAAATAAAGACGTCTTCACCTGGACATATGAAGAAATGCCGGGATTGGAACCCTCTGTAGCAATGCATCGATTAAATATTTCCAAAGAAAAGAAACCAGTAAAGCAAGCACAAAGGCGATTCCACCCAGACCTGATTCCATTAATCGAAAAAGAAGTAAATAAACTAATAAAGGTTGGGTTCGTCAGAGAAGTTAAATATCCCAAGTGGATATCAAACATTGTTCCGGTGAAAAAGAAGAATGGGCAGATTAGAGTATGCATTGACTTCAGAGATCTGAATGAAGCATGTCCAAAGGATGACTTCCCTCTCCCGATAACAAAATTATTAATTGATAGCACTACTCAGTAAGCTATTATGTCCTTTATGGACGGATACGCAGGTTATAATCAAATCAGGATGGCACCCGAAGATGAAGAGGCAACGGCTTTCAGAACGCCGCTTGGAATTTATTGTTATAAAGTTATGCCTTTCGGTCTCAAAAATGCTGGGGCAACATATCAAAGGGCGATGAAAAATATTTTTCAAGATATGATTCATAAACATGTTGAATGCTATGTTGATGACCTGGTGGTCAGGTCGGGGGATCATCAAGAACACCGCGAACATTTAGCATCAGTCTTCCGTCGATTCAGAAAAAAGCAACTAAAGATGAACCCTGCTAAATGTGCATTTGGAGTATCTTCTGGCAAATTCCTCGGCTTTGTTATACGACACAGAGGGATCGAGATTGATCCAGAAAAAATTAAGGCTATTCAAAATATGCCGCCACCAACGACGTTGAAGGAATTGAAAAGCTTACAAGGAAAATTGGCATACATTCGCCGTTTCATTTCAAACCTCGCAGAAAGGTGTCAGCATTTTCTCGGTTAATGAAGAAAGATACAGAATTTGTATGGGATCACGCTTGTCAAAATGCATTTGACTCAATTAAGGAATTATTGAAACAGCCGCCGGTGTTAACAGCTCCAGTGAAAGGTAAGCCACTTATCTTATATACATCTGCAGCTACAAATTCTTTGGGTGCTTTGTTAGCACAGGTAAACGAAGCCAGAAAAGAGACTGCTCTTTATTATCTAAGCCGAACATTGATGGGGGCAGAATGTAATTATTCCTCAATCGAAAAAGAATGTTTGGCGCTGATATGCGCTGTACAAAAGTTGAGGCCTTATTGTCTCTCCCATGATATAACTCTGATCTCAAGAGTAGATCCGATAAAATTTTTGATGACCAGGCCAATGTTGTCGGGAAGACTAGCCAAGTTGATGTTATTGCTATCAGAATATACTATTTCATACAAGCCGGCGAAAGCAGTAAAAGGACAAGCTATGGCAGACTTCCTCGCAGCACATCCTATAGTAGAAAGTGAGGAAATCAATGACGAATTCCCAGATGAACAGGTTATGTTGGCTGAATCTCAGAATCTTTGGCAAATGTATTTTGATGGTGCTGCTCGAACATCGGGGCGGGGGCAGGAGTGATATTCATTACGCCTCAAGGCGATTTATTACCATACTCCTTCACATTGGGCACCGCATGCACAAACAATGAAGCTGAATACAGAGCTCTTATCATCGGAATGGAAATAGCCCAGCAAATGGAAATAAAATTATTGCATATCTTCGGAGATTCTAAATTGATTATAAATCAATTGACAACGGAATTTGAAGTAAGGAAAGAAGAACTCCTGCCCTATTATCGGAAGGCACAACAGTTGCTTGAACAGTTTTGTCATGTGGAAATTAAACACATACCACGGCTGGAGAATACAAAAGCAGATGCTTTAGCCAGTTTGGCAGCAGCTTTATCCTGCACAAACCGAAGTCCTCTTCAGGTAACTATAGAAGAAAGAAGATTCCTGCCATCTGCAGCAGTTATCGAAGAAACCGTTGAGATGTTTCCTATATCCTGTCTGGAAGTAATAACAGATGATTGGCGTCAGCCTTTTGTTGATTATCTCAAATATAATATCTTGCCAGAAGATAATGCACAAAGACAGCAGATTAAACAGCGATCGGGCAAATTTGTCATATGCAGCGAAGTATTGTATAGAAATCTTATAATGGAATGCTGTTAAGATGCTTAGACAAGCTAGAAGCAAACCAAATGCTGCAGGAGGCACATTCAGGTGAATGTGGAGCACATCAAGTCGGCCGAAATTTATGTCATAGAGTGCATCGAATGAGTTATTATTGGCCTACTATGTTCAAAGATGCAATAGAATACGCAAAGCGGTGTCATGAAGGTCAAATACACAGAGATGTAATACATGTTCCCCCAGAAGACTTACATCAGTCTGTTACTTCCTGGCCTTTCTCAGCTTGGGGACTCGATGTGATTGGTCCTATAAATCCCCCTTCATCTAAAGGAAAACAGTATATTCTGGCAGCAACAGACTATTTCTCCAAATGGACCGAAGCAATTGCCTTGCGTAGTGTTAAAGAGACAGACGTGGTCAATTTCATCCGGCATGCTATAATATACCGTCATGGTATTCCGAAAAAAATCGTCATTGATAATGGCACCCCTTTTAAAAATAGAGGCATGGAAAAGTTGTGTCAGAAGTTCAGCATCCAGCATTCTTTTTCAACACCTTACTATCCTCCGGCCAATGGATTAGCAGAGGCGTTTAACAAAACGATTGTCAAAATAATGAAAAAAACGGTGACAGGCAATAAGCGTGATTGGGATGAAAAGTTACAAGAAGCATTATGGGCCTACAGAACTACCCATCGTACAGCAACAGGGGCGACACCGTATTCATTAATCTATGGTATAGAGGCAGTTATCCCAATTGAAATGCAGGTGGCATCACTCAGAGTAGCAGTACATCAGTCTATAACAATATGATGAAAATGTAAAAATAAGGCTGAAAGAATTAGATCTGCTCGATGAGAAACGTCTTGAAGCTCAGCAGCGGTTACAGTCATATCAGGCCAGGATATCGGCTGCATTTGATAAACAGGTTAAATACCGCTCTTTCAAAAAAGGGGATATGGTGTTAATGCTGAAAAGACCTATAGTGATTGTTTCGACAAGGAAACAAATGTATTTGATTTGGGAGCATTATCTTATTCAAACATAATAATGGAACAGTTACAAAGACAATCGTCACATTTTATTGATTCTGAATTCATTTACATCCTCTGATATCCCTTGATTCTAAGATAGTTTACAAAGAATTCCTTGTAAGTTACAATTATCGTAGTTAAATATGAATTTCGACAGCATAACGGCAATGATTTCAATAATCTCCTATGACTTAGGAGGAATAGACAAGTCGACCAATCAGTCTTCAAGAGAATAGAGAATTCGGCAGCATTTCAGTGCTATTCCGGTCATCTCCTGAGACTTAGGAGGAATACGCCTTTTCGTCGATGATTCTTCCCTTCCTCCTGAACAAGAGGAACTTGAAGATTTGAAGACTCTAGCCATTCCAACAGTATATCAGCCCATTGCTGTTATAGACTGTCCAGCAGTTGGTTTGCGCGGGTCTGCGCAAACTACAGGAGCCCAATGCTCCTTTGCGCGAGTCCACCCAAACTATATGAGCCCAATGCTCCTTTGCACCTTCTATCTTCTTCTTCACCTTTCTTCCACTCTGAAATCTTCCAACCCCTTTTGAGAGAAAGAACGGGGTATTTATAGACATTTTTACTGGTGTAAATCTCTGTTCTGGTCGATGTGGGACAAAATAACATCCAACCATCTTCATACCACCGTAAAATACTTTGCGCGGACACACGCAAACGACATGCTTTGCGTGGTCTCGCACAATCTATCAGTCCCGCGCAATCTGTCATCCTTGATCAACCCGCGCAACCCATTTACTTTGCGCGGTCCAGCGCAATCTATTCACTTTGCGCGAACCCGCGCAAAGTAGTCTTTAAACCTGATTTCTTTATCTTTAAACTGATTTTCTTGATCTTTCTCCTCTTCACTTCTTTTCTTATTTTATGCCTCAACAGATGCCCCCTTGATCCGTTCTTTGTTTTTTCAGAAAATCAAAGAAAAAGGATCAAATCACTCATTTTCTGTAAGGTTTGCGCGACCCCGCGCAAAGCTCGGTCGAGTACCATACTCAGCCAGAAATACTATAAATAGCCCAATACTTTAGTCATTTTCACGAACTGCTTGTGCTGTGCCGAAACTCTGCCCGTGCGATTTTCTTCCGCGCAAACTTCTCACTTTGCACGAACTCGCGCAAACCTTTTCAGTTTGCACGAAGGCCTTCGACGTTGCAATCTTTTCCGCGCAAACCATATACTTTGCGCGGACCCGCGTAAAGTACTTCAAATTTAGCCAATTTCTTTTGAACTTTTTCCATTACTTAGCCATTTTTCTTCCTTCTTCCTTTCTTACTCTGTCATCTATCTTCCTTCCTTGACTTATTTTCATGGCTCGTATTAAACAAACGGCCCGTCCTGTGACTCCTTCTGACTCACCTTCTTCTGATCAACCTCCTGTTAAGAGAATAAAGATGACTTCCAGAAATTCTGCTTATTTTAAAGAGCCTGTTCTCCCTACCTTTGACTTTTCTGATCGCATCAGATCTTTGCCATCTCCCATTCATAGATCTATATCTTTGGGAGATATCAAATGTCCGCCTAAGCATGGTAGAGAGTATGACTGGGATGAATGGTTAAAGACCACAACTCATATTCGTACTGATAGTGAAAGGCCATCTCCCCGTGGAGACACTCCTCCGGCTTCTCGTTCGAAGAAAACTCACCGCAATAAGGCGAAAGAATTTGCAGAGAAGATCAAGGAACATAAGAAGAAGAGACTTCAAAACTCGTGGGACTCAGTACGAGTTGTTGAAGGTATCATGAAGTTTGACAATCCTCAGGCGGAGGGCATGACGGTTATTCCCATCAAAGTATATCGTCATCAGTCCATGCTTGACTGTGAGTCTAAAGATTACATCCATGGCGAGAGGTTGATGTATACTGAATCGTGGGCCTCAAGAGAGCCCCGAATCCTTGAGGGAATCATTCAAACAAAAAAGCCGCGACAAAGGATAGGAGAAGCTTATCCCATGATCTTCTTAGTTCCTTTCCACAGTCCTCATGATCTCTTTCCTTCTCATTTTTATGAGACAGTTCGACAGCGCTTTAGAGATCGAGAACAACTCTGGGGACAGGCAGAATTTCGCATCAGAGGCATGTTAACTGCTCGCCGCTATTACTCTGAATGGGCGGAGGCTATATTACTGAAGCATACGAGCACTCTTGCAAAGATTGGCCTTTATGATGCCATAGAAGTGACCTCCAAATACTTCTATAAGGAACCCAATATACTGAAAGGCTTCCTTGAATACTGGTTGCCTACAACCAACTCCTTCCATTTACCTTATGGTGAAATGAGCATATCACTTTGGGATCTTCATCGTATAGCCAGTCTCACAATAACAGGCAAATTCTATGATGAATTCATTCCTACAAACAGAGAATTGGCCTTTGTATCTTCTCCAGACCGCAAACCTTCTATCTCTGAGACTACCATAGAACTGTTCAAAGAGATGGGCAAATTTCCCAGCTTCCACAAAATTCCCCCTCTACAATGGCTGGCACATTTTTCTAGAGGTCTCAGGTATTTATCAATCTGACAGTTGACTTATTCTTTATATTCTTGCTATTTAGCCATTCCTGCATATTAACCTCCTTATTTTTCTTTGAAGATTTCGCGATTGTCACTCTAAAGAATTAACGAAGCTTCGAGATGCAATAAGAGGAAGACCAGAATATAGCTCTTTTGGAGAACTTACAGCGTTCTTAGCTTATTGGCTAAGTTTGGTCGTATTGCCCAGCTCTAAATGGGCAGATGATATTCGTCCAAGCGTCTTTGTTGTGGCTGGTGCTTTAGTGGAAGGCCAAAAATACTCTCTTGCTCCTCCAGTATTATGTTCTATTTATAGAGCCCTTGGAGAGGTAGCTACTCATGTGAAAGATCCTATTCTTGGAGCCTCGTCTGCACATACTTCTTGGCATTACATCACAGGGTGGCTAGGGGTCTATTTTCCTTGGACTTTTGAGGCTCAAGAGCAAGCATATACTCATCCTTCTCACCTTCCACTCTGGTTCTTTCAACAAAGAGCGATGGCAAAAAGAGCGTATGAGTGGGTTGCCAATAAAATTCGAGATGATGACCAGATAAACTTCTTTCAGTTCCGCCTTTATCGCCACACTGAAGATACAGATATGGTGGACCAAGAAACGCTTACTGCAACAGAGAGAGCTTTCTTCTTTTCTATTCGCTCATGCAGTTTACCTCTTCGGGAAGGAACAGAATTTTGGAGAGAACCTTACTACCCCAGTCGCTTTGCTCGTCAATTTGGTTATGATCAAACCGTGCCTCAAGACTGCGGGCTAGTTACTAGAAAAATGCGCTGTTATGAAACTGGTCCTCTTAACTGGGCCATGATATGGAAACAATTGTTGAATGGCTGCGTTGGATCTCTTTTCATAATTCCAAGCTGTAATCGCATAGTCCGTACATCATATAGCTGGATGCGATGGTGGGATCACCAATCATACTTGGTCACTAAATGCTTGCCAGTGGGTTCTTCTATCTTTCTTCATCCGCCCAGGCTGAAGGGCAGAAATTTAGAGAGTGGAATCGGTTATATTCCAGAAAAGAGCCATGCATCTCATCCCGGAGAAATTTGTAGGAAGATATCATTGGAAGACCCTATCCGTGAAATCAAGCCTATCAACACTTTGGATGGCTGGTTTGCTCACGGAGTTCTGAGAGAATTTGAGAAAACTCATCGGGACTTCTCAAATCAAGCCGCAAACGATGCTGAAGGTACATCTTCTCCAATTCCTACAGAGACTGCAGCAGTTCAAGAAGGACCAGCTATTGGTACTTCCATATCTCCTCCACAACCCCTTGGTCCTAGTCCATCTTCCCCAATGACTAGATCAAAAATGCGTTTGCAAACATTATTCCCTATTCTTCCAGAAAGGACCCGCCAAGCATTCGCTTCCCCTATAGTCCAAGAGCCTGCACCGGAGAGCAGCCAATCCGTTTCTTACATAGGGAAGCAAGTTATCATTGAAGAAGTTGACAAAGAAATCTTGGAAGATGAAAGTTCAGCTTCATTGTCAGATACTACTGAATCTTCACAATATGAAAATAGTAGAGATAACGACAGCTGTGAAGATAAAGATGATGACTTTGAAGAAGGTGAAGTTGACATCGACGGGGATGAGGAAACAATTGCGAAAGAAGTTGAGATGGAATCTTCCCCTGCAACCGCTAAGACTCTTCCTGGTGTAAATGTTCCTGCTAAATCTCCTGCAGCTGAGGAAGATGAAGAGGAACTTTTAGGTTATGGCGAATATGGGTATTCACCAGGTAAAGGAGATTTAACTTTCATATGCATATATCTATCTATATTTTAAGAACTATTATTTTATTATTTTTTTTTAAAATTATTGTGTCTCCCTTTTTAGGTGCCCAAGTTGCAGAAATAGGTGCTATCTCTTCAGCGAGCCCTCTCGTGGTAACTTCACCAAGAGCACCTGTAGTTCCATTGGTAGTACAGAGAGTAGTGGCTCGTGAAATCATATTTCCAACAGAAACTACAGACTTGCCAACTCCGGCTACCAGAGATTCAAGCACGGAAGCTAGAGCACCATCTTTTGCTGATATGGTGGAACTTGGTCTTTCCATGACTCAGAGAGCTTCTCCTTCTGTTAGCCATATTCCAGTGACAGGTACATATATATGCACTGATTATCTTTACTCATGACTGCATATTTCATAATAATATTTTGAATATCTTTCTTCTTTTGCTATAGGAACTCATTCTTGCAGTGGTGCGGCCAGTTCTGATTCTGTGGCCACTACTTCTGAATTGTCGTCCTTTGCAAAAATCCCTGTTCATAAAATGCTTATGGTGAAACATTCCTTATTGGCAATAATCCATATCTTCAGAAATCCTGATCAATGGTTGGACTTGGATGTTGCTATAGAGATTTTGGAGAGCTCTGCCAAGATGGCTAGAATCAACATATCTCCTTTGCGTGATTCACTCCTCAAGTTTCGTGATTCAGTAATTTCTTTGGCGTCGGTAGAGAATGTTACAATTGCTCCTGAGATTTTAGAGTACAAGAAGCAGCTGGCTGCATCTCAAGAACAAGCCTTTCTGACAGCTTCATCAATTTCTAAACTTGAACAAGAGCATATGATTCTTCAAGATCAATTAAAGATTCATATTGATGAAAATAAGACTATCCAAGATCGTATTGCAGCCCTGAAGGAAGAAATTTCTCAACTGGAGAGAAGGAATCATGAAAAAGCCTTAATCATTCAAGATGTTGAAGAGAGGATACAGGCGAATGTTCAATCCATTAATATTGAAAAATCCGCGCAACTTCAAAGTAAAGAAATGATTGCTTCTCTGGAGAATAAACTTGCTGGCGTTCCTGATCAGGCAAAACTTATTCTTGAAGAAAAACCTAAACATGATGTAGCTCAGGCACAATTGAAAGAAGATTTGCGAAGATACTCAGAAGCAGTGGGGATTACAGAAGATCTTTAAACATGTAATTTTGAACATATGATCTTTGCTTTCATGTTTCTTGGACATAATTTATTTGGTTTCACCTATATTTTTTATGAAAGCATTTTGAGATGTTTATAATAGCATTTTCTCATTGCATGTTGATTGGCGGTACTAAGTTTCAATTTAATTAGCCACACATAGTTTAAGCTCATGAGTAGTGGAGCGTGCGCACACACACAGTTTAAGCTCATGAGTAGTGGAGCATTTATGGGTCTTATGTGATGGCCACTGTAACTCTCTAGAGTTCGCTTTTGGGCTTTTCACTGCCTTGAGCTCACGGCCAAGGTCCATCAGAGGGGCCCATTGACGCTACCAGGTGGTGAACTGTTGGTTTTACGCACAAGGTTGGCCACGGTAACTCTCTAGAGTTCGCAGGGCTCGCAAGGCTACCTTTGGGCACCAAATCTAGGGTCGCCAGTCCATCAATGAGTAGGTTTAAGCCCTTCCTCACGAGTTACTACTGAAATCAAACCCTAGATCTGGAGGGTCTTACGCACGGTTGGCATAAAGCTCGCACTGCGGCCCCTGTTTTCTTCGTCTGCAAGGTCGAGCCCATTCACAGGAGGGCATTTTCATCCGTTCCCCGTGGCGTTGCCGGAAGCTATACAAACGGCATGGGAGTTACGGTGACTAGTCTTCGTGGATTTATGGCCTTTTAGGCTTTGAATCCTTGACTTCGTCAACTGCCCGCATGGGTGCGCACGATGGTCTTCGCGGGCTTTTTAGGGCCACTGACTCCTCACCGCTGCCCGAATGGCGATCTTCATAGGTCTTACGTATAGTTGGCCGGCTCTTTTAGAGCTTGATCCTTTGAGAGTATTTTTTTTTTTTTACAGAGCTTGATCTTTTTGATTTGGCTCAATTTGGCTCTTTTAGGATTTAGCTTGGCTATACTGCCTCTTTAACTGAGATTGATGTATCCTTGCTTTTGATAATATCTTTAGGAAGACCCGTGCCTTGTAAGGCAATAATATCTATGATCATCATCATTGCCAGTATAGTAGATATTTCCAACTGAGATAATATCTTCAAGAAGATCCATGCCTTGTAAGGCAATATATCAATTTTGTCAATATCTTCAAGAGAATCCATGCTTTGTAAGGCAATATATCAATTTTGTCAATATCTTCAAGAGAATCTTCAAGATGATATTGATTTTGTCCAACTTATTTGGTGATGATGATCATATATATATTTTCGGATTTGATGCTTGATAATTGACATGCTTGTGAATTTCTTCTTCACAGCTTCTTTTGTTGACATATAAACATGATCTTATTCATCCTTGCCCCCTTTTGATACAGATTCATTATGCCGATAATATTCTGAATCAAAATCCACATGTCTATCTTTAGGGATAGTATCTTTTGATGAAACGGGCGTTGACAAGTATACTGATACCCTGTCCCTCTTGATTTGTGATTCTATATGCCCCATTGGAGTATACTTCTTTTACCACATATGGACCGTCCCATTTAGGCTCGAACTTGCTCCCTGTTCGGCGAGTAATCACTATAGGTCTTTTCAGCATTAACACCATATCCCCTTTTTTGAAAGAGCGGTATTTAACCTGTTGATCAAATGCAGCCGATATCCTGGCTTGATATGACTGCAACCGCTGCTGAGCTTCAAGACGTTTCTCATCGAGCAGATCTAATTCTTTCAGCCTTATTTTTGCATTTTCATCATCTGTTATAGATTGATGTACTGCTATTCTGAGTGATGCCACCTGCATTTCAATTGGGATAACTGCCTCTATACCATAGATTAATGAATACGGTGTCGCCCCTGTTGCTGTACGATGGGTAGTTCTGTAGGCCCATAATGCTTCTTGTAACTTTTCATCTCAATCACGCTTATTGCCTGTCACTGTTTTTTTCATTATTTTGACAATCGTTTTGTTAAACGCCTCTGCTAATCCATTGGCCGGAGGATAGTAAGGTGTTGAAAAAGAATGCTGGATGCCGAACTTCTGACACAACTTTTCCATGCCTCTATTTTTAAAAGGGGTGCCATTATCAGTGACGATCTTTTTCGAAATACCATGACAGTATATTATAGAATGCCGGATGAAATTGACCACGTCTGTCTCTTTAACATTACACAAGGCAATTGCTTCGGTCCATTTGGAGAAATAGTCTGTTGCTGCCAGAATATACTGTTTTCCTTTAGATGAAGGGGGATTTATAGGACCAATCACATCGAGTCCCCAAGCTGAGAAAGGCCAGGAAGCAACAGACTGATGTAAGTCTTCTGGGGGAACATGTATTACATCTCCGTGTATTTGACATTCATGACACCGCTTTGCGTATTCTATTGCATCTTTGAACATAGTAGGCCAATAATAACCCATTCGATGCACTCTATGGCATAAATTTCGGCCGGCTTGATGTGCTCCACATTCACCTGAATGTGCCTCCCGCAGCATTTGGTTTGCTTCTTGTTTGTCTAAGCATCTTAACAGCATTCCATTATAAGATTTTCTATACAATACTTCGCTGCATACGACAAATTTGCCCGATCGCTGTTTAATCTGCTATCTTTGTGCATTATCTTCTGGCAAAATATTATTTTTGAGATAATCAACAAAAGGTTGACGCCAATCATCTGTTATTACTTCCAGACAGGATATAGGAAACATCTCAACGGTTTCTTCAATAACTGCTGCAGATGGCAGGAATCTTCTTTCTTCTATAGTTACCTGAAGAGGACTTCGGTTTGTGCAGGATAAAGCTGCTGCCAAATGGGCTAAAGCATCTGTTTTTGCATTCTCCAGCCGCGGTATGTGTTTAATTTCCACATGACAAAACTGTTCAAGCAACTGTTGTGCCTTCCGATAATAGGGCAGGAGTTCTTCTTTCCTTCAAATTTCGTTGTCAATCGATTTATAATCAATTTAGAATCTCCGAAGATATGCAATAATTTTATTTCCATTTGCTGGGCTATTTCCATTCCGATGATAAGAGCTCTGTATTCAGCTTCATTGTTTGTGCATGCGGTGCCCAATGTGAAGGAGTATGGTAATAAATCGCCTTGAGGCGTAATGAATATCACTCCTGCCCCCGCTCCCGATATTCGAGCAGCACCATCAAAATACATTTGCCAAAGATTCTGAGATTCGGCCAACATAACCTGTTCATCTGGGAATTCGTCATTGATTTCCTTACTTTCTGCTATAGGATGTGCTGCGAGGAAGTCTGCCATAGCTTGTCCTTTTACTGCTTTTGCCGGCTTGTACGAAATAGTATATTCTGATAGCAATAACATCCACTTGGCTAGTCTTCCCGACAACATTGGCCTAGTCATCAAAATTTTTATCGGATCTGCTCTTGAGATTAGAGTTATATCACGGGAGAGACAATAATGCCTCAACTTTTGTACAGCGAATATCAGCGCCAAACATTCTTTTTCGATCAAGGAATAATTGCATTCTGCCCCCATCATTGTTCGGCTTAGATAATAAAGAGCAGTCTCTTTTCCGGCTTCGTTTACCTGTGCTAACAAAGCACCCAAAGAATTTGTAGCTGCAGATGTATATAAGATAAGTGGCTTACCTTTCACTGGAGCTGTTAACACCGGCGGCTGTTTCAATAATTCCTTAATTGAGTCAAATGCATTTTGACAGGCGTGATCCCATACAAATTCTGTATCTTTCTTCATTAACCGAGAAAATGGCTGACACCTTCCTGCGAGGTTTGAAATGAAACGGCGAATGTATGCCAATTTTCCTTGTAAGCTTTTCAATTCATTCAACGTCGTTGGTGGCGACATATTTTGAATAGCCTTAATTTTTTCTGGATCAATCTCGATCCCTCTGTGTCGTACAACAAAGCCGAGGAATTTGCCAGAAGATACTCCAAATGCACACTTAGCAAGGTTCATCTTTAGTTGCTTCTTTCTGAGACGACGGAAGACTGATGCTAAATGTTCGCGGTGTTCTTGATGATCTCCCGACCTGACCACCAAGTCATCAATATAGCATTCGACATGTTTATGCATCATATCTTGAAAAATATTTTTCATCGCCCTTTGATATGTTGCTCCAGCATTTTTGAGACCGAAAGGCATAACTTTATAACAATAAATTCCAAGCGGCGTCCTGAAAGCCGTTGCCTCTTCATCTTCGGGTGCCATCCTGATTTGATTATAACCTGCGTATCCGTCCATAAAGGACATAATAACATACTGAGTAGTGCTATCAATTAATAATTCTGTTATCGGGAGAGGGAAGTCATCCTTTGGACATGCTTCATTCAGATCTCTGAAGTCAATGCATACTCTAATCTGCCCATTCTTCTTTTTCACCGGAACAATGTTTGATATCCACTTGGGATATTTAACTTCTCTGACGAACCCAACCTTTATTAGTTTATTTACTTCTTTTACGATTAATGGAATCAGGTCTGGGTGAAATCGCCTTTGTATTTGCTTTACTGGTTTCTTTTCTTTGGAAATATTTAATCGATGCATTGCTACAGAGGGTTCCAATCCCGGCATTTCTTCATATGTCCAGGCGAAGACGTCTTTATTTTCTTTGAGAAGTTGGCCATATTTCTCAAATTCCTGATCTGAAAGACTGACGCTGATGAATGTGCTCTTTGGTTCTTCTGCTATTCCCAAATTTATTTCTCGCAAGCCATCTATCGTCAGCTGCCCCCCGTCTTCTATTTGTCTTGGAGCGGTTTCAGGATACTCGACTACCTTAGCATCTTGTTCTGACATTTGTTCAGCTGGAGTCATATTTACTGATACCATATTTACTGATGATTCTGCTCCTAATCCTTGGAATTTTCTCCGTTTTTCCTGATTAACTCCAAGAGGGATTTGAATTCCTTTCCCATGATTTAGTCCAGTGGGCTTGTCACAATCAAAACCCATATTTCTCATGATTTTCTTGCTTACTGCACTGTATTTTCTCAAATTCTGCGGTGCTAACTCTCCATGATATATATTGCTTGTGTTTTCATTCTTCACCTCTGCTGCAGCGTGAAACTCTATTGCTTCAGGATATTTAGCACTGGCTCTGACTTGAAATGTTCCTGGGGCGGCTGCAAATGGCTTACATCTTTCGATATTGGGTAAGGGCATTGTGTAATTGGACTGTAAGACTTTCAGCTGTTCTGTCGACAACAATATCAACGGCGGTTGTCCCGGTTGTCTCAGGCGCTTTGGTACAAAATAGAACTTTTTTCTTACTTCTGTAGTCCCAGGTGATTCCGCCCTTTCTTCTCTAACTTTATTTATTTGGACATCTTTTAAGACTTTCTTTCCATCGTCATTTCCCACTTCTTTGGAGAAACATTTATAATAGCTAGCATCCGCAAAGAAAGACTCAGCTTCTGTATAGGGTTTCGCATCAGCCATTACTTTACACTGCATTCCGTCCTTACAGTATTTGAAACATTGGTGTAGAGTAGAGGTACAACATTGTACTGATGTATCCACGGCCTTCCCAAGAGAAGGTTATATGCCGTCATAGCATTTATAACGTGACATACAACAGTAGTGATTAATTCTCCCACTTCCAATGTTACTGTAATTTTACCGAGTGCGCGTTGTCCATCTTGATTAAACCCCTGTATCATCATTCCACTGGGGCGCAAATCTGAACGGCGATAACCCAATTTAGTAATCATGGAGAGTGGCAAAAGATTCACTGTGGACCCATTATCTATCATAATCCGTTTTATCTTCTTTTCACAAATGTACCCTTCTATCATCAATGGCCTATTATGTTCCATTTCACCAATTAAATCATCATCAGAGAAAGAAATTACTGGTAGACAATTCATCTCTTCATTGTTTCTTTCCTTCTTCATTCTGTCAGTAAAGTTTCTCTCACATTGTGATCAGACAGTACTTGAATCAAACTCTACCGAAATTCTTCTGACAACTTGAGCGCATCATAAATACTTAAACGTGCCGGTATTCCCTTCAAGTGGCTAACTACGTCATAAGCCACTTTTGTCGCTGCGTCTCCATTTCTACTTCCATCCTCAATATTCTGTCTTTCAGTCACTTCTTTCCTTATAACTCCTGCTTTTTGCTTTACCGGACTCATTATCTGCTTCCCTGATCGCAACGTAATCATTGTCGCATTTCTTATCGACCTTCGATCTCCTTTCTCTTTTATTCCCCGAGTCTTTTCTTGAATTGAAAATACATTTACTGTCGCCCTTGTATTCTTTTCTCTGCTTTCGCTAGTTATTATATCACCCCTATTTATCATTCGCTGTATGATGCATTTTAACGTGTAACAATTTTCCGTCGGATGTCCCACTAGGCGATGATAACGGCAAAAGTTTCTTTCTCGAGTCCTCGTCACATCTTCAGGGCATTTTGGTTCTGGTAATTCCAGGGTACCTGCTTTTAACAATTGTTGCATCATAAGCACCACGTCCTCTTTATCAAACTCAAATCCTTCATGAGAATCGAGCATTCTTAGCTTTTTTCCGCCGTATCTGTCCCTTGATTGATTCCAGCTTTCTCTTCCTTCCGGCCTTTTGTCTCTTGAGCCCCTCGCATCTTGATTTTTCTTATCCCGATCGATGGTGTTGACGGTTGTCCTGCCAGGTATTCTTCTGATAGTTTCATGATGAAATGCTGGCATCTTACGAGTCATTAATTCCAATGCATGGGCTTTGATAGCCAAATCACGAAAGGTTCCGATATCAGCGCTGGTGAGTCCGAACGTAATTCCTGTCTCCATAGAGTTCAGACACATTTTGACTTGTTCCTTTTCTTCCGGCAACAGCCTACACGATGCCCCCAGTGTCTTCCATCTGTCTATGAATTTTTCAACTGGTTCTCCTTCTCGCTGTCGTACTGAAGCTAATTCTGTGATGCTAACATCGCGCTCTAACGAGAAGAAGTTTGACATGAAAGCATCTTGCATTTCTTCCCATGTGCGTATAGATCCTGGTGCTAAATTTGAATACCACCTGAAAGCTTTACTTGTCAACGATGATCCAAATAAGCGTAAACAGTATTGAGGTATCGTGGAGAAATTCCCCATACTGGTGATGAAATGCATCAGGTGTTCTTCTGGTGATCCTTCCCCATTAAATTTCTGGAAATCTGGATGCTTAAAATTGGCTGGAAACGGAACATCCTCTACCTCTCTCGGGTAGGGTGTTTGGTATCTGAAACGACCGGTAATCGCGCGCTCCCTTTCTATTCTAACTGCTTCTTCGACGACTTGTCTTACATCATCCTGTGTTATAGCTCTTGTCACTGGAACTGATCCTCGTGATCCTATCTCCTGCGGACGGGAGCCTTTAGGTTGGTTCTCTTGTCCATTTGTTGCTCCCATCATGGGCGGAGCCACTATCTGGGCTACATTATGTGCCAGAGTTGCCAGAGCTTCTCTGAGGTTCCGGCATTCATCCATTAGCACTCTTTATGCCTCTGCCATTTGATCAACACGTTCTTCAGTAGTTGGTCTATTTCCTTGACCCATCTCTGCCATATATACTGCGGCCTCTTGACTGTTTGTCGAAGCTATTTTTTGAGTAAAACGAGAGTATGTTGACGTAACAGGACTTATAAAGAGGGGAGAAATTGGAGTCTCGTTTGACTCTTGTGTACTTCCTGCACTTTTAACCGATCGAGGTGATACAGTTATGGGCGAGCTTGTTTGAGGTGACACAGGCATCGGTGATCCTATCATCAGTGCTTTGCCTTTCTGCGATTCTGTCCATTTGGTCTTTGGAGCGACCAAAGCTGGAAAATCATGCAACGAGAACTGTGAAGCAGCTTGTTCAGGATAAATTGCCGAAGGAGCGAGCTCGGGTCTTCTTCTTGCTATACTATGCGTGATCGGTCCCTCAGCTCTTGGTACAAGTAATTACGCCTTGTGGTTCTTTAAGGTCTTTGCTTTTATCTTCTTGGACAAGACCAAAGTCCAGTTCTCATCACTTTCTTGTGGTTGGGGTGAGACGGAAATGACTCCCACTGTTACTTGAGTCACTCTGCTCCTGCTTGTAGTACTTGCTTTCGTATGCTCAGGAGTTTGGCTTGACGCATATTCAATTACAAACCCAGTAGCAGTGAATCGGAAGTTCACTTTTCTCACAATGTTAGCCATTAGCAATGTTCTGTGATTGAATTTGGGTACCTTCGATAACGAAACATACATGAAATTAGTATGCGAAAGATTAAGTAAACTATTTTAGAGATGAAGGGCAGGATGTTCCCACTGAGAGTCGCCATTTTGGCATCTACCAGACGCCAAAAACAGTAATGAGAGTCTCACAACTTTCCCAATATTAGTGTTAAATAAGATAAACGTCCCCAGCAGAGTCGCCGTTTTGTTTCGACAAGGAAACAAATGTATTTGATTTGGGAGCATTATCTTATTCAAACATAATAATGGAACAGTTACAAAGACAATCGTCACATTTTATTGATTCTGAATTCATTTACATCCTCTGATATCCCTTGATTCTAAGATAGTTACAAAGAATTCCTTGTAAGTTACAATTATCGTAGTTAAATATGAATTTCGACAGCATAACGGCAATGATTTCAATCATCTCCTATGACATAGGAGGAATAGACAAGTCGACCAATCAATCTTCAAGAGAATAGAGAATTCGGCAGCATTTCAGTGCTATTCCGGTCATCTCCTGAGACTTAGGAGGAATACGCCTTTTCGTCGATGATTCTTCCCTTCCTCCTGAACAAGAGGAACTTGAAGATTTGAAGACTCTAGCCATTCCAGCAGTATATCAGCCCTTTGCTGTTATAGACTGTCCAGCAGTCAGTTTGCGCGGGTCCGCGTAAACGACATGCTTTGCGCGGGTCCGCGCAAACTACAAGAGCCTAATGCTCCTTTGCACGAGTCCGCGCAAACTATATGAGCCCAATGCTCCATTGCACCTTCTGTCTTCTTCTTCATCTTTCTTCCACTCTGAAATCTTCCAACCCCTTTTGAGAGAAAGAACGGGGTATTTATAGACATTTTTACTGGTGTAAATCTCTGTTCTGGTCGATGTGGGACAAAATAACATCCAACCATCTTCATACCACCGTAAAATACTTTGCGCGGACACGCGCGAACGACATGCTTTGCACGGTCTCGCACAATCTATCAGTCCCGCGCAATCTGTCTTCCTTGATCAACCCGCGCAACCCATGTACTTTGCGCGGTCCAGTGCAATCTATTCACTTTACGCGAACTCGCACAAAGTAGTCTTTAAACCTGATTTCTTTATCTTCAAACTGATTTTCTTGATCTTTCTCCTCTTCACTTCTTTGCTTATTTTATGCCTCAACAGTGATTACTCGCCGAACAGGGGGCAAGTTCGAGCCTAAATGGGACGGTCCATATGTGGTAAAAGAAGTATACTCCAATGGGGCATATAGAATCACAAATCAAGAAGGACAGGGTATCAGTATACTTGTCAACGCCCGTTTCATCAAAAGATACTATCCCTAAAGATAGACATGTGGATTTTGATTCAGAATATTATCGGCATAATGAATCTGTATCAAAAGGGGGCAAGGATGAATAAGACCATGTTTATATGTCAACAAAAGAAGCTGTGAAGAAGAAATTCACAAGCATGTCAATTATCAAGCATCAAATCTGAAAATATATATATGATCATCATCACTAAATAAGTTTGACAAAATCAATATCATCTTGAAGATTCTCTTGAAGATATTGACAAAATTGATATATTGCCTTACAAGGCATGGATTCTCTTGAAGATATTGACAAGATTGATATATTGCCTTACAAGGCATGGATCTTCTTGAAGATTTATCTCAGTTGGAAATATCTACTATACTGGCAATGATGATGATCATAGATATTATTGCCTTACAAGGCACGGGTCTTCCTAAAGATATTATCAAAAGCAAGGATACATCAATCTCAGTTAAAGAGGCAGTATAGCCAAGCCAAATCCTAAAAGAGCCAAATTGAGCCAAATCAAAAAGATCAAGCTCTGTAAAAAAAAATGCTCTCAAAGGCTCAAGCTCTAAAAGAGCCGACCAACTATACGTAAGACCTATGAAGATCGCCATTCGGGGAGCGGCGAGGAGTCAGTGGCCCTAAAAAGCCCGCGAAGACCATCGTGCGCACCCATGCGGGCAGCTGACGAAGTCAAGGATTCAAAGCCTAAAAGGCCATAAATCCACGAAGACTAGTCACCGTAACTCCCATGCCGTGTGTATAGCTTCTGGCAGTGCCACGGGGAACGGATGAAAATGCCCTCCTGTGAATGGGCTCAACCTTGCAGACGAAGAAAACAGGGGCCTAGTGCGAGCTTTATGCCAACCGTGCGTAAGACCCTCCAGATCTAGGGTTTGATTTCAGTAGTAACTCATGAGGAAGGGCTTAAACCTACTCATTGATGGACTGGCGACCCTAGATTTGGTGCACAAAGGTAGCCTTGCGAGCCCTGCGAACTCTAGAGAGTTACCGTGGCCAACCCTGTGCGTAAAACCAACAGTTCACCGCCCGGTAGCGTCAATGGGCCCCTCTGATGGACCTTGGCCATGAGCTCAAGGCAGTGAAAAGCCCAAAAGCGAACTCTAGAGAGTTACAGTGGCCATCACATAAGACCCATAAATGCTCCACTACTCATGAGCTTAAACTGTGTGTGTGCGCACGCTCCACTACTCATGAGCTTAAACTGTGTGTGGCTAATTAAATTGAAACTTAGTACCGCCAATCTAAATACTCACATAGAGAATCCCGCACTAACAAAGCATAAAAGGTTTAGAAATTGTAAAGGATGTAATGAAATTATTATATAAAGTATAAATATAATTTGATAATATTAGTATAAATGTCATCAACATGCAATGTGAAAATACTATTATAAACATCTCAAAATGCTTTCATAAAAACATATGTGAAGCCAAATAAATTATGTCCAAGAAACATGAAAGCAAAGATCACATGTTCAAAATTACATGTTTAAAGATCTTCTGTAATCCCCACTGCTTCTGAGTATCTGCGCAAATCTTCTTTCAATTGTGCCTAAACTACATCATGTTTAGATTTTTCTTCAAGAATAAGTCTTGCCTGATCAGGAACGCCAGCAAGTTTATTCTCCAGAGAAGCAATCATTTCTTTACCTTGAAGTTGCGTGGATTTTTCAATATTAATGGATTGAACATTCGCCTGTATCTTCTCTTCAACATCTTGAATGATTAAGGCTTGTTCATGATTCCTTCTCTCCAGTTGAGAGATTTCCTCCTTCAAGGCTGCAATACGATCTTGGATAGTCATATTTTCATCAATATGAATCTTTAATTGATTTTGAAGAATCATATGCTCTTATTCAAGTTTAGAAATTGATGAAGCTGTCAGAAAGGCTTGTTCTTGAGATGCAGCCAGCTGCTTCTTGTACTCTAAAATCTCAGGGGCAATTGTAACATTCTCTACCGACGCCAAAGAAATTACCGAATCACGAAATTTGAGGAGTGAATCACGCAAAGGAGATATGTTGATTCTAGCCATCTTGGCAGAGCTCTCTAAAATCTCTATAGCAACATCCAAGTCCAACCATTGATCAGGATTTCTGAAGATATGGATTATTGCTAACAAGGAATGTTTCACCATAAGCATTTTATGAACAGGGATTTTCGCAAAGGACGACAATTCAGAAATAGTGGTCACAGAATCAGAACTAGCTGCACCACTGCAAGAATGAGTTCCTATAGCAAAAGAAGAAAGATATTCAAAATATTACCTGTCACTGAAATATGACTAACAGAAGGAGAAGCTCTCTGAGTCATGGAAAGACCAAGTTCCACCATATCAGCAAAAGATGGTGCTCTAGCTTCCGTGCTTGAATCTCTGGTAGCCGGAGTTGACAAGTCTGTAGTTTCTGTTGGAAATATGATTTCACGAGCCACTACTGTCTGTACTACCAATGGAACTACAGGTGCTCTTGGTGAAGTTACCACGAGAGGGCTCACTGAAGAGATAGCACCTATTTCTGCAACTTGGGCACCTAAAAATTGAGACACAATAATTTAAAAAATATATATATAATAATAGTTGTTAAAATATAGATAGATATATGCATATGAAAATTAAATCTCCTTTACCTGGTGGATACCCATATTCGCCATAATCTAAAAGTTCCTCTTCATTTTCCTCAGCTGCAGGAGATTTAGTAGGAACATTTACACCAGGAAGAGTCTTAGCAGTTGCAGGGGAAGATTCCATCTCAACTTCTTTCGCAATTGTTTCCTCATCCCCGTCGATGTCAACTTCACCTTCTTCAAAGTCATCATCTTTATCTTCACAGCTGTCGTTATCTCTGTTGTTTTCATATTGTGAAGATTCAGTAGTATCTGACGATGAAGCTGAACTTTCATCTTCCAAAATTTCTTCGTCAACTTCTTCAATGATAACTTGCTTCCCTTTGTAAGAAACGGGTTGGCTGCTCTCCGGTGCAGGCTCTTGGACTATAGGGGAAGCGGATGCTTGGCGGGTCCTTTCTGGAAGAATAGGGGATGATGTTTGCAAACACGTTTTTGATCTAGTCATTGGGGAAGATGGACTAGGACCAAGGGGTTGTGGAGGAGATATGGAAGTACCAATAGCTGGTCCTTCTTGAACCGCTGCAGTCTCTGCAGGAATTGGAGAAGATGTACCTTCAGCATTGTCTGCCGCTTGATTTGAGAAGTCCCGACGAGATTTCTCAAATTCTCTCAGAACTCCGTGAGCAAACCAGCCATCCAAAGTGTTGATAGGCTTGATTTCACGGATAGGGTCTTCCAATGATATCTTCCTACAAATTTCTCCAGGATGAGATGCATGGCTCTTTTCTGAAATATAACCGATTCCACTCTCTAAATTTCTGCCCTTCAGCCTGGGCGGATGAAGAAAGATAGAAGAACCCACTAGAAAGCATTTAGTGACCAAGTATGATTGGTGATCCCACCATCGCATCCAACTATATGATGTACGGACTATGCGATTACAGCCCGGAATTATGAAAAGAGATCCAACGTAGCCATTCAGCAGTTGTTTCTATATCATGGCCCAGTTAAGAGGACCATTTCCATAACAGCGCATTTTTCTAGTAACCAGCCCGCAGTCTTGAGGCACGGTTTGATCATAAACAAATTGACGAGCAAAGCGACTGGGGTAGTAAGGTTCTCTCCAAAATTTTGTTCCTTCCCGAAGAGGTAAACTGCATGAACGAATAGAAAAGAAGAAAGCTCTCTCTGTTGCAGTAAGTGTTTCTTGGTCCACCATATCTGTATCTTCAGTGTAGCGATAAAGGCGGAATTGAAAGAAGTTTATCTGTTCATCATCTCGAATTTTATTGGCAACCCACTCATACGCTCCTTTTGCCATCGCTCTTTGCTGAAAGAACCAGAGTGGAAGGTGAGAAGGATGAGTATATGCTTGCTCTGGAGCCTCAAAAGTCCAAGAAAAATAAACTCCTAGCCACCCCGTAATATAATGCCAAGACGTATGCGCGGACGAAGCTCCAAGAATAGGGTCTTTTACGTGAGTAGCTACTTCTCCAAGGGCTCTATAAATAAAACATAATACTGGAGGGGCAAGAGAGTATTTATGGCCTTCCACTAAAGCACCAGCCACAACAAAGACGCTTGGACGAACAGCATCTGCCCATTTAGAGCTGGGCAATATGACCAAACTTAGCCAATAAGCTAAGAACGCTGCAAGTTCTCCAAAAGAGCTATATTCTAGTCTTCCTCTTATTGCATCTCGAAGCTTCGTTGATTCTTTAGAGTGGCAATCGCAAAATCTTCAAAGAAAAATGAAGAGGTTAATATGCAGGAATGGCTAAATAGCAAGAATATAAAGAATAAGTCAACTGTCGGATTGATAAATACCTGAGACCTCTAGAAAAATGTGCCAGCCATTGTAGAGGGGGAATTTTGTGGAAGCTGGGAAATTTGCCCATCTCTTTGAACAGTTCTATGGTAGTCTTAGAGATAGAAGGTTTGCGGTCTGGAGAAGATACAAAGGCCAATTCTCTGTTTGTAGGAATGAATTCATCATAGAATTTGCCTATTATTGTGAGACCGGCTATACAATGAAGATCCCAAAGTGATATACTCATTTCACCATAAGGTAAATGGAAGGAGTTGGTTGTAGGCGACCAGTATTCAAGGAAGCCTTTCAGTATATTGGGTTCCTTATAGAAGTATTTGGAGGTCACTTCTATGGCATCATAAAGGCTAATCTTTGCAAGAGTGCTCGTATGCTTCAGTAATATAGCCTCTGCCCATTCAGAGTAATAGCGGCGAGCAGTTAACATGCCTTTGATGCGGAATTCTGCCTGTCCCCAGAGTTGTTCTCGATCTCTAAAGCGCTGTCGAACTGTCTCATAAAAATGAGAAGGAAAGAGATCATGAGGACTGTGGAAAGGAACTAAGAAGATCATGGGATAAGCTTCTCCTATCCTTTGTCGCGGCTTTTGTGTTTGAATGATTCCCTCAAGGATTCGGGGCTCTCTTGAGGTCCACGATTCAGTATACATTAACCTCTCGCCATGGATGTAATCTTTAGACTCACAGTCAAGCATGGACTGATGGCGATATACTTTGATGGGAATAACCGTCATGCCCTCCGCATGAGGATTGTCAAACTTCATGACACTTTCAACAACTCGTACTGAGTCCCATGAGTTTTGAAGTCTCTTCTTCTTGTGTTCCTTGATCTTCTCTGCAAATTCTTTCGCCTTATTGCGGCGAGTTTTCTTCGAACGAGAAGCCGGAGGAGTGTCTCCACGGGGAGATGGTCTTTCACTATCAGTATGAATATGAGCTGTGGTCTTTAACCATTCATCCCAGTCATACTCACTGCCATGCTTAGGCGGACATTTGATATCTCCCAAAGATATAGATCTATGAATGGGGGATGGCAAAGATCTGATGCGATCAGAAAAGTCAAAGGTAGGGAGAACAGGCTCTTTAAAATAAGTAGGATTTCTGGAAGTCGTCTTTATTCTCTTAGCAGGAGGTTGATCAGAAGAAGGTGAGTCAGAAGGAGTCACAGGACGGGCCGTTTGTTTAATACGAGCCATGAAAATAAGTTAAGGAAGAAAGATAGATGACAGAGTAAGAAAGGAAGAAAGAAGAAAATGGCTAAGTAATGGAAAAAGTTTAAAAGAAATTGGCTAAGTTTGAAGTACTTTACGCGGGTCCGCGCAAAGTATATAGTTTACGCGGAAAAGATTGCAACCTCGAAGGCCTTCGCGCAAACTGAAAAGGTTTACGCGAGTTCGCGCAAAGTGAGAAGTTTGCGCGGAAGAAAATCGCACAGGCAGAGTTTCGGCACAGCACAAGCAATTCGTGAAAATGACTAAAGTGTTGGGCTATTTAAAGTATTTCTGGCCGAGTATGGTACTCGACCGAGCTTTGCGCGGGGTCGCGCAAACCTTACAGAAAATGAGTGACTTGATCCTTTTTCTTTGATTTTCTGAAAAAACAAAGAACGGATCAAGGGAGCATCTGTTGAGGCATAAAATAAGCAAAGAAGTGAAGAGGAGAAAGATCAAGAAAATTAGTTTGAAGATAAAGAAATCAGGTTTAAAGACTACTTTGCGCGGGTTTGTGCAAAGTGAATAGATTGCGCTGGACCGCGCAAAGTAAATGGGTTGCGCGGGTTGATCAAGGAAGACAGATTGCGCGGGACTGATAGATTGCGCAAGACCGCGCAAAGCATGTCGTTTGCGCGTGTCCGCGCAAAGTATTTTGCGGTGGTATAAAAATGGTTGGATGTTATTTTGTCCCACATCGACCAGAACAGAGATTTACACCAGTAAAAATGTCTATAAATACCCCGTTCTTTCTCTCAAAAGGGGTTGGAAGATTTCAGAGTGGAAGAAAGACGAAGAAGAAGACAGAAGGTGCAAAGGAGCATTGGGCTCATATAGTTTGCGCGGACTCGCGCGAAGGAGCATTGGGCTCCTGTAGTTTGCGCAGACCCACGCAAAGCATGTCGTTTGCGTGGACCCGCGCAAATCGACTGCTGGACAGTCTATAACAACAATGGGCTGATATGCTGCTGGAATGGATAGAGTCTTCAAATCTTCAAGTTCTTCTTGTTCAGGAGGAAGGGAAGAATCATCGACGAAAAGGCGTATTCCTCCTAAGTCTCAGGAGATGACCGGAATAGCACTGAAATGCTGTCGAAATCTCTATTCTCTTGAAGACTGATTGGTCGACTTGTCTATTCCTCCTAAGTCATAGGAGATGATTGAAATCATTGCCGTTATGCTGTCAAAATTCATATTTAACTACGATAATTGTAACTTACAAGGAATTCTTTGTAAACTATCTTAGAATCAAGGGATATCAGAGGATGTAAATGAATTCATAATCAATAAAATGTGACGATTGTCTTTGTAACTGTTCCATTATTATGTTTGAATAAGATAATGCTCTCAAATCAAATACATTTGTTTCCTTGTCGAAACAACACCACTCCCCCATCACCCATCAAAATGGTGTAGGCCGACAGCTCGAATACAGTGTCCCATACTACCGTATTCGGTTCACGAGTCTAGATTGCTCGCTGGTCACTACAGGGAGGCACATCGCCCCAGCGTAGGCCGACAACTCGACCACGGTGCCCCATACCCGGCTCATGATCTTAGCGGATCGAGGTACCAAGGTTAAACGGGATTCCACTGGTGAGTTCGGTACCTTAGGTTCAAGCAGTAGCGTCTAAAATATGGTGAACATACATTAGACAGATCAGGTTACTTGACGAGCTCGACTAGCACAAGCGCACAACCAGTTGAACAACATGAAGTGCATAAACACTTCATGTGGCCTAACCACCGCCGCCAACCGAAGTACGGCTCGGGTTCGTCAAACACGTCCTACGTGGCGAATGAATCTCAACCACGAATTAAATCCCGTTACCGACTGCGTGGACTATACAATAGCCCCAATCACATATAATTACGGATAATTAAAGCAGTAATGGATCAAGATTTCAAATCACACAAATCAAGTCTGATATTGTCCACTTAGGGCTGCCAGGGCTGTTGCACGGAATTGTTACACCACTCCCCCATCACCCATAATGGATTTTATGGAATAGAACTTAAACATAGATTTAAACATATGCATTACATAGAGAAACAGACATTATAACAGACGGTACATGGAGGAAAATATACACATAGTTAAAGGAGTTAAGAATCATATCTCAACACCCTTATACATTATAATTTACTAACTACTACTCATTCAGACATTCCAACAAACACTTTAGACTACATACATCAACATACATGACGTATGTTGATCACAAAGGTATTAGACCAAATCCTTTCACTAGGGAGCTACCCCATGTATAATACGCGTGCACCTATGGCGGATAATCATGGCAAGCATGAATCCAAGTTCCATATTCATTTGAACATTTTCACAAACACTTGGGCTACAAATTTTAACATATATAGCGTATATTGGCCGTGGCGTGATTTAGGGCAAATCCTTTCGCTAAGGGGTTGTCTAGTACACTTCAATCATGTTCTTGCATTCAATACACATGGCAGGCGCAAATCCTGAATCCATATTCATTCAGGCATTTCAACAAACACTTAGGCTACACAATATAACATACGCAACGTATGTTGAAACAACATATATTAGGGCTAATCCGTTCACCCAGAAGTTAATACTAGTAAGTCTAGCATACATATACAACAGTTAATCATGGCCAACACAATTTTAAATTTTATACGTATACAGTATTTTCTACAAATACATGGAATACAGTATATTCAACATAATTAACGTATAACTGAAAAATGAAACGGACAGCACTTTGTACATGTGCAATATCATCCACATCAGTAATATATCATTGTTTGACATTGAAAGCCTTGAAAACCATAACCTATACGTTTAAAGTCCGCACCTTACGCTGTAGAAGCGTAAAGAACTTGATATAATAGATAAGCCTTTGTCTACGGTGATTTGGCAACCTATAACATGACTCAGATTAGTTATTTCACAACTCACACTACCTGGAACTCTAAAACAGGTTAGGGTTAGGTTTTTCTTACCTAAGAATGAAGCCAGAATCTCCGAGATAGTGATTGGAAAGTGATGGTTAAGCACGTAGATCGGCAGGGTAGAATGACAGGAAGTCCCACAACTCTCACACTTTCTCTCTCTTTTCTCTCTTCTCTCTCTTAGGTTTTCTCAAATTCGTATGAAATAAGAGAGTGAGGGTTTAAGGTCCTTATATAGGCCCAGAACTCACCAAATTAGACCCAGGGCCAAGGTATACTTAGGTTATGTCCAAAAACGGACTGTTTCGTCTCAACGAAGCACTTCTGGAGCTCCCCCTTGAGCCAAAGGTCGGACTTAAGCTCACTGACCTTGAATCTAGGTCGAGTTAAGTTTTCATTCCAGTCGGGTTCCCAGATCACACGTGACGAAACAGTTTCAGTTCAACGGTCACCGAAACTCGATCAGGGCCACGAGTACATTGCCTTGTGTATGAAATTTCTCCTAATCTGAGGGTGTATTTGGGTCAGATTCTGACGGTCTGATTGCTTACATCAGGCCCGCAAGCGACGAGTCTCAGATTACTTAAATTAGATTTAATTTCTAAAGAAACCTACATTTTCTCACACTCCTCGCTCCGGGCTCAAGCGAATAGCCCCGGAACACTATCTAGATTTGATTTATGAGATGGTTATCAACCCCAGCAAGGCGGTCCTAAACGGTTAACTTCGCGTTAATTGGACTTTCAATGTGCAGTCCAGATCTGATACGGGGTTTCTTGATGCTCCCGAGAGTAGCCGAGTAATGAGATTGATCAGAGATTTTAGGGTAATGTAGCGTCGATGATTCTACAAGTTTTGGGTCTTGCAGATTGTATTTAAAGTGATTGGTGCTAATTTCACAGGTACTCTAGTTTAACACTAGCTAATTCTCGTCTATTTTCTAAAGGATTTAGTCCTGTAAGATTTCTGCCTAATGTGATACTCGGGTCTTTGTACAGATTTCTAAAGTATTGTTCTTCATTACCTAAACTATAGGATTCATGCCTAATATGAAAGTACTCATAAACATCTAAAGAACAAGGTGGTGAAAGGTGAAATAGGAGATTTTGAAGGAAATGGGTTGAAAGGGGACTTGAGACTTCGGGATTGAGTTTTGACAAGTTAATAAGGTGTTAGGATTTGGCCCATTGCCTAAAGACGTCTATCTCCAGGTTGGCAAAAATTTGAGGTGTTACAATCTACCCGCCTTAAAAATAATTTTGTCCCCGAAATTGTCTAAGGGAGATGAGTAAAGATTTTATTACTCCTTTGCCTAAGCTTTATCGACTTCAAGTTTATAAGCGTTGTAGGGTGTATACTGTCCATGCTAGTCTGGTACATTTTTGTAACGCCCTGAAAATCGGGGGTCGAGCATAAACTCAACTCCCGAGTTCCAACGCATCACTTATGCAACAAAATAAATGATGATTGAATGTTGTCTGTATTAGTGTAGTGAACATGAGTGAGATTAAGCCAAAACAGCATATCATACTCCAAAGACAAGTGAGATAGCAGGCAGAAGACTGTGATAGATAAATAAAATATATAAACTATGGTGAGTCTCCAGAGTGTGATAAGGTTACCAGGTTAATGAATTACAAGTATAATTTCAAATTATACCAAGTTGCGAAAGTGTAATGTCTTCTATTCCAAATACCATAGCCCCGTCAATATAATATCAGGTCTTCATAGACTTGTCAGAGAGTTACATTTAGGAGAACTCCTCCTCAACATCATAGTAGTAGTCCGGCTCTGCTTCATAAGCATCGCCATCACCTGAAACTCAAACAAATCTGGTTGGTGTGTACAACACCGTCCCATAACGTGGGAGTGAGTGATCAACTCAGTGGAACAGTAAAGCATAGGTTAACGTGTTATCAATTCAGTCAAGCAGTAATGATAAAGCAGTACAATCAAACAATCCTAACTACTCTTATTTAATGCAAGTATGAAATGACATGATGAATGCCCTTGCCAAACCACCCTCATGCGACACCATCTTACGTTTGCGACATGCATTCATCCCTCAATGCTCCACATCTACCAGGCACATGCAGTGCGATGATGAGCATGATTACCGAATAGTTATTAGTCCATTTCAAACAGCAGTATTGGGAAACTAAGGTACCTCCCTTGTATCATTCCCAAACATGATCCATTCTAGGGTCGTCAGTCCTAGTTAATCTCATACGATGGTGTGTTTCTAGGTCGCTGCAAAGGCTGTCAGGGCTGTTACGCACAATGGTTACACCACTCCCCTATCACCTCTTTAACGGTTCATCACTAAATTGAAACAGGCCTAGTTCATACTCTATACACTGCGGTAAAACTCGTTGCCTCATCGCAAATTCAGAGTATGCTCGAGGTCACTACAAAGGGCTACCAGGGCTGTTACACAAATTCGTTGCACCACTCCCCCATCACCTTATCAATGTAGGCCGACAACACGAATATAGTGTCCCATACCACCATAATCGGCTCACGAGTCTGGTTACTCAATGGTCACTACGGGGAGGCTCGTGGCCCCAGCGTAGGCGGACAGCTCAACCACGGTGTCCCATACCACCATGCCCGGCTCATGAGTCTTAGCGGATCGAGGTACCATGGTTAACGGAATTTCACTAGTAAGTTTGGTACCCTAGGTTCAAGCAGTAGCGACCAAACATGGTGAACATACATTAAGCATATCGAGTTACTTGACGAGCCTGACTAGCTCGAGCGCACAACCAACTGAACGACATGAAGTGCATAAGCACTTCGTGTGGCCTAACCACTATCGCCAACTGAAGTACGACTCGGGTTCGTCAAACACATCTTACATGGCGAAATGAGTCTCAACCACGATCTCGAATCTGGTACCGATTGTCTGGACTATAACCATAGTCTCAAACTCAAGCAATCCTTATTTAGAGCATGTACGGTAAAGCATAATAAACAAAGTAATTCAAGCATGTTAACAAGCATGTCATAAAGCATGTTATAATGTATGTTATAAAGCACTACATAAACAGGAATACAAACACATGTATTTCATAAGTAAGCGTTAACATAAACAATCACATGGAGGAAATCATACACGTCTCTAAGGTAGTTGAGAATCCCATCTCAACACCTACCTAAGGCACCGTTATCCAAGCACTTACTCTCACAAGCAATTTCACAAACACTTAAAATACACTATTTCAACATACATAGTGTATATTGGCAAAACATGTATTAGGGCGAGTCCTTTCGTCAAACAAGTATTTTATCCATATATAACATATTCATACAACAAATAATCATGGAAAACACATTTCCAAAATTTATACGTATACGGTACTTTCTACAAATACCTAGAATATGTAAAATTTCATATTCTTCGTCTTTAATCGAAACGGAAAACAAACAACACTTTGTACATGTGAAATTGCATGCAGATCATGAATCTATCATTATCTGACATTGAAAGTGTTAAAAACCGTAACCTATACACCTAAAGTCCTCACCTTTTATCAAAGAATCATAACGAATCCAATAGGTTTGTTAAGCTTTCGTATTCGGCAGTTGGGTAACCTATAGAATGAAATAGGTTAGCTATTTCATAACCTACAACCTTTACAACTCTAAAATAGATTAGGATTAGGGTTTCTTACCTAGAAACGAAGTCGGTATCGCCGGAAAAGCGATGAGAATGGGGTGGTGCAGCTTGTGTAGCGGCAGGGGATAGTAGTAGGGAGTTTCTCCCACTTCTCTCACACTTTCTCTCTCTTTTCTCTCTTCTCTCTCTAGGGTTTCTCTCAAATTCGTATGGCTGTGAGAGAGAGGGTTCTAAGGTCCTTATATAGCCTAAAAACTCACCAAATTAGACTTATGGTCAAGGTACACTTAAGTTATAACCAAAGTGAGCTGGTTTCAGCTCAACGAAGGACTTCTGGTAGCCCCCCTTGAGCCAAAGGTCGGACTTAAGCTCACTAACCCTGGATCTAGGTGGAGTTAAGTTTTCGTTTCGGTCGGATTCCCAGATCACGCTTGGCGGACCAGTTTCAATTCAACGGTCAATGGATCTTGATCGGAGATTCCGAGTACATGGATATGTTTATGAAATTTTTCCTGACCCGAGGGTGTATTTGGGTCAGATTCTGACGGTCTGGTTGCCTAATACTGACCCACAAGCGACAAGTCTCAGATTACAATTTGAGATATTTATTGATAAAGAAAATCAAGTGTTCTCACACTCTCCGCTCCGAGCTCAAGCGAATAACGCTGGGACACTGTTTGGATTTGATTTTCGAGATGGTTGTCAAGCCCAGCAAGGCGGTCCTAATTCCTTAACTTCGTGTTATTCGGACCTCCGACGTGCGGTCTAGATCTGATACGGAATTTCGGGATGCTCCCGAGAGCAGCCGGGTAATGAGATTGATCCTAGATTTTAGGGTAACCTAGCGTCAATGATTCTACAAGTTTTGGGTCTTACAGATCGTATTTAAAGTGGATCAAGCGGATTTCATAGCTAATCTAGTTTTGCACTTAGTTACTTTGTCTCATTTCTAAAGGATTTAGTCTTGAGTAATTTCTGTCTGAGGTGGCACTAGGGTCTTTGTACGGATTTCTAAAGCATTGTTCTTCATCACCTAAACGTTAGGATTCGTGCCTAATATGAAAGTGCTTAGAGACATTTAAAGAACAAGGTAGTGAAAGGTGAGATTTGTGAAGGAAATGGGTTAAGAAGCGATTCTAGACTGTGGGATTGAGTTCTGACAAGTTAATAAGGCGTTAGGAGCGACCCACTGCCTAAGGACGTCTAATCCCAGGTTGGCAAAAGTCTGGGATGTTACAATTTTAGTCTTTACCCCCCTTAAAAACTTATTTCTTTATCTCTTACTTATATCCTAATGGTTTGCTACAATGGATTTCTTTCCCTATTTGGAGTCTTGACGACGATTACCATCTGTTTAGAGTAAGATAGTTGTTTTCAATGTTTGACCAACACAGAGAGATGGTTATAGTGGGCTTGATCCCGATACATCGATCATCTACCTGACTAGGGTAGAAGGTTCATCGTATCCCTTCCTAGTCCTGGTGGCTCCTGGTCTTCTACTCTGTCAAGCAGTGAGTCCATTGGTAGTTGCCCGGGATTGAGAATTGGGTCAAGCCGCGAATGGTTCACAGTTTATATTTCAGTAACTCTGTAGTCCGATCACTCTAAAAGCTTAGGGAATACCCATCACTGAACGATTCAAATTTCTTATTTTTAAGGTTGCCCTTTAGGTCTTGGTCTAAGAGAGTCCTCGTCTTATTCTATGTCTGAGGTAGGGGTGAATCAATACCTTAGTAGCTCATCCTAAAACGATTTCTCATAGTATAACTTGCTAAGGCTTCTATTATGTTCATAATCAACGAGCACAGTTGTAGATACGTTGACCTTGGCTATTGTAATTCTGTAATATAAATTGGTTTAACACTTAAACTCTAATTGCTTTCCTTTAAAGACTTCATTATTGACGTGCTAAGGAAGATTCAAATCCTATTTGGTGACCTAACCTTACATATCCTGGATCAATTTCCTTCGATCCTGGGCTAGTGGGGTAAGGGCCAACCACGTTTTCGCTGCGCCACCCAGATCGAAGAGGTGTATTAGCCAACCTAACTAGATTGGGCTCATAATGTTCTACCCCCCTTAAAAATAATTTTCACTCTCAAGGCTCAAGGATCAATGTCCTGATCCGGATGTCGGAACAAGGTGTAATCTAGGACCTATCCTAGACATGAAATGGGATACGATCTCCTAATACGTTGGTCTTCCTTTCATCGATGATGTGTACTATGGTGTTGGTACCAATGGTTATAGAAAGGAGTTATAATGATGGGTGTTGTGGTTGGTTTCAGGGACGGGCGTGAATTTGTGGCAAGATGCCTAACTATACCAGGGAAGGACCTTTACCATGGTCCCGACTTACTTTCTTTAATCAAGATAATCTATACATTATTAGTACATAAGGAATTTGGACAAAATAGGTTAACGGCAGACTGTCCTTCTAAATTCAAATGCACGTTATGCATGCCAGAATGGTCTGTGGTTCGAGACCTAATTCCTAACTGTCTGTTGCCCGTTTGAGAAATTTCTTAGGCCTAAAAAGACAAAGTCTCTATCGGCTATATATTCCTAACACTTCTCAAAGACGATGTTATAAACTTTTAGTTGTAAGTGGTCGGGCCAACACGGAAGGAAAGTTGTGTAGTGGGTCTGAGTCGGATACATGAACCTTCTGCCTAGCTAGGATAGAAAATTGTCGTATCATTTCTTAATCCTAGTTGATCCTGACCTTCTGCTTGATCAGAGCACAGAGTTCATTGGTAACTACCAGGATTGAGAATTCGATTCAAACCGCGAATACGTCACTTATATATAGTTCTCTACTCCATATTCCCGTTTGTAATAAGTCTTTGGGAAAGCACTTTTAAGGGTTATATTGATTTGACCTAACATTAAATCCAAGGGATATATAAGTTTCCTTTAAGCGTGAATAGTTACTAATCAAAAAACCTTCCTAAGAGTTATTAAAGAAGTCTATGAGTACCGAGGGGTTTCAACAAAGAAACGGGGTCTCGCTCCAACCTAATCAAGCCAACTAACGAAATTTATCTTTCAATTATCTTAGCATAACGAATCTTTTACATTCCTTAGTCTAACCAGTAGCCTAGTCGCAACGTATGAGTAGCGATAATCCACTAGTTGTGATCCAAAGTCTATGCTTCTACACTAGATGATTTCATACCATTTTAAATAAGGGAAATTGTTTTATCGCTTAGAGTCAAGCGTTGTTTGATTGGAATCGAGTTGCCCGAACTTGAATTTAACTACGCTCGAGCACTACACACATGCTCATACTAGCTAAGAAAGTCTTAGGGTTCACATTATCAATTTATTGGATTTCCCATACTGTTAGGTCGTTCGAATATAGGAACACCACTCTAGGTCCAAAACTCCAAGGGCCTATTTGACCAGTGATCTTAAGTTGTATTAAATGGGGCTGCATTGCTAATCCCACCTCGGGATTTGGAGTAACATGTTTAGTAGGAGGGCGGGAGGGGATTAAAATTAATTTTGTAGGCTTTGGAAAATGAGCCTTGTGTTGGAAAGTGTGAGATGGGATTTCCAAATCCCATGATGATGAATTTCTAAGTGTAATTTGAAAGGAAATTCTGGGATTTACTTTTAATTGCATACAGTCCAAACATGATATTGGAAAACATGGGATACACCCAATCCAAGGACAATACCTTACACCTACCTTTACTGTTACTTTGACAATTCCATCCACCATAAGCTCACCTAATGCAGTTGGCCAAACGGGCCCTAAGCATCCTAACATTTGGAGGTTGTGAAGGTTATAAGACACAAATATGTGGCTTTTTGTGCTCATATGGTTGTGAAATGGTGAGGCCAAGAGGAGTATGAGATGGGTTTAGAGGAGTAATAGTGGAGGGGTGGAAGGAGTTCATAATTGTCAAGTACAACTCCAACTTGTCAAGCAGTCTACACCTTTGATAACAAGAGGAGCTTCATACATTTCATTTAACCCAAAATCATCACAATACATGGGACGTAGCCTTACATGGACCATGACAGAAGATGCATATGAGCTAATACAACCAAGGCTTCAAACATCTAACATTCTACCAACTACTACACTACTAGGTCTATCAACACGAAAATACGAACACATCCTAAAGCAGTAACTCAAACAACTACGAGACAACGGCATGGATGACTAGGCATCCGAGACTAGCGAAGGAGGAGGGGCACCCTTTCTCTTTCCCATGAGAGAAAGAAAGGTGGAGATTGAAATATGGCCGTAATGAACTCAAAGAAGGCCATGGAAAATGAAGACAAGGGAAAATAGGGGCTGGAACTTTTGATTCTCCACAGATTTGAGCTTCAACAGGGATTATAAAGGCCCAAAAGACAGGGAGTGAAGAAAGAAAATGAAGAGATGGGATGGGTTGAGAGCTTACACGATTTTGAGCTTCAAATGGGGGGTGTAAGAGCTCAAATGGGAGAGAATGAAGAGGGTAGGGGGTAGGTATTGTTGTAAACGATGGAAGTATGTATGTTTTGACAAAAAATGATGAAATAGGTGAATGAAAGGAAGGTGTGAGAGAGAAAACAGAAACTTTTGGAGAAAATGAGAGCTTGGAGGGGTAGTTTGTGAAGGAGGTATGCTTTGGGGAGGTTTTAAGCCACGGCCCATGTACTAGGGGGTCACCCTAGGCCCCAAAGGTCGTCGGTCCGACTGGCCCGCTCAGGCCAGCCCGTTAACCGGCGAGGTCCTCGCCACTCCCTGGACTATCTGGCGATGCCTCGCCATTTGGGTGACGTCCTCGTGCCCCCTAAGCCCCAAAAAGGTATGGGACCCACCCTAGGTCTCTCTGGAATGGTGTGGTTAGGCCCCCGACCCCATTTTGAGCTGTTTCGGGTCTTTTCGGGAAGTTTCTAATGCACAGCTGTATTTACCAACTTCTAACGGCTGGGATGGGGTGAGTTATGATCTAAACCCGTCGTTTGACGGTCTAGAAGTGTTTTGGGGTCGACTCATGCGATCCCGGTTGCGTACAGACTCCAACAATACGACCAATTTCAGTGAACTTCGCCGATCGGCGAAATCGAGCTACCTATGACTGTTTCTACATTTTCTCGCACCCACCTAAGTCGAAATGCGTCAGCATACATCGTGTGACCATAACCCAGGTCCGGTTTAATCCAAATCACGCTCTGATACCATCTTGTAATGCCCTAAAAATCGGGGGTCGAGCATAAACTCCACTCCCGAGTTCCAACGCACCACTTATGCAACATAGATAATGATGATTGAATGTTGTTCATATTAGTGCATTAAACATGAGTGAGATTATACCAAAACAGCATATCATACTCCAGAGATAGTTAAATTTTGCAAGCGGAAGACTGTGATAAGTATATAAAATATATAAATTGTTGTAAGTCTCCAGAGTGTGAACATGTTACCAGGTTAAATAAATACATGTATACTCCAAAAATGAACAAAATGAATATACATGGGTGTTCCAAAAGTGCAAACTAAAGTGTAATGAAACCTAATCAGTAACCCTGTAACCCCGTCGATCAGAACATGGTCTACATAGACCTGCCTGATAGCAGCATATAGGAGAAACTCTCCTCATCATCATAAAAGTCCGGCTCCGCTTCACAAGCATCGCCATCATTTGAAACTCAAACCAGGACTGGTTGGTGTGTACAACATCATCCCGTAATGTGGGAGTGAGTGATCAACTCAGTGGAACAATAAAGTATAGGTTAACATATTATCAATTCAGTCAAGCAGTACAATCAAACATTCCTAAATAAACTTGTTAATGTAAGTATGAAATGCAGTCATGATGCATGCCCTCGCCAATGCTCTCTCATGCGACACCATCTTATGTCCGCGGCATGCGTTCATCCCTCAGTGCTCCACATCTTCCACGCACATGCAGTGCTATGTTATGAGCATGATTATCGAGTTGTTATTAGTTCTTTTCATACAGCAGTATTGGAAAACTAAGGTACCTTCCTTATATCATTCACAAACAATGATCCATTCTAGGGTCGTCAGTCCTAGATAATCTTATACGATGATACAGTTCTAGGTCACTGTAAAGGGCTGTCAGGGCTATTACACGTACTCGTTGCACCGCTCCCCCATCACCTTATCAATACAAGCCTAGTTTATACTCTGTTACTACAGGAAGACTCGTCGCCTCACTGCGGATTCAGAGTATGCTCGAAGTCACTACACCGAGCACGGGTAGGGCTGTCAAAGCTGTTACACGCACTCGTTACACCACTCCCCCATCACCCATCAAAACAGTGTAGGCCGATAGCTCGAATACAGTGTCCCATACCACCGTATTCGGCTCATGAGTCTGGATTGCTCACTGGTCACTACAGGGAGGCACATCACCCCAGCGTAGGCCGACAGCTCAACCACGGTGTCCCATACCCAGCTCATGAGTCTTAGCGGATCGAGGTACCAAGGTTAAACGGGATTCCACTAGTGAGTTCGGTACCTTAGGTTCAAGCAATATCGTCCAAAACATGGTGAACATACATTAGACAGATCGGGTTACTTGACGAGCTCGACTAGCACAAGCGCACAACCAGCTGAACGACATGAAGTGCATAAGCACTTCACATGGCCTAACCATTGCCGTAAACTGAAGTACGGCTCGGGTTCGTCAAACACGTCTTACGTGGCGAATGAATCTCAGCCACGAATTCAATCCCGTTACCGACTACATGGACTATACAATAGCCCCAATCACATGCAATTACGGATAATTAAAGCAGTAATGGATCAAGATTTCAAATCACACAAATCAAGTCTGATATTGTCCGCTTAGGGCTGCCGGGGCTATTGCACGAAATCGTTACACCACTCCCCCATCACCCATAACGGATTTTATGAAATACAACTAAAACATGGATTTAAACATATGCATTACATAGAGAAACAGACATTCTAATAGACGGTACATGGAGAAAAACATACACATAGTTAAAGGAGTTAAGAATCATATCTCAACACCCTTATACATTGACATTCTAACAAACACTTTAGACTACATACATCAACATACATGACGTATGTTGATCACATAGGTATTAGGCCAAATCCTTTCACTAGGGAGCTGCCCCATGTATAACACGCGTGCACCCACGGTCGATAATCATGGCAAGCATGAATCCAAGTTCAATATTCATTTGAACATTTTCACAAACACTTGGGCTACACATTTTAACATATATAGCGTATATTGGCCGTGGCGTGATTTAGGGCAAATCCTTTCGCTAAGGGGTTGTCTAGTACACTTCAATCATGTTCTTGCATTCAAAACACATGGCAGGCGTAAATCCTGAATCCATATTCATTCAGGCATTTCAACAAACACTTAGGCTACACAATATAACATACGCAACGTATGTTGAGACAACATGTATTAGGGCTAATCCATTCACCCAGAAGTTAATACTAGTAAGTCTAGCATACATATACAACAGTTAATCATGGCCAACACAATTTTAAATTTTATACGTATACAGTATTTTCTACAAATACATGAAATACAGTATATTCAACATAGTTAACGTATAACTGAAAAACGAAACGGACAACACTTTGTACATATGCAATAGCATCCACATCAGTAATATATCATTATCTGACATTGAAATCCTTGAAAACCATAACCTATACGTTTAAAGTCCGCACCTTACGCCGTAGAAGCGTAAAGAACTCGATAGAATCGATAAGCCTTTGTCTACGGTGATTTGACAACCTACAACATGACTCAGATTAGTTATTTCACAACTCACACTACCTGGAACTCTAAAACAGGTTAGGGTTAGATTTTTCTTACCTAAGAACGAAGCCGAAATCGTCGGGATAGCGATTGGAAAGTGATGGTTAAGCACGTAGATCGGCAAGGTAGAATGGCAGGAAGATTCTCCCACAACTCCCTCACTTTCTCTCTTTTTTCTCTTTTCTCTCCTAGGTTTTCTCAAATTCGTATGGAATGAGAGAGTGAGGGTTTAAGGTCCTTATATAGGTCCAGAACTCACCAAATTAGACCCTACGGACTATTTCGTCTCAACGGAGCACTTCTGGAGCCCCCCTTGAGCCAAAGGTCGGACTTAAGCTCACTGACCTTGGATCTAAGTTGAGTTAAGTTCTCGTTTCAGTCGGGTTCCCAGATCACACGTGGCGGACCAGTTTCAGTTCAATGGTCACCGGAACTCGATCAGGGCCACAAGTACACTGCCTTGTGTATGAAATTTCCCTTGATCCGAGGGTGTATTTGGGTCAGATTCTGACGGTCTGATTGCTTACATCAGGCCCACAAGCGACAAGTCTCAGATTACTTAAATTATATTTAATTGTAACGCCCTGAAAATCGGGGGTCGAGTATAAACTCAACTCCCGAGTTCCAGAACATCACTTATGCAACAAAATGAATGATGATTGAATGTTGACTGTATTCGTGCATTGAACATGAGTGAGATTAAGCCAAAGCAGCATATCATACTCCAGAGACAGTTAAATTTGCAAGCGGAAGACTGTGATAGATAGATAAAATATATAAACTACGATGAGTCTCCAGAGTGTGATAAGATTACCAGGTTAAATAAATACAAGTGCAGTTTTAAAATATACCAAATGTGAGGAAGTGTAATGCCTCCTATCCCATGTACCATAGCCCCGTCAATACAATATCAGGTCTTCATCGACCTGCCAGAGAGATACAGATAGGAGAATTCCTCCTATCATCATAGAAGTAGTCCGGCTCTGCTTCACAAGCATCGCCACCACCTGAAACTCAACAAATCTGGTTGGTGTGTACAACACCGTCCCGTAACGTGGGAGTGAGTGATCAACTCAGTGGAACAGTAAGGCATAAGTTAACATGTTATCAAATCAATCAAGCAGTAATGATAAAGCAGTACAAATCAAGCATTTCTAACTACTCTTGTTAAATGCAAAAATGATATGACATGATGCTGTATGCCCTTGCCAAACCACCCTCAAGCGACATCATCTTACGTTCGCGAATGCTTACTCCCTCAGTGCGCCACATCTACAAAGCACATGCGGTGCGATGATGCTCATGATTACCAAGTTTTTATTAGTCCATTTCAAACAGCAGTATTGGGAAACTAAGGTACCTCCCTTGTATCATTCCCAAACATGATCCATTCTAGGGTCGTCAATCCTAGTTATTCTCATACGATGTTATGGTTTGAGAAGCGTAGTGAAGGCATCGCAAAGGGCTCATCACCCGTCAGCGCGGATACAGATCTCACCGTATGCGGCTCAATTGCTGGCCGTCAGCTCGAGTACAGGTCTCACCGTACTCGGCTCAATCACTAGCCGTCAGCTCAAGTACAGGTCTCACCATACTCGGCTCAACTCACACTCTAGTTGCTGTGAAAGACTCGTGGCCAATCACAGACCCTTGGAGTGTACTCGATGATACCACGGAGGACTCGTCGCCCGTCAGCACGAGCACAGATCTCACCGTACTCGGCTCTCGCCGAAGTATCGACAGCTCGAATACAGTGTCCCATACCACCGTATTCGGCTCACGAGTTGATTGCGCAATGGTCACTACGGGGAGGCACATGGCCCCAGCGTAGGCCGACAGCTCAACCACGGTGTCCCATACCACCATGCCCGGCTCATGCGACTTAGCGGATCTAGGTACCATGGTTCAACGGGGATCGCCACTGGTAAGTTTGGTACCCTAGGTTCAAGCAGTAGCGACCAAACAGGGTGAACATGCATAAGGCAGATCGGGTTACTTGATGAGCTCGACTAGCACGATCGCCCGTTGAGCTGCACGACATGAAGTGCAAAAACAACTTCGTGTGGCCTAGCCACTGCCGACAGGCAACGCACGACTCGAGTTCGTCGAACACATCCCACGTGGCAAATGAATCTCAGCCACGAGTTCAATCCCGTTACCGATTGCCTGGACTATAATCATAGCCCCAAACACAATCAATTACAGAGATATAAAGCAGTAATAGATCAGGATTCAAATCATACAATCAGTCTGGTATTATCCGTTTAGGGCTGCCAGGGCTGTTGCACGCACTCGTTGCTCCGCTCCCCCATCACCCATGACGGATCATACAACATAAATATAAATTTAAACATATGCATTACATAGTTAAAATCATAAAACAGCTGAGCATGTTATGAAGCACAACACAAGCATGAGTTTGTACATGTTCAAATCCTAATCACACAACTATCAAAGGAGATCATACACATAGTGAAAAGAGGTTGAGAATCATATCTCAACACCCTTATACTTTACAATTTGCTAACTACTACACATTCAGACATTTCAAGAAACACTTAAACAACCATACATCAACATACATGACATATGTCGATCACATAGGCATTAGGCCAAATCCTTTCGCTAGGGAGTTGCCCCAATCATAACACGCGTACACCCACGACGGATAGTCATGGCAAGCAGGAATCCAAGTTCCATATCCATTCAGTCATTTCCACAAACACTTGGGCCACACATTTTAGCATATATAGTGTATACTGGCCGTGGCGTGATTTAGGGCAAATCCTTTCGCTAAGCGGTTATTTTATCCGCGTATACCATATTCATACAACAATTAATCATGACATTTATATTTCCAAAATCCGCACGTATGCGGAATTTCTAAAATACGCAATTTCAACATACATGACGTTTACACATGAACATGTATTTTTGCGATTCTTTTCGCCAAACTAACATTTTATCCACACATGATATAATCAAACATTAAATAAACATGTCAAACATTTTCCCAAGAAAAATACGTATACGGTATTTATACGTATATCTAGAGTATGTGAAAATCCATATTCTTTATCGCTAATCGAAACAGGAAACGGAAAGCACTTTGTACATGTGCATTTGCATACAGATCATGAATCTATCATTATCTGACATTGAAAGCGTTGAAAAACGTAACTTATACGCTTAAAGTCCTCACTCTTTGTCGTAGAATCGTAACGGAGTTGATAGGTTCGCTAAGCTTCCGTATACGGGAGTTTGGCAACCTAGAGAACGAAATAGGTTAGCTATTTCACAACCTACAACCACCCAAGCCCCAAATCAGATTAGGGTTAGGGTTTCTTACCTAGAAACGACGCCGGGAACGCCAGAAAAGCGTCAAGAAAAGGATGGTGCAGCCCGTGTGGTGGCAGGGAACGACGGCAGGAAGATTCTCCCACTTCTCCCTCACTTTCTCTCTCTTTTCCCTCTCTCAAATCCAAATTCGTATGGCTGGAATGGGAGAGGGTTTAAGGTCCTTATATAGCCTAAAACTTCACCGAAATAGACTCCTGTTCAAGGGTTACTGCTAATATAGGATATTCGCCACTTTTCCAGCTCAAAAGAGGTGTTCTGGTGGCCCTCTTTGAGCCAAACGTCAGACTTAAGCTCACCACACATGGATCTATGAGGGATCACGTTTTCGACTCGATCGGATTCCCAGATCGCACGTGGCGGACCACTTTCAGTTCAACGGTCAGTGGGCCACGATCCGAAATTCTGAGTACATGTAAATGTTCTTGAAATTTTTCTTAATCCGAGGGTGTAATTTGGTCTGATTCTGACGGTCAGGTTGCTTAATACTGATGCGCAACCGAAAGGTGCCAGATCACTATTCCAGATATTTTTATTTCAAAAGGAATAGTGTTTTTTCACACACCCTCGCTCCGGATCGAAATAAATGGCCGTCGGACGTCGGAATCATCTGATTTTTGAGATGATTGTCAAGCCCAGTGGGGCGGTCCTAGTTCCTTAGATTCGTGTTAATCGGACTCCCGATGTGCGATCTAGACCCAATAAGAAGTTTCATTTCATTCCCGAGAGCAGCCGGGAAATGAGTTTGGTTCTAAACTTTAGGGTAACCTAGAGTCACTGATTTTGCAAGTTTTGGGTCTTGCAGATCGTATTTAAAGCGATCCCAACGGATTTCATGGCTAATCGAGTTTGCACTTAGTTAACTTGTTAAATTTCTAAAGGATTTAATCCTAATTGTTTTCTGGTTGAGATGGTACTTAGGCCTTTGCAGTTTGTATATAAAGTGATCCAAGTTTTACTACTTAGCTAGTTTAAGTTAGTGTCTAGGGCGAAAGTGCTTTGAAAAATTGAAAGCACAAGTTAGGAAAGGGGTGGGATTTGTGAAGGAAATGAGTTCAGAAGCGATTTTAGACTGTGGGGTTCAGTTCTGACGAAATAATAAGGTATTAAGAGCAACCCATCGCCTAAGGACATCTAATCCCAAATTGGCAAAAATCCTGGATGTTACAATCTACCCCCCTTAAAACAAAATTTCGCCCCCGAAATTGGCTAAGGGTAATAAGGGAAAATTTCTATTATTTCATTTGCCTAATGACTTATTGAATTCAAGTTTCTACGCGTGGTAGGGTATATACCAGCTGGTTCATTTTAGTCTACCCCCCTTAAAACTTAATTCTTTATCCATTTCTCATACCCTGATGGTTTGCTACCGTTCATTTCCTTACCTATTTGGGTCTCGACGACAATTCCCAACAATTTAGAGTAAGATAGCTGTTTTCATTGTTTGACCAACACGGAGAGACGGTAATAGTGGGCTCGATCCTGATACATTGATCATTTACCGGGCCAGGGTAGGAAGCTCATCGTATCCCTTCCGAATCCTGGTGGATCCTGGTCGTCCGCTCGTCAGCAGAGAGTCCATCAGTAGTCGCACAGGATTGAGAATTGGGTCAAGCCGCGAATGTTTCGCAGTTGTATATTTCAGTAACTCCGTAGTCCGATCATTCTCTGAGAGTAGGGAATGTCCATCATTGAAAGGCTCGAATTGTTTATTCTAAGGTTGCCCTTTTAGTCGTAGTCTAAGAGAGTCCTCGTTATCATCTATGTCCAAGGAAATGGTAAATCAAATCTTACTAGATCATCCTAAAACGGTTTCTCATAGTAGGGCAGGCTAGGGCTTCTATAATGTTCGTATTCAACGAGCACCGTTTCGATCCTGGGCCAGTGGGGTAGGGTCCACCGCGTTTCCGCTGCGCCACCCAGATCAAAGAGGCATATCAGGTGACCTAACTAGATTGGGCTCATAATGTTCTACCCCCCTTAAAAATTTATTTTCACCCTCGAGGCTAAAGAGCTATGCCCTGATCCGTATGTCGGAACAAGGTGTAATTTATAACCTATCCTTGACATGAAATGGGAAATACATTGGTCTGCCTTTCATCGACGATGTGTACGATGGCATTGATACCTATGGGTATCGAGAGGATTCAACAAAGGAACAGGGTCTCGTTCCAACCTATTCAAGCCAACTAACTACGTCCATCACTCAATTATCTTAGTATTGTTAGTCGTTTATATTTCTTAGTCTAGTCAGCAGCCTAGGCTCAACGTATGCGTAGCGGTAATCCACTAGTTGTGATTTAAAGTCTATGCCTCTATGCTAGATGATTTCACTTCATTCCTAATACAAGGAAGGGTTTTATTACTTAGGGTTAAAGTTATCTAATTGGAATTGAGCTGCCTGTAGTTGAATTTAACTACGCCCGAGCATTTCACATATGCTCAAACCAACCACAAAGGGGGTTCTAGAGTTCACGTTCTTAATTGGTTGGATTTCCTATATTGTCAAGTCTGTCAAAGCACTGCTCTGGGTCCAAACTCTATGGGTCTATTTGTCAAACAATCATCTACTCAGAAAGCTTAAGCTATCAGAGTGCGGTAGGTTAATGTATATCAAGGGACTTTATCACTTCAACACTATTTGGCAAGTGGTCTTAAGTTGTATTGAATGTGACCGCATTACTAATCCTACCTCGGGATTGGGAGTGACATGGTTGGTAGGAGGGTGGGTGGGGATTAAAATTATTGGTATAGGCTTTGGAAAATGAGCGATGTGTTGGGAAGGGTGAGATGGGATTTCCAAATCCCAGGAATCGGAACTCCTAAGTGTAAGAGGAGCAACCTAGGGTATACTGTTTATTGCATACATTTCAAACCTAGTATCGGAAACCATGGGATACACTCAATCTAGGGACCATACCTTACCCATATATTTATTATTACTTTTACAATTCCATCCACCGAATCGCACTTAATGCAATTTGGCCGAACGAGCCCTAAACGTCCTCAAACATCTAAAACATTCTACCAACTACTACACCCATCACATGAAAACGTAAACACCCAAAGGCGGTAACCCATGCAAACTTCAAACAATAGTGTGGATAATTAATCATCCGTGAAGGTGGCCGAACTAAGCTCGGATAGAGCCATGGAAAAATGAATGAAAAGTGATGGAGAAAGAAAAAAAAAAGGCTGGAGGTTTGGTTCTCCACAGATGTGAGCCTCAACAGATGATTGTAAAGGCCCCAACGGACAGGGATTGAAGGAGAAAAATGAGTAGATGGGATGGGTTGAGAGCTTGCACGATTTTAGAGCTTCAAGGGGGCGTGTAGGCGTCCAAATGAGAGAAAACGAAGAGGGTAGAAGGTAGGTGCTACTGTAAACGATGGAGTGATGTAAGGTTGGACAGGAAATAACGAAATGGGCGATTGGAGTGGAGGTTTGAGAGAAAAAATAGCAAGAATAGGAGGAAAAGAGAGATGGAAGGGGCGTTTGAGAGAGAGGGGGCTTCCAGACCTAAAAATCCCAAACAAATGCCAAAATGGCACGTGCCAGGGGGTAGGGGGGTCAGGCCGACCAACCCCATGGCCGGAATCCCACCGGAAAGGCAACCGGGCGGCGGCGCGCCGCCTGACCCGCGGCGCCGCCGCGGCCGGACTTGGCCGGAACCGCGCCGCCGCGGTGGGGACCTGTTCTCCATGGTCCCAAGGTGCCAAATGCACCCTGGTTCGACCCTGGGTCCCATCGGTTTTAAGTGGAGAGGCCCTCGACTCCGATTCGCTCCATTTCGGGTATTTTCGGAACAATCAGACATATCTTACAATCCGGAATGAGTTATCTGACATAAAATATATGAATTTGGGGTAGAACGAGCTAATGAAGCCAACCAACCCGCTATGTCGGGTTGCGCAGCCCGGAATTGTGAGAAAACCCTCCGATTGACGGTTATTTCCCCGCTTCAATTTCGTTTTGCTAAAAATGGTAGTTTTAGATCAATTACTCTTCATCTGTTGGGCTTTAGGAGTAGTGCGCATCGTGTAAAGAGCTTAGAATAATTAGGAGAACGGTTTAGTGAAATCAAATAGGACACTTACTATTTTTGGCTGAAAGCCTTGCGCACTTAGTAGACATCACAACCCTATAGTAAATCGCGAATTTTAGGAGTTTTAGTTGTAATTTGTTCCTGATTTCTTTCCCATTACCTGGTATACTTATTTAAAGGGTTGTGAACTCATTTTTAAGCATTCATTAATCAATTTCGAATTTATTAGAATGTAGTTCTGCTTTCTCCTCTTGTAGATTCGAGAAGTCCAGAGAAGCTCCAAGGATTCGGAGTAGTTATTCTCATCACGTTTATCGCACATTTCCCTGATTCTTCATGATTGGGATGAGGTGGATTGTGATCTAGACCCTTCGCTAGACAACCTAGAAACGTTTTAAGGTCGACCCGTGCGACAGACTCGATTTCGGCGTTCGTTTTCAGTGAACTAGCCGTTGGACGGAACAGGGATGCTTAAGACTGTTTCTACATTCCGTCGCTCCCTCCTAAGTCAGAGTGCGTCAGTGTGCGTAGTGTGACCATAACCCAGGTCCGGTTTAATCAAAATCATGCTCTGATACCATCTTGTAACGCCCTGAAAATCGGGGGTCGAGTATAAACTCAACTCCCGAGTTCCAGAACATCACTTATGCAACAAAATGAATGATGATTGAATGTTGACTGTATTCGTGCATTGAACATGAGTGAGATTAAGCCAAAGCAGCATATCATACTCCAGAGACAGTTAAATTTGCAAGCGGAAGACTGTGATAGATAGATAAAATATATAAACTACGATGAGTCTCCAGAGTGTGATAAGATTACCAGGTTAAATAAATACAAGTGCAGTTTTAAAATATACCAAATGTGAGGAAGTGTAATGCCTCCTATCCCATGTACCATAGCCCCGTCAATACAATATCAGGTCTTCATCGACCTGCCAGAGAGATACAGATAGGAGAATTCCTCCTATCATCATAGAAGTAGTCCGGCTCTACTTCACAAGCATCGCCACCACCTGAAACTCAACAAATCTGGTTGGTGTGTACAACACCGTCCCGTAACGTGGGAGTGAGTGATCAACTCAGTGGAACAGTAAGGCATAAGTTAACATGTTATCAAATCAATCAAGCAGTAATGATAAAGCAGTACAAATCAAGCATTTCTAACTACTCTTGTTAAATGCAAAAATGATATGACATGATGCTGTATGCCCTTGCCAAACCACCCTCAAGCGACATCATCTTACGTTCGCGAATGCTTACTCCCTCAGTGCGCCACATCTACAAAGCACATGCGGTGCGATGATGCTCATGATTACCAAGTTTTTATTAGTCCATTTCAAACAGCAGTATTGGGAAACTAAGGTACCTCCCTTGTATCATTCCCAAACATGATCCATTCTAGGGTCGTCAATCCTAGTTATTCTCATACGATGTTATGGTTTGAGAAGCGTAGTGAAGGCATCGCAAAGGGCTCATCACCCGTCAGCGCGGATACAGATCTCACCGTATGCGGCTCAATTGCTGGCCGTCAGCTCGAGTACAGGTCTCACCGTACTCGGCTCAATCACTAGCCGTCAGCTCAAGTACAGGTCTCACCATACTCGGCTCAACTCACACTCTAGTTGCTGTGAAAGACTCGTGGCCAATCACAGACCCTTGGAGTGTACTCGATGATACCACGGAGGACTCGTCGCCCGTCAGCACGAGCACAGATCTCACCGTACTCGGCTCTCGCCGAAGTATCGACAGCTCGAATACAGTGTCCCATACCACCGTATTCGGCTCACGAGTTGATTGCGCAATGGTCACTACGGGGAGGCACATGGCCCCAGCGTAGGCCGACAGCTCAACCACGGTGTCCCATACCACCATGCCCGGCTCATGCGACTTAGCGGATCTAGGTACCATGGTTCAACGGGGATCGCCACTGGTAAGTTTGGTACCCTAGGTTCAAGCAGTAGCGACCAAACAGGGTGAACATGCATAAGGCAGATCGGGTTACTTGATGAGCTCGACTAGCACGATCGCCCGTTGAGCTGCACGACATGAAGTGCAAAAACAACTTCGTGTGGCCTAGCCACTGCCGACAGGCAACGCACGACTCGAGTTCGTCGAACACATCCCACGTGGCAAATGAATCTCAGCCACGAGTTCAATCCCGTTACCGATTGCCTGGACTATAATCATAGCCCCAAACACAATCAATTACAGAGATATAAAGCAGTAATAGATCAGGATTCAAATCATACAATCAGTCTGGTATTATCCGTTTAGGGCTGCCAGGGCTGTTGCACGCACTCGTTGCTCCGCTCCCCCATCACCCATGACGGATCATACAACATAAATATAAATTTAAACATATGCATTACATAGTTAAAATCATAAAACAGCTGAGCATGTTATGAAGCACAACACAAGCATGAGTTTGTACATGTTCAAATCCTAATCACACAACTATCAAAGGAGATCATACACATAGTGAAAAGAGGTTGAGAATCATATCTCAACACCCTTATACTTTACAATTTGCTAACTACTACACATTCAGACATTTCAAGAAACACTTAAACAACCATACATCAACATACATGACATATGTCGATCACATAGGCATTAGGCCAAATCCTTTCGCTAGGGAGTTGCCCCAATCATAACACGCGTACACCCACGACGGATAGTCATGGCAAGCAGGAATCCAAGTTCCATATCCATTCAGTCATTTCCACAAACACTTGGGCCACACATTTTAGCATATATAGTGTATACTGGCCGTGGCGTGATTTAGGGCAAATCCTTTCGCTAAGCGGTTATTTTATCCGCGTATACCATATTCATACAACAATTAATCATGACAATTATATTTCCAAAATCCGCACGTATGCGGAATTTCTAAAATACGCAATTTCAACATACATGACGTTTACACATGAACATGTATTTTTGCGATTCTTTTCGCCAAACTAACATTTTATCCACACATGATATAATCAAACATTAAATAAACATGTCAAACATTTTCCCAAGAAAAATACGTATACGGTATTTATACGTATATCTAGAGTATGTGAAAATCCATATTCTTTATCGCTAATCGAAACAGGAAACGGAAAGCACTTTGTACATGTGCATTTGCATACAGATCATGAATCTATCATTATCTGACATTGAAAGCGTTGAAAAACGTAACTTATACGCTTAAAGTCCTCACTCTTTGTCGTAGAATCGTAACGGAGTTGATAGGTTCGCTAAGCTTCCGTATACGGGAGTTTGGCAACCTAGAGAACGAAATAGGTTAGCTATTTCACAACCTACAACCACCCAAGCCCCAAATCAGATTAGGGTTAGGGTTTCTTACCTAGAAACGACGCCGGGAACGCCGGAAAAGCGTCAAGAAAAGGATGGTGCAGCCCGTGTGGTGGCAGGGAACGACGGCAGGAAGATTCTCCCACTTCTCCCTCACTTTCTCTCTTTTCCCTCTCTCAAATCCAAATTCGTATGGCTGGAATGGGAGAGGGTTTAAGGTCCTTATATAGCCTAAAACTTCACCGAAATAGACTCCTGTTCAAGGGTTACTGCTAATATAGGATATTCGCCACTTTTCCAGCTCAAAAGAGGTGTTCTGGTGGCCCTCTTTGAGCCAAACGTCAGACTTAAGCTCACCACACATGGATCTATGAGGGATCACGTTTTCGACTCGATCGGATTCCCAGATCGCACGTGGCGGACCACTTTCAGTTCAACGGTCAGTGGGCCACGATCCGAAATTCTGAGTACATGTAAATGTTCTTGAAATTTTTCTTAATCCGAGGGTGTAATTTGGTCTGATTCTGACGGTCAGGTTGCTTAATACTGATGCGCAACCGAAAGGTGCCAGATCACTATTCCAGATATTTTCATTTCAAAAGGAATAGTGTTTTTTCACACACCCTCGCTCCGGATCGAAATAAATGGCCGTCGGACGTCGGAATCATCTGATTTTTGAGATGATTGTCAAGCCCAGTGGGGCGGTCCTAGTTCCTTAGATTCGTGTTAATCGGACTCCCGATGTGCGATCTAGACCCAATAAGAAGTTTCGTTTCATTCCCGAGAGCAGCCGGGAAATGAGTTTGGTTCTAAACTTTAGGGTAACCTAGAGTCACTGATTTTGCAAGTTTTGGGTCTTGCAGATCGTATTTAAAGCGATCCCAACGGATTTCATGGCTAATCGAGTTTGCACTTAGTTAACTTGTTAAATTTCTAAAGGATTTAATCCTAATTGTTTTCTGGTTGAGATGGTACTTAGGCCTTTGCAGTTTGTATATAAAGTGATCCAAGTTTTACTACTTAGCTAGTTTAAGTTAGTGTCTAGGGCGAAAGTGCTTTGAAAAATTGAAAGCACAAGTTAGGAAAGGGGTGGGATTTGTGAAGGAAATGAGTTCAGAAGCGATTTTAGACTGTGGGGTTCAGTTCTGACGAAATAATAAGGTATTAAGAGCAACCCATCGCCTAAGGACATCTAATCCCAAATTGGCAAAAATCCGGGATGTTACATAATTTCTAAAGAAACCTACATTTTCTCACACTCCTCACTCCGGGCTCAAGCGAATAGCCCCGGAGCACTATCTGGATTTGATTTCTGAGATGGTTATTAAGCCCAGCAAGGCGGTCCTAAACGCTTAACTTCACGTTAATCGAACTTTCGATGTGCGGTCCAAATCTAATACGGGATTTCGTGATGCTCCCGAGAGCAGCCGGGTAATGAGATTGATCCGAGATTTTAGGGTAATGTAGCGTCGATGATTCTACAAGTTTTGGGTCTTGCAGATCATATTTAAAGTGATTAGTGTTAATTTCACAGGTACTCTAGTTTAACACTAGTTAATTCTCGTTTCTTTTCTAAAGGATTTAGTCCTGTAAGATTTCTGCCTGAGGTGATACTCGGGTGTTTGTACGGATTTCGAAAGTATTGTTCTTCATTACCAAAACTATAGGATTCATGCATAATATGAAAGTACTCATAAACATCTAAAGAACAAGGTGGTGAAAGGTGAAATAGGAGATTTTGAAGGAAATGGGTTGAAAAGGGACTTGAGACTTTGGGATTGAGTTTTGACAAGTTAATAAGGCGTTAGGATTTGGCCCATTGCCTACGGACGTCTATCTCCAGGTTAGAAAAATCTGGGGTGTTACACTATCGTAAAATATATGATTTTGGGGTTGAACGAGCTACTTTAGCTTACTGCCAAAGATGGATAAAAAATGGCCCGGTCGACGACAAAGGTGATCCAGACCATCAAACTTTAAATTAGGCGTATCTTGCAATACAGAATGAGTTATTTAACATAAAATATATGATCTTGGGGTAGAACGAGCTTCTTTAGCAAACCAACAGGTCTACGGCAAGTTCCCCAAGCAGGATTTGCAAAATACCGCCAAAGATGAATCGAAGAAGTCCCGGTCAATGACAGAAGTGATCTAGACCATTGTAACATCTCGAAAAATCGAGGGTCGAGTAGTAACTCAACTCTCGAGTTTCCAGAACATCACTTATGCAACATAGATAATGATGATTAAATGTTGACTGTATTAGAGTAGTGAAGATGAGTGAGATTAAGCCAAACAACATATCATACTCCAGAGACAGTTAAATTTGCAAGCGGAAGACTGTGATAGATAGATAAAATATATAAACTAAGATGAGTCTCCAGAGTGTGATAACATTACCAAGTTAAATAATTACAAGTACAATCCTAAAATATACCAAATGTATAAGGTCCTCTAGTCAATATCCCAGAAAGCCCCGCCGATCAGGACACGGCTCACTGGAAGCCGTCATAAGACAACCAATACAAGCAGGCATCGTAGTCATTGCAGAGGTCCGGCTCCGTCTCAGAAGTAGCGTCGCCATCTGAAATCAGACAATGTCTGGTGGGTGTTCGAAACACCATCCCGTAATGTGGGAGTGAGAAGCTAACTCAGTGGAACAATAAAGCATAGGTTAACATGTTATCAATACAGTCAAGCAGTAATGATAAAGCAGTAAAATCAAACACTCCTAACTACTCTTATTAATGCAAGTATGGATGCGGGTATGATGGATGCCCTCACCACACCCTCCCTTGTGCGACACCATCTCACGTTCGCGGCATGCTTTCATCCCTCAGTGCTCCACATCTTCCAGTCACATGCAATGCATGATGAGCATGATTACCGAGTTTTTAATTAGTCCATTTCAAACAGCAGGATTGGGAAACTAAGGTACCTCCCTTGTATCATTCCCAAACATGATCCATTCTAGGGTCGTCAGTCCTAGTTAATATCAGACGATGGTGTATTTTCTAGGTCACTGCAAAGGCTGCTAGGGCTATTACGCACAAAGGTTACACCACTCCACAATCACCTCTTAAACGATTCATCACAATACAGAAACAGGCCTAGTTCATACTCTATATATCGCGGCAAACCCTAAGGCTCACTGCGATTTCAGAGTATGCTCGAGGTCACTCCACTGACACCCTACCAACTGGCAGTCTATTTTCGAAGCCCGACCAGTTCGCTTATTGAGAATGGAACCCGGATGCAACCCGACTGGGGACCACAGCCAGGCTGTGCCAGCATAGGCCGACAGCACGAATATAGTGTCACATACCACCATAATCGGCTCACGAGTCTGGTTGCTCACTAGTCACTACGGGGAGGCACATGGCCCCAGCATAGGTCGACAGCTTGACCACGGTGTCCCATACCACCATGCCCAGCTCATGAGTCTTAGCGGATCGAGGTACCATGGTTAAAAGGGATTCCACAGGTAAGTTTGGTACCCTAGGTTCAAGCAGTAGCGTCCAAACATGGTGAACGTACAGATCGAGTTGCCTGATGAGCTCGCTAGCTCGAGCGCACATCAAGTTGAACGACATGAAGTGCATAAGCACTTCGCGTGGCCAACCACTATCGCCAACCGAAGTACGACTCGAGTTCGTCGAACACATCTCACGTGGCAAATGAATCACAGCCACGAATTCAATTCTGGTACCGATTGTCTGGACTATAATCATAGCCCCAAACAGAATCAATTTCAAATAGTAAAGCAGTAATGGATCAAGGTTCAAATCATACAATCAAAGTCTGATATTATCCATTTAGGATTGCCAGGGCTGTTGCACGCATTTGTTGCTCCACTCCCCCATCACCCATGACGGATCATACAACGTAAACATGAATTTAACATATGCATTACATAGATAAAATCATAAAACCAGTTGAGCATGTTATGAAGCACAACACAAGCATGAGTTTGTACATATTTAATTCCTAATCACACAGCTATCCAAGGAAATCATACACATAGTTAAAGGAGTTGAGAATCATATCTCAACACCCTTAAACATTACAATTTACTAACTACTACTCATTCAGACATTTCAACAAACACTTTAAAATACATGTATCAGCATACATGACATATGTTGATCACATAGGTATAAGGCCAAATCCTTTCACTAGGGAGTTACCCCAATTATAACATGCATACACCCACGACGGATAGTCATGGCAAGTAGGAATCCAAGTTCCATATTCATTCAGTCATTTCCACAAACACTTGGGCCACACATTTTAGCATATATAGTGTGTATTGGTTGTGGCGTGATTTAGGGCAAATCCTTTCGTCAAAGGGGTATCGCCAATACAATAATCAATTATCCATGACAATTAGTCATGGCGAGCACGAATGAGAATTTTATACTCATTCAGTCATTTTCACAAACACTTAGAATACACTATTACAACATACTTAGTGTATGTTAGCAAACATGTATTAGGGCGAATCCCTTCGCCAAATAAGTATTTTATTCACATATCATATATTCATACCACAAATAATCATGTCCAACACACTTCCAAAATATATACGTATACGGTATTTCTATAATACACTATTTCTACATACATAGTGTATATTAGCATAACATGTATTAGGGCGAATCCTTTCGCCAAATCAGTATTTTATCCATATAACATATATTCATACAACAACTAATCATGTCAAACACATTTCCAAAATATATACGTATACCGTATTTTCTACGAATACCTAGAGTATGTAAAATTCCATATTCTACGTCTTTAATCGAAACAGAAATCAGAAAGCACTTTGTACATGTGCAATTGCATGCAGATCATGAATCTATCATTATCTGACATTGAAAGCGTTGAAAATCATAACCTATACACCTAAAGTCCGCACCTTTTGTCGTAGAATCGTAACGAAGTCGATAGGTTTGCTAAGCTTCCGTATTCGGCAGTTTGGCAACCTATAGAACGAAATAGGTTATCTATTTCATAACCTACAACCACCCAAGCCCCAAATCAGATTAGGGTTAGGGCTTCTTACCTAGAAACAGAGTTGGAATCGCCGGGAAAGCGATTAGAATGAAGCGGTGTAGCTCGTAAAGCGGCAGGGAGGTTCTCCCACTGCTCCCACACTTTTTCTCTCTTTTCTCTCTTCTCTCTCTAGGTTTTCTCTCAAATTCGTATGGCTGCAATGAGAGAGGGTTTAAGGTCCTTATATAGCCTAAAAACTGACCGAAACAGACTCCGGGTCAAAGTATACTTAGGTTATAACCAAAGTGGGACTTTTCCAGCTCAACGGAAGACTTCTGGCGGGCCTCCTTGAGCCAAAGGTCGGACTTAAGCTCACCAACACTAGATCTACGTACTATTAATTTTTCGTTTCAGTCGAGATTCCAGATCACGCATGGCGGACCAGTTTCAGTTCAACGGTCAGCGGATCTCGATCGGAGATTCCGAGTACATGTAAATGTGTATGAAATTTCTCCTGATCCGAGGGTGTAATTTGGTCTAATTCTAACGGTCTGGTTCTTAAAACTGATACGCAAGCGACACGCGCCAGATTACTATTCAAGATATTTTATTTTAAATTAATTTCACATTTCTCACACTCTTCACTCCGAGCTCAAGCGAATAGCGCTGGGACACTATCTGGATTTGATTTCCGAGATGGTTGTCAAGCCCAGCAAGGCGGTCCTAATTCCTTAACTTCGTGTTAATCGGACTTTCGACGTGCGGTCCAGATCTGATACGGAGTTTCGAGATGCTCCCTAGAGCAGCCGGGTAATGAGATTGATCCTAGATTTTAGGGTAACCTAGCGTCAATGATTTTACAAGTTTTGGGTCTTGCAGATCGTATTTAAAGTGATTGGTGTTAATTTCACAGGTACTCTAGTTTCACACTAGCTAATTCTCGCCTAATTTCTAAAGGATTTAGTCCTGTATGATTTCTGTCTGAGGTGGTACCTTGGCCTTTGTAGTTTGTTTAGTTTAAGTATTGTTCTTCATCACCTAAACTTTAAGATAGTGTCTAATGTCAAATTACTTAGAAAATTTAAAGAACAAGGTGGTGAAGGGTGGGATTTGTGAAGGAAATGGGTTAAGGAGCGATTTTAGACTGTGGGATTCAGTTCTGACAAGTTAATAAGGTGTTAGGATCGACCCATCGCCTAAGGACGTCTAATCCCAGGTTGGCAAAAATCTAGGATGTTACAATCTACCCCCCTTAAAACAAAATTTCGTCCTCGAAATTGGCTAAGGGCAATAAGGGAAGATTTAATTATTTCTTTTGCCGAAGTTTTATTGATTTCGAGTTTCTACGCGTGGTAGGGTATACACAAGCCTGGTTTATTTTAGTCTACCCCCCTTAAAACTTATTTCTTTATCCATTTCTCATACCCTAATGGTTCGCTACAATTTATTTCTTTACCTATTTGGAGTCTCGACGACAAATCCCAATTATCTAGAGTAAGATAGTTGTTTTCATTGTTTGACCAACACGGAGAGACATTTATGGTGGGCTTAATCCCGATACATCGAATCATCTACCGGGCCAGGGTAGGAAGCTCATCGTATCCCTTCTGAATCCTGGTGGATCCTGGTCTTCTGCTCGGCCAAGCAGTGAGTCCATTGGTAGTCACCCAGGATTGAGAATTGGGTCAAGCCGCGAATGTTTCGCAGTTGTATATTTCAGTAACTCCGTAGTCCGATCGCTCTAGAAACGTAGGGAGTGTCCATCATTGAAAGGCTCAAATGGTCTATGTCTAAGGTTGCCCTTTAAGTCTTAGTCTAAGAGAGTCCTTGTTGTTATCTATATCCAAGGAAATGATGAATCAAATCTTACTAGATCATCCTAAAACAGTTTTTCATAGTAGAACTTACTAGGGCTTCTATAATGTTCGTATTTAACGAGCACAGTTTCGATCTTGGGCCAGTGGGGTAGGGTCCACCACGCTTTCGCTGCGCTACCCAGATCAAAGAGGTGTATAAACTGACTTAACTAGTTTTCTACCCCCCTTAAAAATTTATTTCTACCTCCAGGGTTCAAGATCTATATCCTGATCCGTATGTCGGAACAAGGTGAAATGTAGGACCTATCCTTGATACGAAATGGAAACAATCCCTCAATACAATGGTCTTCCTTCCATCGATGCTGTGTACTATGACATTGGTACCTATGGTCATAGAAAGGAGTTAAAGATGACGGTATCGTGGTTGATTTCAGGGACAAGTGTGAGTCTGTGGCAAGATGCCTAATCCTACCAAGGAGTTTTGTCACGGTCCAGACTGATCCTATTTAATCATGCCTAGCTTAACAGGCAGGTTATCTTTCTTCAATCATATGGACAAAATGTATGCCAACATGGCATGTAATTTGGGACCTAATTCCAAACAATTTATTGCCCATTTGGGTAATTCCTTGGGCCTAAAAGACAAAGTCGCTATCGGCTATATACTCCTAATACTTTTCAAAGACGAAGTTATAAACTTTTGCTTGTAAGTGGTTCGGCCAACACGGAAGAAATGTTGTGTAGTGGGTCTGAGTCGGATACATGGACCTCCTGCCTAGCTAGGACAGAAAATTGTCGTATCAGTTCTTAATCCTAGTTGATCCCGACCTTCTGCTTGATCAGAGCATAGAGTTCATTGGTCACTACCAGGATTGAGAATTCAATTCAAACCGCGAATACCTCGCTTATATGTAGTTTCTCTGCTCCGTGGTCCCGATGGTACTAAGTCTTTGAGAAGGCGATTCTAAGGGGTGTATTGATTTGACCTATCATTAAATCCAAGGGATATATAAGTTTTCTCTAAGCGTAAATAGTTACTAATCAAACAAGCCTCCTAAGAGTCGTTAAATAAGCCTATGAGTACCGAGGGGATTCAACAAAGTAACGGGATCTCGTTCCAACCTAATCAAGTCAACTAACTAAGTCTATGTTGAGGCATAAAAAAATATCTTATTATAGTGGTCAGAGAATTCCATGTCCGGGGGCATTTTGGTAATTTCCATGTTCGGGGGTATTTTGGTAATTTCCATGTCCGGGGGTATTTTGGTAATTTCCATGTTCGTGGCATTTTGGTAATTTCCATGTCCGGGGGTATTTTGGTAATTTCCATGTCCGGGGGTATTTTGGTAATTTCCATGTCCGGGGGATTTTGGTAATTTCCATGTCCGGGGGTATTTTGGTAATTTCCATGTCTGGGGGTATTTCGGTAAAAATTCACTCCGAGGGTACTTTATGTAGACACCCCACCCAGGCTAATGTCTTGACAATCCGAGAACCATGATCATATCCTAAACCTAACCCTAATCCTAACCTGAGCTATCCTGAATCATCATTCAATCAAGACCATGTCCAAAATCGACCTATTTCTTGAATCATTTTCGCGTAACAATAGAGCCGACGTCAAGCCATTTTGGGCCAAATATCCAAAAGGAATTTTGTTTCACTTTAAGGACCCAAAAAAGGACTCACCAGATGAATTTCGAGGAAAACCGTACCGAGGTGGTAATCGGATTACCGCCGGCGGTAGTCAAATTACCGCTTCCTCTCAGAAAATGCGCACGGAGCCAGTCACACGAGTTCCGGACTCAACCAGGTCCGGGCGGTAGTCGAACTACCGCCGGCGGTTGTCGGATTACCACCGGCGGTAATCGGAATTCCACCGCGTGCGGCCGGAGCAGGGACAGCTGTCCCAGCATCCAAAGTCAACTCTTCCTGGAATTTACCCCTCCCATCTCCACTATTTACAGTTTTACCGGCCTCCATAGCTAATGGGAACACGCCACGTGGCATCTCTCTCCTCTCCACCAATCACCATATGCCACATCAGCATTTACCCTCCTCTTATCCCCTATTTACCAAACAACCATTGGAAAGGGCTATAAATAGCCCTCTCCCCTTCCATTTTCACACACAAGGAAGGAGCCACCAAGGGAGGGAGAGAGTGAGAGAGAAAGGGTGAGAGAAAAAGAGAGAAAGAGAGAGAGAGAGAGAGAGAGAGAGAGAGAGAGAGAGAGTGAGAGAGAAAGGGTGAAGGAAGGGAAGGAGCTCCCAAGCCTTCAAGCTCAAACTTTTCCAGCCACCTCTCAAGCCTTCACCTCAACCCCTTCCAATCCATAAGCTTAGCCCAGGATGATCATGGTTCAATCTGCATTCTAGCCTAATCAAGAGTCAAGCCAAAGATCCATTTACATACAAGCATTCATCATGACATATACTCCCTTCTCAACCCCCTTGCTTTTCTAGATCTCTAGTGGACGTATGCTCTGTGACTTGCCGTACACCGGACCCTGTCACATCAGAAATTCCTAGTGATCTAGTCCACTTTTCTTATCTCTTCGCATAAGCATCATCACATCTGCCCTCTAGACACATTGTCGGACGTATGCTCTGTAGCCTACCGAAGTCTCGGATCTTGCTACATCAGAAATCCCGTGTGACTAGTCCCATCATGACCGTAGCATCATCATCATCCCTTGAGATTATTTTACCACACTAAGTTGAGACCGTACATTTGTACGGGCAGAGAGGGTGCCTAACACCTTCCCTCTTTGTAACCGAGGTCCCTTACCCGGAATCCCAGATCGCAGACCAGGAGTCAATCTAAGATAAGGGAGTCTTCGGATTTCTCCAACCTTACGTATTCCGTGGTTCTAGCCAACCGCGGGATTTTGAGATTATTCGGCTAGTGGCGACTCCAACAATCACAAGTCAGCTTAATCACCCCCAACACCACAACAACAACATTTTACAACAAACCACGTGGACGCCGATTTTTCAGTGTCTACACTTTAATAAAAATTCATGTCTAAGGGGTAGTTTAGGTATTTTGGTAAAAATCCATCTCCAGGGGTAGTTTAGGTATTTCAGTAAAAAGGATTAAAAAGGGTATTTTGGTAATAAAGTGGGTATAAGTGTCATTTTAGTAAAAAGAGACTGTACACCACCATCTAAAGAAGAGTTTGGTGGACACCATGATTTAAGAAAGGAAGAAGTTCATTTGTGAAGGATAAGTGGTGGTGATCACCACTCTGTAAGGTGGTGGGGCCTATAAATACCCCTCCCTGATTTATTAGATGGGTTGGACCGGATTAGATTAGTCGGTGAGCAAGGGAAAGAAAGAGAAGCAAGATAGGAGAAGGAGATTAGAAGGACTTTGCGTGGAACCGCGCAAAGGAAGTTGATTGCGCGTACCCGCGCAAAGTTAGTTGCTGACATGCAACCGCGCAAAGCCAAAGGAGATAGCTTTCACGTCATTTTCCAAAGGGAGTTTGGAGAACACACTTTGCGCGGGACCGTGCAACGAGAATGGGAGAATTCTCATACGTCTATATGCCCGGAAATGCTGTCCGAAAGAGTGTTACCTTTGCGCGGGACCGCGCAAACCTCCAAGGGAAGCCATGACTTTGGTTGTACGCAAGCAGAGGAAGAAAACGTCTTTCCTCCCGCTGTGCTGCTCGTGAGGCCTATTGAGGCTGCCTTTTGGAAGATCCACACCGTCCACCGTCTTCCTCTCAATATTTCGACCGTAAAAGACTGGTTTTTATCAACTGATGATGTGGCCCACCAAGATAATCAAGCTAAGATGTTAGCTCAACGGTCCGTTTGCAATCGCCATAGTGATCATATGAATGAGCGTCGCTGCCAAAGCTCAACATGGCCTCGATGGATTTTGCCCCCTCTACCTGACAGACGATTCAGATCGACCTTATGCTTCGTGATGGTGGCCCACTACAGATGAACCGATACTCTGTTTTGCAACAGAGTCGACGTTGACGTACGTCGACTCTATGAAATTTGATTTCTCATTTGGGAAGCCAAGTGGAAAATCCACTTCGTCCATTGTGTTCAGCGCGAAAAACCATTCGGGGTGGACTGCTTTTGGAGTGGAATTGGTGTGGTCCACCCGATCTTTTATTCTGCCGTCCATTCCATGATTAACGGTTCAGATTTTACAATCAGCTGCATGGAGTCAAAAGCTCACCTAGGTGAGGGTAATTCCCATACTATGGAGAGAATGAACGGATCTGATCATCGAATCAGGTGATGAACGGGCCCCACTACACAAAAATGGATAGCATGGATGAAGACGTTGTTGCGTTTTCTTAAACGAAGAAGAAGAAGCTCCGGTCAGCTTCTTTGACCGACTTTGACATATATAGTGCATGGCTTGTGCACTTGTGTACTTATGCACTATGTACATGCAACATACATATGGGCCTCAACATGATGTTTGTGGGAAATCTGCTCCGTCCATCCACATTATCAGCTTATTTAAGGCGTCAGGACCAAATTTCAGACATATCCGAATATTAGGCGGGCCGCAAATCACGATTTCAGGGGCTGATTTGTCAGTTTGGCCATTTCTACAAGGATTCAGGAGCTGAAACTGGACGTGTACGGCTAATTTGTGGTTCTAAGGCTTCATATAAAGTTTCGAGGAGAATGGACGGTGATAATCTCATGATCTTACATTCTGGGGGACTTTTTAGGCCCGTTTAACATGATCGCCCTGATTTCTGTGGGTCCTAGCTACACTTCAATGGGCTTCTTCATATTTCAAAGAAGAATGACCAGAAGGATGCTCTATATTCAAGGAAAGATGACTAGAATGATGTTCAGAACCGATCTCAGCGGTCAAATCAAAGAATTTAAGCTTGCATAAATCTCCGTTTCATTGAAGACTGGTTGATCAGATCAACATCCCTCCTAAGTACTAGGAGATGACCAAAACAGGCATCGGAATGCTGCCGAAATTTCTATCTGATTATCTTCTCTTTCATTCAGTATATTACATTAATTGTACTTTGTTTTCAGAATCAAGGGAATCAGAGGATGTAAATGAACTCAGAATAAATGTGATCAATGTTCTCTAATTCATTCTTTGTTATCATTGAATAAATCCCCCAAATCAAATACATTTGTTTTCTTGTCGAAACAGTCTATCACTCAATTATCTTAGCATTTTTAGTCGTTTACATTTCTTAGTCTAATCAGCAGCCTAGGCTCAACTTGTGAGCAGCGGTAATCCACTAGTTGTAATCTAAAGTCTATGCTTATACACCAGATGATTTTATACCCTTTCTAATAAAAGAAATTGTTTTATCGCCTAGGGTCAAAGTTGTCTGATTGGAATTGGGTTGCCTGAACTCGAATTTAATTACGCACGAGCATTTCACACATGTTCATACTAGCTAAGAAGATCCTGGGGTTTACATTATTAATTTGTTGGATTTCCTATACGGTCAGGTCTGTCGAAAACTAGGAGTACCGCCCTAGGTCCAAAACTCTAAGGGTTATTAAATGGGATTACACTGCTAATCCTACCTCAGGATTGGGAGTGGCTTGTTTGGTAGGAGGGTGGGAGGGGATTAAAATTAATGGTATAGGCTTTGGAAAATGAGTCTTGTGTCGGAAAGTGTGAGATGGGATTTCCAAATCCCAGGAATCGGAATTTCTAAGTGTAAGAGGAAAACCCGGAATATACTCTTTATTGCATACATTCTAAACATGGCATTGGAAAACATGGGATACACCCAATCTAGGGACCATACCTACACATACATTTATTATTACTTATACAATTCTATCCACCTAACTCACCTAATGCAGTTTGGCCGAACGGCCCCTAAAGGGAGAAAAGGGGCTGGAGTTTTGGTTCTCCACAGATTTGGTTCTCATCAGGGGTTGTAGGGGCCCAACTGATAAGGAGTAAAGAAAGAAAAATGAAGAATTGGATGGGTTAGAGGGCTTGCCCGATTTTGAGCTTCAAATGGGGGGTGTGGGAGTCCAAATGAGGGAAACGAAAAGGGTAGAAGGTAGGTGTGGCTGTAAACGATGGAAGGGAGTGGGTGATGACCGAAAATGGGAAATGAGACGATTGGAGTGGCGATTTGAAGAGAAAACAGCAAGAATAGGAGGAAAAGAGAGATTGGAGGGGCGTTTGAGAGAGAGGAAGGCAAAACGACGTGAAATAGGGGTCCCCCCGCAATTTCGCATGCACCACACGTACCTAGAGGTCAGGCCGACCACGACCAGCACCGGCCCAACCCGAGTGGGCCAACCTGACCGCGGTCGACCGCGGTGACCGTAGTTCCACCGCGGTCCGCTTTGCCCGGTGCGCTGCCGCCGCGGTTGGGTGATGTTCTCCAACCCCCCAAGGTGCCAAATGCACCCTGGGTCCACTTGATTCCTCCCCTGATTGACGCGTGTGGCCCCCGACTCCGTTTCGAGTCATTTTGGGTCAAATCAGACATATCTTGCAATCCGGAATGAGTTATCTGACATAAAATATATGAATTTGGGGTAGAACGAGCTAATGAAGCCAACCAACCTAGCAATGCTGGGTTGCGCAGCCCGAAATTACGAAAAAACCTCCGATTGATGGTCGTTTCCCTGTTTCAATTTCATTTTACTAAAAATAGTAGTTTTAGTTTGATTACTCTTCCTCAGTTGGGCTTTAGGAGTTACGCCCATCGTGAAGGGCTTGGAATAATTAGGAGAACGGTTTGGTGAAGCCAAATAGGACACTTACTATTTTTGGCTGAAAACCTTGCGCACTAATAGACATCACGACCTTATAGTAAGTCGCGAATTCTAGGAGTTTTAGTTGTAGTTTGTTTCTGATTTCGTTCCCATTACTTGGTATCCCTATTTAAAGGGTTGTGAACTCATTTTTTTTGTAGTCATTCATTAATCAATTTTGAATTTATTAAAATTTATTTCTATTTTCTTCTTTTCTTTCCTCGTGGATTCGAGGAGTCTCTGTGAGGAGTCCAGAGAAGCTCCGAGGATTCGGAGTAGTTATCATCATCACTCTTATCCCGTATTCTATCGATTTTCAACAGTTGGGGTGAGGTGGATTGTAATCTAGAATCATCTATAGACGGCCTAGAAGTGATTTGGGATCGACTCGTGCGATCAGGATCGAGTACGAACCCGATCAAAACGCCCATTTTCGATGAACTTCGCCAAATGGCGAAATCGAGATACCTATGACTGTTTCTACGTTTCATCGCTCCCTCCTAAGTCAGAGTGCGTCAGAGTGCGTCGTGTGACCATAACCCAGGTCCGGTTTAATCCAAATCATGCTCTGATACCATCTGTAACATCCCGAAAAATCGAGGGTCGAGTAGTAACTCAACTCTCGAGTTTTCAGAACATCACTTATGCAACATAGATAATGATGATTAAATGTTGACTGTATTAGAGTAGTGAACATGAGTGAGATTAAGCCAAACAGCATATCATACTCCAGAGACAGTTAAATTTGCAAGCGGAAGACTGTGATAGATAGATAAAATATATAAACTAAGATGAGTCTCCAGAGTGTGATAACATTACCAAGTTAAATAATTACAAGTACAATCCTAAAATATACCAAATGTATAAGGTTCTCTAATCAATATCCCAGAAATCCCCGCCGATCAGGACACGGCTCACTGGAAGCCGTCATAAGACAACCAATACAAGCAGACATCGTAGTCATTGCAGAGGTTCGGCTCCGCCTCAGAAGTAGCGTCGCCATCTGAAATCAGACAATGTCTGGTGGGTGTTCGAAACACCATCCCGTAACGTGGGAGTGAGAAGCTAACTCAGTGGAACAATAAAGCATAGATTAACATGTTATCAATACAGTCAAGCAGTAATGATAAAGCAGCAAAATCAAACACTCCTAACTACTCTTATTAATTCAAGTATAGATGTGGGTATATGGATGCCCTCACCACACCCTCCTTCGTGCGACACCATCTCACGTTCGCGGCATGCTTTCATCCCTCAGTGCTCCACATCTTCCAGTCACATGCAATGCATGATGAGCATGATTACCGAGTTTTTAATTAGTCCATTTCAAACAGCAGGATTGGGAAACTAAGGTACCTCCCTTGTATCATTCCCAAACATGATCCATTCTAGTGTCGTCAGTCCTAGTTAATATCAGACGACGGTGTATTTTCTAGGTCACTGCAAAGGCTGCTAGGGCTTTTACGCACAAAGGTTACACCACTCCACCATCACCTCTTAAACGATTCATCACAATACAGAAACAGGCCTAGTTCATACTCTATATACCGCGGCAAACCCTAAGGCTCACTACGATTTCAGAGTATGCTCGAGGTCACTCCACTGACACCCTACCAACTGGCAGTCTATTTTCGAAGCCCGACCAGTCCGCTTATTGAGAATGGAACCCGGATGCAACACGACTGGGGACCACAGCCAGGCTGTGCCAGCGTAGGCCGACAGCACGAATATAGTGTCCCATACCACCATAATCAGCTCACTAGTCTGGTTGCTCACTGGTCACTACGGGGAGGCACATGGCCCCAGCGTATGCCGACAGCTCGACCACGGTGTCCCATACCACCATGCCCGGCTCATGAGTCTTAGCGGATCGAGATACCATGGTTAAAAGGGATTCCACTGGTAAGTTTGGTACCCTAGGTTCAAGCAGTAGCGTCCAAACATGGTGAACATACATAAGACAGATCGGGTTGCCTGACGAGCTCGGCTTGCTCGAGCGCACATCAAGTTGAACGACATGAAGTGCATAAGCACTTCGCGTGGCCAACCACTTTCGCCAACCGAAGTACGACTCGAGTTCGTCGAACACATCTCACGTGGCAAATGAATCACTGCCACAAATTCAATTCTGGTACCGATTGTCTGGACTATAATCATAGCCCCAAACACAATCAATTTCAAATAGTAAAGCAGTAATGGATCAAGGTTCAAATCATACAATCAAAGTCTGATATTATCCGTTTAGGGCTGTCAGGGCTGTTGCACGCATTCGTTGCTCCACTCCCCCATCACCCATGACGGATCTGTTTCGACAAGAAAACAAATGTGCTTGATTTGGGGAATTTATTCAATGATAACAAAGAATGAATAAGAGAACATTGATCACATTTATCTGAGTTCATTTACATCCTCGGGTTCCCTTGATTCTGAAAACAAATTATAATTAATGTAATATACTGAATGAAAGAGAAAAGATAATCAGATAGAAATTTCGGCAGCATTCCGACGCCTGCTTTGGTCATCTCCTAGTACTTAGGAGGAATTGTTAATCTAATCAACCAGTCTTCAATGAGATGGAGCATCCTTCCAGTCATTCTTCCTTGAAATATGAAGCAGCCCGTTGAAGTGTGGTCGAGCCCTGAGGAAATCAAGCCGATCATGCTAAACGGGCCTGAAAAGTCTCCCAAAATGTAAGATCATGGAGTTTCCACCGTCCGTTCAGCCTGAAACTTTGTGTAGCATGAGAACCATAAATTACCCGTACACATCAAATTTCAGCTCCTGAATCCTTCTGAAAATGGCCAAAATGACAAATCACCCCCTGAGATCGTGATTTGCGGTCCGCCTGATATTTGGATATGCTTGAAATTTGATCTTGACGCCTTAAATAAGCTGATAATGTGGATGGACGGAGCAGATTTCCCACAAACATCATGTTGAGGCGCATATGTATATTGCATGTACATAGTGCATAAGTGCACAAGCCATGCACTATATATCTCAAAGTCGGTCAAAGAAGCTGACCCGAGCTTCTTCTTCTTCATTTAAGAAAACGCAACAGCGTCTTCATCCACGCTATCCAGTTTTGTGTAGTGGGCCCGTTCATCACCTGATTTGATGATCAGATCCGTTCATTCTCTCCATAGTATGGGAATTACCCTCACCTAGGTGAGCTTTTGACCCCATGCAGCTGATTGTAAAATCTGAACTGTTAATCATGGAATGGACGGCAGAACGAAAGGTCATGTGGCCCGCACCAATTCCACTTAAACAGTAGTCCTTCCTCAATGGTTTTTTGCTCTGAATTCAACAGACGGAGTGGATTTCTTCATCACTGTCGATCTGGGCCCACTGAAATTCACAGAGTCGACGTACGTCGACTCTGTTGTAAAGCAGAGCTTCCGTCTTTTTGTTGTGGGCCACCATCATGCAGGGAAAAGTGAATCTGAACCATTCACCAGGTAGAGGGATAAAAACCCATGAAAACCATGTTGATATTTCATGATCATGTTCTTCCTCACGATCGCTATAACGATCAAAAGAAGAACGTTCTGCTACTGTTTCAGCATGATTGTCTCAGTGGACCACATCATCAGATGATTGAAGTTCACCATTCGTGGTTAAAATCTCGAGAGGAAGATGGTGGATGGTGTGGATTCCTCAAAAGATGTCCATACTGTGCATTACCAACAAAATAGTAAACTTTTCTTCTCTGTTTACGTCTAACTGATCGTCGGGCAGTTTGCGCGGTTCCGCGCAAGGTAAATCTTCCCTGAGGCAGAGCTTTGTGCGGACGACGCAATGTAATTTCCTCCATTCCTGTTGCGCGGGGCCTCCGCGCAAACCACTTCGGTTGCGCGAGTCCGCGCAAAGTCTTTCTTCTCTCTTTCTCCTGCCTTGCTTCTCTCTCTTTCCCTTGCTCACCAATTGATCTAATCAGATCCAACCCATCTAATGAATCAGGGAGAGGTATTTATAGGCCCCACCACCTTACAGAGTGGTGATCACCACCACTTATCTCTTCACAAATGAACTTCTTCCTTTCTTAAATCATGGTGTCCACCAAACTCTTCTTAAATGGTGGTGTACCATCTTATTTCCCTTAAAATAACATCTCTATACTCTTTTTACCAAACTACCCTTTTCAATACTTTTTTTTATTGAAATACCTAAACTATCCTTTGAGATGGAATTTTACCAAAATACCCCCAAACATGGAAATTACCGAAATACCCCGGACATGGAAATTACCAAAATACCCTGGAATGGAAATTATCAAAATAGCCCCGGACATGAAAATTACCAAAATACCCCTGGACATGGAAATTACCGAAATACCCCCGGACATGGAAATTACCGAAATACCCCCAGACATGGAAATTACCGAAATACCCCTAGACATGGAAATTACCGAAATACCCTGGGACATGGAAATTACTGAAATACCCCTGAACATGGAAATTACTGAAAACCCCCGGACATGGAAATTACCAAAATACCCCTGGACATGGAAATTACTGAAATACCCCGGACATGGAATATATTTTTTTACGCCTCAACAGATGCCCCCTCGATCTTTCTTTGATTGATTCCTGAAATCAAATGGAGGATCGATCTTCCTCCGCTTGAAGAACTTGAATGAACTGCAACTAAAGGATGACTGGATGATCATACTTGCATGGCAGACTGGATCATTATTCTTGATGAGAAGACTTTAGTGCTCATATTTGACTGAAGATTGAAATGCTCATATTCGACCGAATACTGGAATGCTTGTATTTGACCAGAAGACTGGAATGCTCGTATTTGACCAGAAGACTGGAACGCTCGTATTTGACCGAAGATTGGAATACTTGTGGTCGCATGGAAGACTTGACTGATTGTGCTCGAATGGAAGACTTGATTGATCACGTTCAAACGAAAGACTTGAATGCTCACGTTTAAGCAGAAGACTTGATTGATCACGTTCAAACGGAAGACTTGACTGATTGCACTTGAACAGAAGATTTGAATGATGGCGCTCGAACAGAAGATTTGAATGATGGCGCTCGAACAGAAGACTGGAATGCCCCTAGCCAGTAGTGTCAAGCGGATGCTTCACTAGAAAAGATGAAGTTCTCTTTTCATCAAAACACATCTCTGCAACAGCTGTGATGACTTTGTCTTTGAGCAACTTGATTAGAGAGCTATCTTTCAACATTGCTACGGCTGCAATGGTCTCTTTGATCAACTCCAGCGATTCTTTCCTTTAATTCTGCAACGGTCTCTTTGATCAACATCAGCGACTTTTTCCTTTAATTCTGCAACAGTCTCTTTGATCAACTCCGTTGCTCCTGCCGCAACAACTTTTCGATTATTTCCTTTATTCATGATCTGCATAATCCAAGCTTTTCGAATGATAATCTTTCCTGCCAAATTAATCAGAATTAGTATCTCATTACATTATAATTCTTTCAATTTAGCCTTAAGAAGCATTGATAATTTTGCAATATATATTGAGAGTTTCTTCTCTTTTTTAGACTGATCGTGACATTTGCTCTGTCATCTCGCTTTGCATTGCATTCTTTACTCATTATATACACTTTTGGAGATATCATTTTGAACGTTCATACTGAATAATGCTTCATAATTCTCGACATATTAATTCTTCCGCCGTGCATAAGAGATTATCAAGAAGACCAAGGCATAGATTACTTTGAAGACATAGATCCTGCCCCCTTTCCAGGTCATTGTCGTATAAAGATTTCTTCAGAAGATAATATTTCCGAAGTGAAGGCCTTGAAGGATGAATAGCCTTTGTTGTTCCTTTAAATGAATCCAAAGAATATATCCGAATCTCTTACGGCTTTTGTCAATGTATTAATTGACCTTGAAGCCTTGAACTTTTGAGTATCGAATTGCCAATATCTTGAAGGCATTTGCTGTCGCTGCCATTTGAATCTGATTCAAGAGAAACGCATTTTTGCATATATTTTATTCAACATTTAAAATTTCCATCAGGCAATTGCATATTTGAGCATATTTAATATGTATCTGCAGCATTTTGAATGCTACACATAGTTGATGCTTTTGAGCATATCTGATGCTTTTGAGCAATGGTGCTAGTGTACTTTGACTGACCATACTTTGACTAGACACGACTTGACTTGACTGAACTTGACTCGACTAGACTGGACTGGACTAAACTGGACGACCAGATTTGACTGAACTGGACTTGACACTGGGCTCAAAGAGCAAGATAGCTTACCGCCAATTTCAAGCAATGGGCTCAAGGAGCAATTATAGTTTACCGCCAATTTCGGGCAATGGGCTCAAGGAGCAGTTATAGTTTACCGCCAATTTCGGTCGGCCAATTTAAGGCTTTATAGGTCTTATGCATAGTTGGCCATATAGGCTTGGCTAGGCTACCTTATTTGATTATAGGTCTTATGCGTAGTTGGCCATATAGGCTTGGCTAGGCTGCCTTAAATGATCATTTGCCATCGCTGTCATAAGATTTGTGTGGTTGGCCAATTTAGGCTTATTCCACTGCTTATTTCACTGTCATGTATGGTGAATCCATAACTGATATTTCACTGCTGCAGATAATGTTTTGAGAATCAATAATTGATATTTCGCCACTGCCGATAATGTTCCGAGAATCAATAATTGATATTTCACCATTGCTGATAATATTCTGAAAATCCATAATTGATATTTCACCGCTGCTGATAATATTCTGAGAATCAATTTTGGCGATTGATGATGACAACGATAGTTGCTAATTTTGGCGATTGACTTTTCCTTTGGCGATTATCATTGATGCTTGGCAACGATCATCAACGCTTAATAGCGATCATTAACGCTTGATAGCGATCCTTAATGCTTAATAGCGATCATCAACGCTTTCCATTTGGCGATGACTTGATGGCTTTATATGCTTGAAGGCCTGTCTTGTTTTGGAAATGACTTGAAAGTGCTAATTTTGGTGATAATCGATGATCATCGACACTTTTCATTTGGCGATGATTGAATATGCTTGAAAGCTTATTTTGGCGATAATCATTGACGCTTTTCATTTGGCGATGATTGAATATGCTTGAAAGCCTGCATTTCATTCAAATATACAAAAGAAATACATTTTATGGTGAGAAACACATTTCATAGTTTCTTACTTACCTGTCTTGCTTTGGCAATGACTTGATATGCTTGAAAGCCTGCATTTTATTCATATACACAAAAATATATGTTCTATAGTGAGAAATAGATTTCACTGTTTCTTACTCATCTTTTTACTCACCTATCTTGCCCCCTTTTGATTAGGAAACATTGCTCTAGGAATCTTCGTAATCAAAATCACGATGTTGCGACCTTTAACAAATATGCTGACGCCGCATAATTTCATACTTACTCTTTTAAAAAAAAAAAAAAAAAGAAATTCACTTTCTTTCTTCTTTGATTGTATCTCCTGAATTTCTCCTGAAACTTGAAGTCATTTGAAAATTTGCGCTTTTATCCATTCGCATAAGGGAGAATACCTGACTTTGTCTTTCGCAGTCCTTTTGTTCCTCGAATTGTCGGTGACAATCGCCAATGCTTGATATCAATCACGGGATTCTGAGATTTTGTCATTCTGAGACTTTGCTGGCATTTTGGGATTGCTTAACTTGGCTTACTTTTGCCCCAACTTCGACTTTTGATTTGGATGCATCAAAGTTGTATTTATCTTTAAGGATAACGTATTTTGTATGCCCTTGTCTGCCCCCTGAATAATTATGTTGTAAATCTTCTAAGTCAACACGCTGCGAGTCTTCTGAGTCAACATGTTGTCTTGTTTTCTTCTTGTCCGTTCTTCTTTTCTTCTTTGTTTAGCCGTGAAATAAGTATGCCGTCTTCTTCAAATGTATATTTCTCTTCAAATTGTCCGAATCCTTTCTGTACTTTCTTATTTGTAAAATCGTCGATGTTCTCTTTAGAAGAATTTCAACTTTTTACCTTTGACCATCCTTCGTTTTGCTTTCTTTCTTTGGCAGTACCTGCTACTACTCTCTTAAGACTCGGTAGGATGATATTCGAAAATTTTCGTAGGTAAAAGACTTTTTTTCGTAGGCAAACACTTTTACCGACGACTATTTTCGTCGGTAAATTCGTAGGTAAAAGTCCGAGGGGAAAATTTTTACCCACGAAAACAAAATTTCGTTGGCAAAGGTAAGCCTTTTACCGACGAAATTTTTCGTAGGTAAAACATTTTACCAACGCTAATTTTCGCAGGTAAAAATATTGACAAAACTTTTTACCTACGAAACTTTTCGTAGGTAAAAAACTTATACCTACAATCATAGCTAAAAATATTTACAAAACTTTTACCCGCGAATATTTTCGTAGGTAAAAATACTTAAAAACTTATACCTACGAATAATGTCATAGCTATAAATATTGACAAAACGTTCCCCTACGATGTTTTTTCATAGGTAAAAATTATTACAAAACTTTTTTATATTAAAAAACATTTACCTACGAATTTGTTTCGTAGGTAAAAATATTTATAAAGCTTTTACCTACGAATATTTTCGTAGGTAAAAATGTTTACAAAACATTTACCTACGAATATTTTCGTAGGTAAAAGTCTTTTCGTTTTTCAAGATTCAAAAGTCTTTTCATTTTTCAAAATTCTTGATATACACCTGTTACAATATATTTCATCATGATATACACCTATTATATAATATATTTCATCATATTCACGTTCACATCCATCTAAACCCAAACTACGTAAATCCATCCAAATATAAACTAAATCCATCCAAACATAAACTAAATCCATTCAAACACAAACTAGATCCATCCAAAAGCGGAGGTGGTGGGGCATCGGTGGGTAAGCGTGCAGCTTGTTTGGTTCAGCTTTACCAAGTCTCTCGATGTAGACCGGATCTTCCTTCTTATCAAAAAAATACAGCAAAGTGAATCTGTTCATAGACATTCTACTTATCAAAAAGAACGTTAATATACGCATCCAACAAGAAACCGTCATGGAAATTTACCATAATAAAACTTATGCAGAAAATTCTTCCATTCTGCTGGTTGCTAGACCTGCCCTTACAGATTCTTGCAAAATCAACACTCCTGTGGAGGATATACATGATCAGATGTTAGCTGATCACAACAAACACTTACTACCATGATTGCAAGGATCAAGTCAATCACTGATGCAACCAAACACACCTTTGGCCATTTGATGCAACCAAACGCTATAACGGAGACTTTTATTATGAAAAAAGAAACTGTAATGAAGCATCAAACACGTGCTAGTGTAAGATGCTGGTTATGGCAATAAGGAGAGTGAGAGGTTACCGTAAAAGAATTAGTCTCATAAGCTTCCCAAAAGAATATAACTGTCATGAGAGCTATATAAGTGCCCAAGGAATTGAATAACATAGAATAGAAAGATCAAAAAGGAAGGGCACAATTGACAGCTTAACACGATATGTATGGTGATGGCAGAACAAATGCACATCAAAGGTCATCTTCAGAAGGCTTGTATGATCTGAATTTTTCTTTCCTGATAGTTCAAGTTTTTCACAACTGAATGAATAATGGAAAACTGAGTAAAAGCATCCACAACCAACAGTGCTTCCACCCACATGTTAGTGGCAAATGACATGTTATGAAGAAAGTTCCTGCAAACACCAATAAGCGTTAAGTAGATAAGGCATGTTGGGCCCTCAACAAACACAAGAACAAGAACAAGTTCCTACACAAGAACAAGAACAAGAGAAACTTTAAGTAGATAAGGCATGTTGGGCCCTCACAGTCAAAAGGATAAACTGTTTGCAGAAGCTCGGTTTGAAAGCATTAGTGAACCACTAAAACTTGGGGCTTTCCGTGCAACACAGCTTACCCTTCTCATTTGCAGGCTGATTTTCGCCCTCCCACCTAATAATAACAGTAACAAACAGAAAACCTGATGCATCTCATCTTTGGAGCATATAAAATTGCCTTGACACTTGAACATGACACCAATGAAATGAAAGTAATGATAAAATAACGACAGTTCACAAACAAGAAAAGTCAAGATCATGTGTGTAGAACCTTCTACTGTATTATAATTGAATCAGTAGTGCTTTTGTTCGGCTAGTTACATCAGTCACGACATAACAAACTTCAGAGTTTCCCAGATATGACATCCAGTTTCAATAGTGAGAAGGTAAGGTAGAAGACAAGATGATTCTAGTTTTGTAATTTGCTCAATTCACAATAAAGAACATAAAATCAATCTGTTATTTCTCATTTTTAGAAGGAAAAAGTCACATTTTTAATAAAAACGAAGAGAATGAGCTGATCCATTGGATCTTTCAGGAAAAAAAAAAAGGAGTTGATCCATTGGATCTTTCAGGAAAAAAGAAGAGCTGATCCAATGGAAAATGAACTGCAGAAATTAATTTTCACAATGAGCAGTCTATACACTGGATGGTCTGGTTACATCAAATGTGCACAAGTTCATAGAGGAGGAGATTAGAAATAAATGGATAATGGAATAGTACAATGAGCAAAAATTCAAAAAAGTTCTTATTTGGATAGCTATCCCATTCAAACTGCAGTGCAAAGAATGATTAAAATAAAAAAATAAAAAATTGTGCATAAGATACTGATACAGTAACAATATTCTGTATTTTACAGCTGGCTTTTGATAAGGAAGCCTTAGCATGGAATGGAGACATTTTATTCCAAATATCAGTTCAATCACTCAATCATTTATATCATTATTATGGACTTTCCTACTGCATAAAGTATCAGATCCACGCGAATGCAAGACAATCAGAAAGGTTCAGCTACAAACAAAACATCAATGCCAACTGATAGATGCAATCCTCTTTACTGTAGCTACCTTTGAACGGTCAGTTGAATGTTCTTCTTTACTGGCGGTCAGGACCTTTACTGACGGTTGTTTCCAAGGGACTGGTTTCTTTTGTAGATCTTTGGTGAGCTGTGTAGCAGTAAAAGGCATCAGCACTAGTTAGCAGTTAAAATTAGCCGGGAATTATCTACCTATTTGAAGATAAAGCAGGGAATTTGTAAGACAATTAGAAACACTACTCATACACACACAAAAACAAAAAAGAAAAGATTCAAGGTCTAAGTCAGAAAATAGACAAAAAACAAAACAAAAATATAACTTTTTTCTAGAGTAATACTATGACCATTGATTTTGGAGAAGTGGGGTCCATGTAGATAATCCAAACTGCTGATCCAATGGACCAATAGTGGATGGGACCGGACCAAACTCACTTTTTGCTATTCTAGGGGAAAATAAACTAGGTTACCTTTAAAACATCCATTGTCAATCCTTATAGATGCCTAAAGCCAACATGAACTCGAACATGACTCCCTTCCTTGAACTTTTCATCCAGCTTGCAGACTTCCTCATCAGATATCTGTGACCCGCAAAAGAAGAATCTTTACATTTTCAACCATTCATTGCGACTTAGATAAGGGGTCACTTGGATAAGGGATCACAACAGATTTTAGACTATTTCAAAACTTAGGTGGGCTCCTACAAATGCTTTTAAATGTTTTAGGCATGATTTCTCATAATTTCATATGAAGAATCCAAAAAAACCAACAACAAGAAGAAAACTTAATGTCTATGGAGAATCCAAAGAAAAAAAAAAAAAACAAATTTACTAAAAGGTATGAAAGGAACTCTTGCAACTTGCGGAGAATCCAATGACCGTACTGTCTATGGCCTTCTGAGGAGTCGGTGTTTCTTCCTGTTAAAAGAAAACAATCACAGTATAATAATCATCTTTCAGAAATTAGAACCCATATTCAAAAACCAGGAAAAAGCAAACGAGAAAAATACCCAATAGAAATTCCATGTTCATTTGATCAGTTCCATGCAATTTCACACACCCAATTCATCCAAAAAAATCAGAAACATGACTTGTATGAACAACAGAAGCTCCTTCCATTCAATCAGTTCCATGGAATTCCATGAGTTCACCAAATACAATAACAGAATAACCATAATGATTTGAAGCAACCTGCATAAGATACCGAGAAATCAAAGCTTAAAAGAAAATACAGATTGGTAAAAATATAAATATACTAATGAAAACATGTGCACTTAGAAAACAACACAGGTTATAACAAAACCTCAATTATGAGATGGCTTCTTCTTTTTGAGTCACCAAAAGAGAGGGGGACATTGATTTCCTTATAACAGTTACATAGAAAACTACACTCATAACCAACTCTAGATGGAAATTTATTTCCTTTTAACAGTTACAGAAAGATTAGACCAAAACTAATCTAATGAAAGAGATGATGACATTCAACAAAAAAAATAAAGTCCTAGAAGTGAAATTTCTCCATTATGTTTTTTCAATCCATCTTCCATTTTCTTCTTAACAAGAAAATCCATATTTACTAATATTCCCATTTTTCTATTTTTCAAAAGAATGAGTTCGGACTCCGAAAGCGTCGGCTCCAGCACTCGTACTTTCAACCCAAACCCTAACCAAGGACTCCAAAATTACCAAGTACTCATAAACATTCATTGCAAGCATTTTCTGTCTAAGTGCATGACGACCATACTGTTAAGATCAATCCTCTTATTTTCATTTACAGAAACTAGTGGATGACAAATTATGTGTAACATACAGAAACTGTTAAAATCAATACCTCCGACACTAACCCACTGGAAAGTATAATACTTGTAACCAATCAAAGAAGCAGAAATACATACCAAATGCAATCCTTTCATTTCAAGACAAAACCCAAATGCCTCAGACAGTTCCTTTTCATAATAGTTACTCAAAGTATATTTAAAACCTATCATAGGTATCGTATCAAATTAATCAAATCAGAAACTCAAATATAGAGAGGACCACTACGTCACTTGTAACTAATCAAAGAAGTAGAAACACATACCAAATGCAATACTTTCACTTCTTATCAAAGCAGAAACACATTTCTGCTGATTTGATTTAGTTGTGGTTATGGCTTTAGATAGAACATAATTCTGCCTTCAACAACTCTGGTGGCACTTGGGTAAGCAATATGAAACAGTCCACATGGGGAAACTCGAGCAGTAAACAGTCCCATCAATAAATTAATTTTAAAAAATCCAGATTTTCTTTTCAACTTTAGTTGTAATTCTTGTGTTAAGCTTAGCTTGGAGGTGCCTACATTTGAGTGGATCTTTCCTATTAGCTGGCTGCAACACTTTCCAACTAGCTTTCAAATAATACTACTTAATGTAGAAAGTCGGCAAACAATGGAATCTAGATAGCATAAAGATGCCAGTTGAATCATACATGGCAGCTAATTCACATAGAAATGAGCAGTGCAGAATTCACTGTATAAGATACCCTTGTCACAACTATCCGGAAACTAATATAGGATGTTTAAATAAAGAAGTATTACCATTTGGCTGTCATCACCAGATTCGCAATACCTTGGCCTATAATCCCACAAAAGAAACCAACCGAACCATACAAAACTCCCTGGTCAAGAAATGCAAGCACACCACACCATATATTAAAACAAATATGAGAAAAAATCAATTTTGTTATGTGCTAGAAGCAGTAAGTCAATGTTTCCACTTTTAGCCAAAAGGCCAGGAAATGTACACATGTTCAAAAGTGACGAGACAAGGAGGATATGACACCTTATAGAAGTATGTTCCAACCCGTTGTCCAATAGAAGTATGTTCCAACCTGGTCTCTCTCTCTCTCTCTCTCTCTCTCTCTCTCTCTCTCTCTCTCTCTCTCTCTCTCTCTCTCTCTCTCTCTCTCTCTCTCTCTCTCTCTCTTCACAGATTTTCAAGTTTCTACCTCTCAAAACCCATTAACAGTAAACATTTGCACAGTAAAAACAACTGCAGTTAGAATCATATCGACGGGTAGATTCATGAAATATTGAAATGAAAAACAAAATAGAATGAGAAAGATGGAAAGTGACCTGTGCTAAGATAATACCGTTGAGGGTAGTTCTAGATCTGGGCCAAGACGAACTATTACAGGGGATTTATTGAAACCATTGAATTCGGAATATGGTAAAGTGGCTCCTGGATGGGGAACTACCCCCTTCATGGGTGTCGCAATGGCTCTATTTGCGATATTCCTATCTATTATTTTGGAGATTTATAATTCTTCATCATATCCACAATCTTTGCCGTAATTTGTGCTTGGGTCGATCCACTCATGTTGCGATGCATCACCGATTTTAGAAGGGAATCAGATGCCTTCATAGAAATTTAAAACTGTATACAGAAACCAACAACTTCAAGCATCATTTCTACATGGATCATAGAACCGGGCCCAATATTTGATCATTTACACAATCCGGTCAATTCAGCCATTTCTTGGATGGGTCCACAAGTATTGAACTAACCCATCCAAAAGCGTTAGGTATCAATGAAAGTCCAGAAAACTGATTGAATGGTTGGGATAGTATATTCACCGTGTTTGGCTTCGTCCTATAACATTTCTTTCTTGATTTCATTCAAATATTTCAATGGCAAATGAATCAGACTGCCCCTGCCTTCCATGTTTTCATTTCATTCAAATATAGATACTGCTAAATCAATTTGAAGGAGATGGTTTGTTTTGCTAGGCGACCCATCAGTTAGGAAGGCCGCTCAAATAATCAGGTGGTAGGCTACACATAAGTGAGAATTGACACACACACACACACACACACAACACACACACACACACACACACAAATTCCAACCATCTGCATTCAACTTAAAGCACGCCCTACCTGATGAGTGCATCAGCTTGCTTGATTTTTGGGTTAAGCACATCATCACGGCATGCTCACAAATGTGAGTAGCTGGCATCTTCCACACACTATTATTGTAAGACTTGCTATGGCACTGAAATCGCAGGAAATTAAAAACTGCAAAGATTTCATAAATATCACGATAATATCAGTAAATTACGGGTGTGTTTGGTTGCACCAAATATCATGAGATTTCACAATATTTCATGATTAATCAGTCTAATTAGGTGCAACATATAGTGAAATTTCACAAAATTTAGTGCAGTCAAATACAGCCTAATTTTCCCTGAAAATATTGTAAGATTCCTTAAAATCTCGTTGATATTTGTCACAATGCTCAAAACACACCAAACTTGAACATAAACACATCCAAAAACACCAAAATCACACCAAATCCCTTCACAAAACAAATACCCATTACAATGATCAGTCCATGAAATTTGCCCTAATAGATCCATAAACTCCACCACTCGATCTGTCCGAAAAAAACAAATCGGCCCATCCTGAACCAAAATCTAGTAAATTCTGACATCACTTAGCGACTTACAAATTCAAACTAGTTCAGAAAAAAATAATAATAATAATAATAAAGCAACAATGAAAATAAAAGCACGCAAGCATCAAATCTGAAGAAATGCATCTGAATATTGAAAGTCAACCATTTAAAACATCACCAAAATCAAGATTTTCAAGTCACATATACTAGGAATATGACATGGCATTGCACTAACTGCAAAACACATGCACATCCCTGCCATTAGTAGACAGACTCAACAGATTAAACTACAGGCCCTAATCTCCATGGAATAGATAGTTCTAGATCACTTTCTGCAATTAATTGATGTGACATTATAACCACAACAACAACATCATGATCCCAACTATTTAGCATCAGATTTGTAACTACATTTTTTTTTTTTTTGTTTCAAATGCCTTGTTAAAGAAAAGAAAGAACTATAGGCCAATGAGCCCTACAGCTCCAAAGAAAGCAACAACAACACCCCAATCCATGCAACACCAAACACTCGATTGATGGGAAGACTTTGACTGTCTTGGAAATGGGGATGGCTCCTCTCTTTATGAATGCTGGAAAGAATAGCAAAAAGACACAATATAACAAATCTGCTTTCCCCGACCCTCAAACAGCTGCCCCATAAGGAAACATAATAGCTATAGAACCTTGCATCACCCATATGCCCATAGTTACCTGAATCGCAGTTTTTTTTTTTTTTTTGGGGAAGATAACAGCAAACATATTACTTGCCACCCAACCATTAGCAAGACCTGCCACTCTCAAAACCACCCAGCCCGAACTGTGGCATATTGGTTGGTCCATTTGAGCATGGGAAATTGGGCCACATCCTCTCTGTTAAACACAGCTATATATATATATATATATATATATATATATATATATATATATATATATATATTTGGGTGAATGCTAGACTGGAGGGCACAATGTATGACCAGTCGATATCCCATTCATGTGCCACAAATATTTATAGATGAAATGATTGACGATGAACTTAAAAATATGTGTCATTATCTCAGATGCTGGACCATTTTCATTTATAAAAAGATTAAAAAAAAAATCAGAAAACATAATTCATACAAAAGAGGCAACACATCATTGATGTGAGTAATGAAACTATGAATTACAGAGGCAAGACATCATAACCTAGCAGACAAATGCAGTATAAAAATTTTCATTTACCATCCATTGATGGATAAATAAGCAATGCCCATCATGCAATATAGGAATAGGATTGGATTGATGGGGGAAACAGATGCCTAAATCCAACCCAAAAAAGTTGGGAAAAAGGCTGCAATGATGATATGATGAATAAAGATCATATCTTTCAAAAAAAAAATGATGAATAAAGATCAGCAGCGACTGTGACAATTCGAGGAATGTGCATCCCATGAAAGCAGCCACAAAACTTCAAGCACATCCAGCTCATAAAATAACGAAAAGTTCCCCAAACTATATATATATAATGGAAATTCTCCATCTTTTCCTAGATTTTGAATGGAAAAACAAGAGGAAAACAAAAAACACATCGAAACAAAGAAAAAGAGAATCCCAACAATTTTCTGAAATAACACTATAGGAGTTTCAAATCTGAACAGAGACAACGAAGCTCTTACAAATTTAGCAGTAAATAAACATGAAATTAAATAAATATAGAATCAAGAAGCCTCCAAAGAGGAATGTATTACTATTATGAAAAGTATCGAAATAAAGGGACACATACCCCTCAACGCAGACAAGCATCCGAAAATTTTCAAAAACTCACACGAAAATAAAGTAAAACAGCAACAAAAGGTGCTACTTTCTAATACAAGAATGTCATTACTCATTACTAAAACTACCTACAAAAATTCCAAATAAAATACCATGGCATGAAAGGCAAGAAAGGAAAAGAAAGGACCTTTTAGAAACCTGCTACCATCAAGAAGAAAGAAAAAGAAAAAAAAAAAGGGTTATTGCTAGACAGAATCCTTCAAAATAATAACAAGAAGCAAACATCCACCTGCCAAATTCCCTTTCCTTCACAAGATTTCTCAAATGCACCTAATCCTTTTCCAACTTACCCCCCACCCTGCCCCAAAGGAAGCTATATTTTTCTACTAAAGAAGAAAATCGACTGAACTCTATTATAAAAATTTTAAAAAAAAAAAAAAAAAAAAAAAAAAAAAGAACATGCCCACACTTCCAATATACAGAAATGGGGAACCACCCAAGATAAAAAGCAGATATCTTAGTTTCTAATCGCTGAATCTGTGCACTTGGCAGTGGGCAACGTGTACAGGATCTAGACTGTTCATCTTTTGGTCCCTACAATGGATGGGTTATATGCCACAAATCACAATACCCTATGATCCTAGCTACAATTCATTCAATCAGTGGCTATCATCACAAGATGAGTGTGATTTTAAGGGTATCCCTATCCATGGTTGGGCCCAACAAATGAATGGTCTAGATTTGCACACATGGACCACATTTGCGGACATTGAGTGCTCCATAACTAACAGAGTCATTTGTGTTTGGCACCGCATACTCTCCAGGACAAAAAGAGAGTAGACAAATTTCCCTTCACTGCCACCAGTTTGACAAAATTCAAAGTTCAAAGGCAAGGGTACTTAGCAATCGCATACACCCATTAATATCAATATGTTTTTCTCTCCTAGCCGCATATAGACTCATCAATATTGATATGCTCTTCTCATGGATTTCTAGCTGGTACTATTGATTGGAAACATGAATTTGACAGCATACAAGGATTGAAGACAAGGAAAAAAAAATAAAAACTACAGTACAATCTATTAAAAAAACAATTTGAAAAATAAAAATGTTTTTAAAAAAGGCATATTAATGTCATGGATCTAAGATACTCTTAATCAACTTAAATATAATGATTAAATCACAAAAAACCATATAACCATTTTCAAGAAATCACTCAAAAATCTCTTAAAACATTTTTATAAACCAAGATCAATGAAAGAAAATGACATAAAATGATTTTACATGATGGTGGGGCCTGTTCTCCTGCAGTGTGGTCCACCTGAGATTTACATCTGCCACATATTTTGCATCAAGCCCTAGAAATAATCTGGAAAATTGGATGGACGGTGTGGATAAAAGACATACATGATGGTGGGGCCAACAGAGCAGCCACCAGTAGCCACCTCCCTGGCAGCATCGATAGCCAAACCACGTCCATGGTGCAGGTGATTAGTTCTCAAAGATCTCTGTCGACCATTGAGGAGGAAAGAATGGGCAGTAGGAAAGAATGGGCCCACCAAAGTACTCCGTCACTCCTTCCACCCATTGGGCTCTTTTGCCCTCGCCCACTTTCCATCAGATCAACCGATCAACCTGAACCGTCCATCAAAAATCACACTGATAGGATGATCCAATCCGGCCTCTTTTGCATTTTCAAACCATTCATGATTATCCCCAACAACCTGAACTGTCTGCAGTGTTTTTTGCAGCAGCACCATCCAAACTGGGGCCCACCAGATGCTGGAGCAGCAAAAGGTGGCCCCATCTTACAGATTGCTGGCCCAGAAGAAAAACACCAGCATTGAACATTTCCTCCTAACATATCACACGCAGAGAGAGAGAGAGAGAGAGAGAGAGAGAGAGAGAGAGAGAGATTCATAACAAAACAAAACGGACCTCATATGCCAATGAATCGGCTCCTGCTAATTCTTCTGCTTATGAGAATCTAACGCACTACAGAAATCTGGAAGGATTCTCGAAGGAAGATGAACGAAAGGGAAAAGAGGAAAAGAGGAAAAGAGAGCGGGCGTCGGATGGTTTTCCTCTTATTTTAAAAATAAAATTTTCAAATCTGTATATTGTGAGTTTACCGTAATTTATAACACAATCTGTATTAAAGGTCGTACATACATAGGACCATTTTCTGGATGGTTAAGATTTTTTTACATAATAAAATTATAAATATATACTATTTACAAGTAGACTGATTATTTGGATGGTCTGGATAACTCTGTATCTTAGCCACTATTGTTATGGACGAGTCACCACTATGTTACATAAAATACAAGACTCACACTGCAAAACCTTGGATTCAAAACGGTGAGTTGACCTTTGGACCTGGCATCGCTCTATGGGCCCCACCATGATAGATTTGTTTCATCCACGCCGTCCATCCATTTCACGACATCATTTTGTATGAGATACCCAAAAATTAGATTGAAATAAATCTGGGGTGGACCACATGATCAAAAAACATTATTAGTTGGAAGTATTGGTCCAACAGAACATGGACGGTCTTTTTTAGGCCGTCCATTTGATATAATAACATGGCCCACCTAAACAGTTGATAGACAGCTTAGATGTCCTGCACGTGTGCCACGTTGGCACATAGGACGTTGAGGGCCTACCTTGAAAGTCTGTAATCAGGCTAGTTTCTGTGTTAGTTTTGGACCTAAATGGTGGTGACTCTTGAACCGTATATATGACAAAGTTGTACTGTAATCCAGGCTGTCCAAATCACTGACCCACCTGTGAGTGTATCATAAGAGAAAATATGCAACGATAAAATAAAATTAGCGATCTGAATTTTCATTTCGAATTTGGACTGCTCACAATTTTTGTTGTAACCATCCATTTCATAGACATTAATTGGATAGTTAGGATTGTTTCGTAAGTTTTGTACGCTCCATCAACAATGGGAGAAGCAATTTTGATGGCATGGATAACTGCACTTCGGTGCCACATGTGACGAGGATGAATCACCGCCATCTTTCAAATGGTGCAAAACTAACACAGGAAACTTACGCATTATTGTAGGACCCCCTGCCACCAGCCCATGGCTGATGGTCGGTGCTATGTGGCCCCACCATGAGGTATGTATTGCATCCATTCCATTCATCCATTTTTACCGATAATTTTAGGGCTTGATCCCAAAAAATAGAGGTATATAAGTCTCAGGTGGACCACACCACGGGAAAACAATAGTGATTGGATATCCACCATTAAAATCCTCCTAAGGCCCAATGTACTGTTTATTTGACATCCAATCTGTTTATTAGGTCATATAGGCATAGATGAAGGGGAGAAACAAAAATCATCAGGATCCAAAACTTTTATGGCCCCGAAAATGTTTTTAGCGGTTGACGCTCATTCAACACTGTTTCCTGTAATATGGTCCATTTCATATTGGGATATACCTCATTTTTGGTCTCATGTCGTAAGATGATCTTTAAAAATTGATGGGCGGCATGGATGAAACACATACATCATGGTGGGGCCCACAGAGCACCGACCACTAGCCATTGGCGGGTGCCAAGGGGAGTAGCCAATCTATTCCCCTTATTTGTAGCGTGGTCCATTTAATCTTTGTATATGATTCATTTTTTGGATAATTCTCTAAAATGATCTCGAAAAATGGATGAACGATGTGGATTGATTCCAAATTTTCAATAAATCCAAAACTCAAGTGGACCATGCCACATGAAACAGTGTGGAATAATGATTTCCAGATTGATACCTTCCTTGGGCCCACAGTAATGTTTATTTGCCGTCCAACCTATTCATAATATCAAAAATATACGAATGAAGATAAAACACAAACATCAGATTGATCCAAAACTTTTATGGCCTCCAAAAATTTTTCAATGGTAGAGGTTCAATCACACTATTTCCAATGGTTTGGTCCACTTGAGCTTTGGATATGCTTCCTTTTTGTTTTTTAGACCTTAAATTATCTGTTAACATGGATGAACGGAGTGGATAAAATAAATAAATAACGGTGGACCCCACAGAGTTTACTCTGGTAAGGGTAATGAGTAACTCACCTAAATATAGTAGAGAGGTGTTTTCTTGAAACATTCATAATCATATATTGGGCTTGCCTAAATGTGATTCACATATCTAACCCACTCATTATGTGTGTCCCACTTGGATGAGGGGTTAGACCAAGTTTCAACCGCATCCAAAACTCATGTGGGCCCCACTAAGTGCTTTTATATTTTTTAGGATGTCTTCACATAGTTTTAAATGGTATGGCCCACCTGAGTTTCGTTTACCGATGATTTTTGAGATATCTCATAACCTAAAGGGGACACATCAAATCCACGGTGTTGATGTTTGACAGACATCATGATGGGGCCCACAAAACTTACTAACATCAATTCTTAGGTTCTCACGAGGTCAGTAAGTTGGGTCACAATTTTAACTAGAATATTTGGCCCATTTTACATGTCTGGTGCATTCATTCTATTTTATTGATCAATACTCTCAGTTTGACTAGTTACTCGCCTCAATCAGGCTACTTATGAGAAAGATATTGGGCATACAAGATTGATCAACAATTTCAGTGAAATTTGATTTAAACATCTGAAGTTATTTACTCTTTAATTTAAACTGATTAGATTGTCCAAAAACGATTAAAGGTTCAATTAGTGGATGTGCCTAATAATTTAGTAATTTTATTTTTCACAAATAAATTTAACATTTTTTTTTAAAAGGTATATTTTTTTTTACTCTTTTAAATAAATATCATTTTTATTATAAAATATTTCAAAAATATTTAAAATACAAATTTTGAATTTTTATTTTCAAAATCTCAAAAAATTTCTCATATTTTAATTTTTTTCTCAAAAATTTCAAAATGCCAATTTGTTTCTTCAAAAGCATTATTTTATTCTCAAATTTTTTCCTAAACATATTTAAAATTTCTAAACCTTTCAATATTCTGTTTCATGTGATATTACAAATTATTTAAATATTACCTTTTAATTATATATATATAAAAATTTTCATTCATATGATATAAAAACTATATATATATATACACACATTTTTATAGACAATTTTTTTAAAAAAAATTAAAACATTTTTACATTATTACTGATGGTTTTTTAGCCGTTGGAAAAAAGATTCAGGAAAATGGTAAAAATTCAAAACACCCTTTACCTACGAATAGTTTCGTAGGTAAAGATGGCTTTTACCTACGAATTTCGTAGGTAAAAGTAAACATTTCAGTTTTTTATTTTTTTAAAAATTGAAAACACCCTTTCGTAGGTAAAGATGGGTTTTACCTAAAATAAACTTTTGAATTTTAAAAAATTCCAAACACCTTTAGCTACGAACACTTTCGTAGGCAAATATGGCTTACTACAGGTAAACATTTTGAGTGGAAGAGAAATTGAACATATGGCTTTTACCTACGAAATTCAATTTCGTAGGTAAAAGTAAACATTTAATCAATCTTCGTAAAGATGGCTTTTACCTACGAAATTCAATTTCGTAGGTAAAAGTTAACTTTTCAAATTTTTTGTTGCTTGAAAAATTTAAATTTTTTGTTTTTTGAAAATTTCAAAACAAGCTTTACCTACGATAATATTTTCGTAGGCAAAAGTAAACTAAGTCTGTCGGGCATGTCTTATACCTACGAAACCGTTGGTAGGTAAAAGAAAACTTTTCAATTTTAGGTTTTTTCAAAAATTCAAAATACCTTTTACCTACGAAACTTTTCGTAGGTAAAGATGACTTTTACCTACGAAATTAGTTGCGTCGGCAAAAGTAAACTTTTTTATTTTTTGAATTCAAAACACCCTTTACCTACGAATATTTTCGTAGGTAAAGATGGCTTTTACCTACTTATTACAATTTCGTAGGTAAAAGTAATGGAAAAATTGAAAACACCCTTCACCTACGAAAATTTTCGTAGGTAAAGATCACTTTTACCTACGAAATTTAATTTCGTCGGTAAAAGTTTACTTTTACCTATGAAAATAATTTTCGTCAGTAAAAGTCATCTTTACCTACGAAAATTAATTTCGAAGGTAAAAGTTTCGTCGGTAAAAACCATATTTCTTGTAGTGTTCCTTTCGCCAAATCTCAGATGTCGTCATCAGCTTGATCGAATCATCATTGTCCCTGACATTGTCTGTCTTTGATCGAAACTGATTTGATCTTCTCTGACACTTTTTTTTTTTGTGGAAGTCTATTGGACGTGAAGTAAACAACTGTATTAGTCGGGAGAAAGATCGCTGCGGTATATCTGTCATTAAGAACAGAATGTTAGTTATTTTGATTAAATAAAACTATACTTTGTTTTTATAGATGAAGGGGAGGATGTTCCCACTGAGAGTCGCCATTTTGGCGTCTTTACAGACCCAAAAGTGATGAATGTTCTTTGAATAATTTTTCTAAATTACCATCGAATAATAATCCCCAGCAGAGTCATCATTTTGTTTCGACAAGAAAACAAATGTGTTTGATTTGTGGAATTTATTCAATGATAACAAAGAATGAATAAGAGAACATTGATCACATTTATCTGAGTTCATTTACATCCTCGGGTTCCCTTGATTCTGAAAACAAAGTACAATTAATGTAATATACTGAATGAAAGAGAAGATAATCAGATAGAAATTTCGGTAGCATTCCGACGCCTGCTTTGGTCATCTTCTGGTACTTAGGAGGAATTGTTGATCTAATCAACCAGTCTTCAATGAGATGGAGCATCCTTCCAGTCATTCTTCCTTGAAATATGAAGCAGCCCGTTGAAGTGTGGTCGAGCCCTGAGGAAATCAAGCCGATCATGTTAAACGGGCCTGAAAAGTCTCCCAGAATGTAAGATCATTGAGTTTCCACCGTCCGTTCAGCCCGAAACTTTATGTGTAGCATTAGAACCATAAATTACCCGTACACATCAAATTTCAGCTCCTGAATCCTTCTGAAAATGGCCAAAATGACAAATCACCCCCTGAGATCGTGATTTGCAGTCCGCCTGATATTTGGATATGCTTGAAATTTGATCTTGACGCCTTAAATAAGCTGATAATGTGGATGGACGGAGCAGATTTCCCACAAACATCATGTTGAGGCCCATATGTATGTTGCATGTACATAGTGCATAAGTGCACAAGCCATGCACTATATATCTCAAAGTCGGTCAAAGAAGCTGACCCGAGCTTCTTCTTCTTCATTTAAGAAAACGCAACAGCGTCTTCATCCACGCTATCCAGTTTTGTGTAGTGGGGCCCGTTCATCACCTGATTTGATGATCAGATCCGTTCATTCTCTCCATAGTATGAGAATTACCCTCACCTAGGTGAGCTTTTGACCCCATGCAGCTGATTGTAAAATCTGAACCGTTAATCATGGAATGGATGGCAGAACGAAAGGTCATGTGGCCCGCACCAATTCCACTTAAACAGTAGTCCTTCCTCAATGGTTTTTTGCTCTGAATTCAACAGACGGAGTGGATTTCTTCATCACTGTCGATCTGGGCCCACCGAAATTCACAGAGTCAACGTACGTCGACTCTGTTGTAAAGCAGAGCTTTCGTCTTTTTGTTGTGGGCCACCATGATGCAGGGAAAAGTGAATCTGAACCATTCACCAGGTAGAAGGATAAAAACCCATGAAAATCATGTTGATATTTCATGATCATGTTCTTCCTCACGATCTCTATAACGATCAAAAGAAGAACGTTCTGCTACTGTTTCAGCATGATTGTCTCAGTGGACCACATCATCAGATGATCGAAGTTCACCATTCGTGGTTAAAATCTCGAGAGGAAGATGGTGGATGGTGTGGATTCCTCAAAAGATGTCCATACTGCGCATTACCAACAAAATAGTAAACTTTTCTTCTCTGTTTACGTCCAATTGATCGTCGGGCCGTTTGCGCGGTTCCGCGCAAGGTAAATCTTCCCTGAGGCAGAGCTTTGTGCGGACGGCGCAATGTAATTTCCTCCATTCCTGTTGTGCGGGGCCTCCGCGTAAACTACTTCGGTTGCCCGAGTCCGCACAAAGTCTTTCTTCTCTCTTTCTCCTGCCTTGCTTCTCTCTCTTTCCCTTACTCACCAACTGATCTAATCAGATCCAACCCATCTAATGAATCAGGGAGAGGTATTTATAGGCCCCACCACCTTACAGAGTGGTGATCACCACCACTTATCTCTTCACAAATGAACTTCTTCCTTTCTTAAATCATGGTGTCCACCAAACTCTTCTTAAATGGTGGTGTACCACCTTATTTCCCTTAAAATAACATCTCTGCACTCTTTATACTAAACTACCCTTTTCAATACTTTTTTTTACTGAAATACCTAAACTATCCTTGGAGATGGAATTTTACCAAAATACCCCCAGACATGGAAATTACCGAAATACCCCCGGACATGAAAATTACCAAAATACCCCTGGACATGGAAATTATCGAAATACCCTAGACATGGAAATTATCAAAATACCCCCGGACATGGAAATTACCGAAATACCCTGGGACATGGAAATTACCGAAATACCCCTGAACATGAAAATTACCGAAAACCCCCGGACATGGAAATTACCAAAATACCCCTGGACATGGAAATTACCGAAATACCCCCGGACATGGAATATATTTTTTTACGCCTCAACAGGATCATACGACGCAACAGCATAAGTGATGTTCTGGAACTTGGGAGTTGAGTTTATGCTCGACCCCCGATTTTCAGGGCGTTATAAGATGGTATCAGAGCATGATTTGGATTAAACCGGACCTGGGTTATGGTCACACGACGCACTCTGACTTAGGAGGGAGCGACGGAATGTAGAAACAGTCTTAGGTATCCCTGTTCCGTCCAACGGCTAGTTCACTAAAAACGAACGCCGAAATCAAGTCCGTATTCAACTATGGTCGCACGGGTCGACCTTAAAACATTCCTAGGTCATCTATTAAAGAGTCTAGATTACCCCAACCGTTGAAAATAGATAGAATACGAGATAAATGTGATAAGGATAACTACTACGAATCCTCGGAGCTTCTTTGGACTTCTCACAGTGACTTCTCAAATCCACGAGGAAAGAAAGCAGAAAATAGAAATAAATTCTAATAAATTCAAAATTGATTAATGAATGACTAAAAATGAATTCACTACCCTTTAAATAGGGATATCAAGTAATGAGAATGAAATCAGAAACAAACTACAACTAAAACTCCTAGAATTTGTGACTTACTATAAGGTCGTGATGTCTACTAGTGCGCAAGGTTTTCGGCCAAAAATAATAAGTATCCTATTTGGCTTCACCAAACCGTTCTCCTAATTATTCTAAGTCCTTTGCATGATGGGCATAACTTCTAAAGCTCGACCGATTAAGGGTAATTAAACTAAAACTACTATTTTTAGCAAAACGAAATTGAAACGGGGAAATAACCGTCAATCGAGGGTTTTCTCGCAATTTCGAGCTGCGCAACCCGGCATAGCGAGGTTGGTTGGCTTCATTAGTTCGTTCTACCCCAAATTCATATATTTTACGTCAGATAACTCATTTCGGATTGCAAGTTACTTCCGATTATCCCGAAACTACCCGAAATAGAGCGAATCGGGATCGGGGGGCCAAACGGAGCACTTTCGGAGGGATCCAAGGTGGGACCCAGTGATTTTTGGGGCCCAGGGGACTGGAGGATCACAACCGTGGGGCCCCATTTCAAAATTTTCAAAAATTTTTGGCGAGGCCCTCGCCAGGTCGGCGAGGCCTCGCCGATTTTTTTGATGGGCCGGGCCCGCGGCTCAGGCTGATTGGGTTTGGGGGCTGTGGGACCTCCCTGATGTATGTCCCATCCATCGAAACCCTCCCGAAACCCTACTTCCTTCACAAACCACCCCTCCAAGCTGTTTTTCCCTCTTGCATTGCTGCCCTCTCTCGCAAATCCCCTTTCCAATCATCCTCCCTGTTGATTTCGACCACAACCTTCCCATTCCCATCGTCCACAACAGTCCTCTCCTCCTTTTCCTCTCTGTTTCTCTCATTTGGACGCCTACACGCCCCCTTGAAGCTCTAAAATCGTGCAAGCTCCCTAAGCCATCCTACTTTTCCATTTTCCTTCTCCATTCGCTGTCTTTGGGGCCTTTACAACATCTGTTGAGGCTCACATCTGTGGAGAACCAAACCTCCAGTCCTTACTCTCTCTCTCCATCACTTTCCATTCACTTTTCCATGGCTCTATCCGAGCTTAGTTCGGCCACCTTCGCGGATTTTATGCTTTTATGATTGATGGGTGTAGTAGTTGGTACGATGTTTTAGATGTGTGAGGACGTTTAGGGCCCGTTCAGCCAACCGCATTAAGTAAGATTAGGTGAATGGAATTATAAAAGTAATAATACATGTGTGTGTAAGGTATGGCCTCTAGATTGGTTCTATCCCATGTTTTCTGACACCATGTTTAGGATGTACGCAATTAAAAGTAAATGAATTTTCCTTTCCAAGTACACTTAGAAATTTCGATTCCTGGGATTTGGAAATCCCATCTCACACTTTCCAATACAAGGCTCATTTTCCAAAGCCTATACCATTAATTTTTAATCCCCTCCCACCCTTCTACCAAACATGTCATTCCCAATCCTGAAGTAGGATTATCAATACAGTCCCATTTAATACAACGTAAGACCACTGGCCAAATAGACCCTTGGAGTTTTGGACTTAGAGCGACGCTCTTAGATTTCGACAGACATGATCGTGTAGGAAATCCAACAAATATATAATGTTAACCTTAGGACCCTCTTAGTTGGTATGAGCATATGTGAAATGCTCGAGCGTCAAGTATAGACAACTCAATTCCAATTAGGCAACTTTGACCCTAAGTGATAAAATCCTTTCTTGTATTAGAAATGAACTGAAATCATCTAGTGTATAAACTTAGTCTTTGGATTATAATTATTGGTTGGTTATACTAAGGAATGTAGATAAATTAGTTAGTTGACTTGATTAGGTTGGAGAGAGACCCCGTTCCTTCATTAAATCCCCTTAGTACACATAGGCTTCTTTAACAACTCTTAGGAGGCTTGTTTGATTAGTAACTAGTCTCGCTCATGGAAAACTTCTATATCCCTTGGATTTAATGATAGGTCAAATCAATACAACCCTTAGAATTGCCTCCTCAAGGACTTAGTACTATCGGGGACACGGAGTAGAGAAACTATCTATAAGCGAGGTGTTCGCGGTTTGAATCGACTTCTCAATCCTGGTTGTGACTAATGAACTCTATGCTCTGATCAAGTAGAAGGTCGGGATCAACTAGGATTAAGGACTGATACGACGATTTTCTATCCTAGCTAGGCAGGAGGTCCATGTATCCGACTCAGACCCACTACACAACATTTCTTCCGTGTTGGCCGAACCAGTATTAGGAGTATATAGCCGATAGCGACTTTGTCTTTTAGGCATAGTTAGAAATTAGGTCCCAAGTCACATGCCATGTTGGCATACATATTGTGTTTATGAACATAGAAAGATAGCATGCCTATTAAGCTAGACATGATTAAATAGGATAAGTCTGGGCCGCGACAAAACCCCTTGGTAGAATTAGGCATCTTGCCTCAAACTCACACCTGTCCTTGCAATCAACCACAATACCCATCATCTTTAGCTCTCTTCTGTAACCATAGGTACCAATGCCATAGTACACATCGTCGATGAAAGTCAGACCAATCTATTTCCCATAAAAATTTTAAGGGGGGTAGAACATGATGAGCCCACTCTAGTTAGGTCACCTAATACACCTCTTTGATCTGGGTGGCGCAGCGGAAGCGTGGTGGACCTTACCCCACTGGCCCAAGATCGAAACGGTGCTTGTTGAATACGAACATTATAGAAGCCCTAGCAAGTTCTACTATAAGGAACCGTTTTAGGATGATCTAGTAAGATTTGATTCACCATTTCCTTTGACATAGATAATAACAATGACGCTCTTAGACTAAGACCTAAAAGGGCAACCTTAGAAATAGACAATTTGAACCTTCCTGTGGTGGACACTCCCTACGTTTCTAGAGTGATCGAATTACGGAGTTACTGAAATATACAATTGCGAAACATTCGCGGCTTGACCCAATTCTCAATCCTGGGTGACTACCAACGGACACCCTGCTTGACCGAGCAGAAGACCAGGATCTACCAGGACTGGGAAGGGATACGATGAGCCTTCGACCCTGGTCAGGTAGATGATCGATGTATCGGGATCGAGCCCACTATTATCGTCTTTCCGTGTTGGTCAAACAATGAAAACATCTATCTTACTCTAAATTGTGGGAATTATCATCAAGACTCTAAATAGGTAAAGAAATAAATTGTAGCAAACCATCAGGGTATGAGAAATGGATAAAGAATTAAGTTTTAAGGGGGTAGACTAAAATGAACCAGCTGGTATATACCCTACCACGCGTAGAAACTTGGAATCAATAAGTCTTAGGCAAATGAAATAATAGAAATCTTCCCTTATTACCCTTAGCCAATTTCGGGGACGAAATTTTATTTTAAGGGGGGTAGATTGTAACATCCCGGATTTTTGTCAACCTGGGATTAGACGTCCTTAGGCGATGGGTCGATCCTAACACCTTATTAACTTGTCAGAACTAAATCCCACAGTCTAAAATCACTCCTTAACCATTTCCTTCACAAATCCCACCCTTCACCACCTTGCTCCTTAAATTTTCTAAGTACTTTTACCATAGACACTATCTTAAACTAGCTAAGTAGTATAACTTGGATCACTTTATATACAAACTACAAAGGCCCAGGTACCACCTCAGACAGAAATCATACAGGACTAAATCCTTTAGAAATTAGGCGAGAATTAGCTAGTGCTAAACTAGAGTGCCTGTGAAATTAGCACCAATCGCTTTAAATACGATCTGCAAGACCCAAAACTTGTAGAATCATTGACGCTAGGTTACCCTAAAACTTAGGATCAATCTCATTACCCGGTTGCTCACGGGAGCATCTCGAAACTCCGTATCGGATCTGGACCGCACGTCGGAAGTCCGATTAACACGAAGTTAAGGAACTAGGACCGCCTCGCTGGGCTTGACAACCATCTCGGAAATCAAATCCAGATAGTGTCCCAGCGCTATTCGCTTGAGCTCGGAGTGAAGAGTGTGAGAAATGTGAAATAATTTCAAAATAAAATATCTTGAATAGTAATCTGGCACCTCTCGCTTGTGGATCAGTATTAAGCAACCAGACCGTCAGAATCAGACCAAATTACACCCTCGGATCAGGAGAAATTTTATACACATTTACATGTACTCGGAATCTCCGATCGAGATTCGCTGACCGTTGAACTGAAACTGGTCCGCCACGCGTGATCTGGAATCCCGACCGAAACGAAAACTTAATAGAACGTAGATCCAGCGTTAGTGAGCTTAAGTCCAACCTTTGGCTCAAGGAGGGCCGCCAGAAACCCTCTTTTGAGCTGAAACAATGTCGATTTGGTTATAATGTAAGTATACCTTGAACATAAGTCTATTTTGGTGAATTTTTAGGCTATATAAGGACCTTAAACCCTCTCTCATAGCAGCCATACAAATTTGAGATTGAGAGAGAGAAAAGAGAGAGAAAGTGTGGGAGCAGTGGGAGAATCTCCCTGCCACTCTTCCTTGCCGCTGTTCGGGCTCCACCGCCTGATTCTCATCGCTTTCCCGACGTTTCCGGCGTTATTTCTAGGTAAGAAACCCTAACCCTAATCTGTTTTGGAGTTTAGACTGTTGTAGGTTATAAAATAGCTAACCTATTTCGTTCTATAGGTTGCCAAACTGCCGAATACGGAAGCTTAGCAAACCTATTGACTTCGTTACGATTCTACGACAAAAGGTGCGGACTTTAGGTGTATAGGTTATGGTTTTCAACACTTTCAATGTCAGATAATGATAGATTCATGATCTGCATGCAATTGCACATGTACAAAGTGTTGTCTGTTTTCCGTTTCGATTAAAGATGAAAAATATGGAATTCTAGATACTCTAGGTATTTGTAGAAAGTAAGGTATACGCATATTTTTTGGAAATGTGTTTGACATGTTTATTTGTTATATGGATATACGATATATGAATAAAATACTTATTTGGCAAAAGGATTCGCCTAAATACATGTTTTACTTATATACACTATGTATGTTAAAATTGCGTATTCTAGAAAATATTGTATACGTATAAATTTTGGAGATGTATTTATCATGATTATTTGTTGTAGTAATATATTATACATGGATAAAATACTCGTTTGGCTAAAGGATAGCCCTAATACATGTTTTGCTAACATATACCATGTATGTTGTAATAGTGTATTCTAAGTGTTTGTGAAAATGACTGAATGAGTATAGAATTCTCATTCGTGCTTTCCATGACTAATTGTCATGGATTCATGATTGTTGTATTGGCGATACCCCTTTGACGAGAGGATTTACCCTAAATCACGCCACGACCAATATACACTATATATGCTAAAATGTGTGGCCCAAGTGTTTGTGGAAATGGCTGAATGAATATGGAACTTGGATTCCTGCTTGCCATGACTATCCGTCGTGGGTGTACGCGTGTTATGATTGGGGCAACTCCCTAGTGAAAGGATTTGGCCTAATGCCTATGTGATCGACATATGTCATGTATGTTGATGTATGTTTGTTTAAGTGTTTCTTGAAATGTCTGAATGAGTAGTAGTTAGCAAATTGTAATGTATAAGGGTGTTGAGATATGATTCTCAACCTCTTTTAACTATGTGTATGATCTCCTTGGATAGTTATGTGATTAGGAATTGAACATGTACAAACTCATGCTTGTGTTGTGATTCATAACATGCTCAACTGCTTTATGATTTTAATTATGTAATGCATATGTTTAAATTTATATTTACGTTGTATGATCCGTCATGGGTGATGGGGGAGTGGAGCAACGAGTGCGTGCAACAGCCCTGGCAGCCCTAAACGGATAATACCAAACCTTGATTGTATGAGTTGAATCTTGATCCACTACTGCTTTATCTATCTGCACTTGATTGTGTTTGGGGCTATGATTATAGTCCAGACAATCGGTACCAGAATTGCATTCGTGGCTGTGATTCATTTGCCACGTGAGATGTGTTCGACGAACCCGAGTCGTACTTCGGTTGACGATAGTGGTTGGCCACGCGAAGTGCTTATGAACTTCATGTCGTTCAACTTGTTATGCGCTCGAGCTAGCCGAGCTCGTCAAGTAACCTGATCTATCTTATGTATGTTCACCATGTTTGGACGCTACTGCTTGAACCTAGGATACCAAACTTACCAGTGAAATCTCTTTTAACCATGGTACCTCGATCCGCTAAGACTCATGAGCCGGGCATGGTGGTATGGGACACCGTGGTCGAGCTGTCGGCCTATGCTGGCGCCACATGCCTCCCCGTAGTGACCATTGAGCAACCAAACTCGTGAGCCAAATACGGTGGTATGGGACACTGTATTCGAGCTGTCGACACTTACGGCGAGAGCCGAGTACGATGAGACCTGTACTCGTGCTGACGGACGACGAGTCCTCTGTAGTGTCTTCGAGTATACTCCAAGGTCTGTGATTGGCGATGAGCCCTTCACAGCAACTAGAGTATGAGTTGAGCCGAGTACGGTGAGACCTGTATTCGAGCTGACGACCAGCGATTGAGTCGAGTACGGTGAGACCTGTACTCGAGCTGACGGTCAGCAATTGAGCCGCATACGGTGAGATCTGTATCCGTGCTGACGGGTGACGAGCCCTTTGCGATGCCTTCGCGATGCCTCTCGAACCATAATACCGTATGAGATTAACTAGGATTGACGACCCTAGGATGGATCATGTTTGGGAATGATACAAGGGAGGTACCTTAGTTTCCCAGTACTGCTGTTTGAAATGAACTAATAATTACTCGGTAATCATGCTCATCATCGCACTGCATGTGCCTGGTAGATGTGGAGCACTGAGGGATGGACGCATTCGCGAACGTAAGATGATGTCGCATGAGGGTGGTTTGGCAAGGGCATACATCATGTCATTTCATACTTGCATTAAATAAGAGTAGTTAGAATTGTTTGATTGTACTGCTTTATCATTACTGCTTGACTGAGTTGATAACATGTTAACCTATGCTTTACTGTTCCACTGAGTTGATCACTCACTCCCACGTTACGGGACGGTGTTGTACACACCAACCAGATTTGTTGAGTTTCAGGTGATGGCGATGCTTGTGAAGCAGAGCCGGACTACTTCTATGATGATAGGAGGAGTTCTCCTATCTGTATCTCTCTGGCAGGTCAATGAAGACCTGATACTGTTTTGACAGGGCTATGGTACTTAGGATAGGAGACATTACACTTCCTCACATTTGGTATATTTTAGAACTGTACTTGTAATTATTTAACCTGGTAATGTTATCACACTCTGGAGACTCATCATAGTTTATATATTTTATCTATCTATCACAGTCTTCCGCTTGCAAATTTAACTGTCTCTGGAGTATGATATGCTGTTTTGGCTTAATCTCACTCATGTTCAATGCACGAATACAGTCAACATTCAATCATCATTCATTTTGTTGCATAAGTGATGTTCTGGAACTCGGGAGTTGAGTTTATGCTCGACCCCCGATTTTCAGGGCGTTACACACAGGTACTCTAGTTTCACACTAGCTAATTCTCGCCTAATTTCTAAAGGATTTAGTCCTGTATGATTTCTGTTTGAGGTGGTACCTGGGCCTTTGTAGTTTATTTAGTTTAAGTATTGTTCTTCATCACCTAAACTTTAAAATAGTGTCTAATGTGAAAGTACTTAGAAAATTTAAAAAACAAGGTGGTGAAGGGTGGGATTTGTGAAGGAAATGGGTTAAGGAGCGATTTTAGACTGTGGGATTCAGTTCTGACAAGTTAATAACGTGTTAGGATCGACCCATCGCCTAAGGATATCTAATCCCAGGTTGGCAAAAATCTGGGATGTTACAACCATCGGACCTTAAATCGGGCGTATCTCACAATTCAGAATGAGTTATCTGAAGTAAAATATATTATTTTAGGGTAGAACGACCTACTTTAGCCTACTGCAAAAGATGGATCAGAAATGACCCGGTCGACAACAGAAGTGATTTAGATCATCAGACTTTAAATCGGACGTATCTCGCAGTCCGGAATGAGTTATCTGAGTTAGAATATATGATTTTGGGGTAAAACGAGCTACTTTAACCTACCGTCAAAGATGAATCTGAAAAGGCCCGGTCAACGACAAAAGTGATGCAGACCATCGGACTTTAAATTGGACGTATCTCGCAATCCGGAATGAGTTATCTGATGTAAAATATATGATTTTAGGGTAGAACGAGCTACTTTAGACTACCGCCAAAGATGGATCTGAAAACGCCTGGTCGACGACAGAATTGATCCAGACCGTCGCACCTTAAATCGGGCGTATCTTGCAATCCGGAATGAGTTATCTAATGTAAAATATATGTTTTTGGGGTAGAACGAGCTAGTTTAACCTACCGCCAAAGATGGATCAGAAACAGCCCGGTCGATGGCAGAAGTGATCCAGATCAGCGTACTTTAAATCGGGCATATCTCGCAATCCGGAAAGAGTTATATGACGTACAATATATGATTTTAGGGTAGAACAAGCTACTTTAGCCTGCCGCCAAAGATGCATCTGAATAGGCCCGATCGAGGACAGAAGTGATCCAAACCATCGGACCTTAAATTGGGCATATCTTGCATTTTGCGATGAGTTATCTGACGAAAAATATATGATTTTGGGGTAGAACGATCTACTTTAGCCTACCGCCAAAGTTGGATCAGAAACGGCCCGGTGGACGACAAAAGTAATCCAGACCATCAGACCTTAAATCTGGCGTATCTCGCAATCTGGAATGAGTTATCTGACGTAAAATATATGATTTTGGGGTAGAATGGTCTACTTTAGCCTACCGCTAAAGATGGATTAGAAAAGGCCTGGTCGACGACAGAATTCATCCAGACCATCGGACCTTATATCGAGCGTATCTCGCAATCCAGAATGAGTTATTCGACATAAAAGATACGACTTTGGGGTAGAACGTGCTACTTTAGCAAACCAACCCGGCTACGTCGGGTTCCCTAAGCTGGATTTGTGAAATACCGACAAAGATGGATCAGAAAAGTCCGGGTCGACGATAGAAGTGATCTAGACCATCGGACCTTAAATCATTTTATGTCGCAATCCGGAATGAGTTATCTGACGTAAAATATATGATTTTGGGGTAGAACAAGCTACTCTAGCCTACCGCCAAAGATGGATCAGAAAGGGCCCGGTTGACGACAGAAGTGATCCAGACCATCGGACTATAAATCAGGAATATCTTGCAATCCAGAATGAGTTATCTGACGTAAAATATATGATTTTGGGGTATAACGAGCTACTTTATCCTACCGCCAAAGATGGATCAGAAACGGCCTGGTCTACCACAGAAGTGATCTAGACCATCGGACCTTAAATCGGGCGTGTCTCGCAATCCAGAATAACTTATCAGACGTAAAATATATGATTTTGGGGAAGAACGAGCTAGTTTAGCCTACCGTCAAAGAGGGATCACAAAAGCCCCGGTCGATGACAAAAGTGATCTAGACCATCGGACCTTAAATCGGGCATATCTCGCAATCTGGAATGAGTTATCCGACGTAAAATATATGATTTTGGGGTAGAACGAGCTAGTATAGCCTACCGCCAAAGTTGGATCAGAAAAGGCCCGGTCGATGACCGAAGTGATCTAGACCATCGAACCTTAAATCGGACGTATCTCGCAATCCGGAATGTGTTATCTAACGTAAAATAAAAGATTTTTGGGTAGAACAAGCTAGTTTAACCTACCGCCAAAGATGAATCAGAAAAGGCCCGGTCGACAACAAAAGTGATCTAGATCAACAGACTTTAAATGGGGCGTATCTCGCAATCCGGAATGACTTATCTGACGTAAAATATATGATTTTGGGGTAGAACGAGCTACTTTAGCCTACCGGCAAAGATGGATCATTAACGACCCGGTCAACGACATAAGTGATCCAGATCATCAAACTTTAAATCAGGCGTATCTTGCAATCCAGAATGAGTTATGTGACGTACAATATATGATTTTGGGGTAGAACGAGCTACTTCATCCTGAAGCCAAGGATGCATCTGAAAAGGCCCGGTCAAAGATAAAAGTGATCCAGACCATCGGACCTTAAATCGGGCATTTCTCGCAATCTGGAATGACTTATCTGACGTAAAATATATGATTTTGGGTAGAACGAGCTACTTTAGTGTTGAGGCATAAAATAAGCGAAGAAGTGAAGAAGAGAAAGATCAAGAAAATTAGTTTGAAGATAAAGAAATCAGGTGTAAAGATTACTTTGCGCGGGTTCGCGCAAAGTGAATAGATTGCACTGGACCGCGCAAAGTAAATGGGTTGCACGGGACTGATAGATTGCGCGAGACCGCGCAAAGCATGTCGTTTGCGTGTGTCCGCGTAAAGTGTTTTGCGGTGGTATAAAAATGGTTGGATGATATTTTGTCCCACATCGACCAGAACAGAGATTTACACCAGTAAAAATGTCTATAAATACCCCGTTCTTTCTCTCAAAAGGGGTTGGAAGATTTCAGAGTGGAAGAAAGATGAAGAAGAAGACAGAAGGTGCAAATGACCATTGGGCTCATATAGTTTGCGCGGACTCGCGCAAAGGAGCATTGGGCTCCTGTAGTTTGCGCGGACCCGCGCAAAGCATGTCGTTTGCGCGAACCCGCGCAAATCGACTGCTGGACAGTCTATAACAGCAATGGGCTGATATGCTGCTGGAATGGCTAGAGTCTTCAAATCTTCAAGTTCTTCTTGTTCAAGAGGAAGGGAAGAATCATCGACGAAAAGGCGTATTCCTCCTAAGTCTCGGGAGATGACCGGAATAGCACTGAAATGCTGCCGAAATCTCTATTCTCTTGAAGACTGATTGGTCGACTTGCCTATTCCTCCTAAGTCATAGGAGATGATTGAAATCATTGCCGTTATGCTGTCGAAATTCATATTTAACTACGATAATTGTAACTTACAAGGAATTCTTTGTAAACTATCTTAGAATCAAGGGATATCAGAGGATGTAAATGAATTCAGAATCAATAAAATGTGACGATTGTCTTTGTAACTATTCCATTATTATGTTTGAATAAGATAATGCTCCCAAATCAAATACATTTGTTTCCTTGTCGAAACAAAATGGCGACTCCACTGGGGACGTTTATCTTATTTAACATTAACATTGGGAAAGTTGCAAGATTCTCATTACTGTTTTTGGCGTCTGGTAGATGCCAGAATGGCGACTCTCAGTGGGAACATCCTCCCCTTCATCTCTAAAATAGTTTACTTAATCTTTCGCATACTAATTTCATGTATGTTTCGTTATTGAAGGCACCCAAATTCAATCACATAACATTGCTAATGGCTAACGTGGTGAGAAAAGTGAACTTCCGATTCGCCGCTACTGGGTTTGTAATTGAATATGCGCCAAGCCAAACTCCTGAGCATACGAAAGCAAGCACTACAAACAGGCACAAAGTGACTCAAGTAACAGCGGGGGTCATTTCCGTCTCACCCCAACCTCAAGAAAGTGATGAGAACTGGACTTTGGTCTTGTCCAAAAAGACAAAAGCAAAGACCTTAAAGAACCGCAGGGCGAAATTGCTTGTACCGAGAGCTGAGGGACCAATCACGCGTAGTATAGCAAGAAGAAACCTGAGCTCGCTCCTCCGGCGATTTATCCTGAACAAGCTGCTTCGCAGTTCTCGTTGCACGATTTTCCAGCCTTGGTCGCTCCAAAGACCAAATGGACAGAATCGCAGAAAGGCAAAGCACTGATGATAGGATCACCGATGCCTGTGTCATCTCAAATAAGCTCGTCCATAATTGTATCACCTCGATCGGTTAAAAGCACGGGAAGTACACAAGAGTCAAACGAGACTCCAATGTCTCCCCTCTTTATAAGTCCTGTTCCGTCAACATATTCTCGTTTTACTCAAAAAACAGCTTCGACAAACAGTCAAGAGGCCGCAGTATATATGGCAAAGACGGGTCAAGGAAATAGACCAACTACTGAAGAACGTGTTGATCAAATGGCAGAGGCACAAAGAGTGCTAATGGATGAATGCCGGAACCTCAGAGAAGCTCTGGCAACTCTGGCACATAATGTAGCCCAGATAGTGGCTCCACCTATGATGGGAGCAACAAATGGATAAGAGAACCAACCTGAAGGCTCCCGTCCGCAAGAGATAGGATCGCGAGGATCAGTTCCAGTGACAAGAGCTATAACACAGGACGATGTAAGACAAGTCGTCGAAGAAGCAGTCAGAATAGAAAGGGAGCGCGCGAATACCGTTCGTTTCAGATACCGAACACCCTACCCGAGAGAGGTAGAGGATGTTCCGTTTCCAGCCTATTTTAAGCATCCAGATTTCCAGAAATTTAATGGGGAAGGATCACCAGAAGAACATCTGATGCATTTCATCACCAGCATGGGGAATTTCTCCACGATACCTCAATATTGTTTACGCTTATTTGGATCATCGTTGACAAGTAAAGCTTTCAGGTGGTATTCAAATTTAGCACCAGGATCTATATGTACATGGGAAGAAATGCAAGATGCTTTCATGTCAGACTTCTTCTCGTCAGAGCGCGATGTTAGCATCACAGAATTAGCTTCAGTACGACAGCGAGAAGGAGAACCAGTTGAAAAATTCGTAGACAGATGGAAGACACTGGGGGCATCGTGTAGGCAGTTGCCGGAAGAAAAGGAACAAGTCAAAATGTGTCTGAACTCTATGGAGACAGGAATTGCGTTCGGACTCACCAGTGCTGATATCGGAACCTTTCGCGATTTAGCTACCAAAGCCCATGCATTGGAATTAATGACTCGTAAGATGCCAGCATTTCATCATGAAACTGTCAGAAGAATACCTGGCAGGACAACCGTCAACACCATCAATCTGGATAAGAAAAATCAAGATGCGAGGGGCTCAAGAGACAAAAGGCCGGAAGGAAGAGAAAGCTAGAATCAATCAAGGGACAGATACGGCAGAAAAAAGCTCAGAATGCTCGATTCTCATGAAGGATTTGAGTTTGATAAAGAGGACGTGGTGCCTATGATGCAACAATTGTTAAAAGCAGGTACCCTGGAATTACCAGAACCAAAATGCCTTGAAGATGTGACGAAGACTCGAGAAAGAAACTTTTGCCGTTATCATCGCCTAGTAGGACATCCGACGGAAAATTGTTACACGTTAAAATGCATCATATAGTGAATGATAAATAGAGGTGATATAATAACCTGTGAAAGCAAAGAAAAGAATACAAGGGCGACAGTAAATGTATTGTCAATTCAAGAAAAGACTCGGGGAATAAAAGAGAAGGGAGATCAAAGGTCGATAAGAAATGCGACAATGATTACGTTGCGATCAGGGAAACAGATAATGAGTCCGGTAAAGCAAAAAGCAGGAGTTATAAGGAAAGAAGTGACTGAAAGACAGAACACTGAGGATAGAAGTAGAAATGGAGACGCAGTGACAAAAGTGGCTTATGACGTAGTTAGCCACTTGAAGGGAATACCGGCACGTTTAAGTATTTATGATGCGCTCAAGTTGTCAGAAGAATTTCGGCAAAGTTTGATTCAAGTACTGTCTGATCACGATGTGAGAGAAACTTTACTGACAGAAATGAAGAATGAAAGAAACAATGAAAAGATGAATTGTCTACCAGTAATTTCTTTCTCTGATGACGATTTAATTGGTGAAATGGAACATAATAGGCCATTGCTGATAGAAGGGTACATTTGTGAAAAGAAGATAAAACGGATTATGATAGATAATGGGTTCGCAGTGAATCTTTTGCCACTCTCCATGATTACTAAATTGGGTTATCGCCGTTCAGATTTGCGCCCCAGTGGAATGATGATACAGGGGTTTAATCAAGATGGACAACGTGCACTCGGTAAAATTACAGTAACATTAGAAGTGGGAGAATTAATCACTACTATTGTATGTCACGTTATAAATGCTATGACGACATATAACCTTCTCTTGGGAAGGCCGTGGATACATCAGTACAATATTATACCTTCTACTCTACACCAATGTTTCAAATACTGTAAGGACGGAATGCAGTGTAAAGTAATGGCTGATGCGAAACCCTATACAGAAGCTGAGTCTTTCTTTGCGGATGCTAGCTATTATAAATGTTTCTCCAAAGAAGTGGCAAATGATGATGGAAAGAGAGTCTTAAAAGATGTCCAAATAAATAAAGTTAGAGAAGAAAGGGCGGAATCTCCTGAGACTACATAAGTAAGAAAAAAGTTCTATTTTGTACCAAAGCGTCTGAGACAACCGGGACAACCGCCGTTGACATTGTTGTCGACAGAACAGCTGAAAGTCTTACAGTCCAATTACACAATGCCCTTACCCAATATCGAAAGATGTAAGCCATTTGCAGCCGCCCCAGGAACATTTCAAGTCAGAGCCAGTGCTAAATATCTTGAAGCAATAGAGTTTCACGCTGCAGCAGAGGTGAAGAATGAAAACATAAGCAATATATATCATGGAGAGTTAGCACCGCAGAATTTGAGAAAATACAGTGCAGTAAGCAAGAAAATCATGAGAAATATGGGTTTTGATTGTGACAACCCCACTGGACTGAATCATGGGAAAGGAATTCAAATCCCTCTCGGAGTTAATCAGGAAAAATGGAGAAAATTTCAAGGATTAGGAGCAGAATCATCAGTAAATATGGTATCAGTAAATATGACTCCAGCCGAACAAATGTCAGAACAAGATACTAAGGTAGTCGAGTATCCTGAAACTGCTCCAAGACAAATAGAAGACGGGGGGCAGCCGACGATAGATGGCTTGCGAGAAATAAATTTGGGAACAGCAGAAGAGCTAAGGAACACATTCATCAGCGTCAGTCTTTCAGATCAGGAATTTGAGAAATATGGCCAACTTCTCAAAGAAAATAAAGACGTCTTCGCCTGGACATATGAAGAAATGCCGGGATTGGAACCCTCTGTAGCAATGCATCGATTAAATATTTCCAAAGAAAAGAAACCAGTAAAGCAAGCACAAAGGCGATTCCACCCAAACCTGATTCTATTAATCGAAAAAGAAGTAAATAAATTAATAAAGGTTGGGTTTGTCAGAGAAGTTAAATATCCCAAGTGGATATCAAACATTGTTCCGGTGAAAAAGAAGAATGGGCAGATTAGAGTATGCATTGACTTCAGAGATCTGAATGAAGCATGTCCAAAGGATGACTTCCCTCTCCCGATAACAGAATTATTAATTGATAGCACTACTCAGTATGCTATTATGTCCTTTATGGACGGATACGCAGATTATAATCAAATCAGGATGGCACCCGAAGATGAAGAGGCAACGACTTTCAGGACGCCGCTTGGAATTTATTGTTATAAAGTTATGCCTTTCGGTCTCAAAAATGCTGGAGCAACATATCAAAGGGCGATGAAAAATATTTTTCAAGATATGATGCATAAACATGTCGAATGCTATGTTGATGACTTGGTGGTCAGGTCGGGAGATCATCAAGAACACCGCGAACATTTAGCATCAGTCTTCCATTGTCTCAGAAAGACGCTACTAAAGATGAACCCTGCTAAGAGTGCATTTGGAGTATCTTCTGGAAAATTCCTCGGCTTTGTTGTATGACACAGAGGGATCGAGATTGATCCAGAAAAAATTAAGGCTATTCAAAATATGCCGCCACCAACGACGTTGAAGGAATTGAAAAGCTTACAAGGAAAATTGGCATACATTCGCCGTTTCATTTCAAACCTCGCAGGAAAGTGTAAGCCATTTTCTCGGTTAATGAAGAAAGATACAGAATTTGTATGGGATCACGCCTGTCAAAATGCATTTGACTCAATTAAGGAATTATTGAAACAGCCGCCGGTGTTAACAGCTCCGGTGAAAGGTAAGCCACTTATCTTATATACATCTGCAGCTACAAATTCTTTGGGTGCTTTGTTAGCATAGGTAAACGAAGCCGGAAAAGAGATTGCTCTTTATTATCTAAGCCGAACAATGATGGGGGCAGAATGCAATTATTCCTTGATCGAAAAAGAATGTTTGGCGCTGATATTCGCTGTGCAAAAGTTGAGGCATTATTGTCTCTCCCATGATATAACTCTAATCTCAAGAGCAGATCCGATAAAATTTTTGATGACTAGGCCAATGTTGTCAGGAAGACTAGCCAAATGGATGTTATTGCTATCAGAATATACTATTTCGTATAAGCCGGCGAAAGCAGTAAAAGGACAAGCTATGGCAGACTTTCTCGCAGCACATCCTATAGCAGAAAGTGAGGAAATCAATGACGAATTCCCAGATGAACAGGTTATGTTGGCTGAATCTCAGAATCTTTGGCAAATGTATTTTAATGGTGCTGCTCGAATATCGGGAGCGGGGGCAGGAGTGATATTCATTACGCCTCAAGGCGATTTATTGCCATACTCCTTCACATTGGGCACCGCATGCACAAACAATGAAGCTGAATACAAAGCTCTTATCATCGGAATGGAAATAGCCCAGCAAATGGAAATAAAATTATTGCATATCTTCGGAGATTCTAAATTGATTATAAATCAATTGACAATGAAATTTGAAGTAAGGAAAGAAGAACTCCTGCCCTATTATGGGAAGGCACAACAGTTGCTTGAACAGTTTTGTCATGTGGAAATTAAACACATACCGCGGCTGGAGAATGCAAAAGCAGATGCTTTAGCCGGTTTGGCAGCAGCTTTATCTTGCACAAACTGGAGTCCTCTTCAGGTAACTATAGAAGAAAGAAGATTCCTGCCATCTGCAGCAGTTATCGAAGAAACCGTTGAGATGTTTCCTATATCCTGTCTGGAAGTAATAACAGATGATTGGCGTTAGCCTTTTGTTGATTATCTCAAATATAATATCTTGCCAGAAGATAATGCACAAAGACAGCAGATTAAACAGCGATCGGGCAAATTTGTCATATGGAGCGAAGTATTGTATAGAAAATCTTATAATGGAATGCTGTTAAGATGCTTAGACAAGCAAGAAGCAAACCAAATGCTGCGGGAGACACATTCAGGTGAATGTGGAGCACATCAACCCGGCCGAAATTTATGCCATAGAGTGCATCGAATGGGTTATTATTGGCCTACTATGTTCAAAGATGCAATAGAATACGCAAAGCGGTGTCATGAATGTCAAATACATGGAGATGTAATACATGTTCCCCCAGAAGACTTACATCAGTCTGTTACTTCCTGGCCTTTCTCAGCTTGGGGACTCGATGTGATTGGTCCTATAAATCCCCCTTCATCTAAAGGAAAACAGTATATTCTGGCAACAACAGACTATTTCTCCAAATGGACCGAAGCAATTGCCTTGCGTAGTGTTAAAGAGACAGACGTGGTCAATTTCATCCGGCATGCTATAATATACCGTCATGGTATTCCGAAAAAGATCGTCACTGATAATGGCACCCCTTTTAAAAATAGGGGCATGGAAAAGTTGTGTCAGAAGTTTGGCATTCAGCATTCTTTTTCAACACCTTATTATCCTCCGGCCAATGGATTAGCAGAGGCGTTTAACAAAATGATTGTCAAAATAATGAAAAAAACGGTGACAGGCAATAAGCGTGATTGGGATGAAAAGTTACAAGAAGCATTATGGGCCTACAGAACTACCCATCGTACAACAACAGGGGCGACACCGTATTCATTAATCTATGGTATAGAGGCAGTTATCCCAATTGAAATGCAGGTGGCATCACTCAGAATAGCAGTACATCAGTCTATAACAGATGATGAAAATGCAAAAATAAGGCTGAAAGAATTAGATCTGCTAGATGAGAAACGTCTTGAAGCTGAGCAGCGGTTGCAGTCATATCAGGCCAGGATATCGGCTGCATTTGATAAACAGGTTAAATACCGCTCTTTCAAAAAAGGGGATATGGTGTTAATGCTGAAAAGACCTATAGTGATTACTCGCCGAACAGGGGGCAAGTTCGAGCCTAAATGGGACGGTCCATATGTGGTAAAAGAAGTATACTCCAATGGGGCATATAGAATCACAAATCAAGAGGGACAGGGTATCAGTATACTTGTCAACGCCTGTTTCATCAAAAGATACTATCCCTAAAGATAGACATGTGGATTTTGATCCAGAATATTATCGGTATAATGAATCTGTATCAAAAGGGGGGCAAGGATGAATAAGATCATGTTTATATGTCAACAAAAGAAGCTGTGAAGAAGAAATTCACAAGCATGTCAATTATCAAGCATCAAATCTGAAAATATATATATGATCATCATTACCAAATAAGTTGGACAAAATCAATATCATCTTGAGGATTCTCTTGAAGATAATGACAAGATTGATATATTGCCTTACAAGGCATGGATCTTCTTGAAGATATTATCTCAGTTGGAAATATCTACTATACTGGCAATGATGATGATCATAGATATTATTGCCTTACAAGGCACGGGTCTTCCTAAAGATATTATCAAAAGCAAGGATACATCAATTGTAAGACTCGTATCCTAGTCGTACTGTTCCGATGAATCCTGCGATCAATTCCGTCGAAGTCCGGCAATCCGCGACAGATAATCGACGTTGCGCACGACCGTAAGTCGTTTCCTTTAGATTCGAGTCAGTTTAATCCGAGACCTGTATCATTGTGACCGCACCGTCGCCGCGGTTCCAACGCCGCGACTCACGCATCGATCCGATACCCTGACCAGAAGACGTGAGTCGGCGTTTATTTCGAAGAAACGCTGCACTTTCTCGATCCCAAGAAAATCTCTACACCATGTCAAATCAATCCCATCAATTAATCAATCACATCAATCAATCAATCACTTCAATGTCAAGTACAAGCAACCCATGCTTTCTCTCTCCAAAGTCAACTCTTTCTCACCCTCTCTCTTACACACCCATACCTAGTCAAGTACCACAACCATCACCTCACATCACTCACCTCACATCACTCTCTCTCCCTTACAACCATCTCTCTCTCTTTCACAAAATTCAAATTCCAAGCAACCCATAAGCCTCACACATCCACATTTTTTTCCAAGGAGAGAAAAGAGAAGTGAGTAGTGTGGCCCACTTTTCATCCCAAAATCTTCCATCCTAGCCCTTGAATCTTCATCTCCCACCATCAAAGTGAAGCACAAGGAGGTCGGCTTTCCAACGAACCAAGAAGATCGGACGGTGGGTGCTTCTATAGGTGTAGATTTATTGTTTTGAGGATGGGCCAAGTGAGGCCTACCGATCAATGGTATGGATCTCATTTTGGACCCTGAATGTGGCCAATGGTCCACTTTGATTTCAAGATCAATCCATGATGGGGCCATTCTCCATGGATCCCATCATGATGTTTACTTTCTTTGCATAACATGGCCATTTAGACCAACCATTTCGGTGGAGAAAGGATCTCCACCGTTGATTTTGATCGTGGGCCCATATGAAATGGGACCCACTTAATGTATGTTGTAGATCATGTAACGGAGGGCCCATAGTGGCGGGGCCCCTCTACCACACGTTTATCTTTCTTTCTCTCCCTCTTTCTTTCTTTTTGTGTGTGCATGAGATGATATGGCCTTGTGGCCCACCCGGATGGACCCCACCATGAATCATGTATTTTATCCAAGCCATCTAAAGGTGGGGCCCACTTTACATATGTATTGTAACCACACCACCTCACCATGTGGTGGCCCACCTATAAAGGGCCCACCTTAAGTGCATTGCACGCCCAAACAAAAAAAGAAAAAACAAAGGAAAGAGAGTCTTTAAAACAAACTACAAATGTCAGCCTTTTTTAAGGCATTGGAAGTGGGTCACTTGTATAGGACCCACCTTGATGAATGTATTCAATCCAAGCCGTCCATCCCCTTTCCCACCTCATTTTAGGCGTTGAGCCAAAAAATGATGTTAATCAGACTCTCAGGCAGACCATACCTTTGGAAATAGAAATTTTCACCGTTGAAAACTTCCCTGATCTTTCTGTACATTGAAAAATACCCAATATTGGGCTTGTTATCCTTGTTATGAGCCATGGGGACCAATGGCTGAGACAGATTTAACCGATGCGGGCCCTACACCTGAAAAACCACACAAAATGTGATTTTCAAAAATAAAAAAATAAAAAAAATAAGGGCAGCAGCGCTGCTGCCACTGACAGCGCCAGAGGCGCAGGCAGCGCGCCTGCGTGCGTTGGCAGGCGTGAAACGGGCAGGGACCCACGGCTCCACCCGTGGGCCCCACCTTGATGTTTATTTGAAATCCAACCGTCCATGAGGTGGACCACCCCCTGAGGTGGGTCCCCTCCAAAAATCAGTCAGATCCAACGATCGGGTGGCCCACATCACCAGAAACAGTGTGAATTGAACTCTACCATTGAAACCCATTTGGGGTCCATAGAAGTTTCAGATCAAGTTGAAATTTGTTTCTCCCCTTTGTCCAGGCACGTGTGACCTTATGGATGGATTGGATGGCATATAAGCAACATGGCGGGCCCCACCTGGAGCCCACAGTGATGTATGTGTTTAAATCCCACCGTCCAGGCGGACGGTGGGAGCCCACTGTGATTTATTTGTTTTATCCCCACCGTCCAGAGGGGACGGTGGGGTTACATGTGTGGGCATGCTGCGTGTGTGCTGTGTGCGTGTGTGCGTGTGGTGTGTGTGTGTGTGTGTGTGTGTGTGTATATATATATATATATCATCTATATATATACATATATATCATATATTATATATATATATATTTATATATATATTATATTATATATGTTATATTGTATATATTATATATTATATTATATAATATATATATTTGTTGGTGGGCCTTAGGGATTTTAATAGTGGAAATCATCATTACCACTTGTATTTTGGTGTGGCCCACCTTGGTATACATGTAAGGCCCATGTGATTAGGCCCACCTGGATGTGTATTTATGGCCGTTTTTGAGGCCCACCTTGATGTATATATAGCCGTGTGTTTAGGCCCATTCAATGTAATTGTGGCCCATGTTACAAGGCCCATTGTGATGTATTCAAAGGCCCGTGGGATATGGCCCATTGCAATGTACATAAGGCCCCTTTGATGTGGCCCACTTGATTTACAAAAAAAAAGCCCATATGATGCGGCCCATTTGATGAATATAAGGCCCATGGGTCGAGGCCCAACAGGATGTCCTTAGGGTCTATTGCAACGAGGGATTCCTCCATAGTGTGTGTAATAATGTTTGATGACAGCTTATGCCTTGGGAGAAATGTTGGTTTGACGTCCACGTTGTAAGAATAATGTTGGTTAAATGTCCGCATTATAACTCTCCCTAGGGCCCATTAGTAGGCCCACATTTGTTGATAGCTCACCACTTTATAACATGCTTAGTATAGCTCCATGATTCATACCCATACGCATCATTTGTATGCTTGATATGAGGAATGTTTGATCATAGCATAAGCCGTTGGACTGAGACATTTACGGGACTCCTTATGAGACGGAGCGCCCCACATGATCGCGTGGTACGCGTGAGATTACTGCATGATTGTACGGTATGACTCATGCATCTCGCATATGTGTGACTTGATCACTGCATGCCCTAGCGACATCAGGGCCGTGGCTCCACAGGCACATCGTGGATGGCCATATCGGATACCGGAAATACTTTGTTCTAGCACTGTGGGCACTTAGGATGTCTTTGGGTGAAAGTCCCAGAACTTTTTTGGTACCAGGAGATGCTCCAACGTCTAGACCGAGTGGATACACGAGCGCCCGAGTGCCGAATACCCGTAGGCCGCATCTCTCACTGTGTCGTGGTCGGTTGGAAAAGGGTGTGGCCTTATCTGCCTGAGTGAGGGGGTTATAAGCTAGGCTGAGTCTGACCAGCTCGCAAATGTGTCCGCTATCGACGAGCCGGGTAGGTATTGGCAGACTACTGGTCAGGCGGATAGTGTGGTCTCTTCCACTTGCTTGACTGTGCAGCTAGGGAGGAGGCAGTCAGTGTGAGGTGTATTAGATCCCGGTGATATCCAGAGAGGAACTGTACTGATATGTGTACATGATGAGGACTGACATGCTTGTAGTGCATCTCGCATATGGCATTCGGCTACGTAGGCCTTGCATTGTGTCGGTATGGCCGATTGCATTCATGTTTCGCATCGCATGGCCTTGGTATGGCCGATATCATTCATATCTTACATTACCTAGCTCTGGTTGTATTCATGGACTTACCCCATATTTCCGCATTACTCTGATATTGTACACTTGGCGTTTACCTTGTACACACACTTGCGCCACCCTCTAAGCTTTTGTAAGCTTATGCACGACTGTTGCGTGCAGGTAGCGTTGGACAGCAGCAGCGCTAAGGCAGGAGTGTGGATCTGATTATTTTAGAGCCTTTTGACTATACTGTATTTCCCTTCCCGCATTGTACTTAAAAGTTTTTGTTATAGTGGATATGTGGTGTTGTTGTTTGTGACTTGGTTATGCTTGTGGTTATGCTCCATTGCAAAAAAAAAATTCATACTGAAAATCCTCCTTGTAGGATCCCAGGATCGAAAATCTGGCGTATGGGCGGTGGAAGCCGAGAATGGGGTACTACGGAGGCTGTCGGCGCCGGATTCGGCGATCGGAAATTTTATGAGCCTGGTTTCCGAGTTTGGGACGTGACAGAAGTTGGTATCAGAGCATAACCTGGGAATACTTAAGGATCACATTACATATCTTCTATGAACTTAAAATGAATCGTTCTAGTCCGAATAACTTCGCGATTTTTCCAACATAGACCCTTGACATTTTTCCCTTCGAGAATTCTCAAGGCTGATAGGCCCTTGTTGCTTCCTGTATGACGTAATGGCTAGAAGACTGACCCGAGCGAATCCCACTCCACCACCTGCTACTCTTGCTCTACCACCTGTGACTCCCGCTTCACCACCGGATATTCCTGATTTTCAGCCTGTAGATGCCACTCCTTTACCTGAGACCGGTGCGGATCCGACCGTACCTGTGAGTGCCACCCAGTTGCAGCAGATGCTTCAGGCGATGACTGCCATTCTTCAGGGGCAGAGTAGGCGTCCCACTGTTACACCAGCCGAGGCCGAGCAGGAGCGAGCGAGCGCCCTTCTCAAGGACTTCCGACGGCACGATCCTCCACGTTTCAGCGGTGAGCCAGACCCCACTGCAGCCGAGATATGGTGCTCTGAGGTGGAGAAAATATTCGACACCATGAGATTCACGACCCAGCAGCGAGTCCCATTAGCCGTATTTCTCCTTCAGGGTGAGGCACAGCATTGGTGGGCATCTGTAGCCCGGTCGGTAGCGGCCGACTTTGAGTGGACCTGGGAGGACTTTACAGACCGGTTTGACCGGAAGTTCTTTCCTGAGCATGTGCGTCAGCAGCGCGCATTAGAGTTTGAGACTCTGGTCCAGGGGGACATGACTGTGTCCCAGTATGAGGCACGTTTCGTCGCATTCTCGAGGTTCGCGACGTATCTTGTGGATGATGAGGGATGGAAGGCCCGCCATTTTGAGAACGGCTTACGTCCTGCCCTCAGGAGCCGTGTGATCGGACACATGCTTCCGACATTTGAGGAGATAGTGGAGAGAGCCATGATATATGAGATAGATTGGGCTAGTGTGCAGAGAGCCCGTGATTAGAGGGGAGACCAGAAGAGGAAGGCGCCCTCTGGTAGTTCGCAGCCGCAGCAGCATCGTTCACAGCAGCGACGTACGGCTCGCCTAGCATTCCGAGCACCAGCAGCACCCCCAGCACCACCTTCAGGACCATTCACCAGTACTTGCTTTGAGTGCGGTAGGACGAGACATCGTGTGCACGAGTGTCCCCATCCGCAGCGACAGCAGCCGAGGACACCGCATTAGCCTCCACGACAGCCACCACAGCAGCAGCAGCGACCGCAGCATCAGCCTCCTGTACCTCCCCCACAGCAGCAGAGACAGCAGGTTAGGCCCCTACAGCGGCCACAGCAGCAGCAGAGACCTCAGCGGGGACTTGCACCTCCCCAGCAGGCCCAGGGCAGGTTCTATGCTGCACAGCAGGACCCACAGTCATCAGGAGGGGTTGTCGAGGGTACTCTCCTTGTTTCTACATGCATTGCACGTGTATTGTTTGATTCTGGTGCATCGCATTCTTTTGTGGCCGATGATTTCTGTTGATCGACCGGTTTGTCGATGGAGTCTGCCTGTGAGGGTTTGTCAGTATCGACGCCCTTAGGGAAGACTGCAGTGTTGGGCCGATTTTGTGCATCTTGTCCCGTTCTGGTTGGGGATATCTTCTTGCCTACCAATTTATATGTATTGCCGATGTCCGAGTTTGATGTCATCTTGGGCATGGATTGGCTCACCGAGTACCACGCCATATTGGACTGCTTCGCGAGAACAGTCACGTTCTGTATACCCGGCGTGCCAGTGTTCTAGTTTGTTGCCGATCCCAGAGGAGAGCAGCTTTCTTGCCTGTTATCGTGTGCCGTTGAGGAGCCAGCTGCTTTGAGTATCGACCAGCTGCCGGTCGTTTGTGGTTTTCCCGATGTGTTTCAGGAGATTCCGGGGTTACCACCTCGTCGGCACACTAAGTTCCAGATTGATCTCGTGCCCGGTACCGCGTCTATTTCGAAGGCCCCGTATCGTATGACACCGATGGAGTTACGGGAACTGCAGAAGCAGTTGGACGAGCTACGTGAGTTAGGCTTTATCCGACCGAGCAGTTCACCGTGGGGAGCGCCGGTACTCTTCGTGAAGAAGAAGGATGGTTCGTTGAGGCTTTATGTAGATTACCGCGAGCTCAACAAGGTCACGATCAAGAGCAAGTACCCACTCCCGAGGATCGATGATTTGTTTGATCAGCTGCAGGAGGCGCAGTTCTTTTCGAAGATTGACTTGCGGTCCGGTTATCATCAGGTTCGGGTTCGAGATGAGGATATCCCGAAGACAGCCTTCAGGACGCGCTACGGTCATTTTGAGTTTCAGGTCATGTCCTTCGGACTGACCAATGCGCCTGCAGTATTCATGCAGTTGATGAACGAGGTCTTCCGTCCATATCTCGACCAGTTTGTTGTGGTGTTCATCGACGACATCCTGATATATTCGAGGACCCGTGAGGAGCATGAGCGACATCTAGAGATTACATTGCAGACCCTCCGTGTACACCAGCTTTACGCGAAGCTGGAGAAGTGCGAGTTCTGGCAGGAGGAGGTGAAGTTCCTCGGTCATGTGGTGACGAGGCAGGGTGTCGCAGTGGACCCCTCGAAGATTGATGCCGTGCGTCAGTGGGGCCAGCCCACGAACGCATCTGAGATCCGCAGTTTAAATGGTTTGGCGGGCTACTATCGATGCTTTATCGAGGGATTCTCTCGTATTGCAGCCCCGTTGACCAGGTTGACCCAGAAGGGTGCCGAGTTTGTATGGAGTGACACTTGTGAGCATGCATTTATGGAGTTGAAGGACCGCCTCATGACCGCTCCTGTCCTCACTCTTCCCTCTGGGAGTGATGGACTTGTCGTATTTACCGATGCCTCACGAGTTGGTTTGGGTACTGTCCTGATGCAGCACGGGAAGCCGGTGGCTTATGCGTCTCGCCAGCTCAAGGTCCACAAGCTGAACTACCCCACACATGATTTGGAGCTGGCGGCAGTGGTCTTCGCACTGAAGGTGTGGAGGCACTATCTTTATGGGGTGAGGTTCGAGCTCTTCTCCGACCACAAGAACTTGAAGTATCTGTTCTCTCAGTCTGAGTTAAACATGAGGCAGAGGCGTTGGATGGAGCTCCTGAAGGACTATGATTTTGATCTCCAGTACCACCCTGGCAAGGCAAACGTGGTGGCAGATGCCCTCAGCCGTCAGCCACGAGGCCTGGTGGCGCACTTGATGATTTAGGAGTGGAGGATGCTCGAGGACGTAGCAGAGTATGACTTCGAGTTTGGTCTGTAGTCTTCTATCGTTCAGTTATCGAGCCTGTCGATTCAACCCTCTCTTGTTGCAAGGGTGATCGAGGCTTAGCAGGCAGAGGAGTCGTTATAGGATTACCGAGTAGAGGCAGCATCTGAGAGTCAGTCAGACTGGCAGGTTGGTTCTGATGATGGACTTCGCTTTAGAGGCCGATTATGTGTCCCGGATATTCCTGAGTTGCACCGAGATCTTATGACCGAGGCACATCGATCGCGTTTCTCTATCCACCCTGGCTCGATGAAGATGTATCGCGATATGAGGCGTCAGTATTATTGGTCGGGGATGAAGCGCCAGATAGCTAGCTTTGTGGCCGAGTGTGACACGTGCCAGTGTGTCAAGGCCGATCACCAGAGACCCCCTGGTCTATTGCAGCCGTTGAGCGTCCCGATGTGGAAGTGGGAGCACATATCTACTGATTTTGTCATGGGTTTGCCGTGGACTCAGCGCGGTCATGACGCCATCTGGGTTGTTGTGGACCGTTTGACGAAGTCAGCACATTTTCTTGCGATTCGTGAGACTTGGCATACGGACCGCCTTGTCAAGATGTTTATTGATGAGATCGTGAGGTTGCACGGTGTTCCTGTTTCGATTGTTTCAGACCGAGACTCGAAGTTCACGTCTCAGTTTTGGAGGAGCTTCCAGAGAGCGATGGGCACTGATTTGCAGCTCAGCATCGTGTATCATCCGCAGACCGATGGGCAGACCGAAAGGGTCAACCAGATCCTTAAGGATATGCTTCAGGCTTACGCGATTGACTTCTCGGGTAGTTGGGACGAGCACCTGCGATTGGCTGAGTTCGCGTACAACAACAGCTATCAGGCGACCATTGGCATGGCTCCTTTTGAGGCATTATATGACAGACCATGCAGATCTCCGAGTTGTTGGACCGAGGTTGGAGAGCGTCGTTTCCTAGGTCCTGAGCTTGTGTTGAAGACATCAGAGGATATCGATATCATCAGGCAGAGGATGCGCACAGCTCAGAGCCGGCAAAAGAGTTTTGCTGACCGTCGGCGTCGTCCCTTGGAGTTTGTCGTTGGGGACTATGTGTATCTCAAGGTCTCACCCATGAAGGGTGTGATTCGTTTTGGAGCGATGGGCAAGCTTGCCCCGAGATTTATAAGACCTTTCGAGATCACCGGGCGCATTGGCGCCGTGGCCTATCGGCTTGCCTTGCCATCTCAGTTGTCTAGCGTCTACAACATTTTCCACGTCTCTATGTTGAGGAAATGTGGGTCAGACATCGTTCCCGTTATTGATTGGCAGCCGTTGGAGGTTCGTGAGGACGCTTTTTACATTGAGCAGCCAGTTCGTATCCTCGATCGGAAGGAGCAGGTCCTGCGGACCAAGGTCATCCCCTTAGTGAAGGTGCAGTGGGGCCATCATAGTGTAGATGAGGCATCTTGGGAGCGCGAGGCAGAGATTCGCGAGTGTTATCCCCATCTTTTCGATGTTTGATTGTATGTTGTACTGTGTTGTGCTTATATATGGTGAGATGTTTCATATTTCCTTATGGGTTGTGTTGAATTGCGATGGTAGTGTAAATTTTGAGGACGAAATTTTTATTAGGAGGAGAGAGCTGTAAGACCCGTATCCTAGTCGTACTGTTCCGATGAATCCTGCGATCAATTCCGTCGAAGTCCGGCAATCCGCGACTGATAATCGACGTTGCGCACGACCGTAAGTCGTATCCTTTAGATTCGAGTCAGTTTAATCCGAGACCTATATCATTGCGATCGTATCGTCGCCGCGGTTCTAACGCCGCGACTCACGTACCGATCCGATACCCTGACCAGAAGACGTGAGTCAGCGTTTATTTCGAAGAAACGCCGCGCTTTCTCGATCCCAAGAGAATCTCTATACCATGTCAAATCAATCCCATCAATCAATCAATCACATCAATCAATCAATCACTTCAATGTCAAGTACAAGTAACCCACGCTTTCTCTCTCCAAAGTCAACTCTTTCTCACCCTCTCTCTTACACACCCATACCTAGTCAAGTACCACATCCATCACCTCACATCACTCACCTCACATCACTCTCTCTCTCTTACAACCATCTCTCTCTCTTTCACAAAATTCAAATTCCAAGCAACCCATAAGCCTCACACGTCCACATTTTTTTCCAAGGAGAGAAAAGAGAAGTGAGTAGTGTGGCCCACTTTCCATCCCAAAATCTTCCATCCTAGCCCTTGAATCTTCATCTCCCACCATCAAAGTGAAGCACAAGGAGGTCGGCTTTCCAACGAACCAAGAAGATCGGACGGTGGGTGCTTCTATAGGTGTAGATTTCTTATTTTGATGATGGGCCAAGTGAGGCCTACCGATCAATGGTATGGATCTCATTTTGGACCCTGAATGTGGCCAATCGTCCACTTTGATTTCAAGATCAATCCATGATGGGGCCATTCTCCATGGACCCCATCATGATGTTTACTTTCTTTGCATAACATGGCCATTTAAACCATCCATTTCGGTGGAGAAAGGATCTCCACCGTTGATTTTGATCGGTGGGCCCATATGAAATGGGACCCACTTAATGTATGTTGTAGATCATGTAACGGAGGGCCCATAGTGGCGGGGCCCCTCTACCACACATTTATCCTTCTCTCTCTCCCTCTTTCTTTCTTTTTGTTTGTGCATAAGATGATATGGCCTTGTGGCCCACCCGGATGGACCCCACCATGAATCATGTATTTTATCCAAGCCATTTAAAGGTGGGGCCCACTTTACATATGTATTGTAACCACACCACCTCACCATGTGGTGGCCCACCTATAAAGGGCCCACCTTAAGTGCATTGCACGCCCAAACAAAAAAAAAAACAAAGGAAAGAGAGTCCAGGGACTCTCTGGACGTTTAAAACAAACTACAAATGTCAGCCTTTTTTAAGGCATTGGAAGTGGATCGCTTGTATAGGACCCACCTTGATGAATGTATTCAATCCAAGACGTCCATCCCCTTTCCCACCTCATTTTAGGCGTTGAGCCGAAAAATGATGTTAATCTGACTCTCAGGCGGACCATACCTTTGGAAATAGAAATTTTCACCATTGAAAACTTCCTTGATCTTTCTGTACATTGAAAAATACCTAATATTGGGCTTGTTATCCTTGTTATGAGCCATGGGGACCAATGGCTGAGACGGATTTAACTGATGCGGGCCCTACACCGGAAAAACCACACAAAATGTGATTTTCAAAAAAAAATAATAAAAAAAAATAAGGGCAGCAGCGCTGCTGCCGCTGACAGCGCCAGAGGCGCAGGCAACGCGCCTGCGTGCGCTGGCAGGGAACCACGGCTCCAGCCGTGGGCCCCACCTTGATGTTTATTTGAAATCCACACCGTCCATGAGGTGGACCACCCCCTGAGGTGGGTCCCCTCCAAAAATCAGTCAGATCCAACGCTCGGGTGGCCCACATCACCAGAAACAGTGTGAATTGAACTCTACCATTGAAACGCATTTGGGGTCCACAAGTTTCAGATCAAGCTGAAATTTGTTTCTCCCCTTTGTCCAGGCACGTGTGACCTTATGGATGGATTGGATGGCATATAAGCAACATGGTGGGCCCCACCTGGAGCCCACAGTGATGTATGTGTTTAAATCTGTAACGCCCTGAAAATCGGGGGTCGAACATAAACTCAACTCCCGAGTTCCAGAACATCACTTATGCAACAAAATGAATGATGATTGGATGTTGATTGAATTTGTGCATTGAACATGAGTGAGATTAAGCCAAAACAGGATATCATACTCCAGAGATAGTTAAATTTGCAAGCGGAAGACTGTGATAGATAGATAAAATATATAAATTATGATGAGTCTCCAGAGTGTGATAACATTACCAGGTTAAATAAATACAAGTGCAGTTCTAGAATATACCAAATGTGAGGAAGTGTAATGCCTCCTATCCCATGTACCATAGCCCCGTCAATACAATATCAGGTCTTCATCGACCTGCCAGAGAGATACAGATAGGAGAATTCCTCCTATCATCATAGAAGTAGTCCGGCTCTGCTTCACAAGCATCGCCACCACCTGAAACTCAACAAATCTGGTTGGTGTGTACAACACCGTCCCGTAACGTGGGAGTGAGTGATCAACTCAGTGGAACAGTAAAGCATAAGTTAACATGTTATCAAATCAATCAAGCAGTAATGATAAAGCAGTACAAATCAAACAATCCTAACTACTCTTATTAAATGCAAGAATGAAATGACATGATGCTGTATGCCCTTGCAAAACCACCCTCAAGCGACATCATCTTACGTTCGCGAATGCTTACTCCCTCAGTGCGCCACATCTACAAAGCACATGCGGTGCGATGATGCTCATGATTACCAAGTTTTTATTAGTCCATTTCAAACAGCAGTATTGGGAAACTAAGGTACCTCCCTTGTATCATTCCCAAACATGATCCATTCTAGGGTCGTCAATCCTAGTTATTCTCATACGATGTTATGGTTTGAGAAGCGTAGTGAAGGCATCGCAAAGGGCTCATCACCCGTCAGCGCGGATACAGATCTCACCGTATGCGGCTCAATTGCTGGCCATCAGCTCGAGTACAGGTCTCACCGTACTCGGCTCAATCACTAGCCGTCAGCTCAAGTACAGGTCTCACCGTACTCGGCTCAACTCACACTCTAGTTGCTGTGAAAGACTCGTGGCCAATCACAGACCCTTGGAGTGTACTCGATGATACTACGGAGGACTCGTCGCCCGTCAGCACGAGCACAGATCTCACCGTACTCGGCTCTCGCCGAGGTATCGACAGCTCGAATACAGTGTCCCATACCACCATATTCGGCTCACGAGTTGATTGCGCAATGGTCACTACGGGGAGGCACATGGCCCCAGCGTAGGCCGACAGCTCGACCACGGTGTCCCATACCACCATGCCCGGCTCATGCGACTTAGCGGATCTAGGTACCATGGTTAAACGGGGATCGCCACTGGTAAGTTTGGTACCCTAGGTTCAAGCAGTAGTGACCAAACAGGGTGAACACACATAAGGCAGATCGGGTTACTTGACGAGCTCGACTAGCACGATCGCCCGTTGAGCTGCACGACATGAAGTGCATAAACAACTTCGTATGGCCTAGCCACTGCCGACAGGCAACGGACGACTCGAGTTCGTCGAACACATCCCACGTGGCAAATGAATCTCAGCCACGAGTTCAATCTCGTTACCGATTGCCTGGACTATAATCATAGCCCCAAACACAATCATTACAGAGATATAAAGCAGTAATGGATCAGGATTCAAATCATACAATCAGTCTAGTATTATCCGTTTAGGGCTGCCAGGGCTGTTGCACGCACTCGTTGCTCCGCTCCCCCATCACCCATGACGGATCATACAACATAAATATAAATTTAAACATATGCATTACATAGTTAAAATCATAAAACAGTTGAGCATGTTATGAATCACAACACAAGCATGAGTTTGTACATGTTCAAATCCTAATCACACAACTATCAAAGGAGATCATACACATAGTTAAAAGAGGTTGAGAATCATATCTCAACACCCTTATACTTTACAATTTGCTAACTACTACACATTCAGACATTTCAAGAAACACTTAAACAACCATACATCAACATACATGACATATGTCGATCACATAGGCATTAGGCCAAATCCTTTCGCTAGGGAGTTGCCCCAATCATAACACGCGTACACCCACGACGGATAGTCATGGCAAGCAGGAATCCAAGTTCCATATCCATTCAGTCATTTCCACAAACACTTGGGCCACACATTTTAGCATATATAGTGTATACTGGCCGTGGCGTGATTTAGGGCAAATCCTTTCGTCAAAGGGATATCGCCATTACAACAATCATATATCCATGACAATTAGTCATGGCGAGCACGAATGAGAATGCTATACTCATTCAGCCATTTTCACAAACACTTAGAATACACTATTCCAACATACCTAGTGTATGTTAGCAAACATGTATTAGGGCTATTCTTTCGCTAAGCGGTTATTTATCCGCGTATACCATATTCATACAACAATTAATCATGACAATTATATTTCCAAAATCCGCACGTATGCGGAATTTCTAAAATACGCAATTTCAACATACATGACGTTTACACATGAACATGTATTTTTGCGATTCTTTTCGCCAAACTAACATTTTATCCACACATGATATAATCAAACATTAAATAAACATGTCAAACATTTTCCCAAGAAAAATACGTATACGGTATTTATACGTATATCTAGAGTATGTGAAAATCCATATTCTTTATCGCTAATCGAAACAGGAAACGGAAAGCACTTTGTACATGTGCATTTGCATACAGATCATGAATCTATCATTATCTGACATTGAAAGCGTTGAAAAACGTAACTTATACGCTTAAAGTCCTCACCTTTGGTCGTAGAATCGTAACGGAGACGATAGGTTTGCTAAGCTTCCGTATTCGGCAGTTTGGCAACCTAGAGAACGAAATAGGTTAGCTATTTCACAACCTACAACAGTCTAAACCCCAAAACAGGTTAGGGTTAGGGTTTCTTACCTAGAAACGGGGCTGGAATCGCCGGAAAAGCGATGAGAACGAGATGGTGCAGCCCGTGTGGTGGCAGGGAACGACGGCAGGGAGTTTCTCCCACTTCTCCCTCACTTTCACTCTCTTTTCCCCCTCTCAAATCCAAATTCGTATGGCTGGAATGGGAGAGGGTTTAAGGTCCTTATATAGCCTAAAACTTCACCGAAATAGACTCCTGTTCAAGGGTTACTGCTAATATAGGATATTCGCCACTTTTCCAGCTCAAAAGAGAGGTTCTGGTGGCCCTCCTTGAGCCAAACGTCAGACTTAAGCTCACCACACATGGATCTATGAGGGATTACGTTTTCGACTCGATCGGATTCCCAGATCGCACGTGGCGGACCACTTTCAGTTCAACGGTCAGTGGGCCACGATCCGAAATTCCAAGTACATGTAAATGTTCCTGAAATTTTTCCTAATCCAAGGGTGTAATTTGGTCTGATTCTGACGGTCTGGTTGCTTAATACTGATGCACAAGCGAATGGTGCCAGATCACTATTCCAGATATTTATTTTGGAAAGGGAATAGTGTTTTTCACATTCCCTCGCTCCGGATCGAAATAAATGACCGTGGGACATCGGTCGGAGCTGATTTTTGAGATGATTGTCAAGCCCAGTGGGGCGGTCCTAGTTCCTTAGATTCGTGTTAATCGGACTCCCGATGTGCGATCTAGACCTCATACGAAGTTTCGTTTCAGTCCCGAGAGCAGACGGGTAATGAGTTTGGCTCTAGACTTTAGGGTAACCTAGAGTCACATGTTTTACAAGTTTTGGGTCTTGCAGATCGTATTTAAAGCGATCCCAACGGATTTCAAGGCTAATCGAGTTTGCACTTAGTTAACTTTGTTAAATTTCTAAAGGATTTAATCCTAATTGTTTTCTGGTTGAGATGGTACTTAGGCCTTTGCAGTTTGTATATAAAGTGATCCAAGTTTTACTACTTAGCTAGTTTAAGTTAGTGTCTAGGGCGAAAGTGCTTTGAAAAATTGAAAGCACAAGTTAGGAAAGGGGTGGGATTTGTGAAGGAAATGGGTTCAGAAGCGATTTTAGACTGTGGGGTTCAGTTCTGACGAAATAATAAGGTATTAAGAGCAACCCATCGCCTAAGGACATCTAATCCCAAATTGGCAAAAATCCGGGATGTTACAATCTACCCCCCTTAAAACAAAATTTCGCCCCCGAAATTGGCTAAGGGTAATAAGGGAAATTTTCTATTATTTCATTTGCCTAAGACTTATTGATTTCAAGTTTCTACGCGTGGTAGGGTAAATACCAGCAGGTTCATTTTAGTCTACCCCCCTTAAAACTTAATTCTTTATCCATTTCTCTTACCCTGATGGTTTGCTACCATTTATTTATTTACCTATTAGGAGTCTTGACGACAAATCCCAATTATCTCGAGTAAGACAGCTGTTTTCATTGTTTGACCAACACGGAGAGACGGTAATAGTGGGCTCGATCCCGATACATCGATCATCTACCGGGCCAGGGTAGGAAGCTCATCGTATCCCTTCCGAATCCTGGTGGATCCTGGTCGTCCGCTCGTCAGCAGAGAGTCCATCGGTAGTCGCCCAGGATTGAGAATTGGGTCAAGCCGCGAATGTTTCGTAGTTGTATATTTCAGTAACTCCGTAGTCCGATCAATCTCTAAGAGTAGGGAATGCCCATCATTGAAAGGCTCAAATTGTTTATTCTAAGGTTGCCCTTTAGGTCTTAGTCTAAGAGAGTCCTCATTATTATCTATGTCCAAGGAAATGGTGAATCAAATCGTACTAGATCATCCTAAAACGGTTCCTTATAGTAGAACTTGCTAGGGCTTCTATAATGCTCGTACTCAACGAGCACCGTTTCGATCCTGGGCCAGTGGGGTAGGGTCCACCGCGTTTTCGCTGCGCCACCCAGATCAAAGAGGCATATCAGGTGACCTAACTAGATTGGGCTCATAATGTTCTACCCCCCTTAAAAATTTATTTTCACCCTCGAGGCTCAAGAGCTATGCCCTGATCCGTATGTCGGAACAAGGTGTAATTTATAACCTATCCTTGACATGAAATGGGAAATACATTGGTCTGCCTTTCATCGACGATGTGTACGATGGCATTGATACCTATGGGTATCGAGAGGATTCAACAAAGGAACGGGGTCTCGTTCCAACCTATTCAAGCCAACTAACTACGTCCATCACTCAATTATCTTAGTATTGTTAGTCGTTTATATTTCTTAGTCTAGTCAGCAGCCTAGGCTCAACGTATGCGTAGCGGTAATCCACTAGTCGTGATTTAAAGTCTATGCCTCTATGCTAGATGATTTCACTTCATTCCTAATACAAGGAAGGGTTTTATTACTTAGGGTTAAAGTTGTCTAATTGGAATTGAGCTGCCTAAAGTTGAATTTAACTACGCCCGAGCATTTCACATATGCTCAAACCAACTGAGGGGGTTCTGGTTGGATTGCCTATATCGTCAGGCCTGTCAAAGCACTGCTCTAGGTCCAAACTCTATGGGCCATATTTGTCAAACAACCATTTACTCTAAAAGCTTAAGCTATCAGAGTGCGGTAGGTTAATGTATATCAAGGGACTTTATCACTTCAACACTAGTTGGCCAGTGGTCTTAAGTGGTATTGAATGGGACCGCATTACTAATCCTACCTCGGGATTGGAAGTGACATGGTTGGTAGGTGGGTGGGTGGGATAAAAATTAATTTTATAGGCTTTGGAAAATGAGCCATGTGTTGGAAAGTGTGAGATGGGATTTCCAATCCCAGGAATCGGAACTCCTAAGTGTAAGAGGAACAACCTAGGGTATACTCTTTATTGCATACATTCCAAACATGGTATTAGAAAACATGGGATACAACCAACCTAGGGCCATACCTTACACATACATTTATTATTACTTTTACAATTCTATCCACCGTAAACTTACCTAATGAAATTTGGCCGAACGGACCCTAAACGTTCTCAAATAACTAAAACATTCTACCAACTACTACACCTATCAACAGGAAAACATAACCACCCTAAGATAGTAGCCCATGCAACTACAAGACAACATATGGATGAGCTCGGATAGAGCCATGGAAAATGTGGATAAGGGAAATGGGGGGCTGGAGTTTTTGATTCTCCATGGACTTGAGCCTCAACAGGAATTGTAAAGGCCAAAAAGGTAGGGAATGAAGAAGGTAAAAGGGAGAAATGAGGTAGGTTTGGCAGTTACACGGTTTTGAGCTCCAAATGGGGAAGATGAGAGCTCAAACATGAAAGGAAGGGGTAGGGTAGGTGGCTAGGGCTATTGTGATAGGTTGGGATGTGTGAGATATGGAAGAAAAATGGAAGATTTGGAGGTTGGAGGGATGGGTTTTGAGAAAAATCGAAAATGAGTTTGGAGGTGTTTGAAAAGAGGGGTGAAATGGAAAGAGGGAGCTTCCAGCCCTATTTATCCTAACCAAAACCAAAAATGGCACGTGCCATGAGGTAGGGGGGGTCAAACCGACCCAGCCCATGCTCGGACCAGCGCCGGAAAATCGACCGGGCGGCGGCGCGCCGCCCGACCCGCGGCGCCGCCGCGGCCGGACTTGGCTGGAGCCGCGCCGCCGCGGTGGGGACCTGTTCAGCATGGTCCCAGGGTGTCAGAAACACCCTGGTTCGACCCTGGGTCTTAGTAGATTTAAGTGGGGAGGCCCCTGACTCCGGTTCGTTCAATTTCGGATAGTTTCGGGTTAAACCGGACGTAACTTGCAATCCGGAATGAGTTATCTGACGTAAAATATATGAATTTGGGGTAGAACGAGCTAATGAAGCCAACCAACCCAGCTATGCTGGGTTGCGCAGCCCGAAATTGCGAGAAAACCCACCGATTGACGGTTATTTCCACGCTTCAATTTTGTTTTGCTAAATTAGTAGTTTTTGTTTAATTACTCTTCATCGGTTGGGCTTTAGGAGTTGTGCGCATCGTGTAAAGAGCTTAGAATAATTAGGAGAATGGTTTAGTGAAATAAAATAGGACACTTAGTATTTTTTTGACCGAAAACTTTACCCACTAGTAGACATCACAACCCATAGTAAGTCGCGAATTCTAGAAGTTTTAGTTGTAGTTTGTTCCTGATTTCTTTCCCATTACCTGGTATCCATATTTAAAGAGCTGTGAACTCTTTTTTTTTTTTTTTTTTAATCATTCATTAATCAGTTTCGGATTTATTAGAATTTATTTTTATGTTCTGCTTTCTTTCCTCGTGGATTTGAGAAGTCTCTGTGAGGAGTACAGAGAAGCTCCGAGGATTCGGAGTAGTTATCTTCATCACGTTTATCGCACACATTTTACTGATCCTCAATGATTGAGATGAGGTGGATTGTGATCTAGACCCTTCACTAGACAACCTAGAACTGTTTTAGGTCGACCCGTGCGACCATGGTTGAATACATACTCGATTTCAGCGTTCGTTTTCAGTGAACTAGCCGTTGGACGGAACAGGGATGCTTAAGACTGTTTCTACATTCCGTCGCTCCCTCCTAAGTCAGAGTGCGTCAGTGTGCGTGTGTGACCATAACCTAGGTCCGGTTTAATCAAAATCATGCTCTGATACCATCTTGTAACGCCCTGAAAATCGGGGGTCGAACATAAACTCAACTCCCGAGTTCCAGAACATCACTTATGCAACAAAATGAATGATGATTGGATGTTGATTGAATTTGTGCATTGAACATGAGTGAGATTAAGCCAAAACAGGATATCATACTCCAGAGACAGTTAAATTTGCAAGCGGAAGACTGTGATAGATAGATAAAATATATAAATTATGATGAGTCTCCAGAGTGTGATAACATTACCAGGTTAAATAAATACAAGTGCAGTTCTAGAATATACCAAATGTGAGGAAGTGTAATGCCTCCTATCCCATGTACCATAGCCCCGTCAATACAATATCAGGTCTTCATCGACCTGCCAGAGAGATACAGATAGGAGAATTCCTCCTATCATCATAGAAGTAGTCCGGCTCTGCTTCACAAGCATCGCCACCACCTGAAACTCAACAAATCTGGTTGGTGTGTACAACACCGTCCCGTAACGTGGGAGTGAGTGATCAACTCAGTGGAACAGTAAAGCATAAGTTAACATGTTATCAAATCAATCAAGCAGTAATGATAAAGCAGTACAAATCAAACAATCCTAACTACTCTTATTAAATGCAAGAATGAAATGACATGATGCTGTATGCCCTTGCCAAACCACCCTCAAGCGACATCATCTTACGTTCGCGAATGCTTACTCCCTCAGTGCGCCACATCTACAAAGCACATGCGGTGCGATGATGCTCATGATTACCAAGTTTTTATTAGTCCATTTCAAACAGCAGTATTGGGAAACTAAGGTACCTCCCTTGTATCATTCCCAAACATGATCCATTCTAGGGTCGTCAATCCTAGTTATTCTCATACGATGTTATGGTTTGAGAAGCGTAGTGAAGGCATCGCAAAGGGCTCATCACCCGTCAGCGCGGATACAGATCTCACCGTATGCGGCTCAATTGCTGGCCGTCAGCTCGAGTACAGGTCTCACCGTACTCGGCTCAATCACTAGCCGTCAGCTCAAGTACAGGTCTCACCGTACTCGGCTCAACTCACACTCTAGTTGCTGTGAAAGACTCGTGGCCAATCACAGACCCTTGGAGTGTACTCGATGATACTACGGAGGACTCGTCGCCCGTCAGCACGAGCACAGATCTCACCGTACTCGGCTCTCGCCGAGGTATCGACAGCTCGAATACAGTGTCCCATACCACCATATTCGGCTCACGAGTTGATTGCGCAATGGTCACTACGGGGAGGCACATGGCCCCAGCGTAGGCCGACAGCTCGACCACGGTGTCCCATACCACCATGCCCGGCTCATGCGACTTAGCGGATCTAGGTACCATGGTTAAACGGGGATCGCCACTGGTAAGTTTGGTACCCTAGGTTCAAGCAGTAGTGACCAAACAGGGTGAACACACATAAGGCAGATCGGGTTACTTGACGAGCTCGACTAGCACGATCGCCCGTTGAGCTGCACGACATGAAGTGCATAAACAACTTCGTATGGCCTAGCCACTGCCGACAGGCAACGGACGACTCGAGTTCGTCGAACACATCCCACGTGGCAAATGAATCTCAGCCACGAGTTCAATCTCGTTACCGATTGCCTGGACTATAATCATAGCCCCAAACACAATCATTACAGAGATATAAAGCAGTAATGGATCAGGATTCAAATCATACAATCAGTCTAGTATTATCCGTTTAGGGCTGCCAGGGCTGTTGCACGCACTCGTTGCTCCGCTCCCCCATCACCCATGACGGATCATACAACATAAATATAAATTTAAACATATGCATTACATAGTTAAAATCATAAAACAGTTGAGCATGTTATGAATCACAACACAAGCATGAGTTTGTACATGTTCAAATCCTAATCACACAACTATCAAAGGAGATCATACACATAGTTAAAAGAGGTTGAGAATCATATCTCAACACCCTTATACTTTACAATTTGCTAACTACTACACATTCAGACATTTCAAGAAACACTTAAACAACCATACATCAACATACATGACATATGTCGATCACATAGGCATTAGGCCAAATCCTTTCGCTAGGGAGTTGCCCCAATCATAACACGCGTACACCCACGACGGATAGTCATGGCAAGCAGGAATCCAAGTTCCATATCCATTCAGTCATTTCCACAAACACTTGGGCCACACATTTTAGCATATATAGTGTATACTGGCCGTGGCGTGATTTAGGGCAAATCCTTTCGTCAAAGGGATATCGCCATTACAACAATCATATATCCATGACAATTAGTCATGGCGAGCACGAATGAGAATGCTATACTCATTCAGCCATTTTCACAAACACTTAGAATACACTATTCCAACATACCTAGTGTATGTTAGCAAACATGTATTAGGGCTATTCTTTCGCTAAGCGGTTATTTATCCGCGTATACCATATTCATACAACAATTAATCATGACAATTATATTTCCAAAATCCGCACGTATGCGGAATTTCTAAAATACGCAATTTCAACATACATGACGTTTACACATGAACATGTATTTTTGCGATTCTTTTCGCCAAACTAACATTTTATCCACACATGATATAATCAAACATTAAATAAACATGTCAAACATTTTCCCAAGAAAAATACGTATACGGTATTTATACGTATATCTAGAGTATGTGAAAATCCATATTCTTTATCGCTAATCGAAACAGGAAACGGAAAGCACTTTGTACATGTGCATTTGCATACAGATCATGAATCTATCATTATCTGACATTGAAAGCGTTGAAAAACGTAACTTATACGCTTAAAGTCCTCACCTTTGGTCGTAGAATCGTAACGGAGACGATAGGTTTGCTAAGCTTCCGTATTCGGCAGTTTGGCAACCTAGAGAACGAAATAGGTTAGCTATTTCACAACCTACAACAGTCTAAACCCCAAAACAGGTTAGGGTTAGGGTTTCTTACCTAGAAACGGGGCTGGAATCGCCGGAAAAGCGATGAGAACGAGATGGTGCAGCCCGTGTGGTGGCAGGGAACGACGGCAGGGAGTTTCTCCCACTTCTCCCTCACTTTCACTCTCTTTTCCCCCTCTCAAATCCAAATTCGTATGGCTGGAATGGGAGAGGGTTTAAGGTCCTTATATAGCCTAAAACTTCACCGAAATAGACTCCTGTTCAAGGGTTACTGCTAATATAGGATATTCGCCACTTTTCCAGCTCAAAAGAGAGGTTCTGGTGGCCCTCCTTGAGCCAAACGTCAGACTTAAGCTCACCACACATGGATCTATGAGGGATTACGTTTTCGACTCGATCGGATTCCCAGATCGCACGTGGCGGACCACTTTCAGTTCAACGGTCAGTGGGCCACGATCCGAAATTCCAAGTACATGTAAATGTTCCTGAAATTTTTCCTAATCCAAGGGTGTAATTTGGTCTGATTCTGACGGTCTGGTTGCTTAATACTGATGCACAAGCGAATGGTGCCAGATCACTATTCCAGATATTTATTTTGGAAAGGGAATAGTGTTTTTCACACTCCCTCGCTCCGGATCGAAATAAATGACCGTGGGACATCGGTCGGAGCTGATTTTTGAGATGATTGTCAAGCCCAGTGGGGCGGTCCTAGTTCCTTAGATTCATGTTAATCGGACTCCCGATGTGCGATCTAGACCTCATACGAAGTTTCGTTTCAGTCCCGAGAGCAGACGGGTAATGAGTTTGGCTCTAGACTTTAGGGTAACCTAGAGTCACATGTTTTACAAGTTTTGGGTCTTGCAGATCGTATTTAAAGCGATCCCAACGGATTTCAAGGCTAATCGAGTTTGCACTTAGTTAACTTTGTTAAATTTCTAAAGGATTTAATCCTAATTGTTTTCTGGTTGAGATGGTACTTAGGCCTTTGCAGTTTGTATATAAAGTGATCCAAGTTTTACTACTTAGCTAGTTTAAGTTAGTGTCTAGGGCGAAAGTGCTTTGAAAAATTGAAAGCACAAGTTAGGAAAGGGGTGGGATTTGTGAAGGAAATGGGTTCAGAAGCGATTTTAGACTGTGGGGTTCAGTTCTGACGAAATAATAAGGTATTAAGAGCAACCCATCGCCTAAGGACATCTAATCCCAAATTGGCAAAAATCCGGGATGTTACAAAATCCCACCGTCCAGGCGGACGGTGGGAGCCCACTGTGATTTATTTATTTTATCCCCACCGTCCAGAGGGGACGGTGGGGTTGCATGTGTGGGCGTGCTGCGTGTGTGCTGTGTGCGTGTGTGTTGCGTGTGTGCTGTGTGCGTGTGTGCTGTGTGCGTGCGTGCGTGTGGTGTGTGTGTGTGTATATATATATATATATATATATATATCATCTATATATATACATATATATCATATATTATATATATATATATATATTTATATATATATTATATTATATATGTTATATTGTATATATTATATTATATATATATATATTTGTTGGTGGGCATTAGGGATTTTAATAGTGGAAATCATCATTACCACTTGTATTTTGGTGTGGCCCACCTTGGTATACATGTAAGGCCCATGTGATTAGGCCCACCTGGATGTGTATTTATGGCCGTTTTTGAGGCCCACCTTGATGTATATATAGCCGTGTGTTTAGGCCCATTCAATGTAATTGTGGCCCATGTTACAAGGCCCGTTGTGATGTATTCAAAGGCCCGTGGGATATGGCCCATTGCAATGTACATAAGGCCCCTTTGATGTGGCCCACTTGATTTACAAAAAAAAAGCCCATATGATGCGGCCCATTTGATGAATATAAGGCCCATGGGTCGAGGCCCAACAGGATGTCCTTAGGGTCCATTGCAATGAGGGATTCCTCCATAGTGTGTGTAATAATGTTTGATGACAGGTTATGCCTTGGGAGAAATGTTGGTTTTACGTCCACGTTGTAAGAATAATGTTGGTTAAATGTCCGCATTATAACTCTCCCTAGGGCCCATTAGTAGGCCCACATTTGTTGATAGGTCACCACTTTATAACATGCTTAGTATAGCTCCATGATTCATACCCATACACATCATTTGTATGCTTGATATGAGGAATGTTTGATCATAGCATAAGCCGTTGGACTGAGACATTTACGGGACTCCTTATGAGACGGAGCGCCCCACATGATCGCGTGGTATGCGTGAGATTGCTGTATGATTGTACGGTATGACTCATGCATCTCGCATATGTGTGACTTGATCACTGCATGCCCTAGCGACATCAGGGCCGTGGCTCCACAGGCACATCGTGGATGGCCGTATCGGATACCGGAAATACTTTGTTCTAGCACTGTGGGCACTTAGGATGTCCTTGGGTGAAAGTCCCAGAACCTTTTTGGTACCAGGAGATGCTCCAACATCTAGACCGAGTGGATACACTAGCGCCCGAGTACCGAATACCCGTAGGCCGCATCTCCCACTGTGTCGTGGTCGGTTAGAAATGGGTGTGGCCTTATCCGCCTGAGTGAGGGGGCTATAAGCTAGGCTGAGTCTGACTAACTCGCAAATGTGTCCGCTATCGACGAGCCGGGTAGGTATTGGCAGACTACTAGTCAGGCGGATAGTGTGGTCTCTTCCACTTGCTTGACTGTGCAGCTAGGGAGGAGGCAGTTAGTGTGAGGTGTATTAGACCCCGGTGATATCCAGAGAGGAACTGTATTGATATGTGTACATGATGAGGACTGACATGCTTGTATTGCATCTCGCATATGACATTCGGCTATGTAGGCCTTGCATTGCGTCGGTATGGCCGATTGCATTCATGTTTCGCATCGCATGGCCTTGGTATGGCCGATATCATTCATACCTTACATTACCTTGTTCTAGTTGTATTCATGGACTTACCGCATATTTCCGCATTACTCTGATATTGTACACTTGGCGTTTGCGTTGTACACACACTTGCACCACCCTCTAAGCTTTTGTAAGCTTATGCACGACCGTTGCGTGCAGGTAGCGTTGGACAGCAGCAGCGCTGAGGCAGGAGTGTGGATCTGATCATTTTAGAGCCTTTTGACTATACTGTATTTCCCTTCCCGCATTGTACTTAAAAGTTTTTGTTATAGTGGATATGTGGTGTTGTTGTTTGTGACTTGGTTATGCTTGTGGTTATGCTCCATTACAATAAAAAAAAAAAAATTCATACTGAAAATCCTCCTTATAGGATCCCAGGATCGAAAATCTGGCGTATGGGCGCTGGAAGCTGAGAATGGGGTACTACGGAGGCTGTCGGCGCCGGATTCGGCGATCGGGAATTTTATGAGCCCGGTTTCCGAGTTTGGGACATGACATCAATCTCAGTTAAAGAGGCAGTATAGCCAAGCCAAATCCTAAAAGAGCCAAATTGAGCCAAACCAAAAAGATCAAGCTCTGTAAAAAAAAAATGCTCTCAAAGGATCAAGCTCTAAAAGAGCCGGCCAACTATACGTAAGACCTATGAAGATCGCCATTCGGGCAGCGGCGAGGAGTCAGTGGCCCTAAAAAGCGCGCGAAGACCATCGTGCGCACCCATGCGGGCAGCTGACGAAGTCAAGGATTCAAAGCCTAAAAGGCCATAAATCCGTGAAGACTAGTCACCCTAACTCCCATGCCGTCTGTATAGCTTCCGGCAGCGCCACGGGGAACAGATGAAAATGCCCTCCTGTGAATGGGCTCGACCTTGCAGACGAAGAAAACAGGGGCCGCAGTACGAGCTTTATGTCAACCGTGCGTAAGACCCTCCAGATCTAGGGTTTGATTTCAGTAGTAACTCGTGAGGAAGGGCTTAAACCTACTCATTGATGGATTGGTGACCCTAGATTTGGTGCCCAAAGGTAGCCTTGCGAGCCCTGCGAACTCTAGAGAGTTACCGTAGCCAACCCTGTGCGTAAAACCAACAGTTCACCGCCCGGTAGCGTCAATGGGCCCCTCTGATGGACCTTGGCCGTGAGCTCAAGGCAGTGAAAAGCCCAAAAGTGAACTCTAGAGAGTTACAGTGGTCATCACATAAGACCCATAAATGCTCCACTACTCATGAGCTTAAATTGTTTGTGTGCGCAAGCTCCACTACTCATGAGCTTAAACTGTGTGTGGCTAATTAAATTAAAACTTAGTACCGCCAACCTAAATACTCAAATAGAGAATCCCACACTAACAAAGCATAAAAGGTTTAGAAATTGTAAAGGATGTAATGAAATTATTATATAAAGTATAAATATAATTTGATAATATTAGTATAAATGTCATCAACATGCAATGAGAAAATGTTATTATAAACATCTCAAAATGCTTTCATAAAAAATATATGTGAAGCCAAATAAATTATGTCCAAGAAACATGAAAGCAAAGATCACATGTTCAAAATTACATGTTTAAAGATCTTCTGTAATCCCCACTGCTTCTGAGTATCTTCGCAAATCTTCTTTCAATTGTGCCTGAGCTACATCATGTTTAGATTTTTCTTCAAGAATAAGTTTCGCCTGATCAAGAACGCCGGCAAGTTTATTCTCCAGAGAAGCAATCATTTCTTTACTTTGAAGTTGCGTGGATTTTTCAATATTAATGGATTGAACATTCGCCTGTATCCTCTCTTCAACATCTTGAATGATTAAGGCTTTTTCATGATTCCTTCTCTCCAGTTGAGAAATTTCTTCCTTCAGGGCTGCAATACGATCTTGGATAGTCTTATTTTCATCAATATGAATCTTTAATTGATCTTGAAGAATCATATGCTCTTGTTCAAGTTTAGAAATTGATGAAGTTGTCAGAAAGGCTTGTTCTTGAGATGCAGCCAGCTGCTTCTTGTACTCTAAAATCTCAGGGGCAATTGTAACATTCTCTACCGACGCCAAAGAAATTACTGAATCACGAAACTTGAGGAGTGAATCACGCAAATGAGATATGTTGATTCTAGCCATCTTGGCAGAGCTCTCCAAAATCTCTATAGCAACATCCAAGTCCAACCATTGATCAGGATTTCTGAAGATATGGATTATTGCTAACAAGGAATGTTTCACCATAAGCATTTTATGAACAGGGATTTTCGCAAAGGATGACAGTTCAGAAGTAGTGGCCATAGAATCAGAACTGGCCGCACCACTGCAAGGATGAGTTCCTATAGCAAAAGAAGAAAGATATTCAAAATATTATTATGAAATATGTAGTCATGAGTAAAGATAATCAGTGCATATATATGTACCTGTCACTGGAATATGACTAACAGAAGGAGAAGCTCTCTGAGTCATGGAAAGACCAAGTTCCACCATATCAGCAAAAGATGGTGCTCTAGCTTCCGTGCTTGAATCTCTAGTAGCCAGAGTTGGCAAGTCTGTAGTTTCTGTTGGAAATATGATTTCACGAGCCACTACTCTCTGTACTACCAATGGAACTACAGGTGCTCTTGGTGAAGTTACCACGAGAGGGCTCACCGAAGAGATAACACCTATTTCTGCAACTTGAGCACCTAAAAAGGGAGACACAATAAAAGGGAGACACAATAATAAAATAATAGTTGTTAAACTATAGATAAATATATGCATATGAAAATTAAATCTCCTTTACCTGGTGAATACCCATATTCGCCATAATCTAAAAGTTCCTCTTTATTTTCCTCAGCTGTAGGAGATTTAGCAGGAACCTTTACATCAGGAAGAGTCTTAGCAGTTGCTGGGGAAGATTCCATCTCAACTTCTTTCGCAATTATTTCCTCATCCCCGTCGATGTCAACTTCACCTTCTTCAAAGTCATCATCTTTATCTTCACAGCTGTCGCTATCTCTGTTGTTTTCATATTGTGAAGATTCAGTAGTATCTGACGATGAAGCTGAACTTTCATCTTCCAAGATTTCTTCGTCAACTTCTTCAATGATAACTTGCTTCCCTTTGTAAGAAACGGGTTGGCTGCTCTTCGGTGCAGGCTCTTGGACTATAGGGGAAGCGGATGCTTGGAGGGTCCTTTCTGGAAGAATTGGGGATGATGTTTGTAAACGCGTTTTGATCTAGTCATTGGGGAAGATGGACTAGGACCAAGGGGTTGTGGAGGAGATATGGAAGTACCAATAGCTGGTCCTTCTTGAACTACTGCAGTCTCTGCAGGAATTGGAGAAGATGTACCTTCAGCATCATTTGCGGCTTGATTTGAGAAATCCCGACGAGTTTTCTCAAATTCTCTCAGAACTCCGTGAGCAAACCAGCCATCCAAAGTATTGATAGGCTTGATTTCACGGATAGGGTCTTCCAATGATATCTTCCTACAAATTTCTCCAGGATGAGATGCATGGCTCTTTTCTGGAATATAACCGATTCCACTCTCTAAATTTCTGCCCTTCAGCCTGGGCGGATGGAGAAAGATAGAAGAACCCACTGGCAAGCATTTAGTGACCAAGTATGATTGGTGATCCCACCATCGCATCCAGCTATATGATGTATGGACTATGCGATTACAGCCTGGAATTATGAAAAGATATCCAACGCAGCTATTCAGCAATTGTTTCCATATCATGACCCAGTTAAGAGGACCAGTTCCATAACAGCGCATTTTTCTAGTAACCAGCCCGCAGTCTTGAGGCACGGTTTGATCATAACCAAATTGACGAGCAAAGCGACTGGGGTAGTAAGGTTCTCTCCAAAATTCTGTTCCTTCCCGAAGAGGTAAACTGCATGAGCGAATAGAAAAGAAGAAAGCTCTCTCTGCTGCAGTAAGTGTTTCTTGGTCCACCATATCTGTATCTTCAGTGTGGCGATAAAGGCGGAACTGAAAGAAGTTTATCTGGTCATCATCTCAAATTTTATTGGCAACCCACTCATACGCTCTTTTTGCCATCGCTCTTTGCTGAAAGAACCAGAGTGGAAGGTGAGAAGGATGAGTATATGCTTGCTCTGGAGCCTCAAAAGTCCAAGGAAAATAGACCCCTAGCCACCCTGTGATGTAATGCCAAGAAGTATGTGCAGACGAGGCTCCAAGAATAGGATCTTTCACGTGAGTAGCTACCTCTCCAAGGGCCCTATAAATAGAGCATAATACTGGGGGAGCAATGGAGTATTTGTAGCCTTCCGCCAAAGCGCCAGCTACAGTGAAGACAGTGGGACGAACAACATCTGCCCATTTAGAGCTAGGCAATACGACCAAACTCAGCCAATAGGCTAAGAAAGCTGCAAGTTCTCCGAAGGAGCTATATTCCGGTCTCCCCTTCATTGCGTCTCGAAGCTTTGTCAGTTCCTTGGAGTGACAGTCACGAAATCTTCAAAGAAAAAAATAATAAGAGAAGGTGAGTATGCAGAAATCGCCAATATAAGGAGAAAGTTGATTATCAGACTGATAAATACCTGAGGCCTCTGGAAAAATGTGCTAGCCACTGCAAAGGGGGGATCTTGTGAAAACTGGGAAATTTACTCATCTCCATGAACAGTTCGATAGTGGTTTCAGAGATCGAAGGTTTGCGATCAAGAGAGGATACAAAGGCCAGTTCCCTATTGGTTGGAATAAATTCATCGTAGAATTTACCTGTTAATGGGAGACCGGCTATGCGGTGAAGATCCCAAAGTGTTATGCTCATTTCACCATAGGGCAAGTGGAAGGAGTTGGTTGTGGGCGACCAGTACTCAAGGAAACCTTTCAGTACAGTAGGTTCCCTACAGAAGTATTTAGAAGTCACTTCTATAGCATCATAAAGACTGACTTTTGCAAGTGTGCTCGTATGCTTCAGTAAAATAGCTTATGCCCAATTAGAGTAATAGCGTCGAGCAGTTAACAGGCCTCTGATGCGAAATTCTGCTTGTCCCCAGAGTGGTTCCCGATCTCGGAAACGTTGCCGGATTGTCTCATAAAAATGTGAAGGAAAGAGGTTGTGAGGGCTATGGAAAGGAGCTAAGAAGATCATGGGATGAATTTCTCCTATCCTTTGTCGCGGCTTCTGCGTTTGAATGACTCCTTCAAGGATCCTGGGTTCTCTTGTGGCCCATGATTCAGTATACATTAACCTTTCGCTATGAACGCAATCCTTGGGTTCACAGTCAAGCATGGACTGATGGCGATAAACATTGATGGGAATAACCGTCATGCCCTCTGCATGAGGATTGTCAAACTTCATGATACCTCCAACAACTCGTACTGAGTCCCACGAGTTTTGAAGTCTCTTCTTCTTATGTTCCTTGATCTTCTCTGCAAATTCTTTCGCCTTATTGCGGCGAGTTTTCTTCGAACGAGAAGTCGGAGGAGTGTCTCCACGGGGAGATGGCTTTTCACTATCAGTACGAATATGAGTTGTGGTCTTTAACCATTCATCCCAGTCATACTCTCTGCCATGCTTAGGTGGACATTTGATATCTCCCAAAGATATAGATCTATGAATGGGGGATGGTAAAGATCTGATGCGATCAGAAAAGTCAAAGGTAGGGAGAACAGGCTCTTTAAAATAAGCAGGATTTCTAGAAGTCGTCTTTATTCTCTTAGCAGGAGGTTGATCAGAAAAAGGAGTCACAGGACGGGCCGTTTGTTTAATACCAGCCATAAAAATAAGTCAAGGAAGAAAGATAGATGACAGAGTAAGAAAGGAAGAAAAAAGAAATTGGCTAAGTTTGAAGTACTTTGCGCGGGTCATCGCAAAGTATATGGTTTGCGCGGAAAAGATTGCAACCTCGAAGGAGTTCGCGCAAACTGAAAAGGTTTGCGCGAGTTCGCGCAAAGAGAGAAGTTTGCGCGGAAGAAAATCGCACAGGCAGAGTTTCGCCAGAGCCGAAAGAGTTCGTGAAAATGACTAAAGTTTTGGGCTATTTATAGTATTTCTGGCCGAGTACGGTACTCGACCGAGCTTTGCGCGGGGTCGCGCAAACCTAACAGAAGATGAGTGATTTGATCCTTTTTCTTTGATTTTCTGAAAAAACAAAGAACGGATCAAGGGGGCATCTGTTGAGGCATAAAATAAGCAAAGAAGTGAAGAAGAGAAAGATCAAGAAAATCAGTTTGAAGATAAAGAAATCAGGTGTAAAGACTACTTTGCGCGGGTTCGCGCAAAGTGAATAGATTGCGCTAGACCGCGCAAAGTAAATGGGTTGCGCGGGTTGATCAAGGAAGACAGATTGCGTGGGACTGATAGATTGTGCGAGACCGCGCAAAGCATATCGTTTGCGCGTGTCCGCGCAAAGTATTTTGCGGTGGTATAAAAATGGTTGGATGATATTTTGTCCCACATCGACCAGAACAGAGATTTACACCAGTAAAAATGTTTATAAATACCCCGTTCTTTCTCTCAAAAGGGGTTGAAAGATTTCAGAGTGGAAGAAAGATGAAGAAGAAGACAGAAGGTGCAAATGAGCATTGGGCTCATATAGTTTGCACGGACTCGCGCAAAGGAGCATTGGGCCCCTGTAGTTTGCGCGGACCCGCGCAAAGCATATCGTTTGCGCGGACCCGCGCAAATCGACTGCTGGACAGTCTATAACAGCAATGGGCTGATATGCTGCTGGAATGGCTAGAGTCTTCAAATCTTCAAGTTCTTCTTGTTCAAGAGGAAGGGAAGAATCATCGACGAAAAGACGTATTCCTCCTAAGTCTCGGGAGATGACCGGAATAGCACTGAAATGCTGTCGAAATCTCTATTCTCTTGAAGACTGATTGGTCGACTTGCCTATTCCTCCTAAGTCATAGGAGATGATTGAAATCATTGTCGTTATGCTGTCGAAATTCATATTTAACTACAATAATTGTAACTTACAAGGAATTCTTTGTAAACTATCTTAGAATCAAGGGATATCAGAGGATGTAAATGAATTCAGAATCAATAAAATGTGACGATTGTCTTTGTAACTATTCCATTATTATGTTTGAATAAGATAATGCTCCCAAATCAAATACATTTGTTTCCTTGTCGAAACATTTAGCCTACCACCAAAGATGGATTAGAAAAGGCCCGGTCGACGACAGAATTGATCTGGACCATTGGACCTTATATCGGGTGTATCTCGCAATCCGGAATGATTTATTTGACGTAAAATATATGATTTTGTGGTAGAACGAGCTATTGTAGCCTACCGCCAAGGAAGGATCAGAAAAGGCCCAGTAGACGACAGAAGTGATCTAGACCATCGGACATTAAATTGGTCATATCTCGCAATCCGGAATGATTTATTTGACGTAAAATATATGATTTTGTGGTAGAACGAGCTACTTTAGCCTACCGCCAAAGATGGATCAGAAAAGGCCCGGTCGACGACAGGAGTGATCCAGACCATCGGACCTTAAATCGGGCGTATCTCGCAATCCGGAATTAGCTATCTGACGTAAAATATATGATTTTTGGGTAGAACGAGCTACTTTAGCCTACCGCCAAAGATGGATCTGAAAAGGCCCGGTCGGACCTTTAATCAGACGTATATTGCAATCCGAAGTGAGTTATCTGACGTAAAATATATGATTTTGGGGTAGAACGAGCTACTTTATCCTACCACCAAAGATGGATCAGAAACGGCCCGGTCAACGACAGAAGCGATCCAGATCATTAGACCGTAAATCAGGCGTATCTAGCAATCCGGAATTAGTTATCCGACGTACAATATATGATTTTGGGGTACAACGAGCTACTTTATCCTGCCACCAAGCATGCATCTGTAAAGGCGTGGTCAACGACAGAAGTGATCTAGACCATCGGACCTTAAATCGGGCATATCTCGCAATCCGAAATGAGTTATCTGACATAAAATATATGATTTTGGGGTAGAATGAGCTACTGTAGCCTACCACCAAAGATGGATCAGAAATGGCCCGGTTAACGACAGAAGTGATCCAGATCTTCAGACTTTAAATCAATCGTATCTCCCAATCCGGAATGAGTTATCTGACGTACAATATATGATTTTGGGGTAGAATGAGCTCCTTTATCCTGACGCCAAAGACGGATCTAAAAAGGCCCGGTCGACGACAGAAGTGATGCAGACCATCGGACCTTAAATCGGACGTATCTCGCAATCCGGAATGAGTTATTTGACGTAAAATATATAATTTTAGGTCGAACGAGATTCTTTACCAAACTAATCCGGCTATTCCGGGTTCCCCGAGCCGGATTTGTGTAATACCACCAAAGATGGATCAGAAAAGTCTCAGTCGATGACAGAAGTTATCCAGACCATCGGACCTTAAATAATTTTATCTCATAATCCGGAATAAGTTATCTGACGTAAAATATATGATTTTGGGGTAGAACAAGCTACATTAGCCTTCCGCCAAACATGGATCTAAAAAGGCCCGATGGACGACAGAAGTGATCCACACCATCGGACCTTAAATCCGGCGTATCTCGCTATTTGGGAGTTATCTATTAAAAAATATAGGATTTTGGGGTAGAACGAGCTTCTTTATCCTACCGTCAAAGATTGATCTGAAAAGGCCCAGTCGACGACAGAAGTGATCCAGACCATCAGACCTTAAATCGGGCATATCTCGCAATCCAGAATGAGTTCTCTATCGTAAAATATATGATTTTGGGGTAGAACGAGCTACTAGAGCCAACTGACAAAGATGGATCAGAAACAGCCCAGTCGACGACAAAAGTGATCCAGACCATCAAACTTTAAATTGGGTGTATCTCACAATACGGAATGAGTTATTCGACATAAAATATATAATTTTGGGGTAGAACGAGCTACTTTAGCAAACCAACTGGCCTACGCCGAGTTCCCCAAGCAGGATTTGCAAAATACCGCCGAAGATGAATCGAAAAAGTACCGGTCGATGACAAAAGCGATCCAGACCATCAGACCTTAAATCGGGCGTATCTCGCAATCCGAAATGAGTTATCTGAAGTAAAACATATTATTTTTTGGGTAGAACGATCTACTTTAGCCTACCGCCAAAGATGGATCAGAAACTGCCCGGTCGACGACAGAAGTGATCCAGACCATCAGACCTTCTATCGGGCATATCTTGCATTCCGGAATGAGGTACCAGACGTAAAATATATGATTTTGGGGTAGAACGAGGTACTTTAGCCTACCGCAAAAGATGGATCAGAAATGGCCCGGTCGACGACAGAAGTGATCCAGATCATCGGACTTTAAATCGAACGTATCTCACAGTTCGGATTGAGTTATCTAACGTAGAATATATGATTTTGGGGTAGAACGACCTACTTTAACCTACCGTCAAAGATGGATATGAAAAGGCCCAGTCGACGTCAAAAGTGATCCAGACCATCGGATCTTAAATCGGGCATATCTTGCAATCTGGACTGAGTTTTCTGACGTAAAATATATGATTTTGGGGTAGAACGAGTTAACCTACCGGCAAAGATCGATCAGAAACGGCCCGGTCGACGACAAAAGTGATCTAGACCATCAGACTTTAAATCGGACGTATCTCGCAATCCGTAATGAGTTATCTGATGTAAAATATATGATTTTGGGGTAGAACGAGCTACTTTAGACTACCGCCAAAGATGGATTTAAAAAGGCCCAGTCTACGACAGAATTGATCCAGACCATTGCACGTTAAATCGGGCGTATCTCGCAACCGGAATGAGCTATATGACGTACAATATATGATTTTGGGGGTAGAACAAGCTACTTTACCTTGCCGCCAAAGATGCATGTGAATAGGCCCAATCGAGGACAGAAGTGATCCAGACCATCGGACCTTAAATTGGACATATCTCGCATTCTGCGATGAGTTATCTGACGTAAAATATATGATTTTGGGGTAGAACGAGCTACTTTAGCCTACTGTCAAAGTTGGATCAGAAACGGCCCGATCGACAAAAGAAGTGATCCAGACCATCGGACTTTATATCGGTCGTATCTCGTAATCCGGAATGAGTTATTTGACATAAAATATATGATTTTGGGGTAGAACGAGCTACTTTAGCCTATTGCCAAAGAAAGATCTGAAAAGGCCCGGTCGACGACAGAACTAATCTAGACCATTGGACATTAAATCGGGCATAACTCGCAATTCGAAATGAGTTATTTGACGTAAAATATACGACTTTGGGGTAGAATGTGCTACTTTAGAAAACCAACCCGGCTACGCCTTGTTCCCCAATCCGGATTTGGAAATACCGACAAAGATGGATCAGAAAAGTCCCGGTCAACGATAGAAGTGATCCAGACCATCGGACCTTAAATCGTTTTATGTCGCAATCTGGAATGAGTTATCTGACGTAAAATATATGATTTTGGAGTAGAACGAGCTACTTTAGCCTACCGCCAAAGATGGATCAGAAAGGGCCCGGTCGACGACAAAAGTGATCCAGACAATCAGACTTTAAATTAGACGTATCTTGCAACCCGGAATGAGTTATCTGACGTAAAATATATGATTTTGGGGTAGAACGAGCTACTTTAGCCTACCGCCAAAGATGGATCTGAATAGGCCCGGTCGATGACAGAATTGACCCAGACCATCGGACCTTTAATCGTCCGTATCTCGCAATCCGAAGTGAGTTATCTGACATAAAATATATGATTTTTGGGTAGAACGAGCTACTTTAGCTTACCGCCAAAGATGGATAAAAAACGGCCCGGTCAACGACAGAAGTGATCCAGATCATCAGACTTTAAATCAGGCGTATCTTGCAATCCAGAATGAGTTATCTGACATACAATATATGATTTTGGGGTAGAACGAGCTACTTTATCCTGATGCCAAATATGCAACTGAAAAGGCCTGGTTAACGACAGAAGTGATTCAGACCATCGGACCTTAAATCGAGCATCTCTCATAATCCGGAATGAGTTATCTGATGTAAAATATATGATTTTGGGGTAGAACGAGCTACTTTAGCTTACTGCCAAAGATGGATCAGAGATGGCCCGGTTGACCACAGAAGTGATGCAGACCATCGGACCTTAAATCGGGCATATCTCGCAATCCGGAATGAGTTATTTGACGTAAAACATATGATTTTGGGTAGAACGAGCTTCTTTAGCAAACCAATCAGGCTATGTTGGGTTCCCCAAGCTGGATTTTTGAAATACCGCCAAAGATGGATCAGAAAAGTCCCGGTCGACGACAGAAGTGATCTAGACCATCGGACCTTAAATTATTTTATCTCGTAATCCGAAATAAGTTATCTGACGTAAAATATATGATTTTGGGGTAGAACGAGCTACTTTAGGCTTCCGCCAAACACGGATCTGAAAAGGCTCGGTCGATGACAGAAGTGATCCACACCATCGGACCTTAAATCCGGCGTATCTCGCCATCTAGAATGAGTTATCTGATAAAAAATATAGGATTTTGGGGTAGAACGAGCTTCTTTAGCCTACCATCAAAGATGGATCTGAAAAGGCCCGGTTGACGACAAAAGTAATCCAGACCATCATACCTTAAATCGGGCGTGTCTCGCAATCCAGAATGAGTTATCTATCGTAAAATATATGATTTTGGGGTAGAACGAGCTACTAGAGCCTACCGCCAAAGATAGTTCCGAAACGACCTAGTCGGCGACAAAAGTGATCCAGACCATCAAACTTTAAATTGGGTGTATCTCACAATACGAAATGAGTTATTGACATAAAATATATGATTTTGGGGTAGAACGAGCTACTTTAGCAAACCAACCGGCCTACGCCGAGTTCCCCAAGCAGGATTTACAAAATACCGCCAAAGATGAATCGAAAAAGTCCCGGTCGACGACAGAAGTGATCCCGACCATCGAACCTTAAATCGGGTGTATCTCGAAATCCAGAATGAGTTACCTGAAGTAAAATATATTATTTTAGGGTAGAACGAGCTACTTTAACATATCGCAAAAGATAGATCAGAAACGGCCTGGTCGATAACAAAAGTGATCCAGATCATCATACTTTAAATTGGACGTATCTCACAGTCCGGAATGAGTTATCTGACGTAGAATATATGATTTTGGGGTAGAACGAGCTACTTTAACCTACTGTCAAAGATGGATCTGAAAAGGCCCGGTCAACGTTAGAAGTGATCCAGACCATCGGACCTTAAATCGGGCGTATCTCGCAATCCGGAATGAGTTTTCTGACGTAAAATATATGATTTTGGGGTAAAACGAGCTACTTCAGCCTACTGGCAAAGATTGATCAGAAACGGCCCGTTCGACGACAAAAGTGATCTAGAGCATCGGACTTTAAATCGGACGTATCTCGCAATCTGGAATGAGTTATCGGACGTAAAATATATTATTTTGCGGTAGAACAAGCTACTTTAGACTACCGCCAACGTTGGATCTGAAAAGGCTCGGTTGACGACAGAATTGATACAGACCATCGCACCTTAAATCGGGCGTATCTCCCAATCTGGAATGAGTTATCTGACGTAAAATATATGATTTTGGGTAGAACGAGCTAGTTTAACCTACCGCCAAAGATGGATGAGAAATGGCTTGGTCGACAACAGAAGTGATCTAAAACACCAGACGTTAAATCGGGCTTATCTCGCAACCTGAAATAGTTATATGATGTACAATATATGATTTTGGGGTACAACAAGCTACTTTAGCCTACCGCCAAATATGCATCTGAATAGGCCCGGTCGAGGACAGAAGTGATCTAGACCATCGGACCCTAAATCGGGCATATCTCACATTCCGCAATAAGTTATCTGACGTAAAATATTTGATTTTGGGGTAGAACGAGCTACTTTAACCTACCGCCAAAGTTGGATCAGAAACGGCCCGGTCGTTGATAGAAGTGATCCAGACCATCGGACCCTCAATCGGGCGTATCTCGCAATCCGGAATGAGTTATCTGATGTAAAATATATGATTTTGGGGTAGAACGAGCTACATTAGCCTATCGCCAAAGATGGATCTGAAAAGCCCCGGTCGACGACAGAAGTGATCCAGACCATCGGACCTTAAATCGGCCGTATCTCGTAATCCCCAATGAGTTATTTGATGTAAAATATATGATTTTGGGGTAGAACGAGCTACTTTAGCCAACTAAGTAGGATATCCCACGTTTTCCAAGCCATATTTGTAAAATACCGCCAATTATAGATGAGAAAAGACCTGGTCTAGGACAGAAATAATCCAGACCATCGGACCTTAAACCGGGCGTATCTCACAATCTAGAATGAGTTACCTAACGTAAAATATATGATTTTGAGGTAGAGCGAGCTACTTTAGCCTACCGCAAAAGGTGGATCAGAAACGGCTCAATCGACGACAGAAGTGATACAGTCCATCAAGCTTTAAATCGGGCATATCTCGAAATCCGGATTGAGTTATCTGACGTAAAATATATGATTTTGGGGTAGAACGAGCTACTTTAGCCTACTGTCAAAGATGTATCTGAAAAGGCTCGGTCAACGACAGAAGTTATCCAAACCATCGGACCTTAAATCAGGCGTATCTCGCAATCCGGAATGAGTTGTTTGACGTAAAATATATGATTTTCGGATAGAACTAGCTACTTTGGCCCACCAACCCAGCTATGCCGTGTTGCCCAAGCCGGATTTGCCAAATACAGGTAAAGTTGGATCAGAAAAGGCCCGGTCGACGACAGAAGTGATAAAGACCATCAGACCTTAAATAGGGCATATCTCGAAATCTGGAATGAGTTATCTGACGTAAAATATATTATTTTGGGGTAGAACGATCTACTTTAGCCTACCGCCGAAGATGGATCAGAACGGCCCAGTCGACGACAGAAGTGATACTGATCATCAGACTTTAAATCATGCATATCTCGCAATCCAGAATGAGTTATCTGACGTAAAATATATGATTTTGGGGTAGAAGGAGCTACTTTAGCCTACCGTCAAAGATGGATCTGAAAAGGCCCGGTCGACAACAGAAGTGTTTCAGACCATTTGACCTTAAATCGAGCGTATCTCGCAATCCAGAATGATTTATTTGACGTAAAATATATGATTTTTGGGTAGAACGAGCTACTTTAGCCGACCGCCAAAGACGGATAAAAAACGGCCCGGTAGACGACAGAATGATCCAGACCATCGGACTTTAAATCGGTCGTATCTCACAATCCGGAATGAGTTATCTGATTAAAATATATGATTTTGGGGTAGAACGATCTACTTTAGCATACCGTCAAAGATGGATTAGAAAAGGCTCGTTCGACGACAGAATTGACCAGACCATCAAAACTTAAATCAGGCGTATCTAGCAATCCGGAATGAGTTATCTGACGTAAAATATATGATTTTAGGGTAGAACGATCTACTTTAGCCTACCGCCAAAGATGGATCAGAAACGGCGGTATCGACGACAGAAGTGATCCAGATCATTAGACTTTAAATCGGGCGTATCTCACAATCCGGAATGAGTTATCTGATGTACAATATATGATTTTGGGGTTAAAACGAGTTACTTTAGCCTGCCACTAAAGATGCATCTAAAAAGGCCTGGTTGACGACAGAAGTGATCCAGACCATCGGACCTTAAATCGGGCATATCTCGCAATCCGGAATGAGTTATCTAACATAAAATATATGATTTTGGGGTAGAACTAGCTACTTTAGCCTACTGCTCCACACTTGACTATAAGAGATCGAAATATTATATGTCAAGATTGCTTTACTAACAAGTTTTGTCCTTACGACATCCAACGAGGGCTATTAATAATCAACGAAATTGATTGGTGAACACAGGCCTCGGCATATATTGGTTCAGATCATTAAATGGCCTCAATCAGACGAAGGGTTTAAATCACAAAAAATGCCACGATGATATAAAGGGTTCAGAACACTTACAATAGGCCCAATCAAATGAACGATTTGAATCACTTGGAATGGCCCAACCATATTAAATATTCATATGGGTGAAAATGTTCCTAATCAATATTAACCATTGGATCATTGAAAATAAGCCCTACCATATTAATTTAACAACTGAAAATTGGCCCCACCTTTTTTTTTTTTTTTTTAAATGATAGCAGGCAGCCTACAATATTAATGATTTGAATCACAAAATGTAGGCCCAATCATTAAGAATGGCTTAAATAATTAAAATGAGAAATCATTTTAACAATTTGGAGTATTAAAAATGGACACAATCATATGATCAATTTGTAACATTCATAGTGGGTTGGGAAACATTAACTTAGATAATTGAAAATGGTTCACCATTGATGATTCATGTACCGATCTCTCACATGTGAAAAATCACAATTTAACATCCACCATGAGATGTATTTCATCAACCAATTAGATTACAAAAAGCATCAAATATTACAAATAGAAGGATCATCAAAATTAGATTGTTTAATTGTGTGTAGAGCTGAAGAGGGTCATCAAAATTAACAATTTGGATCACTGAGAACCAACATCAAATATTACAAATAGAAGGATCTAACTTAACATATCCATTGGGATGGGTCATAGAAAGATGCTTCAATCATATGATTAGTTTAGATCACTAACAGGAGCATTAATCATATGATGCATTCGGATCATTAAATGGGCCGAATCATATAAGAAGTTCAAATCTGTTGAAATGGACCAAGCACGTCAAAGGTTTGGATCGCTAGAAATGGGCCAAATCATATGAACAATTTGGATCATTTGTAAAGATGAAGAGGGTCCTAAAAAATTTAGGGCATGGATCATTGCCAAGGTTAATGAAAAGTAACTTCAATCATATGATGAGTTAGGATCATGAAAAGCAACTTCAATCGTATGATGAGTTCGGATCATGAAAAGCATCTTTAATCATATGATGGGTTTGGATCATGAAAGGCAGCTTCAATCATATGATGAGTGTCGATCACCGAATGAGCAAAATCGTATGAACGATTTGGATCCACTGAATGGCCTAAGCATGTCAATGTTTTTTTATCTATCGAAATGGACCACGAAAAAAATTTGGATCATTAGAAATGGGCCAAATCATATGAATTTGGATCGTTGTGAAAAGAAACCTGATTGTTTGAATTGCGTATCGAACTGAAGAGGGTCCTAAAAAATTAACAACGTGGATCACCGAGAACCAACCTTAAATATTATGAATAAATGGAAAAAGGCTTCAATCATATTATGAATTTAGATCACTGAAAGCAGCACGAATCATATGATGCATTTAGATCGCTGAATGGACCAAATCATATAAGAAGTACAAATATGTTGAGATGGACCAAGCACGTCAAAGGTTTTGATCCATTGAAATGGCCCAAGCTTGTCAAAGGTTTGGATAACTAGAAATAGGCCAAATCATATGAACAATGCCGATCATTTGTAAAGCAAAAGAAGGATCTACAAAACTTAGGACATGGGTCAACTTAGCATATACATTGTCATGGATCATGAAAAGCAACTTTAATCATACGATGAGTTTGAATCATGAAAAGTAGCCTTAATCATATGATCGGTTTGGATCATGGAAAGCGGCATCAATCGTATGATTAGTGGCGATCACCGAATCATGACTGAGCCAAATCATATGAACAATTTGCATCCACTGAATGGCCCAAGCATGTCAATGTTTTTTTATATATCGAAATGGTCCATGAAAAAGATTTGGATCATTAGAAATGGGCCAAATCATAATAATTTGCATCGTTATAAAAAGAAACCTGATTGTTTGAATTGTGTATCGAACTAAAGAAGGTCCTACAAAATTAACGATGTGGATCACTGAGAACAAACATCAAATATTATGAATAGATGGACCTAACTTAACATATCCATTGGGATGGGTCATGGGAAAAGGCTTCAATCATATGATGAGTTTAGATCACTAACAGCAACACGAATCATATGATGCACTTAGATCGATGAATGGGCCGAATCATCTAAGAAGTTCAAATCCGTTGAAATGGCCCAAGCATGTCAGAGGTTTTGTGTTGAGGCACAAAAAATATCTCATTGCAGTGGTCAGAGAATTCAATGTCCGGGGTATTTTGGTAATTTTCATGTCCGGGGTTATTTTGGTAATTTCCATGTTCGGGGGTATTTTGGTAATTTCCATGTCCGGGGTATTTTGGTAATTTTCATGTCCGGGGCATTTTGGTAATTTCCATGTCTGGGGGTATTTCGGTAATTTCCATGTCTGGGGGTATTTCGGGTATTTCGGTAATTTCCATGTCCGGGGGTATTTCGGTAAAAATCCACTCTGGGGGTACTTTGGTAAAAATCCATGTCCAGGGGTAGTTTATGTATTTTGGTAAAAATCCATCTCCAGGGGTAGTTTAGGTATTTCAGTAAAAAAGATTGAAAAGGGTAGTTTGGTAAAAAGAGTGCAGAGATGTTATTTTAAAGGAAATAAGGTGGTACACCACCATTTAAGAAGAGTTTGGTGGACACCATGATTTAAGAAAGGAAGAAGTTCATTTGTGAAGAGATAAGTGGTGGTGATCACCACTCTGTAAGGTGGTGGAGCCTATAAATACCCCTCCGATTCATTAGATGGGTTGGATCAGATTAGATTAGTTAGTGAGCAAGAGAATGAGAGAGAAGCAAGGTAAGAGAAGGAGAGCAGAAGAGCTTTGCGCGGAACCATGCAACAGAAGTGGTCTGCGCGGACCCGCGCAACCAAAGTTGCTTGCGCACAGTCGCGCAAAGTGAAGTCGACATGGCATTCACGCCACTTTTTAAGGGATTTGGGAAAGATCCTTTGCGCAGCCCCGCGCAACAGGAATGGAGGAAATTCCATTGCGCCGTCCGCACAAAGCTCTGCCTTAGGGAAGATTTACTTTGCGCGGAACCGCGCAAACGGCCCGACGATCAGTTGGACGTAAACAGAGAAGAAAGTTTACTATTTTGTTGGTAATGCCCAGTACGGACATCTTTTGAGGAATCCACACCATCCACCATCTTCCTCTCGAGATTTTAACTACGAATGGTGAACTTCAATCATCTGATGATGTGGTCCACTGAGACAATCATGCTGAAACAGTAGCAGAACGTTCTTCTTTTGATCGTTATAGCGATCATGAGGAAGAACATGATCATGAAATATCAATATGGTTTTCATGGGTTTTTATCCCTCTACCTGATGAACGGTTCAGATTCACTTTTCCCTGCATCATGGTGGCCCACAACAAAAAGACGGAAGCTCTGCTTTACAACAGAGTCGACGTACGTCGACTCTATGAATTTCGGTGGCCCCAGATCGATGGTGATGAAGAAATCCACTCCGTCGGTTGAATTCAGAGCAAAAAACCATTGAGGAAGGACTGCTGTTTAAGTGGAATTGGTGCGGGCCACATGACCTTTCGTTCTGCCGTCCATTCCATGATTAACGGTTCAGATTTTACAATCAGCTGCATGGGGTCAAAAGCTCACCTAGGTGAGGGTAATTCCCATACTATGGAGAGAATGAAAGGATCTGATCATCGAATCAGGTGATGAACGGGTCCCACTACACAAAAATGGATAGCGTGGATGAAGACGCTGTTGCGTTTTCTTAAATGAAGAAGAAGAAGCTCGGGTCGGCTTCTTTGACCGACTTTGAGATATATAGTGCATGGCTTGTGCACTTATGTACTATGTACATGCAACATACATATGGGCCTCAACATGATGTTTGTGGGAAATCTGCTCCGTCCATCCACATTATCAACTTATTTAAGGTGTCAAGACCAAATTTCAAGCATATCCAAATATCATGCGGGCCGCAAATCACGATCTCAGGGGATGATTTGTCATTTTGGCCATTTTCAGAAGGATCCAGTAGCTGAAATTTGACGTGTACGGCTAATTTGTGGTTCTAATGTTGCACATAAAGTTTCGGGCTGAACGGACGGTGGTAACTCCATGATCTTACATTCTGGGAGACTTTTCAGCCTCGTTTAGCATGATCGGCTTGATTTCCTCAGGGCTCGATCACACTTCAATGGGCTGCTTCATATTTCAAGGAAGAATGACTGGAAGGATACTCCATCTCATTGAAGACTGGTTGATCAGATCAACAATTCCTCCTAAGTACCAGGAGATGACCAAAGTAGGCGTCGGAATGCTGCTGAAATTTCTATCTGATTATCTTCTCTTTCATTCAGTACATTACATTAATTGTACTTTGTTTTCAGAATCAAGGGAACCCGAGGATGTAAATGAACTCAGATAAATGTGATCAATGTTCTCTTATTCATTCTTTGTTATCATTGAATAAATTCCCCAAATTAAACACATTTGTTTTCTTGTCAATCTTATGATGAGTTTAGATCACTAACAGCAACACGAATCATATGATGCATTTAGATCGATGAATGGGCCGAATCATCTAAGAAGTTCAAATCCGTTGAAATGGCCCAAGCATGTCAGAGGTTTTGATCCATTGAAATGGCCCAAGCATGTCAAAGGTTTCGATCTCTAGAATGTCGATTGCCGAATAAGATGAATCATATGAACAATTTGGATCCACAGAATGGCACAAGCATGTCAATGTTTTTAATCCATTGAAATGGCCCATGTTAAATATTTAGATCACTAGAAATGGGTCAAATCATATGAATTTGGATCGTTGTAAAAAAAAACCTGATTGTTTGAATTGCGTATCGAACTAAAGAGGGTCCTACAAAATTAGCAAGGTGGATCACTAAGAACTAACCTTAAATATTATGAATACATAGACCTATCTTAACATATCCATTGGGATGGGTCATGGAAAGAGGCGTCAATCATATGATGAGTTTAAATCACTAACAGCAGCACTAATCATATGATGCATTTGGATCAATGAATGGGCCAAATCATATAAGAAGTTCAAATCCGCTGAAATGACCCATGCACATCAAAGGTTATAATACATTAAAATGGCCCAAGCATGTCAAAGGTTTTGATCTCTAGAAATGGGCCAAATCATATGAAAGTTTAGATCATTCGTAAGGTTGTAGAAGGTCTTACAAAATTTAGCACATGGATCAACTTAACATATCCATTACATGTATCATGAAAAGTAGCTTTAATCATATGATGAGTTTGGATCATGAAATGCAGCTTTAATCGTACAATGAGTTTGGATCGCCGAATGAGCCAAATTGTCACGCCCCAAACTCGGAAAACGGGCCGACAAAATTCCCGATCGCCGAATCCGGTGTCGACACCCTCCGTAGTACCCCATTCTCAGCTCCCAAGGCCCATACGCCAGATTCCGATCCTAGGATCCTACAAGGAGGATTTTCAGTATGTTTTTTTTTTTTTTTTTGTAATGGAGCATAACCATAAACATAACCAAGTCACAAAACAACAACAACATCACATATCCACTAATATAAATATTTGAGTACAATGCTAAAAGGAAAATACATATGTCAAAAATCAAAACTCCAGAAGACCACTGCACGCTCTAAGCTCAACGCTACTTGCAAGCATCTATTGTGCATAAGCTTATAGAAAGCTTAGAGGGTGGTGAAAGTGTATGTAAGGTAAGTGCCAAGTATATAAGATCAGAGTAATGTGGAAGTATGCGGGTAAGTCCATGAATGCTATCAGCTATACCAATACTATGTAATGCAAGACATGAATGCTATCGACCATCCCAAGGCCATGCGATGCAAAACATAATAAGACAATAACAGATGCTAAGGATGTAATGCAATATGCAAATCCTGACGAGCCATGAATATCATCAACCTCATCTAGGCCATATAAGTGCAGAAACATAGTAACCCAAAATGATAAGTACTGTGGATGTAATGTAATATGAGGTGCGAATGAAATGACCATGCTGGAATGTGAAGTCAGGATGATGGTACGTAGTATCGTAGGCTACGGGGTCCACCACAAGGGACTTCTATCCAAACCAGTCCCATACTTAAATTTGGATAGTCCGACTCAATGTAGTAAACTCCTGATCTCAGGTTAGTCGCGTGCCCAATCGAAATCATGGCCATGCGAAGGTACATGTGACAAATAGTTACGCACCACCAGCCCGAGTGGATAGTGAATGAATGAATGAATGAATATACAATTTCTGCTAAATAAGTCCACATATCAGTATGGTTGCTATCTGGAAAAATCACCGGGGTCTTGTCATGCCCCAAACTCAGAAACCGGGTTCACAAAATTTCCGATCGCCGAATTCGGCATCGACAGCCTCCATAGAACCCCATTCTCGGCTCCCGGCGCCCATACACCAGGTTCCGATCCTGGGATGCTACAAGGAGGATTTTCAAGATCAAATTAGTTCGTAATAAGCATAACCAAAGGCATAACCCACAAACAACAACCAAAAACTCCATCAAATTTTCACTATGATCAAAAACTTTACAAGTACAATGAGCATAAAGGGAAATACAATGATAATAGACAAAAAGCTCCAAAATGATCAGCTTTGTGCTCCTACCTCAGCGCTGCTGCGATCCAACGTCACTTGCACGTAACGGTCGTGCATAAGCTTATAGAAAGCTTAGAGGGTGGTGAAAGTGTATGCGCAAGGTAGTAATACAATTATGAAAAATCAGAGTAATGCGGAACATGCTGGTGAATCCATGAATACCGTTAGCCGTACCAAGGCTATGCAATGTAAGGCATGAATGATGTCGGCCATACCAAGGCTATGCGATGCAAGATGCAAGTCAAGCATACAAATCCTCATCTAAGTCCACATATCAATACAACTCAAATATGGGATATCACCGGGGTCTAGTACACTCTAAACTAGATTGCCGCCCCATCGCGCGCAATAAGGTAAGTGGAAGAGACCTCACTACCCGCCTGCCAATATTGGGCTCGGCTCGTCGATAGCGGACCCATTCCTCGAGCTGGTCAGACTCAGCCTAGCTTTGCCACCTCCTCTCAGGCAGGTAAGGCCGCACCCCCTTCCAACTGACCACGACACAGTGGAAAACGCTGTCGTCTGGTAATCGACACTCGTCGCTCATGTACCCACTCGGTCTAGACGTTGGAGCAACCTCTTGGTACCATAAGGGTTTAGGGACTTTCACCCAGGGATATCTATAGCACCCCATATAGAACAAGATTTTCGGTATCCAATCCTATCAACCACGATATACCTGTGGCGGCTACGGCCCTGATGTTGGTAGGGCGTACATTAACCATATCACACGATGCGGATGCATGAATCACACTATCCAGTCATGCAGCAATCCTGTGCGTCTCGTACGCTCATGTGGGGTAACACCGTCTAACCGGGAGCCCCTAAACAATCTGCCCGAAGGCATATGCTATGATCAGTCACTTCTCATATCAAGCATACATATGATGCGTATGATCATGAATCATGGAACTATATTAAACATGTTATATGGTAATGGATGTTGTTTATAATGAAGATGGGCCTTGACTGCCTACAAGTATGGGCCTAATAATGGGCCCTAGGAAGAGTCATAATGCGGACATTTAACTAACATTATTCTACAATGTGGACGTGAAACCAACATTGCTCCCAAGGCACGACTGTCACAATGTCATTACACAAGCCATGGTAGGGTCATACATCTCAATGGACTTGTGTACATCTAATTGGGCCTCGACCATGGGCCTTAGGTACAACAAATGGGCCGTATAACATGGGCCTTAAGTATATCAGGTGGGCCTCAATGGTTGGGCCCTAACTACATCAAGATGGGCCTAATCATATGGGCCTCATGCATATCCAGGTGGGCCTCAACGGATGGGCCACAAATAGCCCAAGATGGCCTCATACATATATTAAAGTGGGGTCCACTTGAACTATAGATCTGACTCATCTTTAGCTCACGCCATGAAATGAGCTTGCAAAATAGATGGACAGCTTGGACGCAACACCTGCATCATGGTGGGTCCCATGAAGGCCCACCATCAGGTATATATATATATATATATATATATATATATACACACACACACACACACACACACAGCCACACGTGCACATACCACACACACACACACGCATGCACACGCACGCACCCACACGCACACACATGCATGCACCCACGCCCACACCCACACCATCCCCTGGACGGTGGGGGTAGAACACATGCATCACAGTGGGCACCACCGTCTAGGTGGACGGTGGAAATAAATACATAAATCACTGTGGGTCCCCATGTGGGGCCACCGTAATGTTTACCTCCCATCAAACCCATTCATAAGGTCACGCAGACCTAGATGAAGGGTAAAAACAAATTTCAGCTTGATCCGACACTTCTATGGGCCCAAAAAGTGTTTCAATGGCAGATGGTTCAATTCACACTGTTTCCTTTGGTGTGGGCCATCTGAGACTCAGATCAGTCTGATCTTTGGAGGGGGCCCACCTCAGGAGGCGGCCCACCCAATAAACGGTTTGGATGACAAACAAGCATCATGGTGGGGCCCACAACTAGAGCCGTAGGTGGCTGCCAGACCGCCTGTTTGCCCAACAGTCAGCGCAGGCAGCGCCTGCGCCATCTGACAGCAGCAAGCGCTACTGCATCCTTTATTTATTTATTTATTTTTAAAAATGATTTCCCCATTGTTTTTCACAGGTGGGGTCTGCTTCAGCAAAATCTTCCCCGACCGTTGGATTCCATAGCCCAAGACAGGCTATATGAGCCCAATATTCACTATATTTTGGAACATCAAAACAACAGGGTGAATTTCAATGGAGGATACACTGTTTGCTATGCTATGGCCCACCTAAACGTCAGATTAGCCCCATTTTTCGGCTCAACGCCTAAAATGGTCTTGTGAAAGAAATGGACGGCGTGGATTGAATACATACATCCAGGTGGGGCCTATGTGAGTGGGCCACCTTACAAGCTTGGAAAAAGCTAATATTTGTGTTTTCCCAGTAACGTTCAGCGTCCCTAGATGCTGGATGGCTCGCCGTTACACATGCACTGAGGTGGGCCCTGCTTAGGTGGGCCACCGAATGATGGATGGTGTGGGGATAACACATTTAAAAGGGGCCCCACTTATAAGAGGCTTGGATACAATGCTTACCTCATGGTGAGGTCCATCCAATTGGGCCACACCATTTGGATGGGTGGACAAGGTGGATAATCTCATGCTTCAAGGTGGGCCATAAGCCATCATACACATGAGAGTGAGAGAGAGGGGGGGGGGGGGGGGGGGGGAGGGAGAGACATCAGTGAGGATGGAGGGACCCCGCCACTATGGGCCCCTCATACAAACATACATCAAGGTGGGTCCCACATATATGGACCCTTAATCAAGCAAAATGAATGAAAAACAACTATTTAAGATCACCCACCGACTTCTTCTTGGTCCGATGGAACGCCGGTCTCCTAGTGCTCCTCTTTGATGGGTGAAAATGAGAAATGGATGGCTAGGATGAGAGATCTTGGGATGGAAAGGTGGGCCTTACACATGCATTTTTCTCTCCATGGAAGGGCTTGGACGTATGGGGATTTTTCTTGCTTGGGATGAGGTTTGAAAATGAGAGAGAGGTTTGTAAAAGGGAGAGAGAGATGGGTGATGTTTGATGGAGTGATGGATGTGGTGAGTGATGGGTGTAAGAGACTTTTTGACTTTTGTGGCCATTAGTGTAAGAAAAGTATGGGCTTGTAAGAGACTTTTTGACTTTGGGGTTACTTGGAAATGGGTGAAAAGTGATGTGTACTTGACCCTTGATGGGATTGATTGATAGATGATTGATGTGACATCTCGTAGAGATTCTCTCGAAATTCGTACGCGCAGCATTTTCCTCGCGCCGAATACTGGCCCACATCTCCTGGTCAGAGTATCGCCTTGGTGCGCGAGTTACAGCATCGTAACCACGGCGACGGCATGGTCGCTAAGGTACTAGTCTTAGGTTGAGTCGATTCGGGTGGACGGCGTGTAAATAGGTGTCATGCGCAAATGCAGGGTAAGGGTCAAAGGTTGCCGGAATTCGACCGGGAAGACCGCGGAAGTCTTCGGAATGGTACGGTCTAGGGTACGGGTCTTACAGGTCTATTACACTTCACACCGACTGCCTCCTCCCTAGCTGCATAGCCCAGCGAGTGGAAGAGACCTCCCTATCCTCCTAGCCAGCAGTCTGTCAGTACCTACTCAGCTCGTTGATAGCTGTTTCGACAAGGAAACAAATGTATTTGATTTGGGAGAATTATCTTATTCAAACATAATAATGGAACAGTTACAAAGACAATCGTCACATTTTATTGATTCTGAATTCATTTACATCCTCTGGTATCCCTTGATTCTAAGATAGTTTACAAAGAATTCCTTGTAAATTACAATTATCGTAGTTAAATATGAATTTCGACAGCATAACGGCAATGATTTCAATCATCTCCTATGACTTAGGAGGAATAGACAAGTCGACCAATCAGTCTTCAAGAGAATAGAGATTTCGGCAGCATTTCAGTGCTATTCCGGTCATCTCCCGAGACTTAGGAGGAATACGCCTTTTCGTCGATGATTCTTCCCTTCCTCTTGAACAAGAAGAACTTAAAGATTTGAAGACTCTAGCCGTTCCAGCAGCATATCAGCCCATTGCTGTTATAAACTGTCCAGCAGTCGATTTGCGCGGGTCCGCGCAAACGACATGCTTTGCGTAGGTCCGCGCAAACTACAGGAGCCCAATGCTCCTTGCGCGAGTCCGCGCAAACTATATGAGCCCAATGCTCATTTGCACCTTCTGTCTTCTTCTTCGTCTTTCTTCCACTCTGAAATCTTCTAACCCCTTTTGAGAGAAAGAACGAGGTATTTATAGACATTTTTACTGGTGTAAATCTCTGTTCTGGTCAATGTGGGACAAAATAACATCCAACCATTTTTATACCACCGCAAAATACTTTGCGCGGACACGCGCAAACGACATGCTTTGCGCACTCTCGCGCAATCTATCAGTCCCGCGCAATCTGTCTTCCTTGATCAACCCGCGCAACCCATTTACTTTGCGCGAACCCGCGCAAAGTAGTCTTTACACTTGATTTCTTTATCTTCAAACTGATTTTCTTGATCTTTCTCTTCTTCACTTCTTTGCTTATTTTATGCCTCAACAGATGCCCCCTTGATCTGTTCTTTGTTTTTTCAGAAAATCAAAGAAAAAGGATCAAATCACTCATCTTCTGTTAGGTTTGCACGACCCCGCGCAAAGCTCGGTCGGGTACCGTACTCGGCCAAAAATACTATAAATAGCCCAACATTTTAGTCATTTTCACGAACTCTTTCTGCTCTGGCGAAACTTGCCTGTGCGATTTTCTTCCGTGCAAACTTCTCACTTTGCGCGAACTCGCGCAAACCTTTTCAGTTTGCGCGAACTCCTTCGAGGTTGCAATCTTTTCCGCGCAAACCATATACTTTGCGCAGACCCGCGCAAAGTACTTCAAACTTAGCCAATTTCTTTTTTCTTCCTTTCTTACTCTGTCATCTATCTTTCTTCCTTGACTTATTTTCATGGCTCGTATTTAATAAACGGCCCGTCCTGTGACTCCTTCTTCTGATCAACCTCCTGCTAAGAGAATAAAGATGACTTCTAGAAATCCTACTTATTTTAAAGAGCATGTTCTCCCTACCTTTGACTTTTCTGATCGCATCAGATCTTTACCATCCCCCATTCATAGATCTATATCTTTGGGAGATATCAAATGTCCACCTAAGCATGGCAGAGAGTATGACTGGGATGAATGGTTAAAGACCACAGCTCATATTCGTACTGATAGTGAAAAGCCATCTCCCCGTGGAGACACTCCTCCAGCTTCTCGTTCGAAGAAAACTCACCGCAATAAGGCGAAAGAATTTGCAGAGAAGATCAAGGAACATAAGAAGAAGAGACTTCAAAACTCGTGGGACTCAGTACGAGTTGTTGAAGGTATCATGAAGTTTGACAATCCTCATACGGAGGGCATGACGGTTATTCCCATCAAAGTATATCGCCATCAGTCCATGCTTGACTGTGAGTCTAAAGACTACATCCATGGCGAGAGGTTGATGTATACTGAATCGTGGGCCTCAAGAGAGCCCCGAATCCTTGAGGGAATCATTCAAACAAAAAAGCCGTGACAAAGGATAGGAGAAGCTTCTCCCATGATCTTCTTAGTTCCTTTCCACAGTCCTCATGATCTCTTTCCTTCTCATTTTTATGAGACAGTTCGACAGCGCTTTAGAGATCGAGAACAACTCTGGGGACAGGCGGAATTCCGCATCAGAGGCATGTTAACTGCTCGCCGCTATTACTCTGAATGGGCGGAGGCTATATTACTGAAGCATACGAGCACTCTTGCAAAGATTGGCCTTTATGATGCCATAGAAGTGACCTCCAAATACTTCTATAAGGAACCCAATATACTGAAAGGCTTCCTTGAATACTAGTCGCCTACAACCAACTCCTTCCATTTACCTTATGGTGAAATGAGCATATCACTTTGGGATCTTCATCGTATAGCCGGTCTCACAATAACAGGCAAATTCTATGATGAATTCATTCCTACAAACAGAGAATTGGCCTTCGTATCTTCTCCAGACCGCAAACCTTCTATCTCTGAGACTACCATAGAACTGTTCAAAGAGATGGGCAAATTTCCCAGCTTCCACAAAATTCCCTCTCTACAATGGTTGGCACATTTTTCTAGAGGTCTCAGGTATTTATCAATCCGACAGTTGACTTATTCTTTATATTCTTGCTATTTAGCCATTCCTGCATATTAACCTCCTCATTTTTCTTTGAAGATTTCGCGATTGCCACTCTAAAGAATTAACGAAGCTTCGAGATGCAATAAGAGGAAGACCATAATATAGCTCTTTTGGAGAACTTGCAGCGTTCTTAGCTTATTGGCTAAGTTTGGTCGTATTGCCCAGCTCTAAATGGGCAGATGCTGTTCGTCCAAGCGTCTTTGTTGTGGCTGGTGCTTTAGCGGAAGGCTATAAATACTCTCTTGCTCCTCCAGTATTATGTTCTATTTATAGAGCCCTTGGAGAAGTAGCTACTCACGTAAAAGACCCTATTCTTGGAGCTTCGTCTGCACATACGTATTGGCATTATATTACGGGGTGGCTAGGAGTTTATTTTCCTTGGACTTTTGAGGCTCCAGAGCAAGCATATACTCATCCTTCTCACCTTCCACTCTGGTTCTTTCAGCAAAGAGCGATGACAAAAAGAGCGTATGAGTGGGTTGCCAATAAAATTCGAGATGATGATCAGATAAACTTGTTTCAGTTCCGCCTCTATCGCCACACTGAAGATACAGATATGGTGGACCAAGAAACGCTTACTACAGCAGAGAGAGCTTTCTTCTTTTCTATTCGCTCATGCAGTTTACCTCTTCGGGAAGGAACAAAATTTTGGAGAGAACCTTACTACCCCAGTCACTTTGCTCGTCAATTCGGTTATGATCAAACCGTGCCTCAAGACTGCGGGCTGGTTACTAGAAAAATGCGCTGTTATGGAACTGGTCCTCTTAACTGGGCCATGATATGGAAACAACTGCTGAATGGCTGTGTTGGATCTCTTTTCATAATTTCAGGCTGTAATCGCATAGTCCGTACATCATATAGCTGGATGCGATGGTGGGATCACCAATCATACTTGGTCACTAAATGCTTGCCGGTGGATTCTTCTATCTTTCTCCATCCGCCCAGGCTGAAGGGCAGAAATTTAGAGAGTGGAATCGGCTATATTCCAGAAAAGAGCCATGCATCTCATCCCGGAGAAATTTGTAGGAAGATATCATTGGAAGACCCTATCCGTGAAATCAAGCCTCTCAATACTTTGGATGGCTGGTTTGCTCACGGAGTTCTGAGAGAATTTGAGAAAACTCGTCGGGACTTCTCAAATCAAGCTGCAAACGATGCTGAAGGTACATCTTCTCCAATTCCTGCAGAGACTGCAGCAGTTCAAGAAGGACCAGCTATTGGTACTTCCATATCTCCTCCACAACCCCTTGGTCCTAGTCCATCTTCCCCAATGACTAGATCAAAAACACATTTGCAAACATCATCCCCTATTCTTCCAGAAAGGACCCGCCAAGCATCCCCTTCCCCTATAGTACAAGAGCCTGCACCAGAGAGCAACCAACCCGTTTCTTACAAAGGGAAGCAAGTTATCATTGAAGAAGTTGACGAAGAAATCTTGGAAGATGAAAGTTCAGCTTCATCGTCAGATACTACTGAATCTTCACAATATGAAAATAGCAAAGATAGCGACAGCTGTGAAGATAAAGATGATGACTTTGAAGAAGGTGAAGTTAACATCGATGGGGATGAGGAAATAATTGCGAAAGAAGTTGAGATAGAATCTTCCCCTGCAACGGTTAAGACTCTTCCTGGTGTAAATGTTCCTGCTAAATCTCCTGCAGCTGAGGAAAATGAAGAGGAACTTTTAGATTATGGCGAATATGGGTATTCACCAGGTAAAGGAGATTTAATTTTCATATGCATATATCTATCTATATTTTAACAACTATTATTTTATTATTGTGTCTCCCTTTTATTGTGTCTCCTTTTTTAGGTGCTCAAGTTGCAGAAATAGGTGCTATCTCTTCAGCGAGCCCTCTCGTGGTAACTTCACCAAGAGCACCTGTAGTTCCATTGGTAGTACAGAGAGTAGTGGCTCGTGAAATCATATTTCCAACAGAAACTACAGACTTGCCAACTCCGGCTACCAGAGATTCAAGCACGGAAGCTAGAGCACCATCTTTTGCTGATATGGTGGAACTTGGTCTTTCCACGACTTAGAGGGCTTCTCCTTCTGTTAGTCATATTCCAGTGACAGGTACATATATATGCACTGATTATCTTTACTCATGACTACATATTTCATAATAATATTTTGAATATCTTTCTTCTTTTGCTATAAGAACTCATCCTTGCAGTGGTGCGCCCAGTTCTGATTCTGTGGCCACTACTTCTGAATTGTCATCCTTTGCGAAAATCCCTGTTCATAAAATGCTTATGGTGAAACATTCCTTGTTAGCAATAATCCATATCTTCAGAAATCCTGATCAATGGTTGGACTTGGATGTTGCTATAGAGATTTTGGAGAGCTCTGCCAAGATGGCTAGAATCAACATATCTCCTTTGCGTGATTCACTCCTCAAGTTTCGTGATTCAGTAATTTCTTTGGCATCGGTAGAGAATGTTACAATTGCCCCTGAGATTTTAGAGTACAAGAAGCAGCTGGCTGCATCTCAAGAACAAGCCTTTCTGACAACTTCATCAATTTCTAAACTTGAACAAGAGCATATGATTCTTCAAGATCAATTAAAGATTCATATTGATGAAAATAAGACTATCCAAGATCGTATTGCAGCCCTGAAGGAAGAAATTTCTCAACTGGAGAGAAGGAATCATGAAAAAGCCTTAATCATTCAAGATGTTGAAGAGAGGATACAGGCGAATGTTCAATCCATTAATATTGAAAAATCCGCGCAACTTCAAAGTAAAGAAATGATTGCTTCTCTGGAGAATAAACTTGCTGGCGTTCCTAATCAGGCGAAACTTATTCTTGAAGAAAAATCTAAACATGATGTAGCTCAGGCACAATTGAAAGAAGATTTGCGAAGATACTCAGAAGCAGTGGGGATTACAGAAGATCTTTAAACATGTAATTTTGAACATGTGATCTTTGATTTCATGTTTCTTGGACATAATTTGTTTGGCTTCACATATATTTTTTATGAAAGCATTTTGAGATGTTTATAATAACATTTTCTCAATGCATGTTGATGACATTTATACTAATATTATCAAATTATATTTATACTTTATATAATAATTTCATTACATCCTTTACAATTTCTAAACCTTTTATGCTTTGTTAGTGCGGGATTCTCTATGTGAGTATTTAGGTTGGTGGTACTAAGTTTCAATTTAATTAGCCACACACAGTTTAAGCTTATGAGTAGTGGAGCGTGCACACACACAGAGTTTAAGCTCATGAGTAGTGGAGCATTTATGGGTCTTATGTGATGGCCACAGTAACTCTCTAGAGTTCGCTTTTGGGCTTTTCACTTCCTTGAGCTCACGGCCAAGGTCCATCAGAGGGGCCCATTGACGCTACCGGCGGTGAACTGTTGGTTTTACGCACAGGTTTGGCCACGGTAACTCTCTAGAGTTCGCAGGTTACCTTTGGGCACCAAATCTAGGGTCGCCAGTCCATCAATGAGTAGGTTTAAGCCCTTCCTCACGAGTTACTACTGAAATCAAACCCTAGATCTGGAGGGTCTTACGCACGGTTGGCATAAAGCTCACACTGCGGCCCCTGTTTTCTTCGTCTGCAAGGTCGAGCCCATTCACAGGAGGGCATTTTCATCCATTCCCCGTGGCGCTGCTGGAAGCTATACAGACGACATGGGAGTTACGGTGACTAGTCTTCGCGGATTTATGGCCTTTTAGGCTTTGAATCCTTGACTTCGTCAGCTACCCGCATGGGTCCGCACGATGGTCTTCGCGGGCTTTTTAGGGCCACTGACTCCTCGCCGCTGCCCGAATGACGATCTTCATAGGTCTTACATATAGTTGGTGGGATCTTTTAGAGCTTGATCCTTTGAGAGCATTTTTTTTTTTTTTTTACAGAGCTTGATCTTTTTGATTTGGCTCAATTTGGCTCTTTTAGGATTTGGCTTGGCTATACTGCCTCTTTAACCGAGATTGATGTATCCTTGCTTTTGATAATATCTTTAGGAAGACCCGTGCCTTGTAAGGTAATAATATCTATGATCATCATCATTGTCAGTATAGTAGATATTTCCAACTGAGATAGTATCTTCAAGAAGATCCATGCCTTGTAAGGCAATATATCAATCTTGTCAATATCTTCAAGAGAATCCTCAAGATGATATTGATTTTGTCCAACTTATTTGGTAATGATGATCATATATATATTTTCGGATTTGATGCTTGATAATTGACATGCTTGGAATTTCTTCTTCACAGCTTCTTTTGTTGACATATAAACACGATCTTATTCATCCTTGCCCCCTTTTGATACAGATTCATTATGCCGATAATATTCTGGATCAAAATCCACATGTCTATCTTTAGGGATAGTATCTTTTGATGAAACGGGCGTTGACAAGTATACTGATACCCTGTCCCTCTTGATTTGTGATTCTATATGCCCCATTGGAGTATACTTCTTTTACAACATATGGACCGTCCCATTTAGGCTCGAACTTGCCCCCTGTTCGGCGAGTAATCACTATAGGTCTTTTCAGCTTTGACACCATATCCCCTTTTTTGAAAGAGCGGTATTTAACCTGTTTATCAAATGCAACCGATATCCTGGCCTGATATGACTGCAACCGCTGCTGAGCTTCAAGACGTTTCTCATCGAACAGATCTAATTCTTTCAGCCTTATTTTTGCATTTTCATCATCTGTTATAGACTGATGTACTGCTATTCTGAGTGATGCCACCTGTATTTCAATTGGGATAACTGCCTCTATACCATAGATTAATGAATACGGTGTCGCCCCTGTTGCTGTACGATGGGTAGTTCTGTAGGCCCATAATGCTTCTTGTAACTTTTCATCCCAATCACGCTTATTGCCTGTCACCGTTTTTTTCATTATTTTGACAATCGTTTTGTTAAATGCCTCTACTAATCCATTGGCCGGAGGATAGTAAGGTGTTGAAAAAGAATGCTGGATGCTGAACTTCTGACACAACTTTCCATGCCCCTATTTTTAAAAGGGGTGCCATTATTAGTGACGATCTTTTTCGGAATACCATAACGGTATATTATAGCATGCCGGATGAAATTGACCACGTCTGTCTCTTTAACATTACGCAAGGCAATTACTTTGGTCCATTTGGAGAAATAGTCTGTTGCTGCTAGAATATACTGTTTTCCTTTAGATGAAGGGGGATTTATAGGACCAATCACATCGAGTCCCCAAGCTAAGAAAGGCCAGGAAGCAACAGACTGATGTAAGTTTCTGGGGGAACATGTATTACATCTCCGTGTATTTGACATTCATGACACCGCTTTGCGTATTCTATTGCATCTTTGAACATAGTAGGCCAATAATAACCCATTCGATGCACTCTATGGCATAAATTTCGGCCGGCTTGATGTGCTCCACATTCACCTGAATGTGCCTCCCGCAGCATTTGGTTTGCTTCTTGCTTGTCTAAGCATCTTAACAGCATTCCATTATAAGATTTTCTATACAATACTTCGCTGCATATGACGAATTTGCCTGATCGCTATTTAATCTGCTGTCTTTGTGCATTATCTTTTGGCAAGATATTATATTTGAGATAATCAACAAAAGGCTAACGCCAATCATCTGTTATTACTTCCAGACAGGATATAGGAAACATCTCAACGGTTTCTTCGATAACTGCTGCAGATGGCAGGAATCTTCTTTCTTCTATAGTTACCTGAAGAGGACTTCGGTTTGTGCAAGATAAAGCTGCTACCAAACCGGCTAAAGCATCTGCTTTTGCATTCTCCAACCGCGGTATGTGTTTAATTTCCACATGACAAAACTGTTCAAGCAACTGTTGTGCCTTCTGATAATAGGGCAGGAGTTCTTCTTTCCTTACTTCAAATTCCGTTGTCAATTGATTTATAATCAATTTAGAATCTCCGAAGATATGCAATAATTTTATTTCCATTTGCTGGGCTATTTCCATTCCGATGATAAGAGCTCTGTATTCAGCTTCATTGTTTGTGCATGCGGTGCCCAATGTGAAGGAGTATGGTAATAAATCGTCTTGAGGCGTAATGAATATCACTCCTGCCCCCGCTCCCGATATTCGAGCAGCACCATCAAAATACATTTGCCAAAGATTCTGAGATTCGGCCAACATAACCTGTTCATCTGGGAATTCGTCATTGATTTCCTCACTTTCTGCTATAGGATGTGCTGCGAGGAAGTCTACCATAGCTTGTCCTTTTACTGCTTTCAACGGCTTATACGAAATAGTATATTCTGATAGTAATAACATCCACTTGGCAAGTCTTCCCAACAATATTGTCCTGGTCATCAAAAATTTTATCGGATCGGCTCTTGAGATCAGAGTTATATCATGGGAGAGACAATAATGCCTCAACTTTTGCACAACGAATATTAGCGCCAAAAATTCTTTTTCGATCGAGGAATAATTGCATTATGCCCCCATCAATGTTCGGCTTAGATAATAAAGAGCAGTCTCTTTTCCGGCTTCGTTTACCTATGCTAACAAAGCACCCAAAGAATTTGTAGCTGCAGATGTATATAAGATAAGTGGCTTACCTTTCACTGGAGCTGTTAACACCGGCGGCTGTTTCAATAATTCCTTAATTGAGTCAAATGCATTTTGACAGGCGTGATCCCATACAAATTCTGTATCTTTCTTCATTAACCGAGAAAATGGCTGACACCTTCCTGCGAGGTTTGAAATGAAACGGCGAATGTATGCCAATTTTCCTTGTAAGATTTTCAATTCCTTCAACGTCGTTGGTGGCGGCATATTTTGAATAACCTTAATTTTTTCTGGATCAATCTCGATCCCTCTGTGTCGTACAACAAAGCCGAGGAATTTGCCAGAAGATACTCCAAATGCACACTTAGCAGGGTTCATCTTTAGTTGCTTCTTTCTGAGACGACAGAAGACGATGCTAAATGTTCGCGGTGTTCTTGATGATCTCCCGACCTGACCACCAAGTCATCAACATAGCATTCGACATGTTTATGCATCATATCTTGAAAAATATTTTTCATCGCCCTTTGATATGTTGCTCCAGCATTTTTGAGACCGAAAGGCATAACTTTATAACAATAAATTCCAAGCGGCGTCCTGAAAGCCGTTGCCTCTTCATCTTCGGGTGCCATCCTGATTTGATTATAACCTGTGTATCCGTCCATAAAGGACATAATAGCATACTGAGTAGTGCTATCAATTAATAATTCTGTTATCGGGAGAGGGAAGTCATCCTTTGGACATGCTTCATTCAGATCTCTGAAGTCAATGCATACTCTAATCTGCCCATTCTTCTTTTCCACCAGAACAATGTTTGATATCCACTTGGGATATTTAACTTCTCTGACGAACCCAACCTTCATTAGTTTATTTACTTCTTTTTCGATTAATGGAATCAGGTCTAGGTGGAATAGCCTTTGTGCTTGCTTTACTGGTTTCTTTTCTTTGGAAATATTTAATCGATGCATTGCTACAGAGGGTTCCAATCCCGGCATTTCTTCATATGTCCAGGCGAAGACGTCTTTATTTTCTTTGAGAAGTTGGCCATATTTCTCAAATTCCTGATCTGAAAGACTGACGCTGATGAATGTGTTCCTTGGCTCTTCTGCTGTTCCCAAATTTATTTCTCGCAAGCCATCTATCGTCGGCTGCCCCCCGTCTTCTATTTGTCTTGGAGCGGTTTTAGGATACTCGACTACCTTAGCATCTTGTTCTGACATTTGTTCGGCTGGAGTCATATTTACTGATACCATATTTACTGATGATTCTGCTCCTAATCTTGGAATTTTCTCCGTTTTTCCTGATTAACTCCGAGAGGGATTTGAATTCCTTTCCCATGATTCAGTCCAGTGGGCTTGTCACAATCAAAACCCATATTTCTCATGATTTTCTTGCTTACTGCACTGTATTTTCTCAAATTCTGCGGTGCTAACTCTCTATGATATATATTGCTTGTGTTTTCATTCTTCACCTCTGCTGCAGCGTGAAACTCTATTGCTTCAGGATATTTAGCACTGGCTCTGACTTGAAATGTTCCTGGGGCGGCTGCAAATGGCTTACATCTTTCGATATTGGGTAAGGGCATTGTGTAATTGGACTGTAAGACTTTCAGCTGTTCTGTCGACAACAATGTCAACGGCGGTTGTCCTGGTTGTCTCAGACGCTTTGGTACAAAATAGAACTTTTTTCTTGCTTCTGTAGTCCCAAGAGATTCTGCCCTTTCTTCTCTAACTTTATTTATTTGGACATCTTTTAAGACTCTCTTTCCATCATCATTTCCCACTTCTTTGGAGAAACATTTATAATAGCTAGCATCCGCAAAGAAAGACTCAGCTTCTGTTTCGGGTTTCGCATCAGCCATTACTTTACACTGCATTCCGTCCTTACAGTATTTGAAACATTGGTGTAGAGTAGAAGGTATAATATTGTACTGATGTATCCACGGCCTTCCCAAGAGAAGGTTATATGTCGTCATAGCATTTATAACGTGACATACAACAGTAGTGATTAATTTTCCCACTTCCAATGTTACTATAATTTTACCGAGTGCACGTTGTCCATCTTGATTAAACCCTTGTATCATCATTCCACTGGGGCGCAAATCTGAACGGCGATAACCCAATTTAGTAATCATGAAGAGTGGCAAAAGATTCACTGCGGACCCATTATCTATCATAATCCGTTTTATCTTCTTTTCGCAAATGTACCCTTCTATCATCAATGGCCTATTATGTTCCATTTCACCAATTAAATCGTCATCAGAGAAAGAAATTACTGGTAGACAATTCATCTTTTCATTGTTTCTTTCATTCTTCATTTCTGTCAGTAAAGTTTCTCTCACATCGTGATCAGACAATACTTGAATCAAACTTTGCCGAAATTCTTCTGACAACTTGAGCGCATCATAAATACTTAAACGTGCCGGTATTCCCTTCAAGTGGCTAACTACGTCATAAGCCACTTTTGTCACTGCGTCTCCATTTCTACTTCTATCCTCAGTATTCTGTCTTTCAGTCACTTCTTTCCTTATAACTCCTGCTTTTTGCTTTACCGGACTCATTATCTGCTTCCCTGATTGCAACGTAATCATTGTCGCATTTCTTATCGACCTTCGATCTCCCTTCTCTTTTATTCCCCGAGTCTTTTCTTAAATTGACAATACATTTACTATCGCCCTTGTATTCTTTTCTTTGCTTTCGCTGGTTATTATATCACCTCTATTTATCATTCGCTGTATGATGCATTTTAACTAACTCCTGCTTTTTGCTTTACCGGACTCATTATCTGCTTCCCTGATTGCAACGTAATCATTGTCGCATTTCTTATCGACCTTCGATCTCCCTTCTCTTTTATTCCCCGAGTCTTTTCTTAAATTGACAATACATTTACTATCGCCCTTGTATTCTTTTCTTTGCTTTCGCTGGTTATTATATCACCTCTATTTATCATTCGCTGTATGATGCATTTTAACGTGTAACAATTTTCCGTCGGATGTCCTACTAGGCGATGATAACGGCAAAAGTTTCTTTCTCGAGTCTTCGTCACATCTTCAGGGCGTTTTGGTTCTGGTAATTCTAGGGTACCTACTTTTAACAATTGTTGCATCATAGGCACCACGTCCTCTTTATCAAACTCAAATCCTTCATGAGAATCGAGCATTCTGAGCTTTTTTCCGCCGTATCTATCCCTTGATTGATTCCAGCTTTCTCTTCCTTCCGACCTTTTGTCTCTTGAGCCCCTTGCATCTTGATTTTTCTTATCCCGATCGATGGTGTTGACGGTTGTCCTGCCAGGTATTCTTCTGACAGTTTCATGATGAAATGCTGGCATCTTACGAGTCATTAATTCCAATGCATGGGCTTTGGTAGCCAAATCGCGAAAGGTTGGTTCTCTTGTCCATTTGTTGCTCCCATCATGGGTGGAGCCACTATCTGGGCTACATTATGTGCCAGAGTTGCCAGAGCTTCTCTGAGGTTCTGATATTCATCCATTAGCACTCTTTGTGCCTCTGCCATTTGATCAACACGTTCTTCAATAGTTGGTCTATTTCCTTGACCCGTCTCTGCCATATATATTGCAGCCTCTTGACTGTTTGTCGAAGCTATTTTTTGAGTAAAACGAGAATATGTTGACGTAACAGGACTTATAAAGAGGGGAGACATTGGAGTCTCGTTTGACTCTTGTGTACTTCCCGTGCTTTTAACCGATCGAGGTGATACAGTTATGGGTGAGCTTGTTTGAGATGACACGGGCATCGGTGATCCTATCATCAATGCTTTGCCTTTCTGCGATTCTGTCCATTTGGTCTTTGGAGCGACCAAGGCTAGAAAATCGTGCAACGAGAACTGCGAAGCAGCTTGTTCAGGATAAATCGCCAGAGGAGCGAGCTCGGGTTTTCTTCTTGCTATACTACGCGTGATTGGTCCCTCAGCTCTTAGTACAAGCAATTTTGCCCTGTGGTTCTTTAAGGTCTTTGCTTTTGTCTTTTTGGACAAGACCAAAGTCCAGTTCTCATCACTTTCTTGTGGTTGGGGTGAGACGGAAATGACTCCCGCTGTTACTTGAGTCACTTTGTGCTTATTTGTGGTGCTTGCTTTCGTATGCTTAGGAGTTTGGCTTGGCTCATATTTAATTACAAACCCAGTAGCGGCGAATCGGAAGTTCACTTTTCTCACAACGTTAGCCATTAGCAATGTTATGTGATTGAATTTGGGTACCAATCACATATCAAACATAATAATGGAACGGTTACAAAGACAATCGTCACATTTTATTGATTCTGAATTCATTTACATCCTCTGGTATCCCTTGATTCTAAGATAGTTTACAAAGAATTCCTTGTAAATTACAATTATCGTAGTTAAATATGAATTTCGACAGCATAACGGCAATGATTTCAATCATCTCCTATGACTTAGGAGGAATAGACAAGTCGACCAATCAGTCTTCAAGAGAATAAAGATTTCGGCAGCATTTCAGTGCTATTCCGGTCATCTCCCGAGACTTAGGAGGAATACGCCTTTTTGTCGATGATTCTTCCCTTCCTCTTAAACAAGAAGAACTTGAAGATTTGAAGACTCTAGCCATTCCAGTAGCATATTAGCCCATTGCTGTTATAGACTATCCAGCAGTCGATTTGCGCGGGTCCGCGCAAACGACATGCTTTGCGCGGGTCCGCGCAAACTACAGGAGCCCAATGCTCCTTTGCGCGAGTCCGTGCATACTATATGAGCCCAATGCTCATTTGCACCTTCTGTCTTCTTCTTCATCTTTCTTCCACTCTGAAATCTTCCAACCCCTTTGAGAGAAAGAACGGGGTATTTATAGACATTTTTATTGGTGTAAATCTCTGTTCTGGTCGATGTGGGACAAAATAACATCCAACCATTTTTATACCACCGCAAAATACTTTGCGCGGACACGCGCAAATGACATGCTTTACGCAGTCTCGCGCAATCTATTAGTCCCGCGCAATCTGTCTTCCTTGATCAACCCGCGCAACCCATTTACTTTGCGCGGTCCAGCGCAATCTATTCACTTTGCGCGAACCCGCTCAAAGTAGTCTTTACACCTGATTTCTTTATCTTCAAACTGATTTTCTTGATCTTTCTCTTCTTCACTTCTTTGCTTATTTTATGCCTCAACAATAGCGGACCCATTTACGAGCTGGTCATACTCAGCCTAGCTTATAGCCCTCTCACTCGGGCGGATAAGGCCACACCCCCTCCCAACCGACCACGACATAGTGGGAGATGCGGCCTACTGGTATTCGGCACTCGGGCGCTCATGTTCCACTCGGTCCAGATGTTGGGGCACCTCCTAGCCTCGGAGATTCTAGGATTTTCACCCAAGGACATCTTAAGTGCCCACAGTGCTAGAACCAAGTATTTCTGGTGTCCCATTTAGCCATCCACGATGTGCTTGTGGAGGCTACGACCTTGATGTCACTAAGGCGTACAATGATCAAGTCACATATATGCGAGATGCATGAGTCACACTATCCAGTCATGTAGCAATCCTGTGCGTACGGTGCGATGATGTGGGCACTCCGTCTCATAAGGAGTCCCATAAATAGTCTACCCAATGGTGTATTCAATGATCAATCACTACTCATATCAAGCATACATATGATGTGTATGGCATGAGTCATGGAATTATACTAAGCATGTTATAAAGTAATGAACTATTCTTACAACGCAGATGGGCCTAGACGGCCTATACTCAACAAGTATGGGCCTATCAATGGGCCCTAAGGAGAGTCGTAGTGCAGACATTTAACCAACATTATCCTTACAATGTGGACGTTAAACTAACATTGCTCCCAAGGCATGGCCCGCCATAAAGGTCAATACTTAAAACACGGTGGAATCACATTTTAATGGGCCTTATTTTTAACCCATTGGGCCTCCCATACATCAAATGGGCCTCACATCAAGGACCTCATGTATATTAAGGTGGGCCTCAATGGATGGGCCATACTATATCAAGATGGGCCTCCTCAAATGGGCCTTATAAATATCAAGGTGGGCCTCAACAGACGACCACAAGTACATCAATGTGGGCCTCACCACATGGGCCATATGCATATTAAATGGGCCACACCAGTGGGCCTTATGTATATTACAATGGGCCATATCCCATGGGCCTTGAATACATCACAATTAGGCCTCAACCCATGGGCCCCAAATACACTACATCAGGCCTCATCAAATGGGCTGAAAATATATCACAATGGGCCACAACATATGAGCCAGAAACACATCACAATGGGCCTTGCCAAATGGGTCGGAAATACATCACAATGGGCCTCAACCCACAGGCCCTAATACATCACAATGGGCCTCAACCCATGGGCCTTGATACATCACAATGGGTCTCAACCCATGGGCCCCAAATACATCATAATGGGCCTTAACACATGGGCACCAAATACATAACAGATGAGCCCCGCTCATAAGTCAAAGTTACATCCTGATGAGTCACATGTACATTAAAGTGGGCCCCTCGATTGGGCCACAAAATACATCAAAGTAGGCCTGACGGATGGGCCACAAAGTACATCAAGGTGGGCCTCATAGATGGTCACAAAACACATCAAAGTGGGCTTCAATGGATGATCATATCACGGAGTGGAGATCCAACCAATTCATAGGTTAACATAGAGCTAGACGAAGTGAAAGCAAAATATAAGCTTAATTGGAAGCTAATGTGGCTCCTAAGAAGTTTGAACAGTGGATATCACTGTCTCCACTATTTTCAATGGTGAGGTCCACTTGAACCTTTGATATGACTCATTCTTAGTCTCAAGCCCTAAAATGATCTCTGAAAATGGTTGGAAGGTTTGGATACAACCCATGCATCATGGTGGGTCCTATAGGGATGGACGACATAGATGAAGTACACGCCTCATGGTGGAGTCCATACTAATGGAAGGTGTGGATTACAAAACATACATAAGTGGTCCCACGTGGGGCGCACCATAACATGTATCTACTATCCAATCTATTTAATAAGGTCACACAGACCAAAAATAAATAATAAATAAATATTGTATTTATCCAAAACTTGTGGAACCAGGGAGGTTCCTATGGCAGACGTTCAATCCTCCACTACTTTTTGTTGTGTGGTCCACTTAATGGGCAGATCTACCTCATTTGCCTCAAGCCTTAAGGCTAGCTCGCCACTAGATGGACGGTTTGGATGTAACCATACATCAAGTGTGGGGGCCACTGGCAGTCCAGCAGTCTAGCCAAATGGCTGGATGGCATTGATAAAATAATTACATTTGCGTGGGTTCCACCATCCACAGCAGTGGACGGTGAGAATAAAACACATACATCACTGTGGGTCCCGTGTGGGGCCCACCATAATGTTTGTTTGCCGTCCAACCTAGTGATGAGGTCACACAGACCTGGATGAAGAGTAAAAATAAATTTCATATTAATTCAAACCTTCTTCTACCCAAAAAGGGTTTCAATGGTAGATGCTTAACCCCATTGTTTCCTATGACGTGGGCCACCTGAGCTTTGTATGTGGCTGATTTTTAGAGGGCCCACTGTCCCAAAGGGGACTCAGCAAATGCATCGGGTTGATGATCAACCCACATCATGGTGGGGCCCACGGCTGGGACCCCCTATCCGTCCAGCGTTCATAAGTAGCAAGACGCTGCTGCTGGGCGTCCTCAGCAGCGCCTGCTGCTATTTGATTTTTTTAAAACCTGTTTTCTCAATGTTTTTCGTACGTGGGGCCCGCATCAGCAAAATCCAACCCACCATTGGTCCCCATAGCTCAAGACAAGCTGAACGAGCCCAATATTCAATATATTTTGGGTACGGAAACGTCAGGGTGAATTTCAAGGGTAAAAACGTTGTTTGTTACGTTATGGCCCGCCAGAAAGTCGGATTGGCCCCATTTTTTGGCTCAACGCGTAAAATGGTCTCAGGAAAAGAACGGACGGCGTGGATTGAATTTATACATCAAGGTGGGGCCTGCATGAGCGGCCCACCCAATAAGCTTTGGAAATAGAAAATATTTGTTTGTTTCCATTACACGTCCAGCGCCCTGGACGCTGGACGGTTTGGCATAACACATACTTTAAGGTGGGCCCTACTCAGGTGGGCCACCAAATGCTGGATGGTGTGGGTACAACACATATGTAAAGTGGGCCCCACCTATGGATGACTTGGATAAAATACATGCTTCACGGTGGGGTCCATCCGGGTGGGCCACACGGCCATATCATCACACAAAAGAAAAGAGAGAGAGACAGTAAGAGAGAGGGACACGTGTGATGGAGGGACCTCGACACTATGGGGCCTCCGTTTCAAGCATCCAATCATACATCAAGTGGGTCCCGATACATGTGGGCTCACCGAATCAAATCAACAGTGGAGATTTCTTCTCCACCCAAAATAGAAGGTCTAGATGACCCTTTCTTTAATTTTTTTTTTTTTTTAAACTTAGAAAGTAAACATCATGATGGGGTCCATGGAGAATGGCCCCATCATGGAATGATCATGATAATCAAGATGGGCCATCGGCCACATCTTAGGGTCCAAAGTGAGATCCATACCATCGATCGGTAGGCCTCACTTGGCCCATCATAAAAATATGAAAACTAGCCTATAGAAGCACCCACCGTTCGATCTTCTTGGTTCGTTGGAAAGCCGATCTCCTTGTGCTCCACTTTGATGGTGGATGATGAGGAATTAAGGGTTAGGATGAAGGATTTGAGATAGGAAAGTAGGCCACACAATACTCTTTTCTCTCCATGGGAAAGCTTGGACGTGCACTTTTTTGCTCTCTTTGGTTGCTTGGAAATTGTGTAGAGAAATGAGAGAGAGAGAGATGGGATGTAAGGAGAGAGAGTGATGGATGTGAGTGAAGGGTGAGGTGATATTGTACTTGACATGTATGGGTGTGTAAGAGAGAGGGTGAGAAAGAGTTGACTTGGTGGTTGCTTGCATTGGGAAGAAAGAAAGCATTGATTGATTGATTTGAGTGATTGATTGATGGGACATGATGTAGAGATTCTCTTGGGATTGCAACTGAGCGGCGTTTCTTCGAAATAAACGCCGGTCCACATCTCTCGGCCAGGGTATCGGATCGGTGCGTGAGTCACGGCGTTGGAACCGCGACGACGGTGCGGTCGCAATAGTACAAGTTTCAGATTAAGCCGACTCGAATCTACAGGATATGACTTAGGGTTGAGCGCAAATATTGATTATCGGTCGCAGTTTGCTGGAATTCGACGAAAAGGATCGCAGGATTCGACGGAACAGTACGAACTAGGATACGGGCCTTACAGCTCTCCCCACATAATAAAAATTTTGCCTTCAAAATTTAAACCAGAACACAACCAATACGGAGCTCTTCAAGGGAGGGAAGTCCTATTGCTATAGATATAATTATCAAACACCTAAGTGATGGGGACAACGCCCACGAATATCAGCCTCTTACTCCCAAGACGCCTCGTCAGCACTATGATGATCCCACTGAACCACGGATCCTGGATCAGAAATGATCGAAACTAGAACGCTAAGTAGCCTCACAATTTCAACAGTAGGGAGCTATATCAGAAAGTTTCTAAGTTATTCAAACTCGGGGGTCGAACCATTCTAAGTTCTCAACAATCACACAGTGTAGTATAGCTATCAGCAGATATGTGATGTTATCCTCAGGTATTCCCAAGTTATGCTCCGATACCAACTTCTGTCATGCCTCAAACATGGAAAACGGGCTCACAAAATTTTTGATTGCCAAATCCGGTGACGACAGCCTCCGTAGTACCCCATTCTCGGGTCCCAGCGTCCATACGCTAGATTTCGATCCTGGGATCCTATAAGGAAGATTTTCAGTATGAATTTATTTATTTATTTTTTGTAATGGAGCATAACCACAAGCATAACCAAGTCACAAAACAACATCATCATCACATATCCACAAAATAAATATTTGAGTACAATGCTGAAAGGGAAATACATATGTCAAAAATCAAAACTCCAAAAGACCGCTGCACGCTCCAAGCTCAATGCCACTGCAACCTAACGCCACTTGCACGCATCTATCGTGCATAAGCTTATAGAAAGCTTAGAGGGTGGTGAAAGTGTGTGTAAGGTAAGTGCCAAGTATATAATATTAGAGTAATGTGGAAGTATACGGGTAAGTCCATGAATGCTATCAGCTATACCAATACTATGTAATGCAAGGCATGAATGTTATCAGTCATACCAAGGCCATGCGATGTGCAACATAATAAGACAATAACAGATGCTGAGGATGCAATGCAATATGCAAATCCTGACGAGCCATGAATACCATCAACCTCATCTAGGCCATATAAGTGCAGAAACATAGTAACCCAAAATGTTAAGTACTATGGATGCAATGTAATGTGAGGTGCGAATGAAATGACTATGCTGGAATGTGAAGTTAGGATGATGGTACGTAGTATCGCAGGCTATGGGGTCCACCACAAGGGACTTCTATCCAAACCAGTCCCATACCTAAATTTTGATAGTCTGACTCAATGTGGTAAACTCCTGATCTCAGGTTAGTCGCGCGCCCAACTGAAATCCTGGACATGCGAAGGTACATGTGACAAATAGTTACGCACCACCAGCCCGAGTAGATAGTGAATGAATGAATGAATGGATATGCAATTCCTGCACAATAAGTCCACATATCAGTATGGTTGCTCTCTGGAAAAATCACCGGGGTCTATTACACTTCACACCGACTACCTCCTCCCTAGCTGCACAGCCCCGCGAGTGGAAGAGACCTCACTATACGCCTAGTCAGCAGTCTATTAATACCTACTCGGCTCATCGATAGCTAACCCATTTACGAGCTAGTAATACTTAGCCTAGCTTATAGCCCCCTCATCGATAGCGGATAAGGCCACACCCCCACCTAACCGACCACGACATAGTGGGAGATGTGGCCTACTGGTATTTGGCATTCAGGCGCTCATGTGCCACTCGGTCTAGACGTTGGGGCACCTCCTGGCCTCGGAGATTCTGAGATTTTCACCCAAGGACATCCTAAGTGACCACAGTGGTAGAACCAAATATTTCCGGTGTCCCATTTAGCCATCCACGATGTGTCTGTGGAGGCTACGGCCCTAATGTCACTAGGGCGTACAATGATCAAGTCACATATATACGAGATGCATGAGTCTCACTATCCAGTCATGCAGCAATCCTGCGCGTACGGTGTGATAATGTGGGCACTTCATCTTATAAGGAGTCTAGTAAATAATCTATCTAATGGCGTATGCAATGATCAATCACTACTCATATCAAGCATACATATGATGCGTATGGCATGAGTCATGGAATTATACTAAGCATGTTATAAAGTAATGAACTATCCTTACAACGCAGATGGGCCTAGACGACCTATACTCAACAAGTATGGGCCTATCAATGGGCCCTAAGGAGAGTCGTAATGTGGACATTTAACCAACATTATCCTTACAATGTGGACGTTAAACCAACATTGCTCCCAAGGCATGGCCCACTATAAAGGTCAATACTTAAAACACGATGGAATCACATTTTAATGGGCCTTATTTACATCCCATTGGGCCTCGACCCATGGGCCTTCCATACATCAAATGGGCCTCACATCATGGGCCTCATGTATATCAAGGTGGGCCTCAATGGATGGGCCATACTATATCAAGATGGGCCTCCTCAAATGGGCCTTATAAATATTAAGGTGGGCCTTAACGGACGGCCACAAGTACATCAATGTGGGCCTCACCACATGGGCCATATGCATATTAAATGGGTCACACCAATGGGCCTTATGTATATTGCAATGGGCCATATCCCATGGGCCTTGAATACATGTCAATTGGGCCTCAACCCATGGGCCCCAAATATACTACATTGGACCTTATCAAATGGGCTGAAAATATATCACAATGGGCCACAACATATGAGTCAGAAACACATCACAATGGGCCTTGCCAAATGGGTCGAAAATACATCATAATGGGCCTCAACCCACGGGCCCTAATACATCACAATGGGCCTCAACCCATGGGCCCTGATACATCACAATGGGTCTCAACCCATGGGTCCCAAATACATCATAATGGGCCTCAACCCATGGGCCCCAAATACATAACAGATGAGCCCCGCTCATAAGTCAAAGTTACATCCTGATGAGTCACATGTACATCAAAGTGGGCCCCTCGATTTGACCACAAAATACATCAAAGTGGGCCTGACGGATGGGCCACAAAGTACATCAAGGTGGGTCTCACAGATGGTCACAAAACACATCAAAGCGGGCCTCAATGGATGATCATATCACGGAGTGGACCGCCGTGATGTGTTTGAGATCCAACCAATTCATAGGTTAACATAGAGCTAGATGAAGTGAATGCAAAATATATGCTTAATTGGAAGCTAATGTGGCTCCTAAGAAGTTTGAACAGTGGATTTCACTGTCTCCACTATTTTCAATGGTGGGGTCCACTTGAACCTTTGATATGACTCATTCTTAGTTTCAAGCCATAAAATGATCTCTGAAAATAGTTGGAAGGTTTGGATACAACCCATGCATCATGGTGGGTCCCATAGGGATGGAGACATAGATGAAGTACACGCCTCATGGTGGAGTCCACACTAATGGAAGGTGTGGATTACAAAACTTACATAAGTGGTCCCACGTGGGGCCCACCATAACATGTATCTACTATCCAATCTATTTAATAAGGTCACACAGACCAAAAATAAATAATAAAAAAATATTATATTTATCCAAAACTTGTGGAACCAGGGAGGTTCCAATGGCAGACATTCAATCCTCCACTACGTTTTGCTGTGTGGTCCACTTGATAGGCAGATCTGCCTCATTTGCCTCAAGCCTTAATGCTAGCTCGCCATTAGATGGACGGTTTGGATGTAACCATACATCAAGTGTGGGGGCCACTGGCAGTCCAATAATCCAGCCAAATGGCTAGACGACATTGATAAAACAATTACATTTGGGTGGGTTCCACCGTCCACAGTAGTGGACGGTGAGAATAAAACACATACATTACTGTGGGTCCCACATGCATGGGGCCCACCGTAATGTTTGCCTGTCGTCCAACCTAGTGACAAGGTCACACAGACCTGGACGAAGAGTAAAAACAAATTTCATATTGATTCATACCTTCTGCTACACAAAAAGGGTTTCAATGGTAGACGTTTAACCCCACTGTTTCCTATGACGTGGGCCACCTGAGCTTTGGATGTGGCTGATTTTTAGAGGGCCCACTGTCCGTAAGGGGACTCAGCAAATGCACGGGGTTGATGATCAACCCACATCATGGTGGGGCCCACGGCTGGGACACCCATCCGTCCAGCATCCACACGCAGCAGGACGCTACTGTTGGGCGTCCTCAGTAGCACTTGCTGCTATTTGAATTTTCTTTTAAACCTATTTTCTCAAGGTTTTTCGTACGTGGGGCACGCATCAATAAAATCCGACCCCACCATTGGTCCCCATAGCTCAAGACAAGCAGAACGAGTCCAATATTCAATATATTTTGGGTACAGAAACGTCAGGGTGCATTTCAAGGGTAAAAATGATGTTTGTTACGCTATGGCCTGCCAGAAAGTCGGATTGGCCCCATTTTTCGGTTCAACGTCTAAAATGGTCTGGGGAAAAGGACGGACGGCGTGGATTGAATTTATACATCAAGGTGGGGCCTACATGAGTGGCCCACCCAATAAGCTTCGGAAAAAATGTAATATTTGTTTGTTTCCATTACACGTCCAACGTCCCTGGATGCTAGATGGTTTGGCATAACACATACTTTAAGGTGGGCCCTGCTCAAGTGGGCCACCAAATGCTGGATGGTGTGGGTACAACACATATGTAAAGTGGGCCCCACCTACGGATGGCTTGGATAAAATACATGCTTCACGGTGGGGTCCATCTGGGTGGGCCACACGGCCATATCATCACACAAAAGAAAAGAGAGAGAGACAGTAAGAGAGAGGGACACGTGTGATGGAGGGACCCCGACACTATGGGCCCTCCGTTTCAAGCATCCAATCATACATCAAGTGGGTCCCGATACATGTGGGCTCACCGAATCAAATCAACAGTGGATATTTCTTCTCCACCCAAAATAGAAGGTCTAGATGACCCTTTCTTTTTAAATTTTTTTTTTAAACTTAGAAAGTAAACATCATGATGGGGTCCATGGAGAATGGCCCCATCATGAAATGATCATGATAATCAATGTGGGCCATCGGCCACATCTTAGGGTCCAAAGTGAGATCCATACCATCGATCGGTAGGCCTCACTTGGCCCATCATAAAAACATGAAGACTAGCCTATAGAAGCACCCACCGTTCGATCTTCTTGGTCCGTTGGAAAGCCGATCTCCTTGTGTTCCACTTTGATGGTAGATGATGAGGAATTAAGGGTTAGGATGAAGGATTTGAGATAGGAAAGTGGGCCACACAACACTCTTTTCTCTCCATGGGAAAGCTTGGAAGTGCACTTTTTTACTATCTTTGGTTGCTTGGAAATTTTGTAGAGAAATGAGAGAGAGAGAGATGGGATGTAAGGAGAGAGAGTGATGGATGTAAGTGAAGGGTGAGGTGATATTGCACTTGACATGTATGGGTGTGTAAGAGAGAGGGTGAGAAAGAGCTGACTTGGTGGTTGCTTGACCTGGGGAAAAAGAAAGCATTGATTGATTGATTGATTGATTTGAGTGATTGATTGATGGGACATGATATAGAGATTCTATTGGGATTGCAACTGCGTGGTGTTTCTTCGAAATAAACGCCAATCCACATCTCTCGGCCAGGGTATCGGATTGGTGTGCGAGTTGCGGCGTTGGAACTGTGGCGATGGTGCGGTCGCAATGGTACAAGTCTCAGATTAAGCCGACTAAAATCTACAGGGTACGACTTAGGGTCGCGCGCAAACATTGATTATCAGTCGCAGTTTGCCAAAATTCGATAGGAAAGATCGTGGGATTCGACGGAACAGTACGAGCTAGGATACGGGTCTTACACGAATCATATGAACAATTTGGATCCACTGAATGGGCCAAGCATGTCAATGTTTTTTATTCAACGAAATTGCCCATGACAATGGTATGGATCACTAGAAATGGGCAAAATTATATGAATTTGGATCGTTGTATAAAGAGATATAATTGTTTGTATTATGTGTAGAGCTGAAGAGGGTCCTACAAAATTAATAATGTGGATCACTAAGAACCAACATCAAATAATACGAATAGAAGGATTTAACTTAACATATCCATTGGGATGGTTCATAGAAAGATGCTTCAATCATATGAATAATTTAGATCACTAACAGCATTACTAATCATATGAACCATTTGGATCACTAAATGGGCTGAATCATATAAGAAGTTCAAATCTGCTGAAATGACCCAAGCACATCAAAGGTTATAATAATACATTGAAATGGCTCCAAGCATGTCAAAGGTTTCGATCTCTAAAAATGGGCCAATTCATATGAAAAGTTTAAATCATTTGTAAGGCTGTAGAGGGTCTTGCAAAATTTAGAACATGGACCAACTTAACATATCCATTACATGTATCATGAAAAGTAGCTTTAATCATATGATGAGTTTGGATCATGAAATGCAACATGATAAGTTTGGATCACCGAATGAACCAAATCATATGAACAATTTGGATCCACTGAATGCCCCAAGCATGTCAATGTTTTTTATTCAATGAAATGACCCATGACAAAGGTATGAATCACTAGAAATGGGCAAAATCTTATGACTTTGGATCGTTGTGAAAAGAAATATGATTGTTTGAATTATGTGTAGAGTTGAAGAGGGTCCTACAAAATTAACAGTGTGGATCACTAAGAACCAACATCAAATAATACAAATAGAAGGATCTAACTTAACACATCCATTGGGATGGTTTATAGAAAGATGCTTCAATCATATGATTAGTTTAGATCACCAACAACAGTACTAATCATTTAATGCATTCAGATCGCTGAATGGGGCGAATCATATAAGAAGTTCAAATCTGTTGAAATGGCCCAAGCACGTCAAAGGTTTTGATCCATTAAAATGGCCCAAGCATGTCAAAGGTTTTGATCGCTAGAAATGGGCCAAATCATATGAATAGTTTGGATCATTTGTAAAGATGGAGAGGGTCCTGCAAAATTTAGGGCATGGATCAACTTAACATATCCATTGCCATGGATCATGAAAAGCAGTTTCAATTATATGATTAGTTAGGATCATGAAAATCAGCTTCAATTGTATATTGAGTTTGATCATGAAAAGCAGCTTTAATCATATGAGGAGTTTGGATCATGAAAAGCAACTTCAATCGTATATGAGTTGTAATAACTCGAAAAATCCCGTACAAAGGCCCGAGTACCACCTCAGGCAGAAATCACTCAGGACCAAATCCTTTAAAAATTAGATGAAGATTAACTAGTGTTAAACTAGATTACGTACGAAATCCACACTAATCACTTTAAATACGATCTGCAAGACCCAAAACTTGTGTATTCGTTGATGCTACATTACCCAAAAATTTAGGATCAATCTCATTACTCGGCTGCTCTCGGGAGCATCACGAAACTTCGTATCAGATCTGGACCGCACATCGAAAGTCCTAATAATACGAGGTTATAGAATTAGGACCGCCTTGCTGGGCTTGACAACCATCTCGGAGCCAAAACTAGATAATGTTTTAGGGCTATTCACTTGAGCCCGGAGCGAGGAGTGTGAGAAAATATGGTTTTCTTTAGAAATTAAATCTAATTTAAGTAATCTGAGACTTGTCATTTGTGGGCCAAATATAAGCAATCAGACCGTCGAAATCTGACCCAAATACACCCTCGGATCAGGGAACATTTCCCATACATGTCCGTGTACTTATAACCCTGATTGAGTTTCAGTGACCATTGAACTGAAGCTAGTCCGCCACGTGTGATCTGGGAACCCGACTGGAATGAAAACTTAATCCGACCAAGATCCAAGGTCAGTGAGCTTAAGTCCGACCTTTGGCTCAAGGGGGGGCTCCAGAAGTGCTCCGTTGAGACGGAATAGTCCGTATTTGGACATAACCTAAGTATACCATGGCCCTGAGTCTATTTCCGTGAGTTCTAGGCCTATATAAGGACCTTAAATCCTCACTCTCTCATCTCATACGAATTTGAGAAAACCTAGGAGAGAGAAGAGAGAAAAGAGAGAGAAAGTGTGAGAGAAGTGGGAGCATCTTCCAGATACTCTATCCCACTGCTATACATGCTTAACTATCGCATTCTAATCATTATTCCGACGATTCTGTCGACGTATTTAGGTAAGAAAACCCTAACCCTAACTTGTTCTAGGATTTCAACTATTACAAGTAGCGAGATAACTGACTTAATTCATGCTATAGGTTGTTGTGCCGCCGTAGACGAAGACTTAGAGATTCTATCGACTTCGTTACACTTCTACGGCATAAGGTGCGGACTATAGACGTATAAGTTACTGTTTTGAAAGCTTTCAATGTCAGATAATGATAGATTCATGATCTGCGTGTTATTTCACATGTAAAATGCGACGTTCGTTTTACGATTCAATTACGTATGCAAAATATGGCGTTTAGTGTATTCTGTATATTTGTAGAAAATACCGTATACGTACAAAATATGAAAGTGTGTTTGCCATGATTAATCATTGTGTGTACATGCTATATATATGTGTAATACTTACTCGGCGAAAGGATTCTCCCTAATACATGTTTTGGCTAATATGTGTTATGTATGTTAATAAATGTATTGTAAGTGTTTGTGAAAATGCTTGTATGAGTAAGTATTTAAATGATAGTGATTAGAGTAGGTGTTGAGATAGGATTCTCAACTACCTTAGTGATGTGTATGATTTCCTTCATGCAAGTTGTTTAAATTAATCGCTTACTTATGAAATGTATGTGTTTGTATTTCCTGTTTATATTATGCTTTATAACATGCTTGTTAACATGTTTGAATTACTTTGTTAATTTTGCTTTGACTATTATACATGCTTTTTGGTTACGGATTGAATGTGATTGGGGTTATGTTATAGTCCACGCAATCGGTAATAGGCTTGAGGTCGTCGCTGAGATTTATTCCCCACTTAAGATGGGTTTGACCAACCCGAGTCGTACTAAGGTTATCGGCAGTGGTTAGGCCATATGGAGTGTTTGCGCACTTCATGTCGCTCAACTCAACGTGCACTTGTGCTAGTCGAGCTCGTCAAGTAACCCGATCTGCTGATGTATGTTCACCATGTATGGACGCCTCTGTTTGAACCTAAGGTACCCAACTCACCAATGAATTCCGCTTAACCTTAGTACCTTGATCCGTTAAGACTCATGAACCGGGCATGGTGGTATGGGACACCGTGGTTGAGCTGTCGGCCTACGCTGGGGCGATGTGTCTCCCCGTAGTGACCAGTGAGCAACCTAGACTCGTCAGCCAAATACGATGGTATGGGACACTGTATTCGAGCTGTCGGCCTACACTGATAAGGTGATGGGGGAATAGTGTAACGATTGCGTGTAACAGCCCTGACAACCCTTTGTAGTGACCTCGAGCATACTTTAAATCTGCGGTGAGGCGACGAGTCTTCTCATAGTAAACAGAGTATAAACTAGGCCTGTATTGATAAGGTGATGGGGGAACGGTGCAACAAGTACGTGCAACAGCCTTAGTAGCCCTTTACAGCAACCTAGAACCGCATCATCGTATGAGATTCTCTAGGACTGACGACCCTAAAATGGATCATTATTTGGGAATGATATAAGGCAGGTACCTTAGTTTTCCAATACTGCTGTATGAAAAGGACCAATAACAACTTGGTAATCACGCTCATAACATAGCACTGCATGTGCCTGGCATTGTGGAGTACTGAGGGATGAACGCATGCCACATACGTAAGATGGTGTCGCACGAGGGAGCATTGGTGAGGGCATGCATCATGACTACATTTCATCCTTGCATTAATAAGAGTATTTAGGAGTGTTTCATTGTATTGCTTTATCATTTCTGCATGACTGAATTGATAACATGTTAACCTATGCTTTATCGTTCCACTGAGTTAGCTACTCACTCCCACGTTATGAGACGGTGTTCTGGACACCCACCAGACTCTGTCTTAGAAGCAGGTATCGACGAGACGTAGGAGACTGAGCCTGATTACAATAATGATCAGGACGAGTTCTCCTACATGCAGTTCTCTGGTTGCTTCGTTTAGGCCATTCAAATGACGGGGCTATAGGGTTTACCATTATAGTTGTACCACTTTTTTTTGGCATTTTGATTTTGAAACTAATACATGTATATGGTGACTTAGTATGGTGTTCATACTCTGGAGACCGATTGTGACCGTTTCTAGCTTTATATATATATATATATATATATATATATATATATATATATATATATATATATCTATATACATCTTTCAGTCTTCCGCTTGCGTTTTATAACTTGATCTAGAGTATGAATTACTGTTTTGGTATAATACCACTCATGATTAATGCACTAACACAGGCAACATTCAATCATAAGCATTTATGTTGCATAAGTGATGTTTTGGAACTCGGGTGTTGAGTTGCTACTCGACCCCTAATTTTTAGGGCGTTACAAGTTGGTATCAGAACATGATTTGGATTAACCCAGACTTGGGTTATGGTCACACGAGGTACGCTGTCGCCTTTCGACTTAGGTGGGTGCAAGAAAAACATAGAAACATTCATAGGTATCCCGATTTCGCCAATTGGCGAAGTTCGATGAAAATGGTTGCCGAGATAGGGTCCATACTCATCCATGATCGCATGAGTCAACCCAAAACTACTTCTAGACCATCAAACGACAAGTATAGATCACAAATCACCCCATCCCAGCCCTTAAGAATGTACAAATACAACTGTGCATTAGAAACCACCCGAAAGGACCCGAAACGAAGCAAATCGGAGTCGTGGGCCTACCCACGCTAATCCAGAGGGACCCAGGGTGGGACCCAGACCTTTTTGGGGCCTAGGGGGCAAGAGGTCCTCGTCCAAATGGCGAGGCCTCGCTAGTTTTTCCAGAGAGTGGCGAGGCCCTCGCCGGTTAATGGGCCCGGTCAGGCGGGCCGCTCAGGCCGATCGTGTTTAGGGCCTAGGGTGGCCCACTGATATGTGGGGTTTCATTTAAAACCGCTCAAAAGTGACCCCTCCTTCACAAATCACCCCTCAAATTTCTCATTTTCCTTCAAGGTTGATGTTTTCTCTCTTAAACCTCCCCTCCAATCACCCATTCCGTCATTTTCTACCATAACCCAAACACCTCCATCATTTACAGCCATACTTACCCCCTACCCTCTCCACTCTCTTTCATTTGAGCTCTTACATCCCTCATTTGTGGCTCAAAAATTGTGTAAGCTCGCAATCCATCACATCTCTTCATTTTCTTTCTTCAATCCCTATCATTTGAGCCTTTACAACCTCTGTTGAGGCTCAAATCCATGGAGAACCAAAAACTCCAGCCCCTATTCCCCCTTATCTTCACTTTTCATGGCCTTCTTTGAGTTCATTGCGGCCATTTTCTCGATTTTCACTGTCCTTTCTCTCATGGGAAAGAGAAAGGGGGCCGTGGATGAGGCCGGGCCTAGTCGCCCCTCACGTTTAAGGAGACCGAGAGGCGTCACCGCGAGCACAAGCGTTAATCTGGAGTTTCGGACAAAGCGAGATCTTGATCCCCGGACTCCTACTGGAAGGGCTCTGTTGGCAGAGCTGCCTCATGGAGTTTATGAGGGCCGTAAGTCCTTTTTGAATCTCAGGTGGATGGGCGGCTCTTTAGGGAATATTCGTTGTTCGAGTTCCTGGAAGGGGCCCATTGAGGTCCACTATTTGATGGCGGGTCTCGCGCCAATGCAAGCACTGTCCGAGCTTTCTATGCCAACATTCACGAGCCTACGCTTGAACCCCTGCAGCTCCAGATCCCATGTGGAAGGGATCGGTTGGTCACAGCTGATGTCAAATTGATATCTCGGCTTCTAAATGTGCCCCTTGGCGAGGTGCATGCTAGCGAGCTGAATCTAAGGAGTGCAAGTGAAAGGGATCGCCGCACACGTTTCCTTTGTGGCTGACTGGTCCAGTGGCAGCCGAACAAAAGTCTTCTAGCGACTAATATGTCTAACAACTTCCGTTTGCTCCATCACATCTTCACGTTCAACGTCTACCCTAGGTGGAGCAATCGTAGTGAGAGTACGCGCCTCATGGTAGATTTCCTGTATCAAGTAGGGAAGAGAGCGAACCTGTGTGCCTGCGTTCATGTTGCGACAGATAATTAATACTGCACGCTCTGCTAGGAGGACTGATTCACTCCCCTTCGGCCGATCATATGCAAGATTGCACGTGAGTTTGACTACAGTCTTGGGGCGGAGATGCCGGTGCCGGTTCATTACATTGACGAGACAACCCTTAACCAGATGGAGATCGGGCCACGGCAACGCCAAGCTCGACTTGAGGAGAGCGATGATGAGGCGGAGAGCGAGGAAGAAGAGAGTGAGGAAGAAGATGGAGCTGAGATAGAAGTGGAGGAACAGGAAGAAGAAGAAGAGGAAGAGGAGGCCCAAGATACAGAGGAGAGCTCACCGCCTACGGCACCAGAACAGGACGCTGATCAAGCTGCTAGGGATGCTCGTATAGCTCGACTTGAGGAGGGTCAAGTTGTCTTAGGTCAGGACATTATGGATCTTCTGGGTCTCGTGAAACATCAGTACAAGAAGGTGACTCGCACCTTGAAGTCTATCCTGTGCTGCTTGCAGGATAAGGGTGCCCCTCCTCCATCGCCAGACTCGGATACTTAGTCATCCATGCCGGTATCTTGCAGCTCGTTTTGGTTACTGCTTTAGGATATGTTTGTGTTTTCATGCTGATAGGCCTAGTAGTGCAATAGTGGTAACATGCTTTAAGTGCTTGACGCTTTAGTTGTATTAGCTCACATGCATCTTCTGTCATGATTCATGTAACTTTGTATTCCATGTATTGTGACAATTTCGGCAAATGAAATGTATGCAGCCTCTTTTGCTATGAAGTGTGTGGAATGCTTAAGTGATTGTGTATTGTATTGCTATGCTTCATCTTACATGCGTTGCACCCTATGTTGTATAGGGCATGCCACGAAAATATACGCGGAGCACGGCACACCTCACACTCACTGATACGATGGACCAGGCTCCTTCCCACAGAGATGGTCTTACGGACCCTGGTTTGGGCCCGGATTGTGAGACTATACCTGCGTCTCAGCCTTCCACTGGTCCTACAGTTGGACTACCACCTTATACACCACCGGTTCATGAGCAGAACTGTGTCTTCCTTGACGCAGTACGTGCCTCAGCCTGCCCCACCTACTGATAGGTTTGAGCAAATGATGATGTTGATGCAGCAGCAGTACCAACAGCTCTTAGCCACTATTGTAGGGGCCTTATCTCAGGGTGGGAGTGTGACTCTACCTTCACCATCTGTACGTCCTGCTGAGACTGCAGAGCCTTCTGCTCAGGTTGAAGATGTGCCTCCGCCTGCACCTGCTACATACCCTACGGGGAATTTGGGTACTAATGGCCTTCTCGAGCGATTCCAGCGCTTGAGGCCTTCTAATTTTACTGGTTCTCACAGACCCGAGGAGGCTGAATATTGGGTAGACCGCATCTCTAAGATGTTACGGATGTTGCATTGTACCGAGTCAGAGCAGGTTGAGTTGGTCACCTTTATGCTTGAGAAGGAAGCCTGTATGTGGTGGGATAGTGTCCTACGGACAGCACCTGCACATCCATCCTTCATAACACTCGCACCTCATTTTAGGCCGCCACAGCGACCTATGGTGCCTCAGCCCAACCGACCTCAGCAGGCACGCATTCATGCACTTACAGGGTCCACTACCTCTATGATCTCATGCACGGCAGTCAAGCGACTGGGTTTGGATACTGCTCCTATGAAGGGAGTGAGGGTCATCACTACCTGTAACACCCCGAATTTCTGACAACTTGGAGTTAGACGTACTTAGGCAATGGGTTAATCCTGACACCTTAATTGCTTCTCAAAAACTCCATCCCAGAGTCTCAAATCCCTTTTCAACCCATTTCCTTCACAATCTCCCATTTCACCTTTCACCACCGTGTTCTTTAAATGTTTCTAAGTACTTTCATATTAGGCATGAATCCTAAAGTTTAAGTGATGAAGAACAATACTTTAGAAATCCGTACAAAGACCCGAGTGCCACCTCAGGCAGAAATCGCGCAGGACCAAATCCTTTAGAAATTAGACAAAGTAACTAAGTGCTAAACTAGATTAGCTACGAAATCTGCTTGAATCACTTTAAATATGATCTGTAAGATCCAAAACGTGTAGAATCATTGACGCTAGGTTACCCTAAAATCTAGGACTAATCCCATTACCCAGTTGCTCTCGGGAGCACATTGAAACTCCGTATTGGATCTGGACCACACGTCGAAAGTCTGATTGCTACAAAATTATATAACTAAGACCGCCTTGCTGGGCTTGACAACCATCTCAGAAATCAAATCCAGATAGTGTCCCACAACTATTCGCTTGAGCCCGGAGTGAAGAGTGTGAGAAAACAAGGATTTCTTTAGAAATCAAATCTCATTTAAGTAATCTGAGACTTGTCACTTGCGGACCTGATATAAGCAATCAAACCGTCAGAATCTGACCCAAATACACCCTCGGATCAAGAAAAATTTCATACACATGGCAGTGTACTTATAACCCTGATTGCGTTTCAGTGACTGTTGAACCGAAACTGGTCCACCACATGTGATCTGGGAACCCGACTGGAACGAAAAATTAAGTCGAACTAGATCCAAGGTCAATGAGCTTAAGTCCAACTTTTGGCTCAAGGGGGGGTTCCGAAAATGCTCCGTTGAGTTGAAACAGATGCCCTTTGGACATAACCTAAGTATACCTTGGCCCTAGGCCTATTTCTGGCAAGTTTTAGGCCTATATAAGGACCTTAAACCCTCTCTCATTCTCACCATACGAATTTGAGAAAGCCCTATGAGAAAGAAGAGAAGAAAGAGAGAGAAAGTGAGAGAGAAGTTAGAGTTATTCTGGGGAATCAATCCCTGCTGTTCTACGTGCTTAACCATCACAATCTTATCGCTTTTCCGGCGATTCCGACGTCATTTCTAGGTAAGAAAACCCTAACCTGTTTTAGGGTTTCTATTGGTACAAGTAGTGAAGTAGCGGACATACCTTGTGTTATAGGTCGTCATATCAACATTGACGAAAACGTAGAGTCTATTAAGTTCGTTACGCTTCTATGGCATAAGTGTGGACTTTAGACGTATAGGTTAAGGTTTTCAAAGCTTTCAATGTTAGATAATGATAGATTCATGATCTGGGTGGTATTGTACATGCAAAATGTGATGTTCATTTTGCGATTCAGTTACGTATGCAAATTATGACGTATAGTGTGTTCTGATATTTGTAGAAAATACCGTATACGTATAAATTATGAAAGTATGTTTGTCATGATAAATTACTGTATGTATATGCTATATATGTGTATAATACTTAACGAAAGGATTTGCCCAAATACATGTTTTGGCTAATCTACGTTATGTATGTTAAATGAGTGTATTTTAAGTGTTTGTGAAAATGCTTTTAAGAGTAAGTACTTAGACGATAGTGCTTTAGATAGGTGTTGAGATAGGATTCTCAACTACCTTAGAGATGTGTATGACTTCCTCCATGCAAGTTGTTTAAATTAATTACTTACTCATGAAATATATGTGTTTGTATTTCCTGCTTACCTTGTGCTTTATAACATGCTTGTTAACATGTTTGAATTATTTTGTTTATTCTGCTTTACTCTACATGCTTCTAGTTAAGCATTGAATGTGATTGAGGCTATGTGATAGCCCAGGCAATCGGTAACAGGCTTGAAGTCGTGGCTGAGATTCATTCGCCACGAAGGACTTGTTTGACGAACCCGTGTCGTATGTTGGTCGTCGGCAGTGGTTAGGCCACATGAAGTGCTTATGCACTTCGTGTCGATCGATGCAATGTGTACTCGTGCTAGTCGAGCTCGTCAAGTAATCCGATGTGCCGATGTATGTTTACCATGCAAGGGCGTTACTTCTTGAACCTAAGGTACTAAACTCACCAGTGAAATCCCGTTTAACCTTGGTACCTCAATCCGCTAAGACTCATGAGCCGGACATGGTGGTATGGTACACCGTGGTCGAGCTGTCGGCTTACGCTGGGGCCATGTGCCTCCCCTTATTGACCAGTGAGCAACCTAGACTCATGAGTCGAATACAGTTGTATGGAACACTGTATTCGAGCTGTCGGCCTACACTGATAAGGTGATGGGGGAGTGGTGTAACGATTGCATGTAACAGCCCTGACAATCCTTTGTAGTGACCTCGAGCATACTTTTAAATCTGCGGTGAGGCGACGAGCCTTCCCGTAGTAACAGAGTATAAACTAAGCCTGTATTGATAAGATGATGGGGGAGCGGTGCAACGAGTGCGTGTAACAGCCCTAACAGCCCTTTACAGCGACCTAGAACCGTATCATCATATGAGATTATCTAGTACTGACGACCCTAGAATGGATCATTGTTTGGGAATGATATAAGGGAGGTACCTTAGTTTCCCAATACTGCTGTATGAAAAGGACTAATAACAACTCGGTAATCATATTCATAACATAGCACTGCATGTGCCTGTCGTTGTGGAGCACTGAGGGATGAACACATGCTGCGAACGTAAGATGGTGTCGCACGAGGGAGGTTTGGCAAGGGCATGCATCATGACTACATTTCATCCTTGGATTAATAAGAGTAATTTAGGAGTGTTTGATTGTACTGCTTTATCATTACTGCTTGACTGAACTGATAACATGTTAACCTATTGTAATATCCCAGATTTTTGCCAATCTGGAATTAGACGTCCTTAGGCAATGGGTCGATCCTAACACCTTATTAACCTGTCAGAACTCAATCCCAGAGTCTAAAGCCCCGCTTTTGAACCCATTTCCTTCACAAATCCCACCCTTCACCACCTTGTTCTTTCAATTTTTCTAAGTACTTTTACCCTAGACGCTATCTTAAACTAGCTAAGTAGTATAACTTGGATCACCTTATATACAAACTACAAAGGCCTAGGTACCACCTCAGACAGAAATCTTATAGGACTAAATCCTTTAGAAATTTGACAAAGTTAACTAAGTACTAAACTAGATTAGTTACGAAATCCACTTAATCCACTTTAAATACGATCTGCAAGACCCAAAACTTGTAGAATCATTGACGCTAAGTTACCCTAAAATCTCGGATCAATCTCATTACCCGGCTGCTCTCGGGAGCATCTCGAAACTCCGTATCAGATCTGGACCGTACATCGAAAGTCCGATTAATACGAAGTTAAAGACTTAGGACCGCCTCGCTAGGCTTGATAACCATCTCGGAAATCAAATCCAGACAGTGTCCCATGGCTGTTCGCTTGAGTCCGGAGTGAGGAGTGTGAGAACACTTGGTTTTCTTTAGAAATAAATATCTCAAATAGTAATTTGAGACTTGTTGCTTGCGGGTCAGTATTAAGCAACCAGACTGTCAGAATCTGACCAGATTACACCCTCGGATCAGGGAAAAATTCCAACACATGTTGTGTACTCAGAATCTCCGATCGAGATCCACTGACCGTTGAACTGAAACTGGTCCACCACGCGTGATCTGGGAATCTGACCGAAATGAAAATGTAACTCCACCTAGATCCACAGTCTGTGAGCTTAAGTCCGACCTTTGGCTCAAGGAGGGCCAACAGAAGTCCTCCGTTGAGCTGAAACTGGGTCGCTTTGGTTATAACCTAAGTATACCTTGACCATAAGTCTATTTTGGAGTATTTTTAGGCTATATAAGGACCTTAGAACCCTCTTTCTCACAGCCATACGAATTTGAGAGAAACACTAGAGAGAGAAGTGAGAAAAGAGAGAGAAAGAGTGAGAGAAGTGGGGGAATCTCCCTCCTACTTTACCCTGCCACTACACAAGCTATACCACTCATTTCTAATTGCTTTCCCAGCAATTTCAGCTCCGTTTCTAGGTAAGAAACCCTAACCCTAATCTGATTTGGGGCTTTGGTGGTTGTAAGTTATGAAATAACTGACCTGAATCATGTAATAGGTTGCTAGATCATCGTAGGAGGAAGCCTAACCAGTCTAGCGAGTTTATTTCGCTTCTATGGCTTAAAGGTGAGGACTTTAGGTGTATAGGTTATGGTTTTCAACGCTTTCAATGTCAAATAATGATAGATTCATGATCTGCATGCAATTGCACATGTATAAAGTGTTGTCTGTTTTCCGTTTCGATTAAAGATGAAGAATTTGGAATTCTACATATTCTAGGTATTTGTAAAAAGTACCGTATATGTATAAATTTTAGAAATGTGTTTGCCATGATTATTTGTTGTATGAATGTATTATATATCGATAAAATACTTATTTGGCGAAAGGACTCGCCCTAATACATGTTTTGCTAATATACACTATATATGTAGAAATAGTGTATTCTAGAAAGTACCGTAGACGTATAAATTTTGGAGATGTGTTTGCCATGATTATTTGCTGTATGAACATATTATATATGTGTAAAATACTTGTTTGGCGAAAGGACTCGCCCTAATACATGCTTCGCTAATATACACTATGTGTGTTAAAATAATGTATTCTAAGTGTTTGTGAAAATGACCGAATGAGTATAGAATTCACAGTCGTGCTCGCCATGACTAATTGTCATGGATATATGTTCGTTGTATAGGCGATACCCCTTTGACGAAAAGATTTGCCCTAAATCACGCCACGGCCACTATACGCTATATATGTTGAAATGTGTAGCCCAAGTGTTTGTGAAAATGTTCAAATGAATATGGAACTTGGATTCATGCTTGCCATGATTATCCGTCGTGGGTGCACGCGTGTTATAATTGGGGCAACTACCTAGTGAAAGGATTTGGCCTAATGCCTATGTGATCAACATATGTCATGTATGTTGATGTATGCAGTTTAAAGTGTTTGCTGAAATGTCTGAATGAGTAGTAGTTAGTAAATTGTAATGTATAAGGGTGTTGAGATATGATTCTCAACTTCTTTAACTATGTGTATGATTTCTTTAGATATCTGTGTGATTAGGAATTGAATATGTACAAACTCATGCTTATGTTGTACTTCCTAACATGCTCAACTGATTGTATGATTTTATCTGTGTAATGCATATGTTTAAATTTATGTTTATGTTGTATTCCATAAGAGCCGTGAAGGGTGATGGGGGAGTGGTGTAACGAGTGCGTGCAACAGCCCTGGCAGCCCTAAGCGGATATTATCAGACTTTGATTGTATGATTTGAATCCTGATCCATTACTGCTTTAACTATCTGCAATTGAATGTGATTGGGGCTATTGTATAGTCCAAGCAATTGGCAATGAAACTGAATTTGTGGTTGAGATTCAATCGCCACGAGAGATGTGTTCGTCGAACCCAAGATGTACTTCAGTCGGCGATAGTTGCTGGCCACATGAAGTGCTTATGCGCTTCATATCATTCAACCCATTGTGCGCTCAAGCTAGCTGAGCTCGTCAAGTAACCCGATCTGTCTTATGTATGTTCACCATGTTTGGATGCTACTGCTTGAACCTAGGGTACCAAACTTACCAGTGAAATCCCGTTAACCATGGTACCTCGATCTGCTAAGACTCATGAGCCGGGCATGGTGGTATGGGACACTGTGGTCGAGCTGTCGGCTTACGTTGGGGCCACGTGCCTTCCCGTAGTGACCAGTGAGCAACCAGACTCGTGAGCCGATTATGGTGGTATGGGACACTATATTCGTGCTGTCGGCTTACATTGATAAGGTGATGGGGGAGTGGTGCAACGAATGCGTGTAACAGCCCTGACAACCCTTTGTAGTGACCTCGAGCATACTCTGAATTTACGGTGAGGCGACGAGTTTTGCCGCAATGTATAGAGTATGAACTAAGCCTGTATCTGTATAGTGATGAACCATTAAAAAGGTGATGGGGGAGTGGTGTAACCTTTGTGCGTAACAACCCTGACAGCCTTTGTAGTGACGTAAAAACACATTATCGTATGAGATTAACTAGGACTGACGACCCTAGAATGGATCATGTTTGGGAATGATACAAGGGAGGTACCTTAGTTTCCCAATCCTGCTGTTTGAAAGGACTAATAACTACTCAGTAATTATGCTCATCATCGCACTGCATGTGCCTGGCAGATGTGGAGCACTGAGGGATGAACGCATGTCGCGAACGTAAGATGGTGTCGTATGAGGGTGGTTTGGCAAGGGCATTCATCATGTCATTTCATACTTGCTTTAAATAAGAGTAGTTAGGATTGTTTGATTGTACTGCTTTATCATTACTGCTTGACTGAATTGATAACATGTTAACCTATGCTTTATTGTTCCACTGAGTTGATCACTCACTCCCACGTTACGGGACGGTGTTCTGAACACCCACCAGACTTTGTCTGATTGCAGATGGCGATGTTACTCCTGAGGTGGAACCGGACCTTTATGATGACAATGCTGCTTGTTCGTGTATGCTGTATGCTGACGGCTTCAAGTGAGTCATGTCTTGATCGACGGGATTACAAGGATGTTGACTAGATAACACTACACATTTGGTATAATTTGAAATTGTACTTGTAATTCATTAACCTGGTAACATTATCACACTCTAGAGACTCACCACTGTTTTTATATTTTATATATCTATCACAGTCTTCCGCTTGCAATTTAACTGTCTCTAGCGTATGATATGCTGTTTTGGGTTAATCTCACTCATGTTCAATGCACTAATACAGACAACATTCAATCATCATTCATTTTGTTGCACAAGTGATGCGTTGGAACTCGGGAGTTGAGTTTATGCTCGACCCCCGATTTTCAGGGCGTTACACCTATGCTCTATTGTTCCATTGAGTTGATCACTCACTCTCACGTTACGGGACGATGTTTAAACACCAAACCAGACCCTATTTGAGTTGTAAATGATGGCGATGCTTGCGAAGCGGAGCCAGATTTTTTTATGACGATGAGGTGAGTTTCTCCTTACACAGCTATCGGGTGGGTCTATGTAGACCATCTTTTGATTGACGGGGTTACAAGGTTGCTAATTAGATGCCATTACACTTTAGTTTGCTCTTTTAGAGCACCCTTGTATATTCATTTTGTCCATTTTTGGAGTATACATTGATATATTTAACCTGGTAACATGTTCACACTATGGAGACTTACAATAGTTTATATATTTTATATATCTATTACAGTCTTCCGCTTGCATAATTTAACTGTCTCTAGAGTATGATATGTTGTTTTGGCTTAATCCCATTCATCTTTAATGCACTAATACAAACAACATTCAATCATCATTCTTTATGTTGCCTAAGTGATGCGTTGGAACTCGGGAGTTAAGTTTATGCTCGACCCCCGATTTTCAGGGCGTTACACTGCCACAAGGACTTTCTTTGATGTTACTAGTATGTGTGAGGGCTGCCTGATAGACTTAGGTGGTAGAACGATATTAGTCGACCTGATCGTTGTCCCCCTATTTCATTACAACGTCATTTTCGGTATGAACTGGCTCACTAAGATATGAGCAGAGATCGATTGCGAGACTAGGATGGTTACAACCCATGGACCACGCTTTTACTTTCCCTGTTCAGGTCAGTCACGTTTCTCGATTGAGATGTTACGCTTCTTCACTGAAGAATATTGATGGTCCGACGCTTGTGGATACGCCCATAGTTCAAAATTTTGCGGATGTGTTTGAGACAATTCTTAGTTCGCATCCTCGATGCGAGATCGATTTTACTATTGATCTTGTGCCTGGGGCGACACCTATCTCATTACCTATGTATCGTATGCCTTCATGCGAGATGGAGGAATTGAGGAAACAGATTGACAGACTGGTAGAGAAGGGCTTCATACGACCCAGTGTGTCTCCTTGGGGAGCACCTGTATTGTTTGTCAAGAAGAAGGACGGGTCGCTACGGTTATGAATTGATTACCGCAGGTTGAACTAGTTGACCGTGAATAACAAATATCCTTTGCCCAAGATAGATGACCTGTTTGATCAGTCGAAGGGGGTAAAGTATTTTTTGAAGATCGATTTATAGTCAGGGTATCATCAGTTGCACGTCAGGGATGAAGACATGCAGAAGACGGCTTTTAGGACCTGTTTTGGACATTACGAGTTCCTTGTGATGTTGTTCGGTCTTACGAACGCACCAGCCGTGTTCATGGACTTGATGAACCGGGCATTTCAGCCATTTCTATACTGATTCGTCATCGTATTTATAGATGACATCCTGATATACTCCATGAGTTGGGAAGAGCACGAGGAACACCTACAGGCAGTCTTAGATACCCTGAGGAAGAACCAGTTGTTCGGGCAGTATAAGAAGTGCGACTTCTGGTAGAAGTCAAGTTCTTGGGACATGTGGTGTCCAAGGAAGGGATAATGGTGGACCTTGCTAAGGTAGCCGCCGTTCAGGACTGGAAGCAGCCTGGTTGAGTTACTGAGGTGATAAGTTTTCTGGGCCTCACAGGCTATTATTGACGATTCATCCGGGACTTCTCAAAGATAGCCAGACCGTTGTCACAATTGACGCAAAAGGATCTGAAGTTCACCTGGAATGAGAAGGCGGAAGCAGCTTTTCAGGAGCTGAAAGACAGGCTGACGTCTGCCCCTGTGCTAGTATTGCCAGAACAAGGGGTTAAGTACACTATATACATTGACGCGTCTCGCGTTGGTTTGGGTTGTGTCCTTATGCAGAAGGACAGGGTGATTGTGTATGCCTCGAGACAATTAAGGAAGCACAAGGAGAATTACCCTACGCACGACCTTGAGTTAGCAGCGGTCATATTTGCATTGAAGCTCTGGAGACATTACCTCTACGGAGAGGAGTTCAACCTTTTCTACAACCACAAGAGCCTTAAGTAAATATTCACTCAGCGGGACTTGAATATGAGGCAGCGCCGATGGATGGAGACCTTGAAGGACTTCAAGTTCGAGGTTTCTTACCATCCTGGCAAGGGCAACCTTGTGGCAGACGCGTTGAGCCGCAAGAAGCCGATCGTATTTGGGGCTCCGCTGATGATTAAGGAGTGGGGTATGCTAGAGTTTGTTCGCGACTTTGAGCAAAAGCTCATGGTGGAGGAACCGTTTGAGTGTGTCTCACACGTTCGGGTGCGTCCACTTATTGATGACCAGATTATCGAGGCCCAGAAGGGCGACGAGCGGTTGTCTGAGCTTCGAGAGTAAGCTAGCGATGATGTGGACTTCGAGTGGAGAGTTGGCACAGATGGGGGCCTATGATACCGTGGCTGCCTATGTGTCCTAGATATTCAGGACTTGAGACAGGAGCTTCTCGAGACTGCCCACATATCGAAGCTTGCGATGCATCCTGGTAGCACGAAGATGTATCAGGATACGAAGCGGTTGTATTGGTGGGACAATATGAAGGTTCATATAGTAGAGTGTGTTTCCCGTTGTCTCACGTGTTAGCAAGTCAAGGTCGAGCATCGCTGACCACCTGGACTCCTTCAGCCCATGCCCATAGCTGAATGGAAGTGGGACTTCATCTCTATGGACTTCATCTCGGGGCTACCAAAGACGAGAAAGGGTTATGACTCTATTTGGGTGATCATGGATCGGTTGACCAAATCAGCTCATTTTCTCCCTATCAGAGTGACGAGCTCTGCAGACGACTTGGCTAGGTTGTACATCAAAGAAATAGTGCATCTTCATGGAGTTCCCTTGGAGATTGTGTCGAACCGTGACACGCGATTCACGTCTATCTTCTGGACTCGTATCCAGGAAGTGATGGGTGTGAAGTTGAAGTTCAGTACCGCGTTTCACCCTCAGACCGACGGGCAGACAGAGCGGTTGAATTAGATTTTAGAAGATACGCTGCGGCCTTGTGTTTTGGATTTCAAGGACAGTTAGGATGACTGCCTCCCGTAGCAGAGTTTGCCTACAACAACAGTTTTCAGGCAAGTATTGGCATGACTCCTTACGAGGCCTTGTATGGGCGCCCTTGCAGAGCACCGCATTGCTGGGTAGAGGTTGGCGAGCGCAGTTTGGTTGGCCCAAAATTAGTACAGGTGACCTCAGAGAAGATCAACAGTATCAGGCGTCGACTCCTGACAGCTCAGAGCAGATAGAAGAGTTATGCCGATACGAGGCGGTGACCAGTTGAGTTTGAGGTTGGAGATCATGTATTCCTCAGAGTTTCCCCTATGAAGGGAGTCCTTCGGTTTGGGAAGAAGGGGAAGCTTACGTCTCGGTTCATTGGCCCATTTCAGATACTTGATCGAGTGGGACTGGTGGCATATCATCTCGCTTTTCCCACACCACTCACGGGCGTGCACAACGTATTTCATGTATATATGCTGAAGAAATACATCCCTTATCCTTCACACATCATCCATTGGGATAGGTGCAGTTGAGCAAGGATGCTACATATGTATTGCGTCCAACGCTTATCGTAGATAGGAAGGAGCATGTATTGCCCAGTAAGGTCATTCCACTCGTGAAGGTACTGTGGACGCATCATACAGAGGAGGAAGCTACCTGGGAGACAGAAGCCGAGGTCAGAAAGAACTACCCTCAGCTTCTCGAGTAGTACGAAAAGGTACTAATTTCGAGGATGGAATTTTTCTTTAAGGGGGGTAGATTGTAACGACTCGGAAAATCCCGTACAAAGGCCCGAGTGCCACCTCAGGTAGAAATCACTCAGGACCAAATCCTTTAGAAATTAGACGAAGATTAACTAGTGTTGAACTAGATTACATACGAAATCCGCACTAATCACTTTTAATACGATTGCAAGACCCAAAACTTGTGGAATCGTTGACGCTACATTACCCAAAAATCTAGGATCAATCTCATTACCCGGCTGCTCTCGGGAGCATCACAGAAGTCCGTATCAGATCTGGACTGCACATCGAAAGTCCGAATAATACATGGTTATAGAATTAGGACCGCCTTGCTGGGCTTGACAACCATCTAGGAAGTCAAAATCAGATAGTGTTCCAGGGCAATTCGCTTGAGTCCGGAGCGAGGAGTGTGAGAAAACATGGTTTTCTTTAGAAATTAAATCTAATTTAAGTAATCTGAGGCTTGTCATTTGTGGGCCAAATATAAGCAATCAGACCATCGGAATCTGACCCAAATACACCCTCGGATCAGGGAACATTTCTCAGACATGTCCGTGTACTTGTAACCCTGATCGAGTTTCAGTGACCGTTGAACTGAAGCTGGTCCGCTACGTGTGATCTGGGAACCCGACTGGAACGAAAACTTAACCCGGCCTAGATCCAAGGTCAGTGAGCTTAAGTCTGACCTTTGGCTCAAGGGGGGCTCTGGAAGTGCTCCGTTGAGACGGAACAGTCCGTATTTGGACATAACCTAAGTATACCATGGCCCTGAGTCTATTTTCGTGAGTTTTGGGCCTATATAAGGACCTTAAACCCTCACTCTCTCATCCCATACGAATTTGAAAAAAACCTAGGAGAGAGAAAAGAGAGAGAAAGTGTGAGAGAAGTGGGAGCATCTTCCAGATACTCTATCCCACTGCTATACGTGCTGACCATTGCTTTCTAATCGTTATTCCGGCGATTTTGTTGACGCACTTAGGTAAGAAAACCCTAACCCTAACTTGTTCTAGGGTTTCAACTATTACAAGTAGTGAGATAGCTGACTTAATTCATGCTATAGGTTGTTGTGCCGCCGTAGACGAAGACTTAGAGATTCTATCGACTTTGTTACGCTTCTATGGCGTAAGGTGCAGACTATAGACGTATAGGTTACTGTTTTCAAAGCTTTCAATGTCAGATAATGATAGATTCATGATCTGCATGTTATTTCACATTTAAAATGCGATGTTCGTTTTACGATTCAATTACGTATGCAAAATATGGCGTTTAGTGTATTCTGTATATTTGTAGAAAATACCGTATACGTACAAAATATGAAAGTGTGTTTGCCATGATTAATCATTGTGTGTACATGCTATATATATGTGTAATACTTACTCGGCGAAAGGATTCTCCCTAATACATGTTTTGGCTAATATGCGTTATGTATGTTAATAAATGTATTCTACGTGTTTGTGAAAATGCTTGTATGAGTAAGTATTTAAATGATAGTGCTTAGAGTAGGTGTTGAGATAGGATTCTCAACTACCTTAGTGATGTGTATGATTTCCTTCATGCAAGTTGTTTAAGTTAATCGCTTACTTATGAATTGTATGTGTTTGTATTTCCTGTTTATATTGTGCTTTATAACATGCTTGTTAACATGTTTGAATTACTTTGTTAATTCTACTTTGACTATTATACATGCTTTCTGGTTACGGATTGAATGTGATTGGGGCTATGTTATAGTCCAGGCAATCGGTAATAGGCTTGAGTTCGTGGCTGAGATTTATTCGCCACTTAAGATGGGTTTGACGAACCAGAGTCGTACTAAGGTTGTCGGTAGTGGTTAGGCCACACAGAGTGTTTGTGCACTTCACGTCGCTCAACTCAACGTGCGCTCGTGTTAGTCGAGCTCGTCAAGTAACCCGATCTGCCGATGTATGTTCACCATGTATGGACGCCTCTGTTTGAACCTAAGGTACCGAACTCACCAGTGAATCCCGCTTAACCTTGGTACCTTGATCCGCTAAGGCTTATGAGCCGGGCATGGTGATATAGGACACCATGGTCGAGCTGTCGGCCTATGCTAGGGCGATGTGCCTCCCCGTAGTGACCAGTGAGTAACCCAGACTCGTGAGCCGAATACGGTGGTATGGAACACTGTATTCGAGCTGTCGGCCTACACCGATATGGTGATGGGGGAGTGGTGTAACGATTGCGTGTAACAGCCCTGACAGCCATTTGTAGTGACCTCGAGCATACTTTAAATCTACGGTGAGGCGACGAGTCTTCCCGTAGTAAACAGAGTATAAACTAGGCCTATATTGATAAAGTGATGGGAGAGCGGTGTAACGAGTGTGGGCAACAGCCCTGACAGCCCTTTACAGCGACCTAGAACCGCATCATCGTATGAGATTCTCTAGGACTGACGACCCTAGAATAGATCATTGTTTGGGAGTGATATAAGGGAGGTACCTTAGTTTCCCAATACTGCTGTATGAAAATGACTAATAACAACTCGGTAATCACGCTCATAACATACCACTGCATGTGCCTGGCGCTGTGGAGCACTGAGGGATGAACGCATGCTGCAGAGGTAAGATGGTGTCGCATGAGGGAGCATTGACGAGGGCATGCATCATGACTACATTTCATCCTTGCATTAATAAAAGTATTTAGGAGTGTTTGATTGTACTGCTTTATCATTACTGCTTGACTGAATTGATAACATGTTAACCTATGCTTTATCGTTCCACTGAGTTAGCTACTCACTCCCACGTTACGGGACGGTGTTCTGGACACCCACCAGACTCTGTCTTAGATGCAGTTATCGACGAGACACAGGAGGCTGAGCCTGATTACTATGATGATCAGGACGAGTTCTCCTACATGCAGTTCTCTGGAGGCTTCACTTAGGCCATTCAGATGACGGGGCTACAGGGTTTACCATTATAGTTGTACCACTTTTTTTGGCATTTTAATTTTGAAACTAATACATGTATATGGTGACTCAGTAAGGTGTTCATACTCTGGAGACCGATTGTGACCGTTTCTGGCTTTATATACATCTTTCAGTCTTCCGCTTGCGTTTTTATAACTTGATCTGGAGTATGAATTACTGTTTTGGTATAATCCCACTCATGATTAATGCACTAACACAGACAACATTCAATCATAAGCATTTATGTTGCATAAGTGATGTTTTGGAACTCGGGTGTTGAGTTGCTACTCGACCCCCGATTTTTAGGGCGTTACATGAGTGTTAATCGCCGAATGAGCTGAATCGTATGAACGATTCGAATCTAGTGAATGACCTAAATATGTCAATGTTTTTTATCTATCTAAATGACCCATGAAAAAGAACTGGATCATTAGAAATGGGCCAAATCATATGAATTTGGATCAGTGTAAAAAGAAACCTGCTTGTTTGAATTGCGTATCGAACTGAAGAGGGTCCTACAAAATTAACAATGTGGATAACTAAGAACCAACCTCAAATATTATGAATAAATGGATCTAACTTAACATATCCATTAGGATAGGTCATGGAAAAAGGCTTCAATTATATGATGAGTTTAGAACACTAACAGTAGCATGAATCATATGATGCATTTAGATCGCTGAATGGGCCGAATCATATAAGAAATTCAAATCCGTTGAGATGGCTCAAGCACGTCAAAGGTTTTGGTCCATTGAAAAGGCCCAAGCATGTCAAAGGTTTGGATCACTAGAAATGGGCCAAATCATATGAACAATTTTGAACATTTGTAAAGCTAAAGAGGGATCTACAAAATTTAGGACACGGATCAACTTAACATATACATTGTTGTGGATCGTGAAAAGCAACTTTAATCATATGATGCGTTTGAATCATGAAAAGCAGCCTTAATCATATGATCAGTTTGGATCATGGAAAGTAGCATCAATTGTATGATTAGTGGTGATCGCCGAATCATGAATAAGCTGAATCATATGAACGATTTGCATCCACTGAATGGCCCTGGCATGTCAATGTTTTTTTATCTATCGAAATGGTCGATGAAAAAGATTTGGGTCACTAAAAATGGGCCAAATCATATGAATTGCGTATCGAACTGAAGAGGGTCCTACAAAATTAACAATGTGGATCACTGAGAACCAACCCCAAATATTACGAATAGATGGATCTAACTTAACATATCCATTGGGATGGGTCATGGAAAGAGGCTTTAAAAATAGCAGGTGGACCCCACAAGTTGGGGGCATGCTGTCTCTCATTGTGGCCCACTTTCTAGGCCCCTATATTTCAAAGAAAGAGAGACGTAATGATAGAAACAGAGGAAAAGAGAGGGAGATGGGGAGAGAGAGAGAGATCGCATCAGTGGTGGGACCTCACCACTATGGGGCCCACCACATACATATACTAACAATAAGGTGTGGTGTCCTCACTCTCCACGTTGAGAGTATTGGATCATGCTGACATATATACTTTCCCTTCTTCCATATCTGAGTAACCTAATGAATAGGCCAGATGACATAAAAATATCAGGTGGAACCCACAAGTTGGGGTGCATGCTGTCTCTCGTCGTGGCCCATTTTGAGGGCCCCTATATTTCAAAGAAAGGGAGATGCAATGATAGAAACAGAAGGAAAGAGAAGGAGATGGGGAGAGAGAGAGAGAGAGATCGCATCAGTGGTGGGCCCTTGCCACTATGGGGCCCACCGCATACACACACTAACAAGAAGGTGTGGTGTCCCCACTCTCCACGTTGAGAGTATTGGTCCCACCCAAAAACCTGATGTATGGCATAGATTTGAACCCGACCCCCAGGTTGATAGGAAAGTCTAGATCCCAAAGTTCCTCATAAGAATTGGGGCCCACAGAATTTGAGAATCAAGCTGATATCTATGTTTTCTGTTCATCCAAGTATGTGAGACCTCATCAACAAGTTGGATAAAAAATAACATATGGTGGGGCCCCACGGCATGGGCCCACAGAAGTTCTAGATCATGCTGCCATATGTACTTTCTCTTATTCTAGATTTGAGTGACCTAATGAACATATCAGAAGACATAAAAATATCACAATAGACCACACAAGGTGAGGTGCACTTTGTGGGCCCCAATATTACAAAGAGAGAGAGAGAAGCAGGGATAGAAACAGAGAGAGAGAGGTAGGTAGAGAGAGATTGTGTTAGTGGTGGGCCCTCACCACTATGGGGCCCACCACATACATGCACTAACAATAAAGTGGGGTGTCCCCACTAGATAGTATGGGTCCTGCCCCAAAACCTGATGTATGGCATGGATTTGAACCCAACCCACTATTCAATTAGTTTGGCTTGAACCCACCTCAAAATTTGGTTGGGTCAGTTAACCAACCTGGAGGCCATCTTGACTCAAGCCTAAGGGCAACCCATTTTATATCAGAGCTAATTCCGTCAGTAGGTCTATATTAGTTTAACCAATTGATTGAGGCTCATAATCCAATTGATGGTTAAATAAGGTCTATGATAACAACAAGGCCCTGTGGTTGCAGATGATATAGTTTTAAATTGGTAGGGCATTGCAGGAAAGAAAAGAAAGCAAAGGAAAAAGATCGGTTCCTAGTGACAGTTACCGACCATAACTAATATTATCAAAGATGGGTTGCTGCCCACTGTGGCTATATCTAAATTATCAAGATCATTTAGTTGGTTGCCATTGCTTTGACTTTGCAAGTCAATCATTGTTATGGCTTATGGGTGATGCATTAGAAATTAGAACCTTGAAAGAACCACATCCCATTAGTTAAATAAAATAAAAAAGAAGAAGAAGAAGAGTCACTTTCACCACAATACAGAACTATTGAAAAACACACTAACCTTTGAGGCAGCAAGTTTGGGTCCTCAGATAACATCATATTCTGACTATCATTTTTATGAAGCCAATATAGGGATTGGGCTTGTTGCTCACTACCCACTTCTAATGGTAAATTCATGCCATTCTGGAACTGCAAAATTGGGATAACATAAATATCCAATTTTTAGAGATATAAGACACTGAAGTGAATGTCACTATGACCAACATGAGACTTTGCTAATCCCACACGCACATCCAAATGGGGCCACACATGCTAAACATGGCATGCATGGGACATCCAAGTAATGCATCAGGTAGGTGTAAGTGCATGTAGGGCGTGTAAACATGGACTATCAGGTAAGGACAAGTATAAGGACAGTGTGGTTATTCCTATAATTACTGTGAATAAAGAGTGTAAGCAGACCAATTAGGGTTGATAACAGACCAACCAATATGATAACATTACTAAGGAAGAACCAAATGATAACACAATCAATTCCGAATAACTTGTTTTTTCAGTGCCTAATCTTTTTAAGTTGGCTCTAACAATATCCCATTTTGATCACTTCCACTCATGGAAATTCACAAGCACCTGATATATCCAGGCCACGGTTGCAAGAAATCAACACACTATAGAGTTAAGAAGCATAAAAGAACACGATACCGGCAACAATTCAAAAATCTTAAAAGAATTTCAAAGGGGAAAAAAGATTATGAAACTAAAATAAATATGAAAGAATTTAACTGAATAGTTTTCTTTGACATGAAAATTTCATTCTATAATAAAATGGATTAGATTGGATGAAGAAGTCAGTGATTTATAAATAACACAAGATCCATGGTGACTGCCATTTTCGGTGAATGCAAAAGAACAAGTATCGAATGCAACCATCAAATATTTGTTGACTAAAAATTCTGAAATCATTACAAACAAATACCACTAGTACTGGTGAAACAAAATGGCTTACGAAACAACCAATGATTTTTATTTTAAAAAATAAAAAATAGAAAGACAATAAGTGAATCATGCTTTTCACAGTAGGATGGCACAATCATATACATTTCAACTCAAATCCATCAGATCTCAAACCCACAAGACAAATAGGACGATTGATTATTCTTAAATCCAAATGAAGGGTTCAAGATCCATGAACTAAATCCTTAAACCATGCAACATGCCACCACATTGACAACAACAAAAATTTCCAGCAATGCTTCAAAGCAATGGGTTATTAAAGAGCAAGAAAAATCTTGAATCAAGTCAAAATGAAATCAAATGCAAAAATAAAGCAATCATATATGATGCACTGAAATTGCAAATGGCTCAGCATTTAAGGCAAAATTGTACATCCATGACTATAAGCATTTGTTGAATCAAGAAAACCAAAAGCATTTTTAATAGGCTCACTTTTCCACCGAGCAATAGGTGTTATTCAGTACACTTGCTGAATATAATGATCGAAACACGTGCACTCCAAGCGATCAAATTCCTCTTAGGAATTTCATCGAACACCCCACGTGCACACCCAATCACTTGGTATTTTGCATAAAAATTTAACATTCCGGTCTGCACAAACGGGGCTCATGAGATTAAACAACAACGTGTTCTGCAGTGGCCAGCTTTCTGTCTTGACATAGGAATTTGATTCCTCATCAGATCCATCAAGTCCTTAAGGGAAATGAAAAAAAAAAATCAATTTCAAATACCTATACATGCAAAATCGTCGTTTCACAAGCTTTTCTACATCAAGAAAGGAGGAGCAACAGAAGACGCTATTGTTGTCGAAGGCATAAGGTTCAGCAGCAAGGGATGGCTATCGTCAGAAGATCTTAAGCTCAAGCTCAACCCTAGATCTTCCTTTTTCACTACCATTTCCTCTCCTTTTTCGCTCTTTCTAAGGTTATGGTTTCTCTTTCGGCCTCTGGAATTGCTCTGTATTTTCTCTTCCCCTCTTAAATCCTATCTTTACAAGTAGCCTCATTATGTCAATTGTGTTACTTTTGATGTTTGTAGCAATTTCTCCCCATCAGACTTGTCATTTCATATCATTGTGTTTTTTAGTTTCTATTTATTTGTTACTATGAATAATCAGACTTCATTAAAGTAGAGGAATCACTTTAGAATATCATGGACGGATTAGATTTCTGTGATTATTCTTTATTTTTGTTTACTTCATCGCCAAGTAATAGGTTGCGCATATACCGCGAGTTTTGGGGTATAGGGTTTTCTTATAAATAGACACCCCTTATAGCTTTTTCATTCATTAAAATTGAATAAAAAATTTCTACATGTTTTTCTACTCTCTGAGTTTCTGAGTTGTGGAAAATTTCAAGTGGGTGTGAAGCCTTCCCTTCATCGAAGGGCTAACTACCCTGGTGCGAAACTACTTTTATCCCAATCCACCTCTATATTCTATCATCCATATTTCTCACATTCTACAATCATCCTCGTTTTGAATTCATTAGTTTTTGCAATGGTTCTTCTCCCTGCAACCAGTTTCCAGAATTTGGCCTTGTAGGAGGGCCGAAACTTCGGCGGAACACTACGCCCAAACCCCATGTTGGATCGCCACAAAATTTGGAGGGCTTGAAGTTCCCCCCTGGCCGACCAAAGCCAAGGAGGTAGTTTTGGGATTCGAGCCCCGATCGCACGTGCGTCCAGCCTCATGTGCATGTGCGTTAGGCTCGGGCCGAAGCCCACACGCAGGAGCTGTCATTTGGTTTAGGTTTTCTTCTTATTTTTCCCTTTCATACCTATTTTTTATAACCCCAACCCTAGATTGCGTGTAACATCCCGGATTTTTGCCAACCTGGGATTAGATGTCCTTAGGCAATGGGTTGCTCCTAACACCTTATTATTTCGTCAGAACTGAACCCCACAGTCTAAAATCGCTTCTGAACCCATTTCCTTCACAAATCCCACCCTTCACTACCTTGTGCTTTCAATTTTTCAAAGCACTTTCGCTCTAGACACTAACTTAAACTAGCTAAGTAGTAAAACTTGGATCACTTTATATACAAACTACAAAGGCCTAAGTACCATCTCAACCAGAAAACAATTAGGATTAAATCCTTTAGAAATTTAACAAAGTTAACTAAGTGCAAAACTCGATTAGCCATGAAATCCGTTGGGATCGCTTTAAATACGATCTGCAAGACCCAAAACTTGTAAAATCTGTGACTCTAAGTTACCCTAAAGTTTATAACCAAACTCTTTTCCCGGCTATCTCGGGAATGACTTGAAACTTCGTATTAGGTCTAGACCGCACATCGGAAGTTCGATTAACACGAAGTTAAGGAACTAGGACCGCCTCGCTGGGCTTGACAATCATCTCAAAAATCAGGTCCAGCCGATGTCCCACGGCCATTCGTTTGGATCCGGAGCGAGGGAGTGTGAAAAACACTATTCCCTTTTCAAAATAAATATCTGGAATAGTGATCTGGCACCATTCGCTTGCGCATCAGTATTAAGCAACCAGACCGTCAGAATCAGATCAAATTATACCCTCGGATCAGGAAAAATTTCAGGAACATTTACATGTGCTTGGAATTTCGGATCGTGGCCCACTGACCGTTGAACTGAAACTGGTCCGCCACGTGTAATCTGGGAATCCGATCGAGTCGAAAATGTAATCCCACATAGATCCATGTGTGGAGAGCTTAAGTCTGACGTTTGGCTCAAGGAGGGCCACCAGAACCTCTCTTTTGAGCTAGAAAAGTGACGAATTACCTATATTAGCAGTAACCCTTGAACAGGAGTCTATTTCGGTGAGTTTTGAGACTATATAAGGACCTTAAACCCTCTCTCATGGCAGCCATACGAATTTGGGTTTTGAGAGAGGGAAAAGAGAGGGGAAGTGAGGGAGAAGTGGGAGAATCTCCCTGCCGTCGTTCCCTGCCACCACACGGGCTGCACCATCCCTTTCTTGACGCTTTTCCGGCGTTTCCGGTGTCGTTTCTAGGTAAGAAACCCTAACCCTAATCTGTTTTGGGGTTTAGACTGTTGTAGGTTGTGAAATAGCTAACCTATTTCGTTCTCTAGGTTGCCAAACTGCCGAATACGGAAGCTTAGCAAACCTATCAACTCCGTTACGATTCTACGACAAAAGGTGCGGACTTTAGGTGTATAGGTTTGGATTTTCAACGCTTTCAATGTCAGATAATGATAGATTCATGATCTTTATGCAATTGCACATGTACAAAGTGCTTTCCGTTTCCTGTTTCGATTAACGTTGTAAAATATGGAATTTCACATACTCTAGGTATACGTAGAAATACCGTATACATATTTTTTTTGGAGAAATGTTTGACATGTTTATTTAATGTATGATTATACTATATATGGATAAAATACTAGTTTGGCGTATGTTGAAATTATGTATTCTAGAAATACCGTATATGTGTAAGTTTTGGAAATGTAATTGTCATAATTATTTGTTGTATGATTATGGTATACATGGATAAAATACTCGTTTGGCTAAAGGATAACCCTAATACATGTTTTACTAACATACACCATGTATGTTGTAATAGTGTATTCTAAGTGTTTGTGGGAATGGCTGAATGAGTATAGAATTCTCATTCGTGCTCGCCATGACTAATTGTCATGGATTCATGATTGATGTATTGGCGATACCCCTTTGACGAAAGGATTTGCCCTAAGTCACGCCACGGCCAATATACACTATATATGTTAAAATGTGTGGCCCAAGTGTTTGTGGAAATGACTGAATGAATATGGAACTTGGATTCCTGCTTGCCATGACTATCCGTCGTGGGTGTACACGTGTTATGATTGGGGCAACTCCCTAGTGAAAGGATTTGGCCTAATGCCTATGTGATCGACATATGTCGTGTATGTTGATGTATGTTTGTTTAAGTGTTTCTTGAAATGTCTGACTGAGTAGTAGTTAGCAAATTGTAAAGTATAAGGGTGTTGAGATATGATTCTCAACCTCTTTTAACTATGTGTATGATCTCCTTTGATAGTTGTGTGATTAGGAATTGAACATGTAGAAACTCATGCTTGTGTTGTGATTCATAACATGCTCAACTGCTTTATGATTTTAACTATGTAATGCATATGTTTAAATTTATATTTACGTTGTATGATCCGTCATGGGTGATGGGGGAGCGGAGCAACGAGTGCGTGCAACAGCCCTGACAGCCCTAAACGGATAATACCAGACCTTGATTGTATGAGTTGGATCTTGATCCATTACTGCTTTATCTATCTGCAATTGATTGTGTTTGGGGCTATGATTATGGCCCAGGCAATCGGTAATGGGATTGAATTCGTGGCTGAGATTCATTTGCCACGTGGGATGTGTTCGACGAACTCGAGTCGTGCGTTGCCTGTCGGCAGTGGCTAGGCCACACGAAGTTGTTTATGCACTTCATGTCGTGCAGCTCAACGGGCAATCATGCTAGTCGAGCTCGTCAAGTAACCCGATCTGCCTTATGCATGTTCACCCTGTTTGGACGCTACTGCTTGAACCTAGGGTACCAAACTTACCAGTGAAACCCCTTTTAACCATGGTACCTCGATACGCTAAGACGCATGAGTCAGGCGTGGTGGTATGGGACACCGTGGTTGAGCTGTCGGCCTACGTTGGGGCCATGTGCCTCCCCGTAGTGACCATTGCGCAACCAGACTCGTGAGCCGAATATGGTGGTATGGGACACTGTATTCGAGCTGTCGATACCTACGGCGAGAGCCGAGTACAGTGAGACCTGTACTCCTGCTGACGGGCGACGAGTCCTCTGTAGTATCTTCGAGTATACTCTAAGGGTCTGTGATTGGCGACGAGTCTTTCACAGCAACTAGAGTATGAGTTGAGCCGAGTATGGTGAGACCTGTACTTGAGCTGACGGCCAGCAATTGAGCCGCATACGGTGAGATCTGTATCCGCGCTGACGGGTGACGAGCCCTTTGCGATGCCTTCACTATGCTTCTCGAACCATAATATCGTATGAGATTAACTAGGATTGACGACCCTAGAATGGATCATGTTTGGGAATGATACAAGGGAGATACCTTAGTTTCCCAATATTGCTGTTTGAAATGGACTAATAATAACTTGGTAATCATGAGCATCATTGCACCGCATGTGCTTAGTAGATGTGGCGCACTGAGGGAGTTAAGCATTCGCGAACGTAAGATGATGTCACTTGAGGGTGGTTTGGCATGGGCATACAGCATCATGTCATTTCATCCTCGCACTTAATAAGAGTAGTTAGAATTGTTTAATTTGTACTGCTTTATCATTACTGCTTGATTGAATTGATAACATGTTAACCTATGCTTTACTGTTCCACTGAGTTGATCACTCACTCCCACGTTACGGGACGGTGTTTGCAACACCAACCAGATTTGTTGAGTTTCAGGTGATGGCGATGCTTGTGAAGCAGAGCCGGACTACTTCTGTGATGATAGGAGGAGTTCTCCTATCTGTATCTCTCTGGCAGGTCAATGAAGACCTGATATTGTATTGACGGGGCTATGGTACATGGGATAAGAGGCATTACACTTCCTCACATTTGGTACATTTTAGAACTGCACTTGTATTTATTTAACCTGGTAATGTTATCACACTCTGGAGACTCATCATAGGTTATATATTTTATCTATCTATCACAGTCTTCCGCTTGCAAATTTAACTGTCTCTGGAGTATGATATGCTGTTTTGGCTTAATCTCACTCATGTTCAATGCACGAATACAGTCAACCTTCAATCATCATTCATTTTGTTGCATATGTGATGTTCTGGAACTCGGGAGTTGAGTCTATGCTCGACCCCCGATTTTCAGGGCGTTACATTGCGTGATCTCTACTTCGTTTGCTCCTTTCCTTACCCTAAGGTTTTCTGAATTGTAATTCGTGAATCCCTTGGATTAGGGACTGATTGTCGTGCATGTGTGGATGATTCTATTTCCTTTTGAGTATCGTTTGGTCCATAATTTTACTGATCCAGTCCTAGCCTGTGTCGGCCTAGACTCGCGCAGATTCCCCTTGCTTGAATGTTTGAGCTTTTGTATGGGATGTGAAATTATTATGTGATTGTTCTGAATTAGTGTGATCTAAGCCTGAGGTCTTGCATACCATATTTAATTTTCATGTCCTGCATAAAAAAATTTAGTATCAAAGCCTAGGGTTCTTGTAGGGGAATGCATTACATGTTTAGGGTTAGTTTGTTTAAGTCCATCATACATCCAGTTTCATCATATATAGCTGCTTAGGAGTCCGTAGTTAATGATATTAGTTGTAGAAATTTCTGATTATCAGGAAGTTAAACATATATAGCTGCTTAGGAGTCCGTAGTTAATCATATATAGTTCTGATACCACAAAAAATAGTGGGCACACACATGGGCTAACCAAACACTAAACCCTAAACCCTAATATTTTTCTAAATACCCTAAATAACCCACAATAAAATCATAAGACTTGTAAAACCCTAGAAACTCAAATCAGAATCATAATATGCAAAAAGACTACGTGTACTGTAGCAATGGTACTGTAGCCGTGGTACTGCAGCAATAGTACTGTAACATGATCACTGTAGCATGGTACTGTAGCACGAGTACTGTAGCATGGTTACTATAGCAAAGTTACTGTAGCATGGGTTGTCCAACAATTGAAGTATTAAACACTATGATTTTTTTAGAAAAACATAAACATATAATATAAACACAAACAAATAAAAACATAAAACATAAACTGATGGAAACTAAGATAGCTGCGATAACTGACAGCGAAGACATGGTAAGGAGGGGACATGATGCAAACGTAAATATACAGAGCGAGGAAATGACGCGGTAAAAATAATGTCGGTGATAAGTAAAAATCTAGAAAACTTATAAGAAAGCAAATACTTAATGCGAGGACGAAATTTAAAGCATACACGATTAATTAAAAGCATGAGCAATGTAAAAGTATGAGAGACTTAAAAGCATAAGAAACTTGTATTTAAAAACTTGTATTTAATACAGGACTTTAACAACTCTCACAATAACTTTCATAATAACTTCCACAAATATTTACACGAACACTTTCTCACAGACTCTTTTCTTTCACTCTTTTACAACTTCTTGCAAAACTTGAGACTTATACTACAACACACTTCAATCTTATCTTCTGGAGAGTGCTGCTGCAAGGCAGTGTGTAACAGAGGATATGTGGATGGTGAAGATCAGATGTCATGGGACACATAGCTTGAAGGACGGACAACTGGAAATTCACTGAGCACCTGTGATAACACGTAGGGTCCTTTGTACATAAATAGAGGACACGTAGGCGAGACACGTAAAAACACCTTTGATGGAGAGGGAACACGTAATAGCCATACTGCAAATATTTACAACATGCTTTTATGGTGGCACTATTAAGCATAGTGTTGTCATAAAGCATTATGACACATATTCATTCTTCTAGAAGATGCATTGATGACCTGCTGGAGGGGCCTGACAAAGGGCTTGGAACTCAACTCACCTTGTGACTCATTCTCCATCTGAGTCAGAGGTAGTAGAATATGGAACCGTGAACACTGTGTTGTAGGACTCATCATCACTGGAGGAAGAAGATAGAGCCATGAGAATTTCCATATTTCTTTCAATATATGTGACAAAATGGTCCAAGCAAAGATCACTGTTGGCTGTAGTGATCGGAGTCAACCAGATGGAGCGTGGGATGTCATTAACTTGGACATTGTTGAGTTCACACATCTATCTCTTGAAGAGGTGAAAAACGTTGTCAAAATAGTTCCAATGCTCCACAAGGTTGAAATTTCTATATCCACGTATCACAACTTTATCACGAGCAAAGGGCACATAGTAGTGAGAGTCATCGATAAGGGAAGAGACGAGTTCTCTGGGATTTCGAAATGTAATTTCAATGAAATCACTGTGACGATGGAGATAGGAGTGCCAGACGCAGAGTGGATGGAACAGCTCAAGAAATTTGGCTAAATTCTTATTGTCTGTAGTGAGCTGGTTGGCACCTGAAACATTATCTTGATGGACGCGAGTGATGTATGTATGGAGCGAGTCAACAGGGAAGATGAACAGTATCGTCCAGCTCTGTACAAGATAGTACAAAAAACAAAAAGCTTCATTTGGCAGGTAATAGAGATCTCTAAAAGATATGGGGGTAAGATATGGGTAGTGAGGATAAGGGATATGTGTAAAGACTGGAGTATTTCTGAAAAGGTGGATTTCAAGGAAGGTTTTAAGGTTATGTGTAGGTCTGTTGGCTATATACAGATCACAGATTTTTTCTCGAAGTTCTGGAGGAAGGCCTAAAATTCTGTCAAGGGGAAAAACACATGGGAGAGAGAGTTCATGGATGGGTGAAGAGGGTGTAGGTTCAGGAGGAGGGTTACAAGGGAGACGGGAGAGGAAATCTGCCAAAATGTTATCTTTCCCTTTGATCTTGTGAACTGTGAAGCTCCATCGAGAGAACCAATTTGACCATCTGAATAACTGCGGTTCAGGAATCATCTTTTGCTTGAACTCTAGCATTCTGGGGAACGCAGAGAGATCCATTTCTACCAAGAAACGATGTCCAATAAGATGAAACTGGAACTTTGAGATGCCGTATTTTACTGCCAGAATTTCTTTGTAAGTGGAGTGGTAGTGTTGTTCTGAAGGTTTGAACTGACCACTTCTATATCCACAAACTTGTCTGGTGCCATTGATTTCTTGGAGAAGAACTGCACCCCATTGGGTGTCACTTGCATTAGTCTGGAGTATACGAGTTCCAATTGTGCTTCGGATCTATAGTGGGGGAAGACGTTGAATAATCCTTTCGAGAGCACGAACTGCAGCGGTATGGGAATTATCCCAAGGAGGAGCATCTTTCTTCAATAATGTAGTGAGAACATCACGATACGAGCATACATGCAGGATGAAGTCAGAGACATATTTGACAATGCCAACAAATTGTTGAATCTACTTGGCAGACGTGAGAACATCTGGGAATTGGAGGAGGTTTTCAGCAACATGTGGCTGTGGAGAGTACTTTCCATCTCTTATTTCCATACCAAGAAAATCAATGTTGGTCTGAGCCAACTGCATTTTTCTTTCTGAAAACATGATGCCGTATTCAACGTAGATTGCATGAAACCGTTGGAGCAAATCACTGTAACTCTTCTCATCAGGAGAATAGAGAAGAAGATTGTCGATGTAGACCAAACAGTTGTCAAGAATGGGTTGGAAGATCCGTACCATCGCTTTCTGAAAAAGTGATGGAGAGGTTTTCAACCCAAAGGGCACGACTGTCCATTGATAACATGCATTTGGGACAGTGAAAGCAGTTTTGTGCCGATCATCTGGGTTAAACCCAGTTGCCAAAATCCTTCCTTTAGATCAAATTTTGAAAACAGATGGACATCTGTCAAATGTTGAAATAAAGAAGCACGATTTGGCAATGAAAACTTGTCATCCTGGAAAATTTTGTATAATGGCTTATAGTTGATGACAAGGCGAAGTTTACCGTGAACTTGCTCGGCATGCTTATTCACGTAAAAGGCTTCGCAGGCCCACGGAGAATCTATGAGTTCTATCAATGCTTCTGCTAGAAGACTAGCAAGCTCATCATTTGTAAGTTTTTGATGTTCTGGATTCATTCCTGGGTGGCTTGCTTTTGTAGGTGTGACTTCAACATGTTGTTTGAAAGAAAGGTTTACAAAGAATTCAGGACTGGTCCAGAGAGGAGAAGGATTTTTTTGGACAAATTTTGAATGGGTGGTGGCACGACATTATTCAATAAGAAGGTTCTTGATGTTGAGAATAGGTTGTGTGAGGTGAAGGTTTGGAATTTGGGACCATGGGAGAAAAAAGGATTTGTACTAAAGACCATTGGGTAACCATTAAAGACCTAGGATTTTATGGAGGAGATCGAACCCAAGGATGAGATCTTTTCCAAATAGAGAGGAGCTAAGGAATGGGTAATGGTGAGGTTAGGAAAGAGTTTTAGAGAGAGAGGATGGGAGATTTTATCTACATGAAAAACTTTTCCATTTGCTGCTTTGAAGAATTGAGAATGTGAGGACCAAGGGGATTTAGGGAGTATGGACGAGTTCATAATGGAGATGGCTGCACCTGTATCAGCAAGTGCAATAACAGGAATTGGAGAAGAGTGCCTGGGGAGAAGTGTAACTTGGACTAAGGGAGTTGGACTGACGGACATGATGGATGAGACTATTCCTTGCAGATGCACGCAATCACCCGCCAACTATGTGCATCGGGTAATCCACGATGAGGGGAATCAAACTCATGTCTATAGGGAGCAAACCCATGACCAAAGTCATTCACCTTGACGGGTAATCCACAAGGAGGGGAATCGAACTCATATCTGTGGTGAGCAAACCCATGACAGTTCACCAAAACTCGTGACAGATAATGCACGAGGAGGGGAATTAAACTCGTCTCTATGGGGAGAAAACCCCGACCAAAGTCGTTCGCCAAAACTCATGATGGGTATTCCACGAGGGGAATCGAACTTGTGTCTGTGGGGAGAAAACACACGACCAAAGTTGTTCGCCTAAACTCGTGACAAGTAATCCATGGGAGGGGAATTGAACTCAAGTCAGTGGGGAGAAAACCCACAACCAAAGTCGTTTGCCCAAACTCGTGACAAGTAATCCCCACAAGGAGGGGAATCGAATTGGTGTCTGTGGGGAGAAAACCCATGACCAAAGCCATTTGCCCAAACTTGTGATAGGTAATCCCCACGGGGAGGGGAATCAAACTGGTGTCTGTGGGGAGCAAACTTATGACCAAAATCGTTTTCCCAAACTCATGATAGGTAATCCACTGGGGGAGCGGAAATCGAACTCGTGTTTATGGGAAGCAAACCCACGACCAAAGTCATTCGCCCAAACTCGTGACGGGTTTTAGGAAGTAAAACCTCACATCTTTTGTATCCTTAGATCTAAGTAAAAGGTGGAAAAAAATTGATTAGGATAGGCTCATACTCGAGTATGGATTTGACTATCCTTCTATTGGAGGTGAATGATATTACATTTAGTGAAGTTGTGTATTGTGTGTTTAGGGTGTAATTAGCTATATGTGTAAACTGTCAAACCTTACTAAGATTAAGAGTTTCCTAAAACAGGAAAGACCCTTAGATAAAGATTAGTTTTCCTCAAACAAAAATACCATTCATAAGTGGTATTTTCAAATAATCTATTTTTAAGAGATCCTAAGTAAATCTATATATGGACTTTCATTGATTGATAAAAGGTCATTCCAACCAAAAATTTGAGGCATTATTTAGTTTTCACCTACTTGGAAATCTTGCTCAAGAACCATCTTTTGTTTAGATTCTTCTTTCTTTTTTACTTTTCTTCTACTACTTCTTCTCCTTCTTCTTCTTTTGTTCTTCTTCACCTAAGCTTGTATGGAGAGCATTGAGAAAGTAGTTCCACACCTTTCAAGCAATCATGCAGTCAATGAAGAGGTGATCAATTGACTTTGCATCTCCCATACACATTATACATATGTTAGGAAGGATAAGGGATTTTATTTGATTGTCACACCCTCTTTCTTCTCACAAGTCAAGTGAACTCTACCACCCTTTGTGGAGCTCTATATGACCATACGAAGAAGATATGGGTGACCAATGTACTAACCTATGTACTCAACTATGACAAATGGGTGAAAATACAATCACGGTTCCACTAAGGGCTGTATCACACCGACTATTTGGATCACTAACAAGGGACTTAGCATATTCATGGTTTGAAAATAGTGGCATATCAATCCTACAAACACAAGCTAAAAACAACCTCAACAATACGAGAGGGTTTGTATCAGTAAAATAGCCTAAATTACGTGAAGGGTTTGGATCACTTTGCTTGGTTGTTTAAACATGGGCCTTTGCATATCAATTGATTTGGATCATTGAAAACAACCTTGATAATATGAACCGAGTGGATCACTAAAATGGACTAAATTATATAAAGGGTGTGGATTACTAAAATGGCCCAAATTATATAAAGGGTGTATATTGCTAAAATGGCCCAAATTACGTGAAGGGTTTGCATCACTTTGCTTGGTTGTTTAAACATGGGCCTTTGCATATCAATTGATTTGGATCACTGAAAACGACCTCAATAATATGAAGCATATGGATCACTAAAATGGGCCAAATTATATAAAGGGTGTGGATCACTAAAATGGCCCAAATTACATTAAGGGTTTGCACCACTTTGCTTGCTTGTTCAAAAATGGGCCTTTGCATATCAATTGCTTTGGTTTGGATCACTAAAAATGACCTCAATAATGTGAGGCGTGTGGATCACTAAAATTGCTCAAATTATACAAAAGGGTGTCGATCACTAAAATGGCCCAAATTATATAAATGGTGTGGATCACTTAAAAAGAGCTGATAACAAGATAAATTTGGATCGCTCCAAACAACCCAAGCATTTTAAAAGGTTGCCCCACTTAGATAATTTCTTATGGCACCAATAATCCAAAAGGTAGGCCCACCCTATAAATGGTATGGTTAGCGAAAATAGAACCATGCTTGTCAATCGTTCGCATTATTAGAAGAGATCCGAGTGATTAGATTAAGGTCATTGCAAAGGGACCCATTGTGCATGACTCATGCACTCAAGTGTCTCAAATTTGTGAAAGCACATTTACAAATCCAGCAAGGGTTGTATAACATCAATTACATCAATAGCTAAACATGGACCTCATCAAATATTCATGGTTGACATTAGCGGATTCGATAACAAAAAAGGCCCAATAATTTTTTATATTATATTTTTTTTTAAAGAAGTTGTAGCTATGGATCATTTCAATTTGCATTCTTCTTTTTTTCCTTTTTGAAAGAAAACCTTATTAAAGGCGGACAAAATGTGTTAAAGAAAACAGCCCACCTCTACAATTGAGGGGAATCAGATGAGATATTAGCAGGATTAATAGCCTGTACATAAAAAGCTCAACCCAAACATTACATTTTATTTCCCTAACAACCACAACTTACGAAGAACTCCTACTTTGAAAACATCTCCTATAAAAAAGCAATCTTCGCAAAGCTTTCCCCACTTTTCCCACCCCTCCTATATGCCAAGACCATAGAACGTCCACAAAAGAATTTGACCTCACCTAAGCTTGTATGAAGAGCATTCAAAAAGTAGTTCCACACCTTTCAAGCAAACATGCAGTGAATGAAGAGGTGATCAATGACTTCGTATCTCCCACATACATTATACATATGTTAGGAAGCGTAAGGGATATTGTTTGAAAATTATTAATTGTCAGCTTTCTTCCCACAAGTCAAGAGAACGCCACCACCATTGGTGGCGCTCTATATGACCATACGAAAAAGAAATGGGAGACCAATGTACTAAACTATGTATAAAACATTTGTTTGGATTGTTGAACATGAGCCTTATTTGGATCACCAAAAGTGACCTCAACAATACGAAGGTTAATTCCCCTCAATTGTAGAGGTGGGTTGTTTTCTTTAGCACATTTTGTCTACCTTAAATAAGGTTTTCTTTACATAAAAAGCTTAACCCAAGCATTACATTTTATTTCCCTAACAACCACAACATGCGAAGAACTCGTACTTTGAAAACATCTCCTATAAAAAAGCAATCTCCGCAAAGCTTTCCCCACTTTTCCCACCCCTCCTACATGCCAAGACCATAGAACGTCCACAAATGAATTCGACCTCACCTAAGTTTGTATGGAGAGCATTCAGAAAGTAATTCTACACCTTTCAAGCAAACATGCAGTGAATGAAGAGGTGATCAATGACTTCACATCTCCCACACACATTATACATATGTTAGGAAGCATAAGGGATATATTGTTTGAAAATTATTGATTGTCAACTTTCTTCCCACAAGTCAAGAGAACGCCACCACCGTTGGTGGAGCTCTGTATGACCATACAAAAAAGAAATGCAGTGAATGAAGAGGTGATCAATGACTTCGTATCTCCTACACACATTATACATATGTTAGGAAGCATAAGGGATATATTGTTTGAAAATTATTGATTATCAGCTTTCTTCCCACAAGTAAAGAGAACGCCACCACCCTTGGTGGAGCTCTATATGACCATACAAAAAAGAAATGGGAGACCAATGTATTAAACTATGTATAAAACATTTGATTGGATTGTTGAACATGAGCCTTAGCATATCAATTAATTTGGATCACCAAAAGCGACCTCAACAATACAAAGGTTTTGGATGACTAAAATAGCCTAGGTTACATAAATGGTTTGGATCGCTTTGTATGGATTGTTAAAACATGGGCCTTCGCATATCAATTGATTTGGTTCAATGAAAACAACCTAAATAATACGAGCCTAGATTATATGATAGGTTTAATTCACTTAAAAAGAGCCAATAATATGAGTAATTTGGATCATTCCAAACAACCCATGCATTTCAAATGGTTAACAGAATTGGATCACTTCGAATGACCTAAGCATTTAAAAAGGTTGGCCCATCCTACAAATGGTTTGGTTACTAAAAATGGGACCATTCCTATAAATAATACGCATAACTAGAAACGAATTGAGTGATTAATAGTTTTGGTCACAGAAAAGGGACCCAATCATAAGAACGGTTTCTATCAGTATATACAAAACAAGAGATATTAATGGTTTTGATAATTGAAAATGGGCCCATTATGCATGACTTATGCACCCACCAATTGTCTCAAATGGGTGAAAATACAATTAAGAGCTACTACTAATATTTGTATTACACCGACTATTTGGATCACTAACATGGGCCTTGGCATATTCATGGTTTGGAAATGAGCACGTTGATATGTCAAGATTCTCCATAATGAACTTTTGTGCTTGTGCAACCCAACAAAGAGTACAAAACATTACTTCATTGGCTTGGTAAACAGAAGCCTAAGTTTTCCATTTGGTTTTCATCCAATCAGATGACAGGGTTTAGATCACTTAAAAAAGCCAAGCATATGAACAATTTTGATCCCTTGATTTGGCGCAAACATATCAAAGGTTTGTGTCACTGAAAACGAGCCTGATCATAAGAACAATTTGAATCACTAACAATTTTTCCGCATGCAACACCCACTAATTGAATTGTTGAGGACAAGACTAACTATATAGATGGTTTGGATCATATGAAAAAAAATCATATGAATAGTTTATATCATTAAAAGCAAGTCCAATCATTTGAACGGTTTGTAGCACTGAATGAGGGCCCTAAAATAATAACAGTATGGATCTTTGTAAACCAACTCAATCAAATGAAAGATATGGATCAACTTAGCATATCAATTACCATAAATCACTAAAAACAGACTCAATCATATGATGAGTCTGGATCACTAAAAGTTGCTCAAATCATATTAAGCATTTTGATCAACCGATATGAGCCCAATCATATGAAAAGTTTAGATCCACTAAAATGGCCCAAGCATGTCATAGGTTTGGATCACTAGAGAGAGGCCAAATTATATGAACAGTTTAAATAATTGTAAACAGATCCAACCATATTAATGGTTTGTTCAAATTGAACAATTATGCAAATAGTTTTAATCTCTGAATGGGTCCATGTTATGAAGGTTTGGATCATGGAAAACATGCCCAATCATGTAAAAGATTTGGAATACAAAATAAGAATTGTATTGTAAGACCACTAAGGATCACAAAAAATCAGCTCAATCATATCAATAGTTCGGATCATTGAATATGATGCCTAAAAATGAATGGATTAGATCCCAAAAAATAGGCCTAACGCAATTGACCTAGGCAACAAATGTCTCAAACAAGAAAAGATCCCAATTCTAAACTTAGTGGCTAACCAATTGACAGTCAGTGTTTGAAGTATCTGTATCGCTACAAGTTTCGCTAGCCAGAGATACAGAAACAATATCGATATTGTCGATAATATCGTTGAGAACCGGAAATGAGGGGAAACATTGGAAATAGTGGAATTTTCAATGAAACTTCAGGAGATGTTAAAATGTACATATTTGTATATTTAGAAATTAAAAAAAAAATGCAAAAAGAATGAAAATATCACGAGTTTCCATTTAATGGGGCCTTAAAAGCATGTGTTGTTGTAAGAAATCAGTCCAACCATCCCATCCGACCTATTTAACCATCCAAACATCCATCGATATTGCAAAATATCAACAACACATGATATTTCACTAAGAAATCCTCAACTATTGGAAAGGAAAAGAAAGATTATGGTCTCAATATCGCCCATGTTACAATATTGATAATATCGACATATTATCGATATTATCATTGACAAATTGAACACTACATACAACCATGTGCCCATGAAAAAAAATCGAAATAAAATTTTTTCTAATAAACAAAATTTTGATGATATTAATACATTGAAGATATTATTGAAATATCTTTGATACACTTGTGATACAAACATTACTTAGAATTTACATAGTAAACAATGTTGGCAATATATTGGCGATATTGATGCATTGACAATACAAGTGACATGCCAACATCTAGAATTTACATAGTTGAAAATATTGGTGATTACATTAGCGATATTGATACATTGGAGATATTTAGCGATACATTGCTAATACCTGAAATTTTTTATACTACCAACGTTATCGGTATCGCTACCAGTGTTATCGGTATCGCTGAGCTAGAGATAAAGATAATATTGGAGATATTTTGATAATATCGGAGATAATTCGAACACTATTAACAGTTAAGAAGGCAAATACCTCAATAGTCTGCATTCAATGGCAAAAGGTCAAAATATTCTACGTCTAAATTCCTCCACCCCTAACATTTTTTAGTGGATGTTGCATCCAACAAGCATTGTAAAACATCAATAGGTTTGATTGTTGGACAGAGATCTTGGCATCCAACAAGCATTGAAAAGCATCCTCATTTCAGCACTTGACCGAAATACCTATAAGTTTGTACCTAAGCTACAAGAGCAGAGTTTTAAATCAAAAGTCAATCTACAGTAAGGCTGTAGAAGTGATGAGATAATTTTTCATGGATGTCACATCCAACAGGCATTGTAAAACATCAACTGGTTTGAATGCTGGATAGAGATCTTGGCATCCAACAAGCATTGAAAAGCATCCTCATTTCAACACCTGACCAGAATACCTATATGTTTGTACCTAAGCTACAAGAACATAGTTTTAAATCAAAAGTCAATCTACAATAAGGCTTTAGAAGTTATGAGACAGTTTTTTTAGTTTAAAAATAGGTTACCAGCATCCTTATCGGAACTGTGGATTGGTACATCATTTGAAAAAGTGGGTTTAGAGATCCAAAAGCTCCATGGTAACTATCACATAAATGAACAAGTGGAATCAAATAGTTATCACAATTCTTGATGCAGTCTAGGTGTAATTATCAAATGTGATATAACTTATAATTATAAGACATTCAAGTTTCGAATTTGTCACAAGCATGAATATGATCCTAAGCATGCAGAAATCGGCACACTTAGTTCTTATAGTCTAACTATGTCAAAGAATAGGGAAAGAACATTGATGTATAACTTTTAGCAGAGTCGGCGAATCATATTGATGGAAGCAACACCTTTTTTTTTTTCAAAAAGATTAAAACTTCATTTCATATGAGGAAATTACAGGGACCGTACTTCAGGGAGTCCTAAGGGCACAAAAATAAAACCCTCAGGGCAACCTATCGTAAACGGGAAAAAAACCTATGTATGATTTGAAAAGGGATCATTTGTAAAGCTGAAGAGGGACCTACAAAATTTAGGGCATGGATCAACTTAACGTATCCATTGTCATGGATCATGAAAAGCAGCTTCAATCATATAATGAGTTTGGATCATGAAAAGCAACCTCAATCGTATGATGAGTTTGGATCGCCGAATGAGCTGAATCATATGAACAATATGGATTTACTGAATGGCCCAAGCATGTCAATATTTTTTATCCATCAAAATGGCCCATTTCAAAGGTTTTGATCACTAGAAATGGGATAAATCATATGAATTTGGATAGTTGTAAAAAGAATCCTGATTGTTTGGATTGTGTATAGAACTAAAGAGGGTCCTACAAAATTAACAATGTGGATCACAGAGAACCAACCTCAAATATTATGAATAGATGGATGAACTTAACATATCCATTCGGATGGGGCATGAAAAGAGGATTCAATCATATAATGAGTTTAGACCAATAATAGCAGCACGAATCATAAGATGCATTTGGATCGTTGAATGGACCGAATCATATAACAAGTTCAAATCCGCTGAAATGGCCCAAGCATGTCAGAGGTTTGGATCACTAGAAATGGGACAAATCATATGAACAGTTTGGATCATTTCTAAAGTTGAAGAGGTTCTTACAAAATTTAGGGTATGGATCAACTTAGCATATCCATTGCCATGGATCATGAAACATAGCTTCAATCATCTGATAAGTTTGGATCATTAAAAGTAGCATCAATTGTATAATGAGTTTGGATCGTCGAATGAGCCAAATCATATCAACAATTCGGATCCACTGAATGGCCCAAGCATGTCTGTAACAACCTGTAAATTTCCGTACATTGGGTCGAGTACCACCTCGACCAGAAATCATGTAGGATTAAATCCCTTAGAAATTTAACAAAGTTAACTAAGTACTAAACTCGGTTAGCCATGAAATCCATTGGGATCGCTTTAAATACGATCTGCAAGACCCAAAACTTGCAGAATTAGTGACTCTAGGTTACCCTATAGTCTAGAGCCAAACTCATTACCCGTCTGCTCTCGGGACTGAAACGAAACTTCGTATGAGGTCTAGATCGCACATCGGGAGTCTGATTAACACGAAGCTAAGGAACCAGGACCGCCCCACTGGGCTTGACAATCATCTCAAAAATTAAGTGATTCCGATGTCCCACGGCCATTTGTTTCGATCCGGAGCGTGGGAGTGTGAAAATCACTATTCCCATCCAAATGAAAATATCTGGAATAGTGATCTGGCATCTTTTGGTTGCGCGTCAGTATTAAGCAACCTGACCGTCGGAATCAGACCAAATTACACCCTCGGATTAAGAAAAATTTCAGAAACATTTACATGTACTCAGAATTTCTGATCGTGGCCCACTGACCGTTGAACTGAAAGTGGTCCGCCACGTGTGATCTGGGAATCCGATCGAGTTGAAAACGTAATCCCACGTAGATCCATAGATGGTGAGCTTAAGTCTGACGTTTGGCTCAAAGAGGGCCACCAGAACACCCCTTTTGAGCTTGGAAAGTGGCGAACTGCCTACATATGCAGCCACCCTTGAACCTGAGTCTATTTTGGACATGATTTTGACTATAAAAGGGGCTTAGAACAGCCCCTCTCACAGCCATACGAATTTGGGAGCAAACCCTTAGAGAGAGAGAGAGAAAAGAGAGAGAAAGTCTTGGAGATCGAAGCCGATCTTCCTCCTGCTGCTTCCACTCATCCCACGGCCTACACCGCCTTATTCCAGGGGTTTTCCCGGCGGTGTCCATCCCCTTTGAAGGTAAGAAACCCTAACCCTAGGTCTGATTTGAGGTTGGATAGTGGTAGGTTATACAAAGGCTAATCGGTTCCGCTCTTTAGGCTAGGAAACTCCCGTATACGGAAGCTCCAACACCCTTGCTGATTCGTTGGAATTCCAAGGGCTGAGGTGAGGACTTTAAGTGTATAAGTTACGGTTTTCAACGCTTTCAATGTCAGATAATGATAGATTCATGATCTGCATGCAAATGCACATGTACAAAGTGCTTTCCGTTTCATGTTTCGATTAGCGATGAAGAATATGGAATTTCACATACTCTAGATATACGTAGAAATACCGTATACGTATTTTTCTTGTGAAAATGTTTGACATGTTTATTTAATGTTTGATTATATGATATGTGGATAAAATGCTAGTTTGGCGAAAGGAATCGCAAAAATACATGTCCGTGTGTAAATGCCTAGTATGTTGAAATTGTGTATTCTAGAAATTTCGCATACGTGCGGATTTTGGAAAGGTAATTGTAATGATTATTTGCTGTATGATTACGATTTACACGGGTAAAATACTCTCGTGGCGTAGGGACAGCCCTAACACGAAATTAGCTAACATACGTCATGTATGTTGGAACAGTGTATTCTAAGTGTTTGTGCAAATGCTTGTATGAGTACATGTGTATGTACTAGTGCCTTAGATAGGCGCTGATATGGGATTTCCGACTCCCTTAGAGACATGTAGGATCCCCTCCATGCGGTGGTTCACCGCAACCACTCACTTGTAATGCGCACACAATTGTATCCCTATGGGGATAGTGCTTTATTACATGCCTTACAACATGCTTTGCAACATGCTTGACTTCATGTTTTACTTCATGCTTTATAACATGCCTACTAACATGCTTGTATTGCTTGTTTATCATGCTTTATTTCACATGCTATTAATGAAATCTGTTTGAGTTTGGGACTATGTATATAGTCCAAACATTCGGTACCAGACTTGCGATTGTGGCTGAGATTCATGTCGCCACAAAGGACGTGTCTGGCGAACCCGAGTCGTACTTCGGTTGGCGATAGTGGTTGGCCACACGGAGTGCTTTTGCGCTCCATATCGCTCAACTTGTGGTGCGCTCGAGCTAGTCAGGCTCGCCAACTAAACCGAAGTGTAATTGTGTGTTCACCCTGTTTGGTCGCTACTGCTTGAACCTAGGGTACCAAACTTACTAGTGGCGATCCCCGTTTAACCATGGTACCTAGATCCGCTAAGTCGCATGAGCCGGGCATGGTGGTATGGGACACCGTGGTCGAGCTGTCGGCCTACGCTGGGGCCTTGTGCCTCCCCGTAGTGACCATTGCGCAACCAACTCGTGAGCCGAATACGGTGGTATGGGACACTGTATTCGAGCTGTCGATACTTCAGCGAGAGCCGAGTACGGTGAGATCTGTGCTCGTGCTGACGGGCGACGAGTCCTCCGTGGTATCATCGAGTATACTCCAAGAGTCTGTGATTGGCGACGAGTCTTTCACAGCAACTAGAGTGTGAGTTGAGCCGAGTACGGTGAGACCTGTACTTGAGCTGACGGCTAGTGATTGAGCCGAGTACGGTGAGACCTGTACTCGAGCTGACGGCCAGCAATTGAGCCGCATACGGTGAGATCTATATCCGCGCTGACGGGTGATGAGCCCTTTGCGATGCCTTCACTACGCTTCTCAAACCATAATATCGTATGAGAAGAACTAGGATTGACGACCCTAGAATGGATCATGTTGGGAATGATACGAGGGAGGTACCTTAGTTTCCCAATACTGCTGATTGAAATGGATTAATAAAAACTTGGTAATCATGAGCATCATCGCCCCGCATGTGCTTTGTAGATGTGGCGCACTGAGGGAGTAAGCATTCGCGAACGTAAGATGATGTCGCTTGAGGGTGGTTTGGCAAGGGCATATAGCATCATATCATATCATTTTGCACTTAAAAAGAGTAGTTAGAAATGCTTGATTTGTACTGCTTTATCATTACTGCTTGGTTGATTTGATAACATGTTAACTTATGCTTTATTGTTCCACTGAGTTAGCTACTCACTCCCACGTTACGGGACGGTGTTTGCAACACCCACCAGACTCTGTCGCAGGTATAGATGGCGCCTTGGTTCAGGAGCCGGAGCCCGACATTGATGAGGACCAGGAGGAGTTCTCCTTCATGCAGTACTCTGACGGCTTCGCTTAGGCCGGCTGCATCGCGGGATTATCAGGGCCTCTTTTGATGATTGTATTTTGGGTTTTGATTTAAAAACAATACATGTATATTGGTGCTCAGCTAGTACTCATACTCTGGAGTTCAGAAAATTTTGTTACTTTACATACTTGAATATAAAATTTCAGTCTTCCGCTTGCTTTATACAATTGAACTGGAGTATGAATTACTGTTTTGGTATAATCTCATTCATGTTTATTGCGCTAACTCAGACAACATTTAACCAGCATTGTGTATGTTGCATAAGTGATGCGTTGGAACTCGGGAGTTGAGTTCATACTCGACCCCCGAATTTCAGGGCGTTACAATGTCAATATCTTTTATAAATCAAAATGGGCCATTTCAAAGGTTTGGATCACTAGAAATGGGATAAATCATATGAATTTGGATCATTGTAAAAGGAAACTAGATTATTTGAATTGTGTATAGAATTGAAGAGGGTCCTACAAAATTAATGATGTGGATCACTGAGAACCAACCTCAAATATTTTGAATAGATGGATGAACTTAACATATCCATTCAGATAGGGCATGGAAAGAGAATTCAATCATATAATGAGTTTGGATCAATAATAGCGGCACAAATCATAAGATGCATTTGAATTGCTGAATGGACTGAATCATATAAGAAGTTCAAATCCGTTGAAATGGACCAAGCATGTCAGAGGTTTGGAGCACTAGAAATGGGCCAAATCATATGAACATTTTGGATCATTTGTAAAGATGAAAAGGTTCCTACAAAATTTAGAGCATGTATCAGCTTAACATATCCATTGACATGGATCACAAAAAGCAACTTCAATCATATGATGAGTTTCGAACACGAAAAACAGCCTCGATGGTAGGATGAGTTTAGATCGCCGAATGAGCCAAATCATACAAATAATTTGGATACACTGAATGGCCCAAGCATGTTAATGATTTTTATCCATAGAAATGGCCATTTCAAATGTTAGATCACTAGAAATGGGACAAATCATATGAATTTGGATCGTTGTAAAAAGAAACTTAGTTGTTTCAATTATGTATAGAATTGAAGAGGGTCCTACAAAATTAACAATGTGGATCACCGGGAACCAACCTCAAATATTACGAATAGATGGATCAACTTAACATATCCATTGGGATGGGTCATGGAAAGAGGATTCAATCATATCATGAGTTTAGATCACTCATAACAACATGAATCATATGATGCATTTGGATCGCTGAATGGGGCGAAGCATATAAGAAGTTCAAATCCGCTGAAATGGCCCAAGCACGTAAGGTTTTTGATCCATTGAAATGGCCCAAGCATGTAAGGTTTTTGATCCATTGAAATGGCCCAAGCATGTAAGGTTTTTGATCCATTGAAATGGCCCAAGCACGTCGAAGGTTTGGATCACTAGAAATGGGCCAAATCATAAGAAAAGTTTGGATAATTTGTGAAGCTGAAGAGGGTACTACAAAATTTAGGGCATGGATCAACTTACCAAATCCATTGCCATGGATCATGAAAAATAGCTTTAATCATACGATGAGTTTCGATTGTGAAAAGCAACTTCAATCATATGATGAGTTTGGATCGCCAAATGAGCCGAATCATATGAACAATTTGTATCCACAAAATGGCCTAAGCATGTCAATGTCTTTTATCCATCAAAATGGCTCATGTCAAAGGTTTGGATCACTAGAAATGGGACGAATCATATGAATTTGGATCGTTGTAAAAAGAAACCTGATTATTTGAATTGTGTATAGAATTGAAGAGGGTACTACAAAATTAATGATGTGCATCACTAACAAGCAACCTCAAATATTAGGAAATGATGGATCAACTTAACATATCCATTGGGATGAGTCATGGAAAGAGGCTTCAATCATTTGATGAGTTTAGATCATTAATAGCAGCACAAATTATATGATGCATTTGGATCGCTGAATAGGCCAAATCATATAAGATGTTCAAATCTGTTGAAATGGCCTAAGCACGTGAAAGGTTTTGATCCATTGAAATGGCCCAAGCATGTCAATGGTTTGAATCACTAAAAATGGGCCAAATCATATGAATAGTTTAGATTACTTGTAAAGCTGATGAGGGTCCTACAAAATTTACAGCATAGATCAACTTAACATATCTATTGCCACGGATCATGAAAATAAACTTCAATCATATGTTGAGTTTGGATCATGAAAAGTAACTCCAATAGTATGATGAGTTTGGATCGCCGAATAAGCCATGAATCATATGAACAATTTGGATCCACTAATTGGCCCAGGCATGTCAATGCTTTGTATCCATTAAAATGGCCCATGTTAAAGGTTTGAATCACTAGAAATATGGTCCAAATAATACGAATTTGGATTGTTGTAAAAAGAAACTTGATTATTTGAATTGTGTTTGGAACTGAAGAGGTTCCTACAAAATTAACGACGTGGACCACTGAGAAACAATCTCAAATATTACGAATAGATGGATCAACTTAACATATCGATTGGGATGGGTTATAGAAAGAGGTTCAATCATATGATGACTTTAGATCACTAACATCAGCACGAATCATATGATGCATTTGGATCGCTGAATGGGACGAATCATAGAAGAAGTTCAAATTCGTTAAAATGGCCCAAGCATGTCAAAGGTTTGGATCTTTAGAAATGGGCGAAATCATATGGACAATTTCGATCTTTTGTAAAGTTGAAGACAGTCCTACAAAATTTAGGGAATGGATCAACTTAGAATATCCATTTGCCATGGATCCTGAAAGTAGTTTCAATCATATGATCAGTTTGGATCATGAAAAGCAACTCCAATCATACGATGAGTTTGGATCGCGAATGAGCCGAATCATATGAACGATTTGGATCCACTAAATGGACAAAGCATGTCAATGTTTTTATGCATCAAAATGGCCCATTTCAATGGTTTGGATGACTAGAAATGGGCCAAATCATATGAATTTGGATCGTTGTAAAAAAGAAAACTGATTGTTTGAATCGTGTATAGAACTGAAGAGGGTCCTACAAAATTAATGATGTGGATCACTGAGAACCAACCTCAACTATTATGAATAGATGGATCAACTTAAGATATCCCTTGGGATGGGTCATGGAAAGAGGCTTCAATCATATGATGAGTTTAGATCACTAACAGCAACACAAATCATATGATGCATTTGGATCACTGAATGGGACAAATCATATAAGTTCAAATCCACTAAAATTGCCAAAGCACGTCAAAGGTTTTGATCCATTAAAATGGCCCACGCATGCAAAAGGTTTGGACCACTAGAAATTGACCAAATTATATGAACAGTTTGGATCATATGTAAAGTTGAAGCGGGTCCTACCAAATTTTAGGGTAAGGATCAACTTAACCTAAGCATATACATGGATAATGAAAAGTGGCTTCAATCATATAATGAGTTTGGATCATGAAAAGTAGCTTCAATCATATGATTAATTTGGATAGCGAATGAGCCAAATCGTATAAACAATTTTGATCCACCGAATGGCCCAAGCATTTCAATGTTTTTAATCCATCGAAATAGCCCATTTCAAAGGTTTGGATAATTAGAAATGTGCCAAATCATTTGAATTTAGATCATTGTAAAAAGAAACCTGATTGTTTGAATTGTTTAAAGAATTGAAGAGGGTCCTACAAAATTAACGATGTGTATCACTAAGAACCAACCTCAAATATTATGAATAGATGGATCGACTTAACATATCCATTGGGATGGGTCAAGGAAAGAGGTTTCAATCATATGATGAGTTTAGATCACTAATATCAGCGCGAATCATAAGATGCATTTGGATCGCTGAATGGGCCGAAACATAAAAGAAATTCAAATCAACTGAAATGGCCCAAGCATGTCAAAGGTTTGGATCAGTACAAATGGGCCGAATCATATGAATAGTTTAGATCGTTTGTAAAGCTTAAGAGGGTCCTACAAAATTTACCGCATGGATCAACCATATCCATTGCCATGGATCATGAAAAACAACTTCAATCATCTGATGAGTTTTGATAATTAAAAGCAGCATCAATTGAGTTTGGATTGCCAAATGAGCCAAATCATGTCAACAATTCGGATCCACTGAATGGTCTAAGCATGTCAATGTTTTTTATCCATCAAAATGGCCCATTTAAAAGGTTTGGATCACTAGAAATGTGCCAAATGATATGAATTTTGATTATTGTAAAAAGAAACCTAATTGTTTGAATTGTTTATAGAACTGAAGAGGGACCTATAAAATTAACAATGTGGATCATTGAGAACGAACCTCGAGTATTATGAATTGATGGATCAACTGAACATATCCATTTGGATGGTTCATCGAAAGAGGCTTCAAGCATATGATGAGTTTAGATCATTAATAGTAGCATGAATCATGAGATGCATTTGGATCGCTGAATGGGCCGAATCGTCAAAGGTTCGGATCACTAGAAATGGGCCAAATCATATGAACTGTTTGGATCATTTGTAAAGCTGAAGAGTGTTGTTCAAAATTTAGGGCATGGATCACCTTAGCATATCCATTGCCATGGATCATGAAAAACAACTTCAATCGTATGATTAGGTTGGATCGCGAATGACCCGAATCATATAAACAATTTCGATCCACTGAATGGCCCAAGCATGTCAATGTTTTTTATCTATCGAAATGGCCCATTTCAAAGGTTTGGATCATTAGAAATGGGCCAAATCATATGAATTTAAATCGTTGTAAAAAGAAACCTGATTGTTTGAATTGTGTAAAGAACTGAAGAGGGTCCTACAAAATTAACGATGTGTATCACTGAGAACCAACCTCAAATATTATGAATAGATGGATCGACTTAACATATTAATTGGGATGGGTCAGGGAAAGAGGTTTCAATCATATGATGAGTTTAGATCACTAATATCAGCGTGAATCATAAGATGCATTTAGATCACTGAATGGGCCGAATTGTCAAAGGTTTGGATCGCTGGAAATGGGCCAAATCATATGAACTGTTTGGATCATTTGTAAAGCTGAAGAGTGTCGTACAAAATTTAGGGCATGGATCACCTTAACATATCCATTGCCATGGATCATGAAAAGCAGCTTCAATCATATGATTAGGTAGGATCGCGAATGACCCGAATCATATAAATAATTTTGATCCACTGAATGGCCCAAGCATGTCAATGTTTTTTATCTATCGAAATGGCCCAATTTAAAGGTTTAGATCAGTAGAAATGGGCTAAATCATATGAATTTAAATCGTTGTAAAAAGAAACCTGATTGTTTAAATTGTGTAAAGAACTGAAGAGGGTCCTACAAAATTAACAATGTGTATCACTGAGAACCAACTTCAAATATTATGAATAGATGGATCAACTTAACATATTAATTTGGATGGGTCAAGAAAAGCGGTTTCAATCATATGATGAGTTTAGATCACTAATATTAGCGCAAATCATAAGATGCATTTGGATCACTGAATGGTCCAAAACATATAAGAAATTCAAATCAACTGAAATGGCCCAAGCATGTAAAAGGTTTAGATCACTACAAATGGGCCAAATCATATGAATAGTTTGGATCATTTGTAAAGCTTAAGAGTGTCCTACAAAATTTAGCAAATGGATCCACTTAGCATATCCATTGCCATGGATCATGAAAAGCAGCTTCAATTATCTGATGTGTTTGGATCATTATAAGCAGCATCGATTGTATAATGAGATTGGATCGCCAAATGAGTCAAATCATATCAACAATTCAGATCCACTGAATGGCCTAAGCATTTCAATGTTTTTTATCCATCGAAATGGCCCATTTCGAAGGTTTGTATCACTAGAAATGGGCCAAATGATATGAATTTGGATCATTGTAAAAAGAAACCTGATTGCCACAATTGTGTATAGAACTGAAGAGGGTCCTACAAAATTAACGATGTGGATCACTGAGCACCAACCTCAAGTATTACGAATAGATGGATCAACGTAACATATTCATTGGGATGGGTCATGGAAAGAGGCTTCAATCATATGATGAGTTTATATCACTAACAGTAGCAAGAATCATACGAGGCATTTGGATCGCTGAATGGGACGAATCAGATAAGAAGTTCAAATCTGCTGAAATGGCCCAAGATATTAAAGGTTTTGATACATTAAAATGGCCCACACATGTAAAAGGTTTGGACCACTAGAAATTGACTAAATCATATGAACGGTTTAGATCATTTGTAAAGTTGAAGAGGGTCCTAGCAAAATTTAGGGCATGGATCAACTTAACATAAGCATTCACATGTGTAATGAAAAGCAGCTTCAATCATATAATGAGTTTGGATCATGAAAAGCAACATCAATTATATGATGAGTTTGGATCGCGAATGAGCTGAATCATATAAATAATTTCGATCCACTGAACGACCCAAGCATATCAATATTTTTTATCCATCAAAATGGCCCATTTCAAAGGTTTGGATAATTATAATTGGGCCAAATCATATGAATTTTGATTATTATAAAAAGAAACCTAATTGTTTGAATTGTGTAAAGAACTGAAGAGGGTCCTACAAAATTAACAATGTGTATCACTGAGAACCAATCTCAAATATTTTGAATAGATGGATCAACTTAACATATCCATTGGGATGGGTCAAGCAAAGAGGTTTCAATCATATGATGAGTTTAGATCACTAATAGCAGCGTAAATCATAAGATGCATTTGGATTGCTAAATGGGCTAAAATTTATAAGAAATTCTAATCAACTGAAATGACCCAAGCACGTCAAAGGTTTGGATCACTACAAATGGGCCGAATCATATGAACAGTTCGGATCGTTTGAAAAGCTTAAGAGGGTCCTACAAAATTTAGCGCATGGATCATGAAAAGCAGCTTCAATCATTTGATGAATTTGGATCATTAAAAGCCACATCAATTGTATAATGAGTTTGGATCATTAAAAGCAACATCAATTGTATAATGAGTTTGGATCGCCGAATGAGCCGAATCATATCAACAATTTGGATCCTCTGAATGGCTCAAGCATGTCAATATTTTTATCCATCGAAATGGTCCATTCCAAAGGTTTGGATCACTAGAAATGGGCCAAATGGTATGAATTTGGATTGTTGTAAAAAGAAACCTGATTGTTTGAATTGTGTATAAAATTGAAGAGAGACCTACAAAATTAACAACGTGGATCACTAAGAACCTCAAATATTATGAATGGATGGATCAACTCAACATATCCATTACGATGGTTCATGGAAAGAGGCTTCAATCATATGATGAGTTTAGATCATTAATAGCAACACAAATCATGAGATAAATTTGGATCACTAGAAATGGGCCAAATCATATAAACTGTTTGGATTGTTTGTAAAGATGAAGAGGGTCATACAAATTTTAGGGCATGGATCAATTTAGCATATCCATTGTCATAGATCATGAAAAGCAACATTAATCATATGCTGAGTTTAGATCATTAATAGCAACTTCAATCGTATGATGAGCATGTCAAAGGTTTGGATCACTAGAAATGGGCCAAATCATATGAACTGGTTGGATCATTTGTAAAGATGAAGAGGGTCGTACAAAATTTAGGGCATGAATCAACTTAGCATATCCATTGCCATAGATCATGAAAAGCAGCATCAATCATATGATGAGTTTAAATCATTAATAGCAACTTCAATCATATAATGAGCATGTCAATGTTTTTATCCATCAAAATGGCCCCTTTCAAAGGTTTGGATAACTAGAAATGGGCCTAAATCATATGAATTTGGATCGTTGTAAAAAGAACCTAATTGTTTGAATTGTGTAAGGAACTGAAGAGGGTCCTACAAAATTAACGATGTGGATCACTGAGAACTAACCTCAAATATTACGAATAAATGGATCAACTTAACATATCCATTGGGATGGTGTAACGCCCTGAAAATCGGGGGTCGAGCAAAGCTCAACTCCCAAGTTCCAACTCATCACTTATGCACATAGATAATGATGATTATGATGAGAGCATTGAAACATGAATAAGATTATACCAAAACAGCATATCATACTCCAGAGACAGTTAAATTTGCAAGCGGAAGACTGTGATAGATATATAAAATATATGAACTGTGGTGAGTCTCCACAGTGTGATAATGTTACCAGGTTAATGAATTACAAGTACAATTTCAAAATATACCCAAAGGTGTAGTGTCATCTAGTCAACATCCCTGTAACCCTGTCGATCAAGGCACGACTCACTTGAAGCCGCCAGAAAATAACATATACGAGAAGGCATTCTCGTCGTCACAAAAGTCCGGCTCCGCCTCAGGAGTAGCGTCGCCATCTACAATCAGACAAAGTCTGGTGGGTGTTCGGAACACCGTCCCGTAACATAGGAGTGAGTGATCAACTCAGTGGAACAATAAAGCATAGGTTAACATGTTATCAATTCAGTCAAGCAGTAATGATAAAGCAGTACAATCAACAATCCTAAGTACTCTTGTTAATGCAAGTATGAAATGCTGTCATGATGCATGCCCTCTCCAACATACTCCCTCGTGCGACACCATCTTACGTCCGTGGCATGCTGTCACCCTCAATGCTCCACATCTTCCAGGCATATCCAATGCGATGATGAGTTGTTATTAATTAGTCCATTTCGAACAACAGTATTGGGAAACTAAGGTACCTTCCTTATATCATTCCCAAACAATGATCCATTCCAGGGTCGTCAATCCTAGATAATCTCATACGATAGTGTGGTTCTAGGTCGCTGCAAGGGCTGTCAGGGCTGTTACACGGAGTTGTTGCACCACTCCTCCATCACCTTATCAATACAGGCCTAGTTTATACTCTGTTTACTACGGGAAGGCTCATCGCCTCTCCACAAATTCAGAGTATGCTCGAGGTCACTACACCGGGTATGATCAGGGCTGCCAGGGCTGTTACACGGAATCGTTACACCACTCCCCCATCACCCTTCAAAGTAGTGTAGGCCGACAGCTCGAATACAGTGTCTCATACCACCATATTCGGCTCACGAGTCTGGTTACTCACTAGTCACTACGGGGAGACACATGACCCCAGCATAGGCCGACAGCTCGACCAGGTATCCCATACCACCATGCCTGGCTCATGAGTCTTAGCGGATCGAGGTACCACGGTTAACGGGATTCCACTGGTAAGGTTAGTACCTCAAGTTCAAACAGAGGCGTCCAAACATGGTGAACATACATAAGACAGATCGGGTTACTTGACGAGCTCGGCTAGCTCGAGCACACGATGAGTTGAACGACATGAAGTGCATAAGCACTTCGCGTGGCCAACCACTATCGCCAACTGAAGTACGACTCGGGTTCGTCGAACACATCTCACGTGGCGAATGAATCTCAGCCACGAATTCAATCCCGTTACCAATTGCCTGGACTATACAATAGCCCAATCACATTCAATTACGGAACAATTAAAGCAGTAATGGATCAAGATTTTAAATCATACAATCAAATATCCAATATTGTCCGCTTAAGGCTGCCAGGGCTGTTGCACGGAATCGTTACACCACTCCCCCATCACCCTTCACGGCCCTTATGGAATACAACTTAAACATGAATTTAAACATATGCATTACTTAGATAAAATCATACAATCAGTTAAGCATGTTATAAAGTACAACATAAGCATGAGTTTGTACATATTCAATTCCTAATCACACAGATATCTAAAGAAATCATACACATAGTTAAAGGAGTTGAGAATCATATCTCAACACCCTTATACATTACAAGTTACTAACTACTACTCATTCAGACATTTCAATAAACACTTTAGACTACATACATCAACATACATGACATATGTTGATCACATAGGTATTAGGCCAAATCCTCTCACTAGGGAGATACCCCAATTATAACACGCGTGCACCGACGACGGATAGTCATGGCAAGAAGGAATCCAAGTTCCATATTCATTCAGTCATTTCCACAAACACTTGGGCTACACATTTTAGCATGTATAGTGTATATTGGCCGTGACGTGATTTAGGGCAAATCCTTTCGTCAAAAGGGTATCGCGTATACAACAATCATATATCCATGACAATTAGTCATGGCGAGCACGAATGCAAATTCTATACTCATTCGGTCATTTTCACAAACACTTAGAATACGCTCTTTTAACATACATAACGTATACTAGTAAAAACATGTACTAAGGCGAATCCTTTCGCCGAGTGAGTATTATACATATATATATATATATATAGCATGTTCATACAATAATTAATCATGGCTAACATACTTTCAAAATTTGTACGTATACGGTAATTTCTACAAATACGAGGAATACAGTATATTCAACCTAGTTAACGTATAACCGAAAAACGAAACGGACAGCACTTTGTACATGTGCAATTGCATGCAGATCATGAATCTATCATTATCTGACATTAAAAGCATTGAAAACCATAACCTATACACCTAAAGTCCGCACCTTTTGTCGTAGAATCGTAACGAATACGCTAGAATCTCTAAAATAGCTTAGGGTTAGGTTTTCTTACCTAAAAACGAAGTCTAAATCGCCGGGAAAATGATTAGAGCGGGATGGTTAAGCTTGGATAGCGGCAGGGTAGAGTATCAGGGAGATCCTCCCACATCTCCCACACTTTCTCTCTCTTTTCTCTCTTCTCTCTCTTTGGTTTTCTCAAATTCGTATGGAATGAGAGAGTGATGGTTTAAGGTGCTTATATAGGCCCAAAACACTCCAAAATAGACTCCAGCTCAAGGTATACTTAGGTTATAACCAAAGCGAGTCTGTTCCATCTCAACGGAGCACTTCTAGCGGCCCCTTTTCTGTGTGCAATCGGACTTAAGTTCACTGACCTTAGATCTAGATCGAGTTAAGTTTTCGTTTTGGTTGGATTCACAGATCACGCATGGCGGACCAGTTTCAGTTCAACGGTCAGTGAAACTCGATCAGAGATTTCAAGTACATGGACATGTGTATGAAATTTTCCCTGATCTGAGGGTGTATTTGGGTCAGATTCCGACGGTCTGATTGCTTATATCAGGCTCGCAAGTGACAAGTCTCAGTTACTTAAATGAGACTTGATTTATTAAGAAATCTACATTTTCTCACACTCTTCACTCCGGGCTCAAGCGAATAGCTCCAGGACACTATTTGTATTTGATTTCCGAGATGGTTGTCAAGCCCAGCAAGGCGGTCCTAATTCAATAACTTCATGTTATTCAGACTTTCGATGTGTGGTCCAGATCTGATACGGAGTTTCATTGTGCTCCCAAGAGCAACTGGGTAATGAGATTGATTTGAGATTTTAGGGTAACCTAGCGTCAATGATTCTACAAGTTTTGGGTCTTGCAGATCGTATTTAATGCGATTTAAGCAGATTTCGTATGTAATCTAGTGTAACACTTAGTTAACTTTGTATAATTTCTAAAGGATTTAGTCCTGTAAGATTTCTGTCTGAGGTGGTACTTAGTCCTTTGTAGTTTGTATATAAAGTGATCTAAGTTATTAATACTCAACTAAAGCACGCCCTAATGACAACAGAAGAAGGTCCTAGGGCAGGAGAGGCTAATGTTCCAAATAGCTTATTCGTTTTGTGGGGTTCCATAAGGGTAATGATTAAAAGCCCATTTTATTTATTATTTACTAGTTACAGTAATTTATAGTTTAAGTATTGTTCTTCATCACCTAAACCTTAAGATTAGTGTCTAATGTAAAAGTACTTAGAAAGATTTAAAGAACGAGGTGGTGAAAGGTGAGATTTGTGAAGGAAATGGGTTCAAAAGCGATTTTAGACTTTGGGATTGAGTTCTGACAAGTTAATAAGGTGTTCGGATCGACCCATTGCCTAAGGACATCTAATTCCAAGTTGGCAAAAATCCGGGATGTTACAGATGGATACGTAAAGAGGCTTTAATCATATGATGAGTTTACATCACTAACAGCAGCACGAATCATATGATGCATCGGGATTGTTAAATGGGCCGAATCATATAAGAAGTTCAAATCCACTAAAATGGCCCAAGCACATCAAAGGTTTTGATCAATTGAAATGGCCCAAGCATGTCAAAGGTTTGGATCACTAGAAATGGGCCAAATCATATGAACAATTTGGATCATTTGTAAATGTGAAGAGGCTCCTGCAAATTTTAGGGCATGGATGAACTTGGCATATCCATTGCCATGGATCATGAAAATCAGCTTCAATAATATGAAGAGTTTGGATCATAAAAAAACATCTTTAACCATATGAAGAGTTTAGATCATGAAAAGCAGCTTCAATCGTATGATGAGTTTGGATCATTGCATGAGCCGAATCACAAGATCAATTTGGATCCACTAAATGGCCCAAGCATGTCAATGTTTTTTATCCATTGAAATGGCCCATGTCAAAGGTTTCAATCATTAGAAATGGGCTAAATCATATGAATTTGGATCGTTGTAAAAAGAAATTTGATTGTTTGAATTGTGTATAGAACTGAAGAGGGTCCTACAAAATTTAACAATGCGGATCACTAGGAACCAACTTCAAATATTACGAATATATGCATCAACTTAACATATCCATCGGGATAGGTCAAGGAAAGAGGCTTGAATCATATGATGAGTTCAAATCACTAACAACAACACGAATCATATGATGCATTTGAATTGTTGAATGGGCCGAATCATATAAGAAGCTGAAATGGAACAAGCACGCTAAGGGTTTTGATCCATTTAAATGGCCCAAGCATGTCAAGGGTTTAGATTACTAGAAATGGGCCAAATCATATGAACAGTTTGGATCATTTATAAAGTTAAAGAGGGTCCTACAAATTTTAGGGCATTGATCAACTTAACATATCCATTACCATGGATCATGAAAAGTAGCTTTAATCATATGATGAGTTTGGATCATGAGAAGAAACTTCAATCGTATGATGAGTTTAGATCGGTGAAGGAGGCAAATCCGATAAATAATTTGGATCTACTGAATGGCCCAAGTATGTCAATGTTTTTTATTTGGCTTGGATAATTGAAAATGGGCCCCTTGTGCATGACTCATGCATTCAATTGTCTCTAATGAGCGAAACCACAATTACAGATCCATAAAGGGTTATGTCACGAAATAGGCCAAACCATATGAACAGTTTTGATTGTCGGAAACAGACTCTACCATATTAACAATTTGAATCACTGAAAACTTGTCAATCGTATGATTAGTAGGGATTGTTGAAAAGCACAATGATATGCCAAGATTCCTCTCCTCCCATAATGATTTTTGGTTTTTGCGCAACCCAACAAAGAATGTAAAACATTCATTCATTGACTTTGTAAACAGAGGCCTAAGTTTACCAATTGATTTTTATCCAAACAAATGAAGAGGTTTAGATCACTTAAAATAGACAATCATATGAATGGTTTTAATCCCTTGAATAAGTACACTCGTATCAAAGCTTTGAGTGACTGAAAATGAGCCCAATCATAAGATTGATTTGAATCACCAACGCTTTTTGTGCATGTGGCACCCAATGAATGATTTGTTGAGCACAAGACTAAACTATATAGATGGTTTGGATCACATAAACGAAGCAATCAAATGAATGGTTTGGATTGAAAAAAACTCCAATCATTTAAACAGTTTATAATACTAAATAAGGGTCCTACAATATAGAAATATTGACTAATGTGAACCAAGTCAATCAAATGAAAGAAATGGATCAACTTAGCATATCAATTACCTTCGATCACTGAAAATGGACTCAATCATATGATGAGTCCGGATCACTAGAGGAGTCTTAAATCATATTAAACATTTTGATAAACAGATATGAGCCCAATCATATGAATGGTTTGGACTTGCTGAAAATGTCAAATCATATCATAGGTTTAGATCACTAGAAACATGGAAAATCATACAAGCAATTTAGATCATCGTAAACAGACCTAATCATATTAATGGTTTGTATCACTAATATGGGTCAACCATATGAACAGACAAAATTGGAGAAGACGAGCCCAATCATATCAATGGTTTGGATCATTCAAATTGGACACTTATGAATATAGTTTTGACCACTGGAAATCTATGTGATAATAACGTGTCACGCCCCAGACCCGGTAACCGGACTCACAAGGAACCCGATGGCCCGTTCTAGCTGCAACAGCCTCCATAGTACCCCATTCTCGGCTCCTGAGGCCGGTTCCGATCCTGGGATCCTACAAGGAGGATTTCCATAACAGTATAATCATTCCAATACGAGCATACCCACGATCACAGCAAGTAAATCTGAAAATAACAAGGCACACATCACAAAATTCACTTTTACAAGTATTCATAAGGTTCAAAAGGACATACATAAGATAATAGAAGAAAGAAAGGAAGTCTGCAACATTGGGTCCTCAAGCTCAGCTCAAATCCAAACTCTGCCACTGCGACGCCTGCCTAGGATCTCCTGCATGCATCAATCGTACATAAGCTTATAAAAGCTTAGAGGGTGGTGTGGGTGTGTGATAATGGTGCACAGAAGAGTAGTAGGAGATACAAGGAGAGAAGCATGATCAATGACAATATCACTAGCCTTACCTAGGCTTATCATGAATAAGATGCAATGAGTACTGGGTGCCATGCCAAGGCAATGCATGAAGGGGCTTGTACAACCAATGCTAATACAATGCAAGTAATGTCAGTGCTCATATCCAAACCACAAGTCATGTACATTTCCGATCATAAGGAAATCACTGGGGTCCATTACACTGCTGGATGACTGGAGCTCTACAGACCCCGCACAGTCAAACAAGCGTAAGAGACCTCACTACCCTGCCTGTGGACAACCAATCACCAGCATGGCCTGAAGGTAGCGGACCCATTCACGAGCTAGTCAGACTCAGCCTAGCAATGCCCCCCTACATTAGGCGAGTAAGGCCACACCCATCTAACCGACTACACGACAGTGGGAGTCGCGGCCTAACGATATAAGGCCCTCGTGCGCTGATATATTCCACTCGGTCATGGCGTTGGAGTAGATCCTTGGTACCATGGAAGTTTTGAAAATTTCACCCATGGGCATCCTATGCACCCGGTATGCTCAACTAATATTTTTGGTGTCCACACATACGACCATCTATGAATGCCCCTGTGGAGGCAAGGCCCTGATGAAGCAAGGGCGGATATCCATAAGCTATGCGATGCCAGATGCATGAATCACACAATCACTCATGTATCAATCCCAAGCATCCATCTCTCGAGGAGATACCAACATGTCCTACACAATGACACAACCATGACCAATCATACCTCAACCAAGCATGCATATGATGCGTATGGGAGTGGGCCATGAAGATGAATAGGGGTGCCAATGGGGTGAAGATGAACTCTCTACCTAACCATGAAGGGTCTAGGTACTTAACCAATTCCTCATAAGGAATACAACCTCTACTGAAGGCCCATATACCTGGGGTAGCCCACGAGACTAAGGAGAACAATGATATGGGCCTAAATAGATGAAACGAGCCTAGCAAGGATCTATGGTGGGCCTTTAACCACCCATAGAAGCCCATGGGCCTACCTTAGGGCCACCAATGTGGACATCCAACCACAATTGGTCCCCAAGAGGTAGCCCATCTCTAACTGATTACGGATCAAGGCCCAAGGCCCATACAACATTAGAAATAAGAAATGGGCAGCCATTACATACCACATACATTCATGTTGGGCTTCAAAAAGGCAGCCCAAGGCCTATCCAAAACATGGGTCCAAGGGGAACACACATAGCCCAACCCATATATACCACTATGGCCCATAGGGGAAAGGTTAAGGCCCAACATAAAGGCCACTAATCCCATATATTGTGGTGGCTTAGTGGGCAGCCCATTGCTTAAATCACATGGGCAAATGTCATGCTCTTAGTCAAGTAAGTTGAGCCTACAACCCGGCCCAAGTATAAAGTTGATTTGGTGGGCAACCAAGGGCCCATATACTTGTTTAATCCGGCCCACTAATTCAACACAATAGTATGGTAAAAATGGCCCAAGAGTTCAATGGGCCTATCTGGAAAGTTCCAGCCCAATTGGGCCTAAAGAGTTCAATAACTAGCCACATTCATGGACCCAATTAAATTCAATTGTGGTGGACCTCAACAGTGCATTTATTAAGCCCAATATTTAAGGAACTAAAGGTACAAATTATTACCACTAAGATTCTTCATAATATGGTGGGCCCCACTCCTCAAAATTTCAGCCCAAAGGCCAAGCATAATTATAACATGTTGTTGTCCTAAATATGGGCACTCCATTGGAGTGGGTCTAGGGCCCCTAAAACTCTGAGAATTGAGTTATCTGATGTAAAATATATGATTTTGTTGTATAACGAGCTACTTTATCCTACCGCCAAAGAAGGATCAGAAAAGGCCCGGTCTACGATAGAAGTGATCTAGACCATCGGACCTTAAATCGGGCATGTCTCGCAATCCGGAATAACTTATCTGACATAAAATATATGATTTTGGGGAAGAATGAGCTAGTTTAGCCTACCGCCAAAGAGGGATCACAAAAGCCCCGGCCGACGACAAAAGTGATCTAGACCATCGAACCTTAAATCGGGCGTATCTCGCAATCCGGAATGAGTTATCTGACGTAAAATATATGATTTTAGGGTAGAACGAGCTAGTTTAGCATACCTCTAAAGATGGTGTTTCGACAAGGAAACAAATGTATTTGATTTGGGAGCATTATCTTATTCAAACATAATAATGGAACAGTTACAAAGACAATCGTCACATTTTATTGATTCTGAATTCATTTACATCCTTTGATATCCCTTGATTCTAAGATAGTTTATAAAGAATTCCTTGTAAGTTATAATTATCGTAGTTAAATATGAATTTCGACAGCATAACGGCAATGATTTCAATCATCTCCTATGACTTAGGAGGAATAGACAAGTCGACCAATCAGTCTTCAAGAGAATAGAGAATTCGGCAGCATTTCAGTGCTATTCCGGTCATCTCCTGAGACTTAGGAGGAATATGCCTTTTCGTCGATGATTCTTCCCTTCCTCTTGAACAAGAAGAACTTGAAGATTTGAAGACTCTAGCCATTCCAGTAGCATATCAGCCCATTGCTGTTATAGACTGTCCAGCAGTCGATTTGCGCGGGTCCGCGCAAATGACATGCTTTACACGGGTCCGCGCCAACTACAGGAGCCCAATGCTCCTTTGCGCCAGTCCGTGCAAACTATATGAGCCCAATGCTCCTTTGTACCTTCTGTCTTCTTCTTCGTCTTTCTTCCACTCTGAAATCTTTCAACCCCTTTTGAGAGAAAGAACGGGGTATTTATAGATATTTTTACTGGTGTAAATCTCTGTTCTGGTCGATGTGGGACAAAATAACATCCAACCATTTTTATACCACCGCAAAACACTTTGCGCGGACACACGCAAATGACATGCTTTGCGCGGTCTCGCGCAGTCTATCAATCCCGCGCAATTTGTCTTCCTTGATCAACCCGCGCAACCCATTTACTTTGCGCGGTCCAGCGCAATCTATTCACTTTGCGCGAACCCGCGCAAAGTAGTCTTTAAACCTGATTTCTTTATCTTTAAACTGATTTTCTTGATCTTTCTCTTCTTCACTTCTTTGCTTATTTTATGCCTCAACAGATGCCCCCTTGATCCGTTCTTTGTTTTTTCAGAAAATCAAAGAAAAAGGATCAAATCACTCATTTTCTGTAATGTTTACGCGACCCCGCGCAAAGCTCGGTCGAGTACCGTGCTCGGCCACGAATCCTATAAATAGTCCAACAACTTAGTCATTTACACGAACCCTTTCTGCTCTGGCGAAACTTTGCTTCTGCGACTTTCCTCCGCGCAAACTATATACTTTGCGCGGCCCCGCGCAAACCCTTGCTGTTTGCGCGAGTTCCTTTCGAAGTCCAAAACGTTCCGCGTAATCCATATACTTTGCGCGGACCAGCGCAAAGTGTTCCACATATAGCCAATTTTCTCTCCTTTTGACCTTTTCTAGCACTTAGCAAATTTTCTCCTTTTGACCATTTCCAGCACTTAGCCATTTTTCTCCTTTCTTCTATTCTCATTCCAATATTCATCTTCTTTTCTTAACTCCTTACATTATTATGGCCCGTATAAAGCAAACAGCCCGTCCTGTGACTCCTCCTTCTGATCAACCTTCTTCCGATCAACCACCTGCCAAGCGAACAAAGACTACCTCCAGGACTCCTTATTTTAAAGAGCCTGTTCTTCCAACTTTTGACTTTTCCGACCGCATTAAATCTCTTCCATCCCCCATTCATAGATCCATATCTTTAGGAGATATCAAATGTCCGCCGAAGCACAGCAGAGAGTACGATTGGGACGAGTGGTTAAAGACTACGGCTCACATTCGTACTGATAGTGAAAGACCCCCTCTTCGTGAAGATACTCCTCCTGCCTCTCGTTCGAAGAGAACTCGCCGGAATAAAGCGAAAGAGTTTGCCGAGAAGATTAAGGAACACAAGAAGAAGAGACTTCTAAATTCATGGGATTCAATACGGGTTGTTGAAGGCGTCATGAAGTTTGACAACCCTCATGCAGAAGGCATGACAATAATTCCCATCAATGTTTATCGTCATCAGTCCATGCTTGACTGTGAACCCAAGGATTGCGTTCATGGCGAAAGGTTGATGTATACTGAATCATGGGCTACAAGAGAACTCAGGATCCTTGAAGGAGTCATTCAAATGCAGAAGCCGCGACAAAGGATAGGAGAAATTCATCCCATGATCTTCTTAGCTCCTTTCCATAGCCCTCACGACCTCTTTCCTTCACATTTTTATGAGACAGTCCGACAACGTTTCCGAGATCGGGAACCACTCTGGGGACAAGCAGATTTCGCATCAGAGGCCTGTTAACTGCTCGTCGCTATTACTCTGATTGGGCGGAAGCTATTTTACTGAAGCATATGAGCACACTTGCAAAAGTCAGTCTTTATGATGCTATAGAAGTGACTTCTAAATACTTCTGTAGGGAACCTACTGTACTGACAGGTTTCCTTGAGTACTGGTCGCCCACAACCAACTCCTTCCACTTGCCCTATGGTGAAATGAGCATAACACTTTGGGATCTTCACCGCATAGCCGGTCTCCCAATAACAGGTAAATTCTACGATGAATTTATTCCAACCAATAGGGAACTGGCCTTTGTATCCTCTCCTGATCGCAAACCTTTGATCTCTGAAACCACTATCGAACTGTTCAAGGAGATGAGTAAATTTCCCAGTTTTCACAAGATCCCCCCTTTGCAGTGGCTGACACATTTTTTCAGAGGCCTCAGGTATTTATCAGTCTGATAATCAACTTTCTCCTTATATTGGCGATTTCTGCATATTCACCCTCTCTCTTTATTTTTTCTTTGAAGATTTCGTGACTGTCACTCCAAGGAACTGACAAAGCTTCGAGACGCAATGAAGGGGAGACCGGAATATAGCTCCTTCGGAGAACTTGCAGCTTTCTTAGCCTATTGGCTGAGTTTGGTCGTATTGCCTAGCTCTAAATGGGCAGATGCTATTCGTCCCACTGTCTTCACTGTAGCTGGCGCTTTGGCGAAAGGCCACAAATACTCCATTGCTCCCCCAGTATTATGTTCTATTTATAGGGCCCTTGGAGAGGTAGCTACCCACGTGAAAGATCCTATTCTTGGAGCCTCGTCTGCACATACTTCTTGGCATTACATCACAGGGTGGCTAGGGGTCTATTTTCCTTGGACTTTTGAGGCTCCAGAGCAAGCATATACTCATCCTTCTCACCTTCCACTCTGGTTCTTTCAGCAAAGAGCGATGGCAAAAAGAGCGTATGAGTGGGTTGCCAATAAAATTCAAGATGATGACCAGATAAACTTCTTTCAGTTTCGCCTTTATCGCCACACTGAAGATACAGATATGGTGGACCAAGAAACGCTTACTGCAGCAGAGAGAGCTTTCTTCTTTTCTATTCGCTCATGCAGTTTACCTCTTCGGGAAGGAACAGAATTTTGGAGAGAACCTTACTACCCCAGTCGCTTTGCTCGTCAATTTGGTTATGATCAAACCGTGCCTCAAGACTGCAGGCTGGTTACTAGAAAAATGCGCTGTTATGGAACTGGTCCTCTTAACTGGGCCATGATATGGAAACAACTGCTGAATGGCTGCGTTGGATCTCTTTTCATAATTCCAAGCTGTAATCGCATAGTCCGTACATCATATAACTGGATGCGATGGTGGGATCACCAATCATACTTGGTCACTAAATGCTTGCCAGTGGGTTCTTCTATCTTTCTCCATCAGCCCAGGCTGAAGGGCAGAAATTTAGAGAGTGGAATCGGTTATATTCCAGAAAAGAGCCATGCATCTCATCCTAGAGAAATTTGTAGGAAGATATCATTGGAAGACCCTATCCGTGAAATCAAGCCTATCAACACTTTGGATGGCTGGTTTGCTCACGAAGTTCTGAGAGAATTTGAGAAATCTTGTCGGGACTTCTCAAATCAAGCCGCAAACGATACTGAAGGTACATCTTCTCCAATTCCTACAGAGACTGCAGCGGTTCAAGAAGGACCAACTATTGGTACTTCCATATCTCCTTCACAACCCCTTGGTCCTAGTCCATCTTCCCCAATGACTAGATCAAAAACGCGTTTGCAAACATCATCCCCTATTCTTCCAGAAAGGACCCGCCAAGCATCTGCTTCCCCTATAGTCCAAGAGCCTGCACTGGAGAGCAGCCAACCCATTTCTTACAAAGGGAAGCAAGTTATCATTGAAGAAGTTGACGAAGAAATTTTGGAAGATGAAAGTTCACCTTCATCGTTAGATACTATTGAATCTTCACAATATGAAAACAACAGAAATAGCGACAGCTGTGAAGATAAAGATGATGACTTTGAAGAAGGTGAAGTTGACATCGACGGGGATGAGGAAACAATTGCGAAAGAAGTTGAGATGGAATCTTCCCCTGCAACCGCTAAGACTCTTCCTGGTGTGAATGTTCCTGCTAAATCTCCTGTAGCTGAGGAAGATGAAGAGGAACTTTTAGATTATGGCGAATATGGGTATCCATCAGGTAAAGGAGATTTAATTTTCATATGCATATATCTATCTATATTTTAACAACTATTATATATATATTTTTAAATTATTCTCTCCCTTTTTTAGGTGCCCAAGTTGCAGAAATAGGTGCTATCTCTTCAGTGAGCCCTCTCGTGGTAACTTCACTAAGAGCACCTGTAGTTCCATTGGTAGTACAAAGAGTAGTGGCTCGTGAAATCATTTTTCCAACAGAAACTACAGACTTGCCAACTCCGGCTACCAGAGATTCAAGCACGGAAGCTAGAGCACCATCTTTTGCTGATATGGTGGAACTTGGTCTTTCCATGATTCAGAGAGCTTCTCCTTCTATTAGTCATATTCCAGTGACAGGTACATATATATGCACTGATTATCTTTACTCATGACTACATATTTCATAATAATATTTTGAATATCTTTCTTCTTTTGCTATAGAAACTCATTCTTGCAGTGGTGCGGCCAGTTCTGATTTTGTTACCACTACTTCTGAATTGTCGTCCTTTGCAAAAATCCCTGTTCATAAAATGCTTATGGTGAAACATTCCTTGTTAGCAATAATCCATATCTTCAGAAATCCTGATCAATGGTTGGACTTGGACGTTGCTATAGAGATTTTGGAGAGCTTTGCCAAGAAGGCTAGAATCAACATATCTCCTTTACGTGATTCACTCCTCAAATTTCGTGATTCAGTAATTTCTTTGGCGTCGGTAGAGAATGTTACAATTGCCCCTGAGATTTTAGAGTACAAGAAGCAGCTGGCTGCATCTCAAGAACAAGCCTATCTGACAGCTTCATCTGACAGCTTCATCAATTTCTAAACTTGAACAAGACCATATGATTCTTCAAGATCAATTAAAGATTCATATTGATGAAAATATGACTATCCAAGATCATATTGCAGCCCTGAAGGAAGAAATCTCTCAACTGGAGAGAAGGAATCATGAACAAGCCTTAATCATTCAAGATGTTGAAGAGAAGATACAGGCGAATGTTCAATCCATTAATATTGAAAAATCCGCGCAACTTCAAGGTAAAGAAATGATTGCTTCTCTAGAGAATAAACTTACTGGCGTTCCTGATCAGGCAAGACTTATTCTTGAAGAAAAATCTAAACATGATGTAGCTCAGGCACAATTGAAAGAAGATTTGCGCAGATACTCAGAAGCAGTGGGGATTACAGAAGATCTTTAAACATGTAATTTTGAACATGTGATTTTTGCTTTCATGTTTCTTGGACATAATTTATTTGGCTTCACATATATTTTTATGAAAGCATTTTGAGATGTTTATAATAGCATTTTCTCATTGCATGTTGATGACATTTATACTAATATTATCAAATTATATTTATACTTTATATAATAATTTCATTACATCTTTTACAATTTCTAAACCTTTTATGCTTTGTTAGTGCGGGATTCTCTATGTGAGTATTTAGATTGGCGGTACTAAGTTTCAATTTAATTAGCCACACACAGTTTAAGCTCATGAGTAGTGGAGCGTGCGCACACACACAGTTTAAGCTCATGAGTAGTGGAGCATTTATGGGTCTTATGTGATGGCCACTGTAACTCTCTAGAGTTCGCTTTTGGGCTTTTCACTGCCTTGAGTTCACGGCCAAGGTCCATCCGAGGGGCCCATTGACGCTACCGGGCGGTGAACTGTTGGTTTTACGCACAGGGTTGGCCACGGTAACTCTCTAGAGTTCGCAGGGCTCGCAAGGCTACCTTTGGGCACCAAATCTAGGGTCGCCAATCCATCAATGAGTAGGTTTAAGCCCTTCCTCACAAGTTACTACTGAAATCAAACCCTAGATCTGGAGGGTCTTACACACGGTTGGCATAAAGCTCGCACTGCGGCCCCTGTTTTCTTCGTCTGCAAGGTCGAGCCCATTCATAGGAGGGCATTTTCATCCGTTCCCCGTGGCGCTGCCGGAAGCTATACAGACGGCATGGGAGTTACGGTGACTAGTCTTCGCGGATTTATGGTATTTTAGGCTTTGAAACATTGACTTTGTCAGCTGCCCGCATGGGTGCGCACGATGGTCTTTGCGGGCTTTTTAGGGCCACTGACTCCTCGCCGCTGCCCGAATGGCGATCTTCATAGGTCTTACGTATAGTTGGCCGACTCTTTTAGAGCTTGATCCTTTGAGAGCATTTTTTTTTTACAGAGCTTGATCTTTTTGATTTAGCTCAATTTAGCTCTTTTAGGATTTGGCTTGGCTATACTGCCTCTTTAACTGAGATTGATGTATCCTTGCTTTTGATAATATCTTTAGGAAGACCCGTGCCTTGTAAGGTAATAATATCTATGATCATCATCATTGCCAGTATAGTAGATATTTCCAACTGAGATAATATCTTCAAGAAGATCCATGCCTTGTAAGGCAATATATCAATCTTGTCAGTATCTTCAAGAGAATCCATGCCTTGTAAGGCAATATATCAATTTTGTCAATATCTTCAAGAGAATCTTCAAGATGATATTGATTTTGTCAAACTTATTTGGTGATGATGATCATATATATATTTTCGGATTTAATGCTTGATAATTGACATGCATGTGAATTTCTTCTTCACAGCTTCTTTTGTTGACATATAAACATGATCTTATTCATCCTTGCCCCCTTTTGATACAGATTCATTATGCCGATAATATTCTGAGTCAAAATCCACATGTCTATCTTTAGGGATAGTATCTTTTGATGAAACGGGCATTGACAAGTATACTGATACCCTGTGCCTCTTGATTTGTGATTCTATATGCCCTATTGGAGTATACTTCTTTTACCACATATGGACTGTCCCATTTAGGCTCGAACTTGCCCCCTGTTCGGTGAGTAATCACTATAGGTCTTTTCAGCATTAACACCATATCCCCTTTTTTGAAAGAGCGGTATTTAACCTGTTTATCAAATGCAGCCGATATCCTGGCCTGATATGACTGCAACCGCTGCTGAGCTTCAAGACGTTTCTCATTGAGCAGATCTAATTCTTTCAGCCTTATTTTTGCATTTTCATCATCTGTTATAGACTGATGTACTGCTATTCTGAGTGATGCCACCTGCATTTCAATTGGGATAACTGCCTCTATACCATAGATTAATGAATACGGTGTCGCCCCTGTTGTTGTACGATGGGTAGTTCTGTAGGCCCATAATGCTTCTTGTAACTTTTCATCCCAATCACGCTTATTGCCTGTCACCGTCTTTTCATTATTTTGACAATCGTTTTGTTAAACGCCTCTGCTAATCCATTGGCCGGAGGATAGTAAGGTGTTGAAAAAGAATGCTGGATGCCGAACTTCTGACACAACTTTTCCATGCCTGTATTTTTAAAAGGGGTGCCATTATCAGTGAAGATCTTTTTCGGAATACCATGACGGTATATTATAGCATGCCGGATGAAATTGACCACGTCTGTCTCTTTAACACTACGCAAGGCAATTGCTTTGGTCCATTTGGAGAAATAGTCTGTTGCTGCCAGAATATACTGTTTTCCTTTAGATGAAGGGGGATTTATAGGACCAATCACATCGAGTCCCCAAGCTGAGAAAGGCCAGGAAGCAACAGACTGATGTAAGTCTTCTGGGGGAACATGTATTACATCTCCATGTATTTGACATTCATGACACCGCTTTGCGTATTCTATTGCATCTTTGAACATAGTAGGCCAATAATAACCCATTCGATGCACTCTATGGCATAAATTTCGGCCGGCTTGATGTGCTCCACATTCACCTGAATGTGCCTCCTGCAACATTTGGTTTGCTTCTTGCTTGTCTAAGCATCTTAACAGCATTCCATTATAAGATTTTCTATACAATACTTCGCTGCATATGACAAATTTGCCCGATCGCTGTTTAATCTGCTGTCTTTGTGCATTATCTTCTGGCAAGATATTATATTTGAGATAATCAACAAAAGGCTGACGCCAATCATCTGTTATTACTTTCAGACAGGATATAGGAAACATCTCAACGGTTTCTTCGATAACTGCTGCAGATGGCAGGAATCTTCTTTCTTCTATAGTTACCTGAAGAGGACTTCGGTTTGTGCAGGATAAAGCTGCTGCCAAACTGGCTAAAGCATCTGCTTTTGCATTCTCCAGCTGCGGTATGTGTTTAATTTCCACATGACAAAACTGTTCAAGCAACTGTTGTGCCTTCCGATAATAGGGCAGGAGTTCTTCTTTCCTTACTTCAAATTCCGTTGTCAATTGATTTATAATCAATTTAGAATCTCCGAAGATATGCAATAATTTTATTTCCATTTGCTGGGCTATTTCCATTCCAATGATAAGAGCTCTGATTCAGCTTCATTGTTTGTGCATGCGGTGCCCAATGTGAAGGAGTATGGTAATAAATCGCCTTGAGGCGTAATGAATATCACTCCTGCCCCCGCTCCTGATATTCGAGCAGCACCATCAAAATACATTTGCCAAAGATTCTGAGATTCAGCCAACATAACCTGTTCATCTGGGAATTCGTCATTGATTTCCTCACTTTCTGCTATAGGATGTGCTGCGAGGAAGTCTGTCATAGCTTGTCCTTTTACTGCTTTCGTCGGCTTATACGAAATAGTATATTCTGATAGCAATAACATCCACTTGGCTAGTCTTCCCGACAACATTGGCCTAGTCATCAAAAATTTTATCAGATCTGCTCTTGAGATTAGAGTTATATCATGGGAGAGACAATAATGCCTCAACTTTTGTACAGCGAATATCAGCGCCAAACATTCTTTTTCGATCGAGGAATAATTACATTCTGCCCCCATCAATGTTCGACTTAGATAATAAAGTGCAGTCTCTTTTCCGGCTTCGTTTACCTGTGCTAACAAAGCACCCAAAGAATTTGTAGCTGCAGATGTATATAAGATAAGTGGCTTACCTTTCAGTGGAGCTGTTAACACCGGCGGCTATTTCAATAATTCCTTAATTGAGTCAAATGCATTTTGACAGGCGTGATCCCATACAAATTCTGTATCTTTCTTCATTAACCGAGAAAATGGCTGACACCTTCCTGCGAGGTTTGAAATGAAACGGCGAATGTATGCCAATTTTCCTTGTAAGCTTTTCAATTCCTTCAACGTCATTGGTGGCGGCATATTTTGAATAGCCTTAATTTTTGCTGGATCAATCTCGATCCCTCTGTGTCGTACAACAAAGCCGAGGAATTTGCCAGAAGATACTCCAAATGCACACTTAGCAGGGTTCATCTTTAGTTGCTTCTTTCTGAGCTGACGGAAGACTGATGCTAAATGTTCACGGTGTTCTTGATGATCTCCCGACCTGACCACCAACTCGTCAACATAGCATTCAACATGTTTATGCATCATATCTTAAAAAATATTTTTCATCGCCCTTTGATATGTTGCCCCAACATTTTTTAGACCGAAAGGCATAACTTTATAACAATAAATTCCAACCGGCGTTCTGAAAGCCGTTGCCTCTTCATCTTCGGGTGCCATCCTGATTTGATTATAACCTGCGTATCCGTCCATAAATGACATAATAGCATACTGAGTAGTGCTATCAATTAATAATTCTGTTATCGGGAGAGGGAAGTCATCCTTTGTACATGCTTCATTCAGAGCTCTAAAGTCAATGCATACTCTAATATGCCCATTCTTCTTTTTCACCGGAACAATATTTGATATCCACTTGGGATATTTAACTTCTCTGATGAACCCAACCTTTATTAGTTTATTTATTTCTTTTTCGATTAATGGAATCAGGTCTGGGTGGAATCGCCTTTGTGCTTGCTTTACTGGTTTCTTTTCTTTGGAAATATTTAATCGATGCATTGCTACAGAGGGTTCCAATCCCGGCATTTCTTCATATGTCCAGGCGAAGACGTCTTTATTTTCTTTGAGAAGTTGGCCATATTTCTCAAATTTCTGATCTGAAAGACTGACGCTGATGAATGTGTTCCTTGGCTCTTCTGCTGTTCCCAAATTTATTTCTTGCATGCCATCTATCGTCGGCTGCCCCCCGTCTTCTATTTGTCTTGGAGCGGTTTCAGGATACTCGACTACCTTAGCATCTTGTTCTGACATTTGTTCGGCTGGAGTCATATTTACTGATACCATATTTACTGATGATTTTGCTCCTAATCCTTGGAATTTTCTCCATTTTTCCTGATTAACTCTATTGCTTCAGGATATTTAGCACTGGCTCTGACTTGAAATGTTCCTGGGGCGGCTGCAAATGGCTTACATCTTTCGATATTGGGTAAGGGCATTGTGTAATTGGACTGTAAGACTTTCAGCTGTTCTGTCGACAACAATGTCAACGGCGGTTGTCCCAGTTGTCTCAGGCGCTTTGGTACAAAATAGAACTTTTTTCTTGCTTCTGTAGTCCCAGGAGATTCCGCCCTTTCTTCTCTAACTTTATTTATTTGGACATCTTTTAAGACTCTCTTTCCATCATCATTTCCCACTTCTTTGGAGAAACATTTATAATAGCTAGCATCCGTAAAGAAAGACTCAGCTTCTGTATAGGGTTTCGCATCAGCCATTACTTTACACTGCATTCCGTCCTTACAGTATTTGAAACATTGGTGTAGAGTAGAAGGTACAATATTGTACTGATGTATCCACGGCCTTCCCAAGAGAAGGTTATATGTCGTCATAGCATTTATAACGTGACATACAACAGTAGTGATTAATTCTCCTACTTCCAATGTTACTGTAATTTTACCGAGTGCGCGTTGTCCATCTTGATTAAACTCCTGTATCATCATTCCACTGGGGCGCAAATCTGAACGGCGATAACCCAATTTAGTAATCATGGAGAGTGGCAAAAGATTCACGGTGGACCCATTATCTATCATAATCCGTTTTATCTTCTTTTCGCAAATGTACCCTTCTATCATCAATGACCTGTTATGTTCCATTTCACCAATTAAATCGTCATCAGAGAAAGATATTGCTGGTAGACAATTCATGTTTTCATTGTTTCTTTCATTCTTCATTTCTGTCAGTAAAGTTTCTCTCACATCGTGATCAGACAGTACTTGAATCAAACTCTGCCGAAATTCTTCTGACAACTTGAGCGCATCATAAATACTTAAACGTGCCGGTATACCCTTCAAGTGGCTAACTACGTCATAAGCCACTTTTGTCGCTGCGTCTCCATTTCTACTTCTATCCTCAGTATTCTGTCTTTCAGTCACTTCTTTCCTTATAACTCCTGCCTTTTGCTTTACCAGACTCATTATCTGCTTCCCTGATCGTAACGTAATCATTGTCGCATTTCTTATCGACCTTCGATCTCCCTTCTCTTTTATTCCCCGAGTCTTTTCTTGAATTGACAATACATTTACTGTCGCCCTCGTATTCTTTTATGTGCTTTCGCTGGTTATTATATCACCTCTATTTATCATTCGCTGTATAATGCATTTTAACGTGTAACAATTTTCCGTCGGATGTCCCACTAGGCGATCATAACGGCAAAAGTTTCTTTCTCGAGTCCTCGTCACATCTTCAGGGCGTTTTGGTTCTGGTAATTCCAGGGCACCTGCTTTTAACAATTGTTACATCATAGGCACCACGTCCTCTTTATCAAACTCAAATCCTTCATGAGAATCGAGCATTCTGAGCTTTTTTCCGCCGTATCATTTTTATACCACCGCAAAACACTTTGCGCGGACACGCGCAAACGACATGCTTTGCGCGGTCTCGCGCAATCTATCAATCCCGCGCAATCTGTCTTCCTTGATCAACCCGCGCAACCCATTTACTTTGCGCGGTCCAGCGCAATCTATTCACTTTGCACGAACCCGCGCAAAGTAGTCTTTAAACCTGATTTCTTTATCTTCAAACTGATTTTCTTGATCTTTCTCTTCTTCACTTCTTTGCTTATTTTATGCCTCAACAGATGGATCAGAAAAGGCCTGGTCGACGACCGAAGTGATCTAGACCATCAGACCTTAAATCGGGCATATCTCGCAATCCGGAATGAGTTATCTGACGTAAAATATATATTTTTTGGGTAGAATGAGCTAGTTTAACCTACCGCCAAAGATGGATTAGAAAAGGCCCGGTCAAAAACAGAAGTGATCTAGATCAGCAGACTTTAAATCGAGCGTATCTCGCAATCCGGAATGAGTTATCTGACGTAAAATATATGATTTTTGGGTAGAACGAGCTAGTTTAGCTACCTGCAAAGATGGATCAGAAATGGCCCGGTCAACGACATAAGTGATCCAGATCATCAGACTTTAAATCAGGCGTATCTTGCAATTTGGAATGAGTTCTCTGACGTACAATATATGATTTTGGGGTAGAACAAGCTACTTTATCCTGACGCCAAGGATGCATCTGAAAAGGCCCGGTCAAAGACAGAAGTGATCCAGACCATCGGACCTTAAATCGGGCATTTCTCGCAATCCGGAATGACTTATCAGACGTAAAATATATGATTTTGGGGTAGAACGAGCTACTTTAGCCTACTGCCAAAGATGGATTAGAAAAGGCCCGGTCGACGACAGAAGTGATCTGGACCATTGGACCTTAAATCGGGTGTATCTTGGAATCCGGAATGATTTATCTGACGTAAAATATATGACTTTGTGGTAGAACGAGCTATTGTAACCTACAGCCAAAGAAGGATCAGAAAAGGCCCAGTAGACGACAAAAGTGATCCAGACCATCGAACATTAAATCGGTCATATCTCGCAATCCGGAATGATTTATCTAACGTAAAATATATGATTTTATGGTAGAACGAGCTACTGTAGCCTACCACCAAAGATGGATCAGAAAAGGCCCAGTCGACGACAGCAGTGATCCAGACCATCAGACCTTAAATCGAGCATATCTCGCAACTTGGAATTAGCTGTCTGACGTAAAATATATGATTTTGGGGTAGAACGAGCTACTTTAGCCTACCGCCAAAGATGGATCAGAAACGGCTCGGTCGACATAAAAAATGATCCAGACCATCGGACTTTAAATCGGGTATATCTCGCAATCCGGATTGAGTTATCTGACGTAAAATATATGATTTTGGGGTAGAACGTGCTACTTTAGCCTACCGCCAAAGATGGATCTGAAAAGGCCCAGTTGGACCTTTAATTGGGTGTATATTGCAATCTGAAGTGAGTTATCTGACGTAAAATATATGATTTTGGGGTAGAACGAGATACTTTATCCTACCACCAAAGATGGATCAGAAACGGCCCGGTCAACAACAAAAGTGATCCAGATCATCAGACTTTAAATCAGGTGTATCTAGCAATCCGAAATGAGTTATCCGATGTACAATATATGATTTTGGGGTACAACGAGCTACTTTTTCCTGCCGCCAAAGGTGCATCTGAAAAGGCCCGGTCGACGATAGAAGTGATCTAGACTATCGGACCTTAAATCGGGTATATCTCGCAATCTGGAATGAGTTATCTGACGTAAAATATATGATTTTGGGGTGGAACGAGCTACTTTAGTGTAACATCCCAGATTTTTGCCAACCTGGGATTAGACGTCCTTAGGCAATGAGTCGATCCTAACACCTTATTAACTTGTCAAAACTGAATCCCACAGTCTAAAATTGCTTCTAAACCCATTTCCTTCACAAATCCCACCCTTCCCCACCTTGATCTTTCAATTTTTCTAAGTACTTTCACCCTAGACACTATCTTAAACTAGCAAAGTAGTATAACTTGGATCACTTTATATACAAACTACAAGGGACTAAGTACCACCTCAGACAGAAATCCTATAGGACTAAATCCTTTAGAAATGAGGCAAAGTAACTAAGTGCAAAACTAGATTAGCTACGAAATCCGCTAGAATCGCTTTAAATACGATCTGCAAGACCCAAAACTTGTAGAATCATTGACGCGAGGTTACCCTAAAATCTATGATCAATCTCATTACCCAGCTGCTCTTGGGAGCATCTCGAAACTCCGTATCAGATCTGGACCGCACGTCGGAAGTCTGAATAACTCGAAGTTAAGGAATTAGGACCGCCTCACTGGGCTTGACAACCATCTCAGAAATCAAATCCAGCCAGTGTCCCACGGCTGTTCGCTTGAGTCCGGAGCGAGAGAGTGTGAAAACACTTGTTTCTTTACAACATAAATATCTTGAATAGTAATCTGAGACTCGTCGCTTGCGGATCAGTATTAGGTAACCAGACCGTCAGAATCTGACCAAATTACACCCTCGGATCAGGAAGAATTTCATAAACATTTACATGTACTCGAAATCTCCGATCGAGACCCACTGACCGTCGAACTGAAACTGGTCCGCCACGTGCAATCTGGAAACCCGACTGGAGCGAAAACTTAACTAAACCTAGATCTACTGTCTGTGAGCTTACGACCTTTGGCTTAAGGAGGCCCGCCGGATGTCCTCCGTTGAGCTGAAACCAGCCCACTTTGGCTATAACCCAAGTATACCTTGACCTGGAGTCTATTTTGGAGACTTTTTAGACTATATAAGGACCTTAAATCCTCTCTCATTGCAGCCATACGAATTTGAGAAAACCCTAGGATAGAAAGAGAGAAAAGAGAGAAAAGTGTGGGAGATGTGGGAGCATCTCCCTGCCGCTGCTATACGTGTTCAACCACCCCATTCTCATCGCTTTTCCGGTGATTCCGGCTCCGTTTCTAGGTAAGAAACCCTAACCCTAATCTGATTTGGGGTGTTGATAGTTGTAGGTTGTGAAATAGCTAACCTATTTCATTCTATAGGTTGTCAAACTGCCGAATACGAAAGCTTAGCAATTCTATCGACTCTGTTACGATTCTACGACAAAAAGTGTGGACTTTAGGTGTATAGGTTATGGTTTTCAACGCTTTCAATGTCAGATAATGATAGATTCATGATCTGCATGTAATTGCACATGTACAAAGTGCTTTCCGTTTTCTGTTTCGATTAAAGTTGAAGAATATGGAATTTTACATATTCTAGGTATTCGTAGAAAATACCGTATACGTATATTTTTTGAAAATGTGTTTGACATGATTATTTGTTGTATGAATATACGATATATGGATAAAATACTCATTTGGCGAAAGGATTCGCCCAAATGCATGTTTCACTAATATACACTATGTATGTAGAAATACTGTATTGTAGAAAGTACCGTATACATTTATATTTTGGAGATGTGTTTGCCATGATTATTTGTTGTATAAATATATTATATATGTGTAAAATACTTGCTTGGTGAAAGGACTCACCCTAATACATGTTTGCTAACATACACTAAGTATGTTGAAATAGGGCATGTTAAGTGTTTGTGAAAATGCTTGTGTGAGTAAGTGTTTGGATGTTGATGTCTTAAGTAGGTGTTGAGATGGGATTCTCAGCTACCTTAGAGACGTATATGATTTCCTCCATGTTGGTTGTTTACTTTAACCGCTTACTTATGAAATATGTGTTTGCATTCTTGTTTATATAGTGCTTTATAACATACTCTATAACATGCTTTATAACATACTTTATGATATGCTTGTTAAACATGCTTGACTTACTTTGTTTATTATGCTTTACTCCACATGCTCGGAATAAGGATTGATTGTGTTTGGGGCTATGATTATAGTCCAGACAGTCGGTACCAGAATTGAATTCGTGGCTGTGATTCATTTGCCACGTGAGATGTGTTCGACGAACTCGAGTCGTACTTCGGTTGGCGATAGCGGTTGGCCACGCGAAGTGCTTATGCACTTCATGCCGTTCAACTTGTTGTGCGCTCGAGCTAGCCGAGCTCGTCAAGTAACCCGATCTGTCTAATGTATGTTCACCATGTTTGGACGATACTGCTTGAACCTAGGGTACCAAACTTACCAGTGAAATCCCTTTTAACCATGGTACCTCGATCCGCTAAGACTCATGAGCCGGGCATGGTGGTATGCGACACCGTGGTCAAGCTGTCGGTCTACGCTGGGGCCACGTGCCTCCCCGTAGTGACCAGTGAGCAACTAGACTCGTGAACCGATTATGGTGGTATGGGACACTATATTCGTGCTGTCGGCCTACATTGATAAGGTGATGGGGGAGTGGTGCAACGAATACGAGCAACAACCCTGGCAGCCCTTTGTAGTGACCTTGAGCATACTCTGAAAATTGCGGTGAGCCTTAGAGTTTTGCCGCAGTATATAGAGTATGAACTAGGCCTGTTTCTGTATAGTGATGAATCGTTTAAGAGGTGATGGGGGAGTGGTGTAACCTTTGTGCGTAACAGCCCTGACAGCCTTTGCAGTGACCTAGAAAACACACCATCGTCTGATCTTAACTAGGACTGACGACCCTAGAATGGATCATGTTTGGGAATGATACAAGGGAGGTACCTTAGTTTCCCAATCCTGCTGTTTTGAAATGGACTAATAAATACTCGGTAATCATGCTCATCATACATTGCATGTGCCTGGAAGATGTGGAGCACTGAGGGATAAAAGCATGCCGCGAACGTGAGATGGTGTCGCACGAGGGAGGGTGTGGTGAGGGCATCCATCATACCTGCATCCATACTTGCATTAATAAGAGTAGTTAGGAGTGTTTGATTTTACTGCTTTATCATTACTGCTTGACTGAGTTGATAACATGTTAACCTATGCTCTACTGTTCCACTGAGTTGATCACTCACTCCCATGTTACGGGACGGTGTTGTACACACCAACCAGATTTGTTGAGTTTTAGGTGATGGCGATGCTTATGAAGCAGAGCCGGACTACTTTTATGATGATGAGGAGGAGTTCTCCTACTTGTAGCTCTCTGACAGGTTTATGAAGACCTGGTATTGTATTGACGGGGCTATGGTATTTGGGATAGGAGACATTACACTTCCTCAATCTGGTAAAATTTAAAATTGTACTTGTAATTCTTTAACCTGGTAACATTATCACACTCTGGAGACTCACCATAGTTTACATGTATTATTTATTTATCACAGTCTTTCGCTTGCAATTTAACTGTCTCTGGAGTATGATATGCTGTTTTGGCTTAATATCACCCATGTTCAATGCACGAATACAGTCAACATTTAATCATCATTCATTTTGTTGCATAAGTGATGTTCTGGAACTCAGGAGTTGAGTTTATGCTCGACCCCCGATTTTCGGGATGTTATATTTAGCCTACCACCAAAGATGGATCAGAAATGGCCCGGTCAATGACAAAAGTGATCCAGATCTTCAGACGTTAAATCAGGCGTATCTCGCAATCCGGAATGAGTTATCTGACGTACAATATATGATTTTGGGCAAGAATGAGCTCCTTTATCCTGACGCCAAAGATGGATCTGAAAAGGGCCGGTCGACGACAGAAGTGATGCAGACCATCGGACCTTAAATCAGACGTATCTCGCAATCCGGAATGAGTTATTTGACATAAAATATATGATTTTGGGTCGAACGAGATTCTTTACCAAACCAATCCTGCTATGCTGGGTTCCCCAAGCCGGATTTGTGTAATACCGCCAAATCTGGATCAGAAAAGTCCCAGTCAACGACAGAAGTGATGCAGACCATCGGACCTTAAATCATTTTATCTCGTAATCCGGAATAAGTTATCTGACGTAAAATATATGATTTTGGGGTAGAACAAGGTACATTAGCCTTCTGCCAAACATGGATCGGAAAAGGCCCGGTCGACAACAGAAGTGATCCACACCATCGTACCTTAAATCCGAAGTGTCTCTCCATCTGGAATGAGTTATCTATTGAAAAATATAGGATTTTGGGGTAGAACGAGTTTCTTTAGCCTACCGTCAAAGATTGATCTGAAAAGGCCCGGTCAACAACATAAGTGATCTGGACCATCAGACCTTAAATCGGGCGTATCTCGCAATCCAGAATGAGTTATCTATCGTAAAATATATGATTTTGGGGTAGAACGAGCTACTAGAGCCTATCGACAAAGATGGATAAAAAACGGCCCGGTTGACGACAAAAGTGATCGAAACCATCAAACTTTAAATTGGGTGTATCTCGCAATACGGAATGAGTTATTCGACCTAAAATATATGATTTTGGGGTAGAACGAGCTACTTTAGCAAACCAACCGGCCTACGCCGAGTTCCCCAAGCAGGATTTGCAAAATACTGCCAACGATGAATCGAAAAAGTACCGGTCGACGACAGAAGTGATCCAGACCATCGGACCTTAAATTGGGCATATCTTGCAATCTGGAATGAGTTATCTAAAGTAAAATATATTATTTTTTGGGTAGAACGAGCTACTTTAGCCTACCGCCAAAGATGGATCAGAAACTGCCCGGTCGACTACAGAAGTGATTCAGACCATCGAACCTTCTATCGGGCGTATCTCGCAATCTGGAATGAGGTACCAGACGTAAAATATATGATTTTGGGGTAGAACAGCTACTTTAGCCTACCGCAAAAGATGGATCAGAAACGGCCTGGTCGACGACAGAAGTGATCCAGATCATCGGACTTTAAATCAGAGGTATCTCACAGTCGGATTGAGTTATCTGACATAGAATATATGATTTTGGGGTAGAATGAGCTACTTTAACCTACCGTCAAAGATGGATCTGATAAGGCCCGGTCGACATCAGAAGTGATCCAGACCATCGGACTTTAAATCGGGCGTATCTTCCAATCTGGACTGAGTTTTCTGACGTAAAATATATGATTTTGGGGTAGAACGAGCTACTTTAACCTACCGACAAAGATCGATCAGAAACGGCCCGATTGACGACAAAAGTGATCCAGACCATCGGACTTTAAATCAGACGTATCTCGCAATCCGGAATGAGTTATCTGACGTAAATATATGATTTTGGGGTAGAACGAGCTACTTTAGACTACTGCCAAAGATGGATTTGAAAAGGCCCGGTCGACGACGGAATTGATCCAGACCATTGCACCTTAAATCAGACGTATCTCACAATCCGGAATGAGCTATCTGGAATGAGCTAGTTTAACCTACCGCCAAAGATGGATCAGAAAGGCCCGGTCGACTACAGAAGTGATCTAGATCAGCAGACTTTAAATCGGGCGTATCTCACAATCTGGAATGAGTTATCTGACATAAAATATATGATTTTTGGGTAGAACGAGCTACTTTAGCTTACCGGCAAAGATGGATCAGAAATGGCTTCGTCAACGACATAAGTGATCCAATCATCAGACTTTAAATCAGGCGTATCTTGCAATCCAGAATGAGTTATCTGACGTACAATATATGATTTTGGGGTAGAACGAGCGACTTTATCCTGAAGCCAAGGATGCATCTGAAAAGGCCCGGTCAAAGACAGAAGTGATCCAGACCATCGGACCTTAAATCGGGCATTTCTCGCAATCCGGAATGATTTATCTGACATAAAATATATGATTTTAGGATAGAACGAGCTACTTTACCCTACCGCCAAAGATGGATCAGAAAAGGCCCGATCGACGACAGAAGTGATTTGGACCATTGGACCTTAAATCGGGTGTATCTCGCAATCCGGAATGATTTATCTGATGTAAAATATATGATTTTGTGGTAGAACGAGCTATTGTAGCCTACCGCCAAATCGGGCATATCTCACAATCCAGAATGAGTTATCTATCGTAAAATATATGATTTTGGGGTAGAACGAGCTACTAGAGCCTATCGACAAAGATGGATAAAAAACGGCCCGGTCGACGACAAAAGTGATCCAAACCATCAAACTTTAAATTTGGTGTATCTCGCAATACGGAATGAGTTATTCGACCTAAAATATATGATTTTGGGGTAGAACGAGCTACTTTAGCAAACCAACCGGCCTACGCCGAGTTTCCCAAGCAGGATTTGCAAAATACCGCCAAAAATGAATCGAAAAAGTACCGGTGGACGACAGAAGTGATTCAGACCATCGGACCTTAAATCAAACGTATCTCGCAATCCGAAATGAGTTATCTGAAGTAAAATATATTATTTTTTTGGGTAGAACGAGCTACTTTAGCCTACCGCTAAAGATGGATTAAAAACTGCCCGGTCGACGATAGAACTGATCCAAACCATCGGACCTTCTATCGAGCATATCTCGCAATCCGGAATGAGGTACCAGACGTAAAATATATGATTTTGGGGTAGAACGAGCTACTTTAGCCTACCGCAAAAGATTGATCAGAAATGGCCTGGTCGACGACAGAAGTGATCCCGATCATCGGACTTTAAATCAGATGTATCTCACAGTCCGGATTGAGTTATCTGACGTAGAATTTATGATTTTGGGGTAGAATGAGCTACTTTAACCTACCGTCAAAGATGGATCTGAAAAGGCCCGGTTGACGTCAGAAGTGATCCAGACCATCGGACCTTAAATCAGGTGTATCTTGCAATCTGGACTGAGTTTTCTGACGTAAAATATATGATTTTGGGGTAGAACGAGCTACTTTAACCTGCCGACAAAGATCGATCAGAAACGGCCCAGTCGACGACAAAAGTGATCTAGACCATCGGACTTTAAATCGGACGTATCTTGCAATCCGAAATGAGTTATCTAACGTAAAATATATGATTTTGGGGTAGAACGAGCTACTTTAGACTACTGCCAAAGAAAGATTTGAAAAGGCCCAGTCGACGACAGAATTGATCCACGTTTCGATAAGAAAACAAAATGTGTTTAATTTGGGGGATTTATTCAATGATAACAAAGAAAGAACGAAAGAACATTGATCACATTTATTCTGAGTTCATTTACATCCTCTGATTCCCTTAATTCTGAAAACAAAGCACAATCAATCAAAGTAGACAAGATAGTCTTATGGAAATTTTGGCAGCATAACGACACTATTTCAGTCATCTCCTATGACTTAGGAGGAATAGACAAGTCGACCAATCAGTCTTCAAGAGAATAGAGAATTCGGCAGCATTTCAGTGTTATTCCGGTCATCTCCTGAGACTTAAGAGGAATACACCTTTTCGTCGATGATTCTTCCCTTCCTCTTGAAAAAGAAGAACTTGAAGATTTGAAGACTCTAGCCATTCCAACAGCATATCAACCCATTGCTGTTATAGACTGTCCAGCAGTCGGTTTGCGCGGGTCCGTGCAAACGACATGCTTTGCGCAGGTCTGCGCAAACTACAGGAGCCCAATGCTCCTTTGCGCGGGTCCGTGCAAACTACAGGAGCCCAATGCTCCTTTGCATCTTCTGTCTTCTCATTCGTCTTTCTTCCACTCTGAAATCTTCCACCCCTTTTGAGAGAAAGAACGGGGTATTTATAGACATTTTTACTGGTGTAAATCTCTGTTCTGGTCGATGTGGGACAAAATAACATCTAACCATTTTTATACCTCTGTAAAACACTTTGCGCGGACTTGCGCAAACGACATGCTTTGCGCGGTCTCCCGCAATCTATCATTCCCGCGTAACCTGTCTTCACTGATCAAATCGCGCAACCTATTTACTTTGCGTGGTCCAGTACAATCTATTCACTTTGCGCGAACCCGCGCAAAGTCATCTTCAAACTGATTTCTTTGATCTTCAAACAGATTTTCTTGATCTTTCCTTTCTTTAGTTCTTTGCTTATTTTATGCCTCAACAGATGCCCCCTCGATCCTTCTTTGATTGATTTCTGAAATCAAATGGAGGATCGATCTTCCTCCGCCTGAAGAATCTTGGATGAACTACAATTGAAGAATGATTGGATGATCATACTTGCATGGCAGACTGGATGATCATTCTTGACTAGAAAACTTTAGTGGTCATATTTGACTGAAGATTGGAATGCTCATATTCGACCGAATACTGGAATGCTTGTATTTGACCGAAGATTGGAATGCTTGTATTTGACCGAAAATTGGAATGCTTGTGGTCGCACGGAAGACTTGAACAACTGCGCTCGAACGGAGGATTTGAACAATCGCGCTCGAACGGAAGATTTGAATGATTGCGCTCGATCAGAAGACTTGATGATTGTGCTCGACCAGAAGACTTGATTGATTGTTCTCGACCAGAAGACTTGATTGATTGTTCTCGACCAGAAGACTTGATTTGTTCTCGACCAGAAGACTTGATTGATTGTTCTCGAACGGAAGATTTGAATGATGGCGCTCGAACAGAAGAGTTGACTGATGGCGCTCGAACAGAAGAGTTGACTGCCCCCCGCTTGCAGTGAAGAGCGGATGCTTTATTTAGAGAAGATGAAATTTTCTTTTCATCGAAACTTACAACCGTAACAGCTGTGACGACTTTGTCTTTGAGCAACTTAAGAACCTTCTTTCAACAGCAACGGTCTCTTTGATCAATTCCAGCAACTCTTTTTCTTCAATTCTGTGTCCAAAGAGTTGTTCCTTAATGCTGCTCTTGCCGCAACAACTTTTCCATCGTTTCCTTTATTCATGATCTGCATAACTCAAGCTTTTTCGAATGATAATCTTTCCTGCCAAATTAATCAGAATTAGTAACTTATTTCATTATAAAATTTTATTTTATTATTATTTTTTTTTTCAATTTAACTTTATGAAGAATTGATAATTTTGAAATAGATTGAGAGTTTCTTCTCTTTTTAGGCTGAGAGTGATATTCGCTTTGCTTCCGTGCTTCACAATTGCATTCATATTCATTAAATCGTGTTTTTGGAGACATCGTTTCCGGCTCCAAAGGTTCAATCGCTGAATCTTTTCGCTGAGTTATTTCTTGCTTGTGCTCAATATTTTTTCATAGATCCCAATGATGATTCCATTTGTTCCTTGTCTTCATTAGATCTGGTACTCAGAATCTTGCGATATTATTATTCATAATTCTCAGCATATGAACTCCTTTGTCGCGTATAAGAGATTATCAGAAAGACCAAGGCATAGATTACTTTGAATACATAGATCCTGCCCCTTTCTCTGGTCAATGTCGCATAAAGATTTCTTCAGAAGATAATACTTCTAGAGTAAACCCTGCTGATACTTCTGAAGGATGAATAATCTTTTGTTGTTCCTTTAACGAATTCAAAGAATATATTCGAATCCTTTATGACTTTTGTCAATGTATTAATTGACTTTGAAGGCTTGAACCTTTGAGTAGATAATTGCCAATATCATGAAGGCATTTGTTGTTACTGCCATCTGAACCTGATTCAAGAGAAACGCATCTTTGTATATATATTTTTTACTCAACATTTAAAATTTTCATCAGGCAATTGCATATTTAAGCACATCTAATATGTTCTGCAGCATTTTGAATGCTACACATAATTATGCTTTTGAGTATATTTGATGCTTTTGAGCAATGGTGCTAATGCACCTTGATTGACCATACTTTGACTAGACATGACTGAACTTAACGGGACTTGACTGGACTGGACTGGACGACCAGATTTGACTGAACTGGACTCGACACTGGGCTCAAAGAGCAAGATAGTTTACCGCCAATTTCGGGCAATGGGCTCAAAGAGCAATTATAGTTTACCGCCAATTTCGGGCAATGGGCTCAAGGAGCAATTATAGTTTACCGCCGATTCCAGGCAGGCCAATTTAAGGCTTTATAGGTCTTATACGTAGTTGGTCGTATAGGCTTGGCTAGGCTGCCTTAAATGATCATTTGTTATCACTGTCATAAGATTTGTGCGGTTGGCCAATTTAGGCTTATTCCATTGCTGATTTCACTGCCATATATGGTGAATCCATAACTGATATTTCACCGTTGCTTTTGAGAATCAATAATTGATATTTCGCCGCTGCCGATAATGTTCCAAAAATTTTGAGAATTAATTTTGGTGATTGATGATGACAACGATAGTTGCTACTTTGGCGATTGTCATTGGTGCTTGGCAGCGATCATCAACGCTTAATAGCGATCATTAATGCTTGATAGCGATCATTAACGCTTTCCATTTAGCGACGACTTGAAAACTTTATATGCCTGAAGGCCTGTCTTGTTTTGGAAATGACTTGAAAGTGCTAATTTTGGCGACAATCGATGATCATCGACACTTTTCATTTGGCGATTATCTTTGGCGCTTTCTTGTTTGTCTTATTTTGGCAATAATCATCGACGCTTTTCATTTGGCAATGACTGAATATGCTTAAAAGCTTGCATTTCCTTCAAATATAAAAGAAATGCATTCTATGGTGAGAAACACATTTCTTAGTTTCTTACTTGGCGATAATCATCGACGCTTTTCATTTGGCGATGACTGAATATGCTTAAAAGCCTGCATTTCATTCAAATAAAAAAGAAAATACATTCTAAAGTGAAAAACGCATTTCTTAATTTTTTTACTTATCTGTTTACTCACTTGTCTTGCCCCCTTTTGATTTTGGAAGTACTATACCAATACCTTTCGAAATCAAAACAGCGGTCATTCCCTGAACTGACAGGTATTGCAATGCATATCTACAATGAATATGCTTTTATCATGGCTTTACATCTTTTACCTCACTTGCTTCTTTTCTTTTGAATATCTAGGCTATGATAGCTCGATTTTGTCACTTATTGACGATTCGTCATACAAAGCATGCTATCGTCTTTTAACTCCGATGCCCCCAGAATTTTCTTTATCGAGCTTCTGTCATTTTTCTCTATTTTCTCTTTCTGTTATGCTCTTTCCATCACAATTTCTCCTTTATCGATCATCTTTTGTAGCTTGTTCTTAAGGGGATTACAGTTTTCCGTGTGATGTCCAAATTTACGATGATAATGACAATAATCCATTCCTCTTGTATTTTCAATTTCTTCGATGTGTCTTGGCCGAGGTAATTCAATAATCTTCATAACTAACAATTGATTCAACATAGGGAGTATATCTTTTCTTGCAAATGAATACTTCATATGATCTTTATTTTGCCTGGACATCTTATATGTCATGATGACCGCACGACCATTTCTATCTTCTTCATCACTTTCTCTTTCAACATCCTGATATTCTTTTTTAGTTTTTTCTTTCCGAGTGATGCGGGCTGATTTTGATTGGAAAGCAGACAGTCTTCCCATCGTCTTTTTCAGAGCATAAGCCTTCGTAGCAAAATTACGAAAGGTTTTCCAATCTTTACTGATCAGGTGGCATGCCAGTTATGGTCTCAGACCTTCTAAACATAGTTCTACTTGTTCTGATTCCCGCAAAGGATGTTGACATGATGTTGCCAAGTCCTTCCATCGACTAATGAATTCTTCAACTGATTCATTTTCTCTTGACGAATAGAGGCCAATTCAGTCAAAACTAACTTCTCGATCTGAAGAGAAAAAAATTTGACATAAAAGCATCCTGCACTCTGTTCCCCAGGTATGAATAGATCAAGATTAAACTTTAATACCATGTGAAAGCTCTTCCTGTCAGAGAAGATCCGAATAATCGCAGACAATATTGAGGAATTCTAGAGAAATTTTCCATTTTTCTATGAAATGCATCATATGCTCTTCTAGTGATCCACTCCCATTAAATTTCTGAAAATTTGGGTGTTTGAAATTGGTGGGAAATGGCATGTCTTCTATTTCAGCAGGATACGGTGTCTGATATCGAAACCTTTTATTCTGACTTTGTTTATTCTCTAGATGAGTAAACTCGATAGCCATCTGCTGAATTTCTTCATGCGTTATATTCTGAGTAATATTAGGCATTGGCTCTTGAAATTTAACCGATTGCGGTTGTGGTCCTTCTTCTTGCTGTTCAGTGTTGTTCACAACAATCACTGTCGGAATATTAGGGACTTCTTCAGTCACATGTTCATCTAGTGAAAACTGATCAGGATGATTAATATCTATCGATGAGCTCTCTGTTTCTTCATACTTTGATTGTCTTGATATTGAGGGAGAAAATAAGCGTTGTGCTGCTGACGCTGTTGAAGAGGATGAACTATCATTTGATTTGAAACCATTATGCTGTCGCTTCAAAGGACTAACTGACTCGAATCGTAGCATTCTCAATGCATGAGTTTGCTTAAAATCTTTCGCAGGAGGTGCTGTGAGTGAACATTTGCTGGTTACAGTCGTTTTCCCTTTGTTTTCTGAACTTGCAATGATTTTGTGGAAGATGTGTTTACGGTTATAATTGATGGTATCGAAAGACCTTTTGGAGTGATGGGCCTTTCCGTTTTTCTTGAATGAGATGATTGTATGACTGAAGCAGGACTGTGTCTCATGGCACTTCGCATAATTGACCCAGTACTTGATGAGATGGTGCTTCTTGTGAAGCAAATTGAACTTTCCGACTTTTGGATATTACCATCCTCCATTCCCCCTCATCTTCTTGAGCTACTGGCGAAATAGAGATTATTCCGTCCATTATACGAAATTCACTGCTCTTGATCACAATAGACTTTGCTTTCTCTAACGCTTTCTACTTACTCTTAACTCTTTTCTCTTCTATTCTAGAAAATTGTGGCAATGCGCCCTGGATTTTCCATTAGCTAATGAATTCGTTAATTCATTGATTAATTCATTTATTTGTCGGCGAGCAGCGTATGATTCATCGAACTAACTTCTTATCTGACATTGTCTGTCCTTGATCATAACTGACTTGATCTTCTCTGATATTTTTTGGTGGAAATCCGTTGGACAAGAGAAAGGTCGTTACGGTATACCTTCATTCGTAACAGACTATTAGTTAATTTATTTAAATAAAATTGTACTTTACTTTTAGAGATGAAGGGGAGGATGTTCCCTAGCAGAGTCGCCATTTTGTTTCGACAAGAAAACAAAATGTGTTTACTTTGGGGGATTTATTCAATGATAACAAAGAAACAACGAAAGAACATTGATCACATTTATTCTGAGTTCATTTACATCCTCTGATTCCCTTGATTCTGAAAACAAAGAACAATCAATCAAAGTAGACAAGATAGTCTTATGGAAATTTTGGCAGCATAATGAAACTATTTCAGTCATCTCCTATGACTTAGGAGGAATAGACAAGTCGACCAATCAGTCTTCAAGAGAATAGAGAATTCGGCAACATTTCAGTGCTATTCCGGTCATCTCCTGAGACTTAAGAGGAATACACCTTTTCGTCGATGATTCTTCCCTTCCTCTTGAATAAGAAGAACTTGAAGATTTGAAGACTCTAGCTATTCCAGTAGCATATCAGCCCATTGCTGTTATAGACTGTCCAGCAGTCGGTTTGCGCAGGTCCGCGCAAACGATATGCTTTGCGCGGGTCCGCGCAAACTACAGGAGCCCAATGCTCCTTTGCGTGGGTCCGCGCAAACTACAGGAGCCTAATGCTCCTTTACACCTTCTGTCTTCTCCTTCGTCTTTCTTCCACTCTGAAATCTTCCAACCACTTTTGAGAGAAAGAACGGGGTATTTATACACATTTTTACTGGTGTAAATCTCTGTTCTGGTCGATGTGGGACAAAATAACATCCAACCATTTTTATACCTCCACAAAACACTTTGCGCGGACTCACACAAATGACATGCTTTGCGCGGTCTCGCGCAATCTATCATTCCCCCGCGTAACTTGTCTTCACTGATCAACCCGCGCAACCTATTTACTTTGCGCGGTCCAGCGCAATCTATTCACTTTACGCGAACCCGCGCAAAGTCATCTTCAAACTGATTTCTTTGATCTTCAAACTGATTTTCTTGATCTTTCCTTTCTTTAGTTCTTTGCTTATTTTATACCTCAACAGTTACAGGCAATCCTAGATACTCTGAGGAAGAACCAGTTGTTCGCGCAGTATAAGAAGTGCGACTTCTGGCAGGAGGAAGTCAAGTTCCTGGGACATATGGTGTCCAAGGAAGGGATAGCGGTGAACCTTGCTAAGGTAGCCACCGTTCAGGACTGGAAGCAGCCTGGGTCATTTACTGAGGTGAGGAGTTTTCTGGGCCTGGCAGGCTATTACTGACGATTCATTCGAGACTTCTCGAAGATAGCCAGACCATTGTCACAGTTGACACGGAAGGATCTAAAGTTCGCCTGGAATGAGAAGGCAGAGGCCTCTTTTCAGGAGCTGAAGGACTGACTGACATCCACCCCTGTGCTAGTATTTCCAGAGCAAGGGGTTAAGTACACTATATACACTGACGTGTCTCACGTTGATTTGGGTTGTATCCTTATGCAGAAGGACAAGGTGATTGCATATGCCTTGAGATAATTAAGGAAGCACGAGGAGAATTACCCTACGCACGACCTTGAGTTAGTAGCGGTCATATTCGCATTGAAGCTCTAGAGACATTACCTCTACGGAGAGGAGTTCGAGCTTTTCTGCGACCACAAGAGCCTTAAGTATATATTCACCCAGCAGGACTTGAATATGAGGCAGCGCCGATGAATGGAGACCTTGAAGGATTTTAAGTTCGAGGTTTCCTACCATCCTGGTAAGGCTAACCTTGTGGCAGATGCATTGAGTCGCAAGAAGCTATAGCATTTGCGGCTGCGCTGATGATAGCAAAGTGGGATATGTTGGAGTTTGAGCGGGACTTCGAACAAAAGCTCACAGTGGAGGAGCCATTCGAGTGTATCGCACACGTTCGGGTGCGGTCACTTATTGATGATCAGATTATCGAGGCCCAGAAGGGCGACGAGCGTTTGTCTGAGCTTCGAGAGCAAGCTAGCGATGTTGTGGACTCCGAGTGGAGAGTTGGCACAGATGGGGACCTACGATACTGTGGCCGCCTATGCGTCCCAGATATTCAGGAATTGAGACAGGAGCTTCTCGAGACTGGTCATAGATCGAAGCTCGCAATGCATCCTGGTAGCACGAAGATGTATCAGGATATGAAGCGGTCGTATTGGTGGGACAATATGAAGGTCCACATCGCAGAGTATGTTTCACGTTGTCTCACGTGTTTGCAGGTCAAGGCCGAGCATCGTCGACCTCCTGGACTCCTTCAACCCATGCCCATAGTTGAATGGAAGTGGGACTTCATCTCTATGGATTTCATCTCGGGGCTGCCAAAGACGAGAAAGGGTTATGACTCTATTTGGGTGATCGTGAATCGATTAACCAAATCGGCTCATTTTCTCCCTATCAGAGTGACGAACTTTGCAGACGACTTGGCTAGGTTATACATCAAAGAAATAATGCGTTTGCATGGAGTTCCCTTGGAGATTGTGTCAGATAGAGACATGTGATTCACATCTATCTTCTGGACTCGTATCCAAGAAGCGATGGGTGTGAAGTTGAAGTTCAGTACTACATTTCACCCTCAGACCGACTGGCAGATAGAGCGGGTGAATCAGATTTGGAGAATATGTTGCGGGCTTGTGTTTTGGATTTTAAGGACAGTTGGGATGACTGTCTCCCGTATGCAGAGTTCGCCTACAACAACAGTTTTCAGGCAAGTATTGGTATGGCTCCTTACGAGGCCTTGTACGGGCGCCCTTGCCGAGCACCGCATTATTGGGCAGAGGTTGGCGAACGCAGCTTGGTTGGCCCAGAGTTAGTACAGGCGACCTCGGAGAAGATCGACATTATCAGACGTCGACTTATGACGGCCCAGAGCAGACAGAAGAGTTACGTCGATACAAGGCGATGACCACTTGAGTTTGAGGTTGGAGATCACGTATTCCTCAGAGTTTCCCCTATGAAGGGAGTCCTTCGATTTGGGAAGAAGGGGAAGCTTACGCTGCGGTTCATTGGCCCATTTCAAATACTCGATCGAGTGGGGGCTGTGGCACACCGTCTTGCTTTGCCCACTCCACTTGTGGGTGTGCATAACGTATTTCATGTATCCATGCTAAAGAAGTACATCCCTAATCCTTCACATATCATTAGCTGGGAGCAGGTACAGTTGAGCGAGGATGCTACATATGTACTGCGTCTGACACGTATCCTAGACAGGAAGGAGAAGGTATTGCGTAGCAAGGTCATTTCACTGGTAAAGGTACTGTGGACGCATCATAAAGAGGAAGAAGCTACTTGGGAGACAGAAGCTGAGGTCAGAAAGAACTACCCTCAACTTCTCGAGGAGTACGAAAAGGTACTAATTTCGAGGACAAAATTTTTCTTTAAGGGGGGTAGATTGTAACATCTCAAAAAATTTCGTACAAAGACCCGAGTACCACCTCAAGCAGAAATCACTTAGGATCAAATCCTTTAGAAATTAGACAAAGTTAACTAAGTGCTAAACTAGATTAGTCACAAAATCCGTTTGAATCACTTTAAATACAGTCTGCAAGACCCAAAACTTGTAGAATCATTGACGCCAGGTTACCTAAAATGTAGGATCAATCTCATTACCCAGTTGCTCTCGGGAGCACATTGAAACTCTGTATCGGATCTGGACCGCATGTCGAAAGTCCGATGACCACGAGATTAAGCGTTTAGGACCGCCTTGCTGGGCTTGATAACCATCTCGAAGATCAAATCCAGATAGTGTCCCACGGCTATTCGTTTGAGCCCGGAGCGAGGAGTGTGAGAAAACCTGGTTTTCTTTAGAAATTAAATTAAATTTAAGTAATTTGACACTTGATGTTTGCGGGCCAAATATAAGCAATCAGACCGTCGAAATCTGACCCAAATACACCCTCGGATCAGGAAACATTTCCCATACATGTCTGTGTATTTGTAACCCTGATCGAGTTTCTGTGACCGTTGAATTGAAACTGGTCCACCACGTGCGATCTGGAAACCCGACTGGAATGAAAACTTAACTCGACCTAGATCCAAGGTCAGTGAGCTTAAGTCCGACCTTTGGCTCAAGGAGGGCTCCAGAAGTGCTCCATTGAGACGGAACAGACCCACTTTGGACATAACTTAAGTATGCCTTGACCCTGAGTCTAATTTAGTGAGTTTTAAGCCTATATAAGGACCTTAA